>JALAZF010000277.1:0-1200000 GCA_022829125.1 Lathyrus tuberosus
TGATGATCCACTGCTTCCAAGATAGTTTGAAAAGAGCTGCTGCAAAGTGGTATTTAACTTTGGACCAATCTAGGATCCAACGCTTTCAAGATGTATCTGATGCTTTTGTAAAGCATTATAGATATAACATGGACCTGGCGCCAGATCGTAGACAACTACTGAGTATGTCACAGAGCGATACCGAGTTTTTTAAAGAGTATGCACAAAGATGGAGAGAGCTGGCTTCGCAGGTAGAGCCACCTTTATCTGAAAAAGAGTTGATTGATTGGTTTGTCGACACGGTAAGACCATAATTCTATGAAAGGATGATCAGTAGCGTGTCTGCTAATTTTTTCGATATTGTGGCTGTGGGGATTAAAGTAGAGCTTGGTCTAAAGAGTGGAAAAATGACCAAGAGAGTTGATAGTTCGAGTGACGATGCCAAGAAATCCTTCAAAAAGGAAGGAGATACCAGTGCAGTGATGACAAACAAAAAGAAGAAAAATTAGTTCTGGAAGCGTCAGCAGCAACAACAGTGTTATTCTGTTCAGCAACCTTATGTGGCCGCCATCGCGCCAACATTCAACCGCCAAGCTTCCGTTTATCAGCCGGTTCCTCAACCACCAGTGTATCAACGAGCGCCCAACGCTCCTGCTTATCTCCAACGGACTCAAGTTTCTCGTCAGAATATTCTAGAAAAAGAAAGGGTGGAAGGCCTCCGATTCCTCCTATTCCCATGACATATACAGCATTGTATCCTGTTTTGGTGCAACAAGGATTAATAACTACAAGGTCATCAGGCCCGCCTCCTGATCCGCTTCCACCTTCTCACAATCCCAATGCTCATTGTGCATTCCATGAAGGCGCACCAGGCCATAATTTAGAAGGTTGTTTTGCCCTGAAGCATATTGTGAAGGGCTTAGTGGAGAGAAACATTTTGTCTTTCGATGGCTCCCAGCCTAATATCAAGAACAATCCTTACCCGCTCATGAGATAAGTAATGCTGTGGAGGATGTATCAAGACAAAGATGGATTAGGGGTCTGCATTTGAGCTCCTCTTTGATTTTTCTGTATTTGATTCCCTAAAGCTGGCAATCTTTTGGCTATTTCAGTAATTTTATTGTATTTCCTTAAATCTCAACCTTGGGGCAGGGTAGTTCTCAGTTTAACTCGGTTATGCATTCAAACACGAGCGCTTCATATAAGGCGCCAGTCAGCTTTCAAATCAAGTGACTTCCTATTTTTGGAGATTTGAACGTATATCTTGAGTTAACTGAGCGTAGGATTTGAGCCTTTATCCTTTTTTCATAAACCATGAACCAGGCCATATTACAACCCCTAAAGGACCTAATTGAGGTAAGGTTGTGTTGAAAGCATACTACAGCAAGGTTGATTGACCTGACTCCTAATAATCTTTGTTGTTTGTGTGTGTTGATTACTCTATCTATCATCCATAAATGACTAGATCCACGTTGTTTTGATTTAATCATTCCACCGTGTGTGTTTTCATCAATAAAACTTGATTTCAAAAGCTTGCATGAATATCACATTGAACTTGCCAATTTTTGATGAACAATACTTGTTTGTAAAGACAATTCAATATCAAAGAAATCCCAACCAATGCAGCCACCTAGGGGATTCAACTTGATAGAGGAAGCTCAGTCAGGGGCAACCAAGAGGAAGGATTTGCCAATCTACCGAATCAGGGGCAGAACTCGTCAAAGTTCAAAATACTGGAACAAGTCTTCTCCAGGACATCTTATGACAAGTGGGGACTCCAGTGACCCATCAGCAGGGGCAAGTTCGTTCCCTAGTCGTTTCTACTACAGTTTGAGTATCACGAATACAGTTGATCTGGGGCAATCATGTCTAAGTTCATTTCTTTTCAAAAGTTTAAAGACATTGAAGCGTCTGGTGCGTCAATTCTTCTGTGAAATCCTTTTGATGACTTACACTCACATTCCAGTTAATCAGGGGCAGTTAGGTCGAGATTCGGCAAATCTCTAAAAGGCCAATCAGTCTGGGGCATCTCTTCCCCAGTTGTCAACAACCATTCTGAAGCAAGTCCAAAGGCTTTGTTGTACAAACGCCGTTGATCTGGGGCAGTTATGCCGAGATCTCTCCAAGAATTTGAAGATAATGAAACACCTTGTATGCCAATTCTTCTATAAAATCCTCTTATTATCGTCTTCCGACAAACCATATAGCCTGGGGAAGATAAGATTTGAAGATGATCATTACACTAGTAGGATGCATAATCACTTTGTTCTTGTGATATCCTCTGCTAACTCCTCAATAAGCTGCCACTTCAGCTAATCTTGAAAATTCTCCATGGATTCTCCTCCAACAAAGAAATCAAGCTCCCAATGACGATCCTCATGATGTTATACCTCAGATGGAATACTCTTTCACCAGCGAAGTTGTTGATTCTTCTCCACCCCCAGTATTGATCCAATCTGTTGAGTTTGGGCTGGGTATCCTTTGTCGAGATGTTTATTTCATCTCCGGTTTCGCTTCTTGTCTGTTTTGTCAGCATAAGCATAAGCATGGCATAAGCACTCATATGCATAACATCTTAGCATTTCTGCTTCATTTTTGGTGTTTTCCTATTTTTGGTTCACTTTGGCGTTTATCCCCAAGTGACTGGGTTTGTCTATTCACTCCAATAGAAAGTCAGCCCTAGGCATAAAATGCCCATCTTTTCTGAATTCCCCACAGAGTTTGATTTTCGTGGATGATGGTTGGTTCAGTTATCTTTTCCACATGTGGATAAGATAAGTTCCCATTTGAGTTCATTCCTCAATTGGAGTCTTGTTCGACCGTTTCCTTCTAGCTTGTTTCTAGATTGAACTTTGGTCCCTGGCATGTGCGGTTTTTAACCTATCTTTGGACGTGCATTTATTTTACACCGTTTCTCGCAAGAAGCATCTCTCAAGATCCTCATTGAAGACATAATTATTTCTCCAACATTATTGTGATATCAACATATCTTTGAAGCAGCAACCTCTTGAAGAAGCTTGGCAGTCTCTTATAAGCAGCTTATCTATCTCTGGTACTATTTTAACCTCTTTGCAACCGTAATTGGGTATTCCCCAGGAAGCCTTATCTTCAGTTACGCAACCACGGTACTAACCTATCAGATTCTATACCTTTATTGGGGCCCATTTTTTGGTTCAATCTCCAATAAGGTTCTTCTTTTTTCCAAAGTGCCAACCGGTCATACTTGAACCTGTTGTTCCATCACTTTGGATGTCTTTTCCCAATGAAGACCGTTTTTCGGTTCAACCTTAATTGCGGATCCTTTCTAGAATGTCATCTAGTTGCGTTTAGCCTTGATGATCAATCATTCTAGATACCTTTATTGGAGCCCATTTCTTGGTTCTATCTCCAATGAGGTTACCATTCTGGCTCCTACCGGTTTTCCTTCATGAAGCAGATTATATGTTATCTCAACCAACTCTTATATGGATACTAGAGTATATTCTTGGCTCATTAACCTTGCTCCCATTTAAACTCCAGTTGTTTATCTTCGGTTATCGTGGACCGTTTGCTTATATCAGGTTATCTTGAACCTGTATTGCTCAAACCCCAGGTGTCTTTCATCTGGCGCGCAGAGTTCGTCTCTGTCTTTTCTGGCTTTTCTTGAAGATCCCATTTTGAACTCTTTAGTATAAGATCCCCAGGAAGTCTTTGCTTGGTTGTCTGACCTTTTGACTGATCCCTAGTGATCAGGTTCTTCTTTCTGGTTTCATGCCCAGGAAGAATGTGGGTTTTTTTTGTCCCCAGTATTCTATCTCCCCGGATCTTTCCCCAGTGAAGATTTTCTGTGGTCTTTTCCCCAGTTTTTCTTTGGAGTCTCCTCGGTGGGGTCTCTTCTGTTGGTTAGCTTGTATCCCTAGTGAGGTGTTTCTCATGGATACTAACCTTCGTCCTTCCCCAGTGAAGCTCTTTGGTCCTTTTTGCTTCCTGTTTTCCCCTTGGTGTCTCGTTGTGTCTGCAATTTCTTGCATTTTCTTGGCATCATGTTTGCTGCATTGCATGTGTGTGCATCTGAGGGTAAAATTTTTGGTTATCTGTATTTAAATATCTTTCACTGTTGATTACATGAGGATCTTCATCTCTCATGTCATCAGGTGAAGATATTTAAATAGGGGCAACTATTGTACCCCAAATTTTACCCTCATATTTTTTGCTAGTTGATGTTTTTTTTGTTCTCTATTTTAACTTAATATTTATTCAATATCTTTATCTGTCTTCATTTTAATTTATATCCAATATGGCCTTTTTATTTCATTTATATTTAAGTTGTTTAATCTTAGTTTAACTTAATTTCAATAATTAATTTAGATAATTAGATTAATTATTCTTTTTGTTTTTTTACTAATTTTAATTTAGAACTTTAATTAGGTTATTATTTTATTATTAATTTCAAATTAAGGAAAGAAGCATTTCCACTTCTCACCATTGGTCCACCGTATGCATTGTTTTTGAGTCATAATTGGTTAATTTCAAACCAAACACAAAAAACCAAGTTTAGCCAAAGTTTCCAAGCCAATCCAAAGCCCATTTCACGTTTTTTTTCAAAGGACCGTTATGTAAATCAAAATAAAAAAGCACACAAATTGTTGTGGCAAGTTGCCATCACCGTTCAGAGATGTACGAAATTTCTGCTCCCACAACAACTCAACACGCCACTGTACCCCAAATCCCCTGCTACACACGCAAGACTCCCACAGCCTGCGCCCAACGCTCCACGGTAGCCTGAAAATGACAAGTCACCAACGGTCAAAATTCAAATAAATTGAAGAACAAGTTCCGTTGTTAAATAGGGGAGGATCACCAACAATAAGGACCCCAAGAAGAAACACCCAAAACTCTCACTGATTTCCCACATTCTCATATTTTTGTAAAGCTGCAAGAACTTTCAAAACACAAGTTCTAGTCGTGCATTCGCTCTCTAACTTCCCAGACCACACCTAAACACTCCCTAGAGTTCATCCAAACACTCCAACACGAGCTGTAATCACTTCAACCATCACTACCATTTCATCCCCTCATTTTGCATGAACACTGCCTATACATAATCCCTCCGCGCAAACTCTAAACAAACCATTCAAATCATCCATAAGCACTTCATAGAGGACCTCCAAACCCTCAAATACCTTCTGTAATAAGCTTTCCACTCTCCACCATTTTCAACCATTTTTGATAAAGGAGACTCGGGTTTGAAGTTTGAAGGAGCTGCAAGCCATTCCAAGCAGTGTGGTCAAAGCTCTGAGCATCAATAAGCACAAGGAGGGTGAGAGAACACTTCTGTAACTACTCTTGAAGAGGCCTTGGACCTACTGCAAGAGGTAAGCTTCTAAACCCTCAAAACTCATGAGCATGCTTGATTTTTGTTTGATATTTGAGGCTGGTATGTGCACATTACTATGTTTAAGTCATTCAAGCCTCTACATGCTTCGTATGGATCATGTGTTTAAACCTCCAAGTTTTGAACCTCACTGAACCACTCTGGTTTTTGCCCTCGTGTGAGTTGTGAGTTTAACTTCATTAAGAACTAATGGCATGGTTGGAATCCTTGATCTTTGCTGATCAGTCTAGACCTTTAGTTTGTGAAAAATGATGGAGAAATGAGGACGAACGAGGTTAGGAAAGGGAGAGGAAACCACGGCCATTTTCGCAGTAGTTTGATATATTTTGTTCATGGTGCATGGAGAGGATGAAGGCGTGGCGTGTTGTGGTTGGCTGGGAATGATTTTGTCTTGTAGCATTTTTAAATGCATTGGCCAATTGATATTTATACTACACGTCCAGTTCATGTCCCGCACGTGCGTTTTTTTTCATTTATTCCATTTTATGATTTTGCTTTAGTTTATAATGTTATTGAAGCATATATGTATTGGATGAAACAGTCGTCCCAACGGTATTACACTTGCCATGCCTTTCCCATATCACTCGCTAAACCTGGGTTCGATCCTGCGGATCAATCCTTTTGGTTTTTTTTTTCATTTTCGCCTGAGTGTTTCTATTTTTCTTTTTGGACTTCGCCTGGGCCCTATTGCTAATGCCACCTTCCTATTTCTGGCCCAAATACACCCTTAACTATATCTATTTCAATTTACTTTACTATTACCCCCCCCCCCTGCGCTTTTCTTTTTTTCTTTTCAGTTTTTAATTAATCATTTTCTTCCAAATCTTTCTTTTAAAAAAAACCTTTTATTTTATTTTATTTAGTTTATTTAAACATTTTCTTTATTTCAAAAACTCCAAAAAAATTTTATCTTTATTTTTAGTTAGCAATTTATTCTAATTGTTAATTGTTGTGTTAATTTTAATTTTAATTGATAATCCCTTATTCCAATTATTAATCAATTTGCATTTTAATTCTAATTGTTAATTTGATTTGTTAATTGTTAACTTTTAAATTTTAATTGTCAATATGTATTTTAATTGTTAATTGTTAATTGTTAATTTTAATTGTGTTGTTAATTGTTAATTGTAATGGTATCATTAATTATTAATTGTTAATTGATTATCACCTTTGGATTAATTGTTAACATTATTTATGAGCCACTTTTGTTGATCATGTGAGTGTTCATTCACTATTTTTTGTTTAGGTCTTGAACTAATCTATCCATGTTTAAATTCATTATGTATTTGACTTGGATGTGTGAATTTTGTCCTTAATTAATATCATGCCTCTTTAGCTTGTAAGTGTTCCTTATGCTTGTCTTCCTTAAGATTGAAACATATTGATATGTCTTTATGATGATTATGTCCACTTTTATCCATACTTTATCATGAGGCATCTTGCCATCCTTATGCTTGTGTTGCTTTCATCTCATCATATTGTATAAATGTTTTATCTTTGATCATGTCTTTATATTATCCTACTACTATTTCCCCCATTCCAAAGGAAGGTGACTAATGTTGACTCTTAAAGTCATAGCCCCTACCTTAACCTAAGTAACCTCTTAGGAGAAAACTTCATTTCTTGGCCTCATCAGAGCCATAGAAATCATAACTAGCCTTAGGAGAGAGTTATTAAACTCTTAGTGATATTCATCCTAATGAATTATCACTTTCCCTACTGAATAAAACATAACATAGGTCCATTACAACTAGACTTAGAGAGTTCTTAAACTCTACAATGAGCTTGTACTCATTTCCCCTCTGAATATTGACCATAGTCAACAATTCAGTAGAAGTAGAACTACGCATACTTTGATTCTATTCCCGAGGATACATAGGCGTAAGGTGCGATTCCTTATCGAGTATACTTAGATACTAACCCCTAGGGTTTCAACCTTTAGCGTAGAACCTTTAGCAAACATAAGATAACAGTAGAACAAGAGGTTTCTGTAGAGTACTACTGATACTTAGGGTGCTAGTACCTTCCCTTTGTATAACCAACCCCCGAACCTTAGATCTCCCCCTTTAGGTTTTTCTAACGATCTTGAACCTTTCCTTTGGATAAATCAAAGTCGGTTGTAAAAGAAAATGATGAAAGTTAATTAATAGCTTGTTATCCGATTTTAACCGCAACACCGTGAAAGTGAAGCCACCAAAGTATCATCTGATATGTACTTGAAGTTGACATGCAAAAAGTTTCCATGCCTTAAAACTGTGTACCATCGTGTAAAGCTTTCTTGCACCACAACCCTCTTGGTTCTTGATCTTTTCTTCTTCTGACTTGAACCCTAACACAAGCAATAGACGAGTTTCACTTGGCTCAAGACTGATGAGAAGAGAGGCCATGCGTGTAGGTTCCAAGTCTATCTACTTTTCTCACTTAGACAAAGCAAGAAACCAATGTGTCCTCAAGATAATAACCAACCTGTTCTGGCTATAAAAAGAGGTCCAGCCCTTGTTTCTAGACACGACAGAACATCACCATTAGTACACATCCACACATCACTAAAACTTTATTCCTTTCACAAAAGTTGTTCTCATCTATTTCTCTTGGAGGTCTTCTTTCATTTCTTGGCCACAATGACTCTTCTCCAAGTACTTAGAAGGCAAAGAAGGGCTTGTGAAGGCTTCATCCACGCAAGAATCAACATTACAAAAGCTCCACCTTTTGGTAAAACTTCTCACTTTGTACGCTGCTCATTTCAGATTCAATATGTGTTAATGACATCCATGCATTACTGGAAGCCCTCTAAAAGAGGCATTGGCTAAGTAGTTAAATTGTTTTGTTGTTTGGAAAGTTTATGTCAGTTTTGAACTTGTGATTTGTCGTTGGGTTTGCATAGTGTTTAAGCTACCATTTATTAAAACTAAAAACATAGCCTTGTTCCACACATGATGACCTCCAGTTTTGGCTTTTATTTCATTTGGTTTCATGGATTACAGAGGGAGATAATGGAGGTCGAAGTAACATTTCATTTTGGTCTAGGTTGTTCTCTAACTGGTTTTAACTTGGTTGGGAGGTTGGAGACGAAGGTGTCTTCACTTCATTGGTCATGCATGAGGTTTACTACCCTCTCTCTCTGCCACGCATGTTTTATTGATTGTGCATTTATCAGTGCGTCTGCAGAAATAACGTGGCAATAAATGATAGCTTGTTGGTTCCTTTTTGTCGTTAGTCACTTAAACTGGTCTTGACCAGTTAATATATGTTCACATATTTATTTTGTAGCATATTTCATGTGACATTCATTTCTGCTGAAGGGTTTTACTAATTGGACTTGGGCCTTCACGCGTTGCTTTCCGCGCCTCCCCCTTTCAGGCCCAAGACTCATTGTGACTTGGTTTCAGTTAATTTCTTTTTTTACTTTTACACCCCCTGTTTCAATCCTTTTCAATTATTTTCTTTTATTTTTCACTTCTATTCTGTTCTTTTAAAAAAAGTTTCCCTTATTTAAAAATTCAGAGAAAAATCAAAAGGATACTTTGAAGTCTTATTTAATTTTATAAAATTTTATTTTATATTTTTATTTTATTTTATTATTTATTTAAGATTTTTCAAATGAAAGGGTATATTTTTTACCTAGTTTATGAACTTCTTTTAAAAAGACCACTTCCCTTTAGCTTTTTGAGATAATATTTTAGAGTGTCTTAACGCACATTAGGAGGATGTTTTGAGGTTGGTTGCTGGACCTGAATAAGGTCTTTTGGTTTGGTTTTAGTGGCTTTTGTTTGACCCTCGATCCATTGCTCGATACCTTGGTACTTCACCTTGAAGTTTGGTTTTGAGATCTTTGCATGACACTTTACACACACATTCTTAAATGTTTAAACTTGAGTTTAGGCTCTATTTTTGGATTTGTCTACCCTTTTTTCTAATTTTTAACATCTCATTAACGTAATCCTCCATTCACCTTTGTTTTTAACCTAGTTAGACCTAGTTCCTTTGTAATACTTCTTGAAATGTATTGTAGTTTGAACTTGTGTCTATTCATGGTTAAATAAGGATGTTTCACCATTGCCCTCTTGGTTCAAAGTTTGCATACTTGATCATTTATTCATGATTGAGTTGTTGTCCATCATTTCATTATGTTTTGCCATACTTAATCTTGCTCATGCCTAAGGTTGATTCACATGCATGTTTATCTTGACATTTTGATGTTATATGTGTGATTTGTGCTTGATTGATGCTATTTCCCTTCTTGGATGTTTATCCTATTTGAGTTCTTGAACTCTTGTTTCATATCACTCATACTTTAATCCCCTTAACCATTACTTGTTTTCACAAGTAGTTGCTTCCCCTCCTTCCAAAGGAAAGTCTCTCTATTGACCTCAAAGTAATATATAGCTCATTACCCTCTTGGCTTCATTAGAGCCATCTTCCATCCTTGGCCTCATTAGATCCATCCCTTATCCTCATTAGGATCAACCCTTGGCCTCATTAGAGCCATCTTATCCCCTTGGCCTCATTAGAGCCATCTTATCCTCTTGACCTCATTAGAGCCATCTTACCCTCTTAGCCTCATTAGAGCCATCATCCACCCTTGGCCTCATTAGAGCCATCCCTTATCCCCATTAGGATCAATCCTTAGCCTCATTAGATCCATTTTCCCTCCTTGGCCTCATTAGAGCCTTATTTTTCCTTCGGCCTCGTTAGAGCCACTTACATCATAACTTAGAGATTAGGATAGAGTTCTTAAACTCTATGTGATTCTCATCATCATGAGTATTCACTTACCCTTACAACTTAGAATTAGAGAGTTCTTTAACTCTATGTGAGTGTAATACTCATTCCCCTTGGAACTTTGACCATAGTCAATGGTTCCTCACCCTAGTTAGGTGAACTACAAATGCTTTGATTCCATCCTTATTAGGATACGTAGGCACGAGATGCGACGTCTTGGCGAGCATACTAAGTGTATATACCCTAGGTCTTTACCTTATCACTTTCCCTTAGCAAGCAAACAATAGCATAACACAAATACAAATAAGAGGTTCCTGTAGAGTACTACAGATACTTAGGGTGCTAATACCTTCCCTTTGTATAACCAACCTCCGAACCTTAGATCTCTTAGTTGTGTCTTCACATAGCGTAATTAGGGTTTTCTTTGATCTTTACCCTTTCCTTTGGATAAATCAAAAGCTCGGTGGTGAATTCTAAGATTTGTGATTCAAGTTAATTAATAACTTGATATCCGATTCTCACCGCAACACAACCCTAACCAGGATTTGTGAAGTATATGTCTATCACAACCCAAACCCAAAACATAAAGCAAAAAGATTAAGGCAGACACCGACAAAGATTTGTAAAGCAGATTTTATACAACTCCATGGGCGATAAATATACATAAGATCAAAGGAAATACATATACAAAACCCAACAAATGAAGAATACGGAAAGAAGAAGAGAAATGAACCAAAAATCTCCCGGTTTGTCAGCGCCGATCGATGATCAATCCACCCCGGATCATCTGTGTGCAAGCTCCATAGTTGTTTTCTAAGCTCTAAAATATGAAGAAATGAAGTTTGATGGAGTGGGAGCAAAAAATACCCAAACCATACCCTAAAAAATGTGTTTTACTCCTAAATATGTGTTTCTGTCCAAGCAAATTTGTAAGAATAAGATTTGGTTCTGCATCTTGTCTCTATGTTTTGATGATAACAATGAAGTATTTGTGTGAGAACAATTATTGTGCTCTAACGTTTGTTATTCTGATAGGTTTACCAAATAGGTTCTAACTCTGATAAAGACCAAGTGCTATGTCACTCTAATATTCTCTATGGTCACTTCTGTGTGAAGAAGCAAGAATTGGTTCTAATCTACTGTGCGTCAGAAAGATTCTGAGAAGACACTATGTTGCTGTTGTAACGTCTCTTGGATCTAATCTCTGATCATGACTCTGATGTTCTATTACTGAAGCCTGTATAGCTTCTGAGGTCGTTAACTTCTGAAGACTAAGTGCTGAAGATTCTAAAGACAAGGTTCTGCTGAACAAAGTTCTGAAGATTTTGAAGACTTAAGGATTCTTAAGATTAAAGGTTCTGAAGACTAAGTGCTGAAGATTCTGATGAACGAGGTTCTGAAAACTCTGAAGACTTAAGTATTCTGATAACCAAGGGTTCTGAACTAGAAGTGCTAAAGACTCGGAAGACAAGGTTCGGCTGAACAAATTCTGAAGACTCTGAAGACTCAAGACTCCAAAGACCCAATGATCCATTCTTCTGATCATGCTTTAATCAAATATATTCATAAGCCTCTGATGAATAGAAGAAGATGAAACATTTGCATGGGAAAATAGTACATAGTACAGGTAAAGCACGTTCTTTTCCACTACTCTGATTTTGTGGTACAAATGACAACTTCAGTGTATGATTTTCAACCCAACATAACGGCTCTATTTCAAGTCGCTAGTATTCTCTCTGATATTACTGATCTGCCCTTCAACGGATCTTTTTCTGGCTATATATATACTTGATCATTCAACGAATTTGATGTTGATGAGTATGAGTGTAAGAGAACAGATGCATGCATGCAAGCATGATTGAATATGAGTGAGCAGCAAACAATGTAATACTCAGTGTAAAAGAAGAAGTATCAGAAACACTGGTGTATATGAAGACTGAACTCAAGAAATGAAGAAACTTATGAGTGAACAGTAAAGCACCATAATACAAAGAAGAAGAATGTTATTACTGTAGATTCTCTCTAAGTTAGATTGAGCTTAAAATGTATGTTTACCTTGCTTGTGTAAAAGCATTATTATTGTAAACAAACCTTGTAGCAGACAGTTGTTTGCGTTCCCTAAAGGACCAGTTGGGTCAGAATTTTTAGGGAGACTAAGATAGTGTGTCTTAGTGGTGTTAGTCACTTGCAGTTGGCTTGTGCGTTGTATTCCTTAAAAGACCAGTTGGGTCAGAATTCTTAGGAAGTCTAGGACTAGTGTGTCTTAGAGGTTGTTAGTCACCAGCAGTTTGCTCGTGCGATTGTAATCAGTTTGGTTATAGTGGATTAAGTCCTTGTCTAAGGAAAAATCACCTTGGTGGGTGGACTGGATTAGCTTGATAATTTTCAAGTGAACCAGGATATATCGTGTGTTTTTCTTATTGTTAGTTTATTTATGATCTTAGTTTGAGTTTCATAAAAATCTTTCAAAATGGAAAACCCAATTCAACCCCTCCCCCCCTTTTCTTGTGTTTTTCTCACACCTTCAATTGGTATCAGAGCCTGGTTCTGATTGTGATAAACATTTTATCAGCACTTAACAATATTCAGTACCGATCTAGTATTTGTGTGAGATAACATGGCAGCTCCTGCTAAATCCACTACTGAAGGGGAAGATCATTACAGTGCCAAACTACCAGTCGTTGATGGTGAAAGGTTTGACCACTAGAAAGACAAATTAGAATGGTTCTTTCTTGGTTTTGATGTAGATCTTTGGGATTTGGTAGTTGATGGCTACAATCACCTAGTTGATGCTACATGTGCTAAAATATCTTGAAGTGATATAATCAACCAACAGAAGAAAGATTGTAAGAGTCATCATAAGGATGAATAATGAAAGAAATGCTCAAGTTAAGAAGACAAAAGGCGCTTGCCTTAATCCAAAACTATGAGGCATTCAGTATGGAGGATAATGAGACAGTTGAGACCATGTATTCAAAGTTTCAAATGCTAATCGCAGAACTTAAAGTTCTGGATAAAGGCTACTCAACTGCTGGACATATAAAAAAAATCATTAGAAGTCCTCATAAGAAATGCTTACTTATGGCAACAACTCTAAAGCTATCAAAAGATCTCAACAACATAAGTCTTGAAGAACGTGTTAGTTCCTTGAGAAATCATGAGATAGAGTTGGAGGAAGAAGAAGAGTAAATCCATAGTTCTTAAGTCTGAACCTGGAAAGGCAAAGGCTCATCAAGCTGAGGAAGAATAAAAAGATTCTAATGGAAGATCAGAAGAATCAGCAAACTCTGGAAGCATAGGCAAGGAAACTTCCGAAGAATCAAAGGTTGCTCAGAGTCATCATCTGAATAGAAGAAGCATAACTCTGGAAAGGAAATTATCTGCTACGAGTGTAATGAGACAAGTCATTACAAGAACGAGTGTCCAAAGGTCAAGAAGGACAAGAAGCCTAAGAAGAACTTCTCCAAAGCAAAGAAAGGTCTAATGGTAACTTGGGACGACTCTGACTCTGAAGAAGATGAATCTGATGAAGAACAAAGCAAATGTTGTGTTAGTAGCAACAACTGAAGATTAAGTTTCTGGAGAACCAGAAGACTAAATATCATCAGAACCTGAATCAGACTCAAACTCAGACTCTTGCTCAGAGATATCCTTAGCAACTTAGTTGAAACACCAGGCATGGTAGCTGAATAGTAGTTGCTCGCGACTCATGACGAGAAGAAGGCATACGTTTCAAAGTCTGGAACTTAAGTCTGGAAGCTTCGTCAGTTTCTGAGGAAACCAAAAAGAAGAAATCATTGGCTCTGGATTCGTTGCTCATAGTATTTATTGTTAGGATATTTTGAACGCTCTAAAGGCTACATAACCCATAACATAGAAACAAGAATTGTAGACGAATCAATTCATGTCAGACTCAATGATAAACTTGACTTTGAAAAGTCAAAGCTAGTTGAAAGGTTGCAGATCTGAAGCTTATGTCATCAGAATCTAAGAAGTAGAAGATTCAAGAAAAGCAGACAAAGATGCAAATTCTCCAGATCCAGACACAACCTTATCAGAAGCTGGGAACAACTCATCTCATCAGAAGAAGAATAGATTAAAGAACTCTCATTCTGAAGAATTGATTCTGGAAGATAAAGCTGATCCAGTCAGAACTTGCTCATCCTTCAGACATTTCGAAGAAACTCTTCTGGGTCTAGTGCCTCTAATAGAACCAACAATAGTTGATGTAGCTCTAAACAAAAATAAGTAGTTTCTGGCCATGCAAGAAGAAATGAATCAATTCACCAGAAATGACGTCTGGGATCTTGTTCAGAAACCCAAAGGTGTCCTCGTCATTGGAACTAAATGGGTGTTCAGAAACAAGCTAGATGAGAAAGGCTAAATTCTAAATGAATCTGATAGAAGAACTCGGATTCTTTCTGGGAATTCAATCTGATCAAAAGATCAAAAGGAACCTACATTCATTAGAGCAAGTATGCAAGAGAACTTTTGAAGAAACTCAACATGATGGGTTGTACTCCAGCTAAGACTCCAACGTATCCAACACGTATTCTGTAAAAAGAAGAGATTACGCAAGAAATAGATTGGAAAGAAGAAGTGCCTCTGGAAGCTGTCAAGTTCTCTGGTAGATTGTGATCTCATGGTCAAGCAAGAGGTAATCAACAACTGTTCTCTCAATAGCAGAAGCAGAGTACATATCCACGTCTCTATGCAGTACTCAGATGTTATGGATGAAGAATCAGCAGAAGATCATCAGATAAATGAGAGTAACATTTCTATCCTTTATGATAACCCTGTTGTTATATGTTTAAATAAGAATCTAATGTTAAGGTCTAGGACTAAGCACATAGAGATCATTTTATTAGAGACTATGTTCAGAAGGGAATCTTATGTTTAAAATTTATAGATTGATATTTTAAAAAAAAAACCCTTGGCTGAAGATAGATTTCTATTTATTCTGAAGCATCTGAAAATGAACTACTGTCCAGAGTAATATTTCATCAGAATCAGATGTGTTTAGTCAGAGTCTGAGGATATCAGATTCTCATTTAAACTTAGAAGCATTTGTTTGTATCTCAGTCATCAGAAGATGCTTTGTTAGAAGTGTCTCTGATCAGATGAAAACTTTTAGTTTTCCAGACTCTGAGGATATCAAGCGTATCCACAAGTCACCTCGTGCATTGTGATCTTTTGACAAGGGTTTCAGTAATTATTATCTATTACGCATTAATATCATGTTTAACAATGGACTTGAAAAGTTTTTTGATAAGTGTGTAAATCTTTACGTCTTCCTTCATCCTCAGGCATTCATAAATATACATGTAAGACAAAGGCTTCTTGGAACTTAACACATATTTTCCCTCCTTTATTCTGTGTCATACTATGCCCTCTCACTTTCGAGTAAACATTTATATGTATTTATTGATTGATGTCATAATATGAGTAACGCATACTGATTTGTGATCTTTTTGAGACTGATACACTTCTTCATCATTCCCTACTCTTGTCTGTATTCCTTGTATTGGAAATGATGAATATCTCGTCTAAATTCAGCCAGTCTTTTTTACAATTTATGGTCATCACTCTTTGCTCTCTTTAAATACCGCACCTCTCCTCATAATTTCTCATCCATTCTACTTGCTTTTAACGTCTATCCTTTTGCTCTCTCCATGTCTATCAAAACCTATGAAGAAACCCTTGAGGTTATTAATGAGAAACGACCATGTCTTCCCAGACTGAAAAATGCAGGCATTTGCATTTCAACCTGTATGCAAATCCAAGGATGGTCAGGATACTTTGCAAGTCTGCATGGACCCATTTATCCTGTGATGGTAAAAGAGTTCTGGAAATACGCAAAGATTGGTGAAGACAACAACTCTAGTTGGTCTTCTGTTTTCGGTGTTCCGGTCATAGTAACACCTACCTCCATCGCCCAAGCCATTCACTGTGTTCAATCAGGAGTGACTGTTGATGAATTCCATCTGAACTATTCCTTTGTTGGAGATCTCATTAGGATTCATGATGTGTCTCGAGACAAGTATGAACCCTATGATCCTGAAGGACTCCTCCCTGATGGAAAGTTGTGGTTTAAACTACTGCTAACCAACTTTTTCCCTAGAGGAATGGCCAAAAGTACCTTGACTCATGATGATAGACTGTTTATCTATTTCATGATGTACAATGTCCGGGTGAATCTTCCACAAACCATCTTCAATCATTTGAAGAGCTGTGTTGAAATCTCCAGAAATCAACATAAGTCCTTCATACCTTATGGAAGAATTCTGTCTGAGTTATTCTACAGGGCTGAAATCATCACTTTAGCCAGAATCCTTGGACTAGAAGATGCTACTTCTGAAGAAAGGTGTGAAAGGGTTGATGAGGTGGAGGATTTCTGATAGCTGGTTGGTGGGTGGTTCTTTTGGTCTTTTGGGTTGCTTGATGCTTGGTCTTTACTCCGTTTGTCATTACTAATCCTACTTGTTGTTCTTGTCGTTGTTTGTTTTTCTGTTTTATGATTTTGTGTCTGTAATGCGCCTCTACGTTTTGTCAATGAAGTATTTTTCTTTTCTTTTATCTTGTCTTACTGCATTATTTAATGATTACCATAAAAAGGAAGGAAATGACTAAATCTAACTTATCTAAATTCTTTCAAAGCAAAATGATTTAGTTAAAATCTTGATAATGTGTGAATGATAATGATAACAACTGTTGGACACATAAGTAATGTGAACTTCTTGAGAATAGGCTAAAAATATTTATGCATTTCCCCATGGTTGTGCAGTCATAAATGATAAGACATATGTGAGTTAAGATTTTCTTAAAAATAAGTTATACTCTCTTCTATCTTTACTATGCGTCAGTTCTCAATTACCACTTATAAGTATACATTTATTGACTCCTGTTAGAACCTAAATAATGTATCCTTATTTGTGACCTGTTTGATATTCAGTTTTAAGAGACTGCAACACTCCTTTCCTATTCCTTGATATTCTTGTTTCTTACTCTGACACTATGTCCTTGGCATATCCTATGCGTGATACGCATCTTGACCTATGTCATTTTCTTAGTAAGTCATGTCTCTCATTTCACATATAAATATATACATTTTATTTCTCCTTTCATGATCTATAGTGTTTGATATCACTGTTTCAAAATTACCTTCACTGTCTAAATTTTCTCATCATGTCTCTAATTACTTTCCAAGGAGATGAGAACCTTCTTGAGGTCATATCAGAAGAACAAATCAATCTTCTGCATCTTGGAAATAGAGAAATTGCTAGCAGTATCACCTCAATCATGCACTATCAAGAGTGGGAAAAATACTTCATGATTCTGGATAAACCAGTATACTTAAATCTTGTAAAAGATTTTTGGAAACATGCCTACATTAATAATAAAGGTTGCTCAATTTCTTCTCGTGTTTTTGGTGTCCCCATAAACATCACTCCATCCACCATTGCTCTAGCAATTGGCTGTGAGAACATTGGCTTTACTGTTGAACATGTTAAGTCTAGGTATCTTATTTCTAAGGAACTAGCCTCTCTTCACAACACATCGTCCAAATATGAACCTCTCAATCCTGAAAACCTTCTTCCCATTCCCAAAGCTTGGTTTAAGCTTTTGCTGACTAATTTTCGTCCTCGGGAAGAAAACAAAAATATCCTGTTTCACGATGATCGAGTCTTCATTTTTCTCCTAATGGCTCAGATGCGAATTAATCTACCTCAGACTATCTTTAATTTTCTGCAAAAATCCATTACTGATTACAGAAATGGTGACTTCATAAAACCCTACATACCTTTTGGAAGAGTTCTATCTGAAATCTTCTTTAAAGAAGGAATTGTTGATCTTGTCAAGTCAGATGGTCTAGAAAATGGTCTGTTGAAGACACATTGTTAAGTCTTTGATGGTTAATCTGTAGCATGTCGTATCTTGAGTTTTCTATCTTGTCTTTAGGATGCTCTTTATTCGAACAATGCCAATGTATTTCGATCCACTATTAATGAAATTGTCTTTGTTTATGAGTGCTATGGTCTATCTTAGAAATTTCTTTCTCACATATTTATCATTCTATTACACTGATTATTGCATTATCTTTTTGATTATGACAAAAAAGGGGAGAAAGTAAAATGATTTTGATAGTACTTATTCTCAAAATCTCGAACTCAAACATTACATAATGATTATATAATGCTTTTTTCCACTAATTGTTTGTTTGATGTTTCAATTAAGGAACTCTGAAAAAGTTTACTTAGCATTCTAGACAGGTTGAATGTAAAGATCCTACTCTCTGAAGATAGAAAATCTTATGGATAATTTCAACTCTGATAATTCATGGTTAAGAAGTTGTACACTTTGAGAATATATGATTATTCAAATAGATGTTCCAATACTGTTCAGAAGTTGTGAACTTTCTGAAAGTCAAGAAATCTGGTTTGATCAAACAGATGTTCCAATACTGTTCGAAAGTTGTGAACTTTCTGAAGGTCAAGAAATCTTGTTTGATATCATAGTATTCAGAAGTTGTAAACTTTCTGATAGTATGAAATTCAAACTTAAAGCATCAGAAGCAGAAATCTCTTTGAAAGCAAGTCAAGTCAATTCTCTGATTCAAAGATACCATTCAGAAGATACGCTCTGCAACGATGATATTTTGATTAAAACAATCAGGCTCTGAATTTGACAAGATGGGTGAATCTAAGAAAAGATTGACATATGAGAAGTCAACGCTTAACAATATTCCCATCTATATGGTTTCCTTTTTCAAAGCTCCGAAAGGTATTGTTGAGGAAATTATCAAGATTCAAAGGAACTTTTTGTGGGGTAAGGCTGACGGGAGGTGGGAGGTGTGTTGGGTTAGTTGGGACATGATTTTCCTTACTAAGGAAGACGATGATTTAGGAGTTAAGAACATTGAGATCTTCAATTGTGCTTTGATTAGTAAGTGGGGTTGGAGACTTTTATCGGAGAAGGAAGTGATTTGGTCCAATCTTATTCATTTTAGGTACGGTGATAAAATGTCTAATTTATTTGGAAATGTGGTTTTCGGGGCTTTAAAGAAAGGGTCACTTTGGTGGAGAGATGTGAAGGAGGTTTGTAACTTTAAAGTTGATGGTCAATTGTGTTTTTCCAGTAGCATTTATTGCAAATTGGGGAGAGGTGTAACCATTAATTTTTGGGATCATTGTTGGTTGGGTTTGATGCCGTTTAAGGTCCTTTTTCCGTTTGTGTATGAAGCTTTTCAACCTCTATGTCGAAGGTGGCAGAGATGGGGATTTGGGTAGATTCTTGTTGACATTGGGATTTAGGGATTGATGAGGATGTTCTCATTGGATAAGTGAGAAGAAAATCAATCGTTTTAACTTCAATTTTGAGGAATGTTTAACTGATCGTTGATGAGATTGATAAAGTGATGTGGTGGAGAAACGTTGAAGGTTTTTTGGTAAAAAATAATTATACATGAATTTATGATTTGAAGTCCAAAAACTTGTTGTTAAATGAGGAAAGTTTATGTTTGTTAAGTAATGTTTGGAAACCTAAAGTTATGAGCAAAGTGAATGTTTGGTTGGAGGTTCATCTTAAATACTTTGCCTACTAGAAGTGAGTTACACAATACAGGTATGAGGCATTTGTTGAGTGGGAATTTGTGTCCTTTGTGCGATTTGGGTGTCGAATCCATTAACCATTTTTTCTTTGGCTACAGTAAATCATAAGTAATGTGGAGGGAGGTGTTGGACGGTTGGGAGGAACTGGGGGTGTTAGGCTTGGGGCGGATGACGTGGTGGTGGGTGATCCGATAACTCATTCGTTGAAGTATTCTAGAGAAAGGTTATGTGACTTTATTAATTTTTCTCTTGTAGATTTCTTTTGGTTTTTAGTTTGTTGGCGTATTTGGTTGGGTAGGAGGAAAATTGATTTTAATAATAAGGTGTAGAATAGTTGTGAAACTTTAGCTTTAATTAAATCGGTTGATTGGAATTGGTTTTCCATTTTGTCTAAAGGTAATGTTGATTTGGTTAAGAAGGTTTGCAACATTAATCCTAAAGATTATATTGTGAAATATATTTTAATGATTTTCTGTTAAATCATAGGACTTGTGCCTTAAAATTAGAGCCTATATTTTTTAGGGTATTTTTAGCCCAGTTCTAAAAAGTCCGTTATCCATTAGGGCTAGTCCATATGGGCTGTGGGTAGCTTAATAGGCTCACATTGCTATAAAATTTAAAAAATTATATTAATACTTATATTGTCTTACTAAAAAATAACACATTGATTTTTCTCACCTCACTAAATTTTATCTCTATTCTATTCAATCTTTATCTTTTAAATATTATACATTAATATAATCAACACTCTTTTATCGTATTCTATTAGTTTCTCTTATGTTAAATATTCGAGTATTATTTTATACAATTAAGACACATATTGTATTTAAAAACACATTATATTATTTATAAAAGATAATCTAGAACTTAAAAATGTATTACGTTTAAAATAACATTGTTCTGAACTGGGCCAGCGCCTGCCCTTCAGTCGGGCAGGCCCGAACCCCATGATCTGGGATGGCCCAACAAGGCCCATATCCACACCTGCGTCGAGTGCGTGCCAGCCTCCAACAATGTCGGGCACGTGCAACAGACACTGTCGAGCAGGGGAGGCAAGCCTTGCGAAGCACGTCTCTCCTCGACACCCAAGAACTCCTCCTTGCAAGGACACGTCATCTTGTAACCTCCCACCTCCGAAGGAATCGGTCTGCCCACCTTCCGGAGATCTCGGGACCGTTACCCTAGGGTGAAGACCACGTGCTGGTCTTTCCTATGCCACGTAAGCCCTGGCAGTTGCCTGGATCGGGCCTTGCAATCCAGCCCAGTGCAGGCAACCGTTGGCCCCGCGCTGGGGGCTCTCTATAAATACCCTCTCACTTGAGAGGGTCAGGTTACGTTCTTTCTAACTCACCTATATTTTGTACTTTCTACTCCAGTTACCTGACTTTGGCATCAGAGTACCTAGCAGGTACACCCCTCCGCCGTATCATCATCACCGGAGCTGAAGATTTCACGACGCTGCTGGCCGCTGTCATACTGTCTGATCCAGGTACGATTAGTGGCTCCGTCTGTGGGAAACACTACTTCCCCATTTTTCCTTCATCGTTAAACCAAAGCAATCTCCCCGTTCATAACTACCATGGCTAGCACCAGCATCCAACATGGGAACAACGCCCCGGACTCCACCTTCACGCAGGTCGACGACGGAAACCACCGTGAGGACAACGCTCTCGTCCACATCGAAGAAGGCGACGTAAGAGATGGGCAGGTAGCCTCTCCTTTCTCCGAAGACGCGGCGTATGACGTCGGCCAACAGGACATCCTACCGGTTGTCTACCAGCCAGTCGCTTCGCCACCAAATGCTGATCCGGGCACTGTGGCCCTGTTCGCCTTGGTCAACCAGACCAACCAACTGATTGCCCAACAGAATCTCAGGATCGAAGCGCTCGAAAGAGGGCGACCACGACGCATTTCCCCGCGAAGACATTGTCACCCACCATCTCCCAACCGTTCTCCTTCCCCGCGAAGGAATCCCCCGGCGAGCTCTCGCAGCCCCTCCCTACAGCGTGAGGGCCGTCGACCATGCCTGGAACAACCCTAGCCGATAGTCTCCCAGAAGCGCCCTCGCTCCCCTCCTCAGAAGGAACTGAGGCACTCCCTGACCAGGAAGAGGAGCAAGGATGACAGCGAGAAGCCGAAGAGCCATTCCAGGAGTTCTCCTCGTCGACATGGACCGGGTCGGAACCATCGCTCCCCATCGCAGTCGCTAGCCAGAAGCGACGAGGACAACTAGAGAAATCCCTTGTCCAGGGAAATTATGGACACACCTATACCTGCAGGCACGGAGAAGTCCCCGCAACTAGGGACTTATGACGGCACAGCTGACTGTGACGATTATATCGAGAGTTTCGAAGCCATGATCGACTATAGAAACGTCCGGGGAGCTATTAAGTGCAGGCTCTTCCCTACTACCCTCCGTAAAGGAGCCATGACGTGGTACAAGAGGATTGCTATGGAATCCATCACGTCCTGGAAACAGCTGAAAAAGCAGTTCTTCAGGCATTTTACCGCCTCCCGTCGACACCCGAAGAAGGTGTCCTCCCTGGAGGCCATCTTCCAAAGGTGGAACGAATCCCTCAGAGACTACATCGAGAGATTCAACAAAGAAGCCGTCGAGGTCCACGCGACCGACGACATGAAGAAGTTCCTGATTGCACGGGGACTACGCACTGGAACCGACTTCGCCAAGGCAGTGGGCATCCATAAGCCTCGCAACTTGGAAGACCTGATCTTCCGAGCTTAATCGTACATCGAGTTCGAGGAGACGCAGGACGCTCAAATAGCCCTCGACTCACGGTGACGAGATGGCCCCCGTGGCCACAGAGATAAAGACTCTCCTCCCCCCCCGCGTGGGGGAGAAATAAGGAAGAAAGGCCGCCCCTGGGACTCTCGCGAACCGAGAGCTCCTGCGGGCTGGTTCACAGAATACACGTCGCTCAACGCTCCCCGCGCGCGAATTCTCTCCGAGTGCGCCAACTCGAAATTTCAGAAAGGGCGCGTCCGCTTTCCCAAGCCGAAAGCCCCCAAATCAAACACAGACAAGTCCAAGTACTGCAGGTTCCACCGGAGCCACGGGCATGTCACAGAGGATTGCATCCATCTCAAAGATGCAATTGAGATCCTAATCAAGGAAGGGCACCTAAAGAAGTATGCTCAGAAGAACGACGCCCCTCGTCCCAGTGCCCGGGAAGCCCAAAGCGTCGAGGAGACGACAACTCCTCCCAACGAGAGTCGGTTGCAGGTCGTCCTCAGCGTCACTCGACCCGAGGAGTTTTTTGTCCCTGAAGGCATCGGAGGCCAAGAGGCAGTTCGCAGCATGTGGGCAAACTTCCCCCACGAAGACCTCGTCGCTGCCCGCAACACGTGGGAAGGTTTCCCCAAGACGATGGTCATATCCGGTGGTGGTTACGAGAAGGTGTCCGTCGGGTCGATCAAGAGGAAATTCGGCGAACCGGAGTCCGCAACATCGGCGAAGACCACCGCTCTCGAGAAGGTGCAAGGGAAATCAAACCCCATCATCTTCTATCTTGAAGAGCTGCCGGGTGGAGCGCCCAACACCACTATCCCCCTATTGGTCAGGGCACAGATGGAAAATTTTGACGTTCGCAGGATCCTTGTCGACTAGGGAAGTTCGGTCTACATCATGTATGCTCACCTCTTCGGGACTCTCCAGCTCGGCGAGAGGCATATGACCCCTTACGTGGGTTCAGATCTGTAGGGGTTCAACGACACCACCACTAGACCGTGGGGCTACGCTGAACTGATGGTCACATTCGGGGCCGAAGACACTGCCCGACAAGTCAAGACCCGCTTCCTGGTGGTCGAATGTCCGTCCCTCTACAACTACATCCTCGGAAGGACCACCCTGGCCGAACTCACAGCAGTGCCATCAACGGTCTATCTCAAGATAAAGTACTACACGGCCAGGGGCCGGGTCGTTACGATGCACGGGGACATAGACGCGGCCAAGAGATGCTTCGATGCTGCAATCAAAGGCAAGAGTTCCATCAGCACCAAGCCCAAGACTGAAGCGAAGTCATCCCCGGACATTATGCAAAAGCCACTCTCGCACGTCAACGCGGTTGACCTCGACAGCAGGTTCCTTGGCGAGCATGAAGAAGGCGGAGCAGCTGACCTCGACCTCCAGGAGGAAGGAAACGGGCAGCCCCTCCACCCAGCGTGTCCCGTCCCGGACGAAGATTTCGAGCTCGTCGCCCTTGGAGACGACCCAGACCGAAGCGTGAAGATTGGCACTGGACTCCCCGACCTGGCGAAGAAGCAACTGAAGGCATGTCTCCGAGAAAATGCTGATCTATTTACATGGAGCGCTTCCAAGATGCCTGGCCTTAATCCCGAGGTGGCCTGCCATCAGCTCACCGTAGATCCGGCCGCTAGGCCCATAGTTCAACGTAGGCATAGGCAGTCTCCCGAAAAAGCGGAGGCTGCTGAAAAAGCTGTAAAAGACTTCCTAGAGGCGAATTTTATTTTGGAGGCCTGGTACACAACCTGGTTGTCCAACGTTGTACTTGTCAAAAAGAATAATGGAAAATGGAGGATGTGTGTTGACTATACCAATCTTAACCGGGCATGCCCGAAAGACTCTTATCCTTTGCCTAACATCGACCAGTTGGTCGACAATTCTGCAGGTTACAAGCTATTGTCCTTCATGGACGCCTACTCGGGGTACAACCAAATCCCCATGGATAAGGCCAACAAGCAGCATACAAACTTCATGATCGATTCAGGCAATTACTACTACAACGTAATGCCCTTCGGCCTAAAGAACGCCGGAGCAACCTACCAACGGATGATGAACAAAGTCTACCGGGGAGACTTCGGCGACATGCTCGAGGTCTATATGGACGACATAATCGTCAAATCCGCAGAAGAAGTCGACCACGCTGCTCATCTCAAGAAGGTATTCGACACGGCGAGGAGATGCCGTATGAGGTTCAATTCCGACAAATGCACCTTCGGCGTTCGGGCCGAAAAGTTCCTCAGTTTCTACCTCACGGAGCGAGGAATTGATGCCAACCCCGACAAGTGTAGGGATTTCTCCAAGATCCCAACCCCGAACTCGAAGAAGTCAATACAATCACTGAACGGGATGCTGACCGCCCTCTCCCGCTTCGTCGCCAAATCTGCACAATACGCACTCCCATTTTTCAAGCTTCTTCGACAAAAAAAACAACATTTGAATGGAGCGAGGAGTGCGAGCAGGCGCTCCTCCACCTCAAACAAGTCCTGTCGCAACCCCCGGTCCTCTCACGCCGGAGAACGGGGAGACACTGTTCTTATATCTCGCCATCACGAGCAAAGCAGTCAGCGCTATCCTCATCCGGGAAACCTCCGACGGGCAGAAGCCGATTTACTTCACAAGCAAGGCCCTCTAAGGCCCCGAGCTCAGGTATCAGCAGATCGAGAAAGTCGCCCTGGCCCTCGTCACCGCATCCAGGAGGCTACGCCATTACTTCTTAGCACACACAGTCGTGGTAAAAACCGAGCAGCCCATAAGGCAACTCCTCGGCCGACCAGACATGGCAGGAAGGATGCTCAGATTGTCGCTAGAGCTTACCGGGTACGAAATTCAGTACGAGGGAAGGAAATCCCTGAAGGCTCGGGTGTTGGCCGACTTTGCGGCAGAAATGACCGTCCCAGAACCTTCGACCAACGGATCCCAAAAGTGGACCATCTACGTCGACGGGGCATCCAGTCCGAAAGGAAGCGGGACAGGCATTATCCTCGAAAACGAGGAAGGCATCCTAATCGAGGTCTCTCTCGAATTGTCCTTCCCAAAGTCGAACAACCAGACAGAGTACGAGGTTTTCCTCGCCGGACTACGGCTTGGCGAAGACCTCGGTGCCAAAGAGGTCAAAATTTTCACCAACTCTCAGCTCGTAGCCTCTCAAGTCCGAGGAGAGTACCAAGCCAAGAACGACTGCCTCATTGAATACTTAACCTTGGTGAAGGAAAAAATGAAGAACTTCGCCTCCGCGGAAGTAACCCATATCCCCGCGAGCATAACACCCGAGCAGATGTATTGTCCAAGCTGGTGAGCACAAAGAAGAAAGTCAGGAATAAGTCCGTCATTCAGGAAGTACTTTCACGCCTGAGCATCGACAAACCCGCTCCGGCGACGGGCGTGAATGCCATCGGGGACAGCAAATATTGGATGACCCCGGTATACGAATACCTCACGACGGGCAAACTACCCGAGGATCCCAAGGAAGCGGGGATGGTTAAGCGGCGAGCGTGCTTGTACACAATAGTCGAGGACAAACTATACCGTCGCGGGTTTTCTATCCCCCTCCTCAGGTGTGTCAAAGAGACCAAGGTCCCCGACATACTCCAGGAAATCCATGAGGGGATCAACGCCTAACACCTCGGCGGACGATCCTTAGCCCGTAAAGCGCTTCGAGCGGGGTATTACTGGCTCACAATGCAACAAGATGCCAAGGAGCATGTCAAGAAATGTGATTTATGCCAACAACACGGGGACATGCACCTTGCCCCTCCAAACGAGCTCAAAACATTGTCGTCCCCGTGGCCGTTTGCATGGTGGGGAATGGATATCCTCGGGCCCTTCGTCATGGGATCATACCAAAACAAGTACCTTATCGTCGGCATAGACTATTTCACGAAGCGGATCGAGGCAGAAGCCTTGGACAAAATCACGACCTTCACCATACTCCATTTCTACAAAAGGAACATCCTCGCCCGATTCGGCGTGCCCCAAGCGATTGTCACCGACAACGGGACGCAGTTCACCGACAGGAACTTCCAAGACTTCGTCACCAAACTGGGCACGAAGCAGCACTTCACGTCGGTCGAACATCCTCAGACGAACGGACAGGCCGAAGCAACGAACAGGGTGATCCTTCGAGGATTGAAATGCCGACTAGGCAACGCCAAGCAACGATGGGTCGAGGAACTACACAACATCCTCTGGGCCTACCGAACGACCCCACACTCCACGACCGGGGAAACCCCCTTTCGTCTGACGTACGGAACAGAAGCGGTGATCCCCGTGGAGATCAGGGAAACCTCGAGGAGGAAAAAGGCCCCCCTCGACGAGGGCGCAAACAATGAGGCCCTGAGAGAGGAGCTTGACTTTGTCGAGGAGATAAGGACGGGCGCCTCCCTCCAGGAAGCCTCACTCATGCAAAAAATAACTCTACGTTATAACAACAAAGTTATTAAACGAGATTTTCAAGTAGGCACCCTCGTCCTGCGAAGGAACCAGAAAGATTCGCGAGAAGGAAAGCTCGCCGCGAACTGGGAGGACCCGTACCGCGTCTGCGCAAAAACGGGGACAGGAGCCTACTAGCTCAAAAATCTACACGGGGAGGAACTTGCTCGACCATGGAACGCTGAGAAACTTAAGCAATACTACAGTTAGACACTGCCCGCGACACGCCAACGTCACGATTACGGAGGTGCGCTAGGGTACAAGCGCGACACCTCTATACGAGACACGATGGTCAAAGGCCGCGTTATCGCGAGGACTTTTGATCTGACGAGGATACCTCGATCGAGCTCCGTCGTCGCCGTACCAATTAGGCAGAACACCCAGCTCGCGATGGGAAGTTCACGCCACGAAGTTAAGACCTCGACCGAGCTCTTAGCCTCGTTGAAGGTCGGAATACACCTCCGACCGCTCGACCAACTCCCCACGCAGTCGAGGATCATCAAAGTCGAGCAAACTCCCAAAATCACCAAATTACTTAGACAAAAACAAATAAAGTATCAAATACACAAGCATCACACGCACAGATAAGTACAACAAGAAAAGTATTAAAACCGGGCAAAAACCCATTGTTCAAATATTACAGACATGTCAAAAAGCCCCTGGCGCGCAGGCCGGGCAAAAGGCATCAAAAGAAAATGGCTCACAGGCCAAACTAGACGAACAAGCAAAAACCTAGTTGACGATATTCTCCTCTGGCTGCTCGTTTTCCGTAGCCCCTCCGCCGACCTCTTCCTCCCGCATCGGCTGTACGATCTGACCCGCGACCACCTCGTAGTTGGGGTTAGTCCTTTCAGTGATAAGGTCGGGGTTGAGGACCCGAAGCTGCTGCACGACGTTATTGAAACTAATGTCGGCCGCCACGAGGCTATGCTGCTCGGCTTACTTGAGCTTCGCTATCAGAGCTGCCCGGGAAGTCAACAGCTTGTCTTCCTCGGTTTCCTCCTCAGCAGGGCGAGCAGCTTCCTCCAGCTCGGCGACCCTCGTCAAGAGACCCCCCCCTTTCCTCGCCGGCTTTCTTCAGCCTCTCCTCCAACTTCTCCGGAAGCTCGGCCTGCGCCTTGTTCTGATTTTTGCAGTCGGTCAGCTCCTTACCCACTTTCTCCAACTCAGCGGCAACAGACTTGAACCTCTCCTATAACCTGGTCAGTTCAGCCGCTGGGCAAGTCTCGTCGTTCAGGACCAGAGCAGCCGAGCATACTCGCATCACAGTAGACAGGTCCTTAAGCAAAGTCCTCCTCCTCGAAGCCTGACCAACACCTAGGATAGACTGGACCTCGGCGGCACCTATGCCCGAAGAGTTGGCATCCAAAAAGAAACGAGGATTCGAGTGACAAGGCGGAAGCACGAACTTCTCAGAGGGAGGGCTATCGATCATTGTCAGGTCGACATGTACCTGGTCGTCTGTACGCTGTCTCTTCGAGAACCCCTGACTGTCGGGGGACTGACTACCTTGGGGAGAGCTGGAAGAACCCCCTGGCGCTGGAGTGGGGCCGGGGTGCTGTGAATGGATCTGCTCGACGAGACTTTTCCTGATTTTCCTTGAATTTTAGGCAGCCGCCAGCTTCTTGATGCGCTCCTCTGCACTCGACATGTTACCTGCAAAGAGAAAGAAATACATTAGTGAATCGAAACCCAGAACGCAAGGAAAGAGTAAGTCGAGGATGATTCCACCACCTAACAGCACAAGGGCATCCTCATCGGAAAACGTCTCGAGGAGTGCCCTCGTATTGATCAACTGGCGTTTCGTTGAAATTTGTCCATCATCACCCTGGATAAATTTCCCATCCGGAATCACGAGCTTGGCTGGGGAAAATCCAGCGACAAATCTGACTATTTCCTCGTAGGCCAGACGGTCCCCTTCGCATAGTCGACCAGGACTGACGATGTAACTGTCTGTGCCCCTTTTGAAGTGCTCCTCTGTCCAGAATAGGGGGAACCTCGGCTCGAGGACTTCTTCCTGCTTCCCATCTATTTCTCGTATGACCCGTCTATACACCGACTCCACGACCTCGAACGAGACCGGCCTCACGATGTAGTATCGGTATTTGAAGGTGCGAACAGAGTCCATGTAGGTCTGGAACAGTCTGCTCACCTGTTTGAAGGACACCCAGCCGTGTCTGCCATCAGTCGCCTGCCTTTGTAAGCGGAAAATACGGAAGAACAGGGGCACAGTCGCCTCGATCTTGAGGTACTTGCAGACTAGCTCGAAGGCATGGAGAAAAGAGAGAGAGTTGGGATGGATCTGTGAGGGCGCCAGGCGCAGCCAAACAAACACCGATTGCTAAAAATCAGTGAAGGGCAGGAGCCACCCCGCCTCGTCGAACATAAACTCGTACAAAGGAAACCTCATCCCTCAGTACGTCGAGCAGATGCGATGGTGCGCTAGAGGTCTAAACACCTTCCAGGTCTTCGTGGAGCCCTCCAGGCGATGCTCGACGGTACAGAAGATGTCGTCCTCATCACAATCGACAATCTGGGAGACCATATTCAGAGGCTCTTCGCTAACCCACTACTCGGGCGACCGTCCCTTGACGCTGGTGATCGGCGCCATCGGGGAGTCAGGTTGGTCGTCAATGTCTATCGATCCCACGACCACGACCAAGGCTTCCATTTACCTGAAAAGCAGAAGGAAACGGTGAATTCGATGGTCTATATGAAATTCACCCCTCCACTGCTGATCAAGTGAAAGGACGAAGAAGGAGCGTCGGGATCACGTGACAGTCGTGCTCACCCAACGTCCTCGAGATATCCGACGAGCGTCCCCGTGATCATCCTCAGGTCACCGGTACATCGCCCCAGGGGATTCATTCCACAGCTCGGGATATTGTTGAGGTCCCCGAGATATCCATCTCATGTTTTCGGGACATTCTTCTTGTCCCCGGGGATACGCATCCCGTCTCCCCGCGAGATTCAACAAGAACATAGAGAAACTCTGCCGTTTTCGCCAAAAATTTCATGGTTTTCCCGGGAACTTCATCAGTTCACCGGAGTACCACCGCAGGGAACACATTTAGAAAGGCAATGGATCAAGAACTTACTTGAAAACGGCTGTTGATGAGGTCCGGTACGGCGGCGTGCGGCGGCGAAACGATGGCAAAAACAAAGAGAGGAGAAGAGAGAATCTGAGCAGAGAGAGAGGAAACGTGCAAATGACGTGGGCTGGCCTCTATTTATAAGGCCCTCACGGGACTCGAGGCACCCCTAGGCACTCAAGTGTACTAAACCTAGCCTAGCCGCCCTAGGTAATAGTGACGCGTGACACGTGGCACACGCTTATCCACGTATGTCCTTTCGTTCTCCCACACACGTCCTTCTGTTTGCTTTGATGCTCGACTTCAAAACTTCTCGTATCCCCGCGGAGTCGCCCAGCAACGGCCTATCGAACTCGAGCAGACTTCAAGATTTCTGCCCGTCTGACATTCCTCGCTCGTAGTAGTGTAATCCCGTCGATACCGGAGAGTTCCCCCGTTGACACGCTCCCCGACAAAAGGGAAACCGCGGGGTATCAGACGACTATGATCATCCCGGTCCTCCGAGCACGTTCAGTACGTCCTCGACACGATTGTTGGCCCTTAAGTCATTGCTCTGACACCTCAGAGCAACGACTTGGGGGGCTCCTGTTCTGGACTGGGTTACCACCTGCCCTTCAGTCGGGCAGGCCCAAACCCCATGATCTGGGATGACCCAACAAGGCCCATATCCACACCTGCGTCGAGCGCGTGCCAGCCTCCAGCAATGTCGGGCACGTGCAGCAGACACTGTCGAGCAGGGACGACAAGCCTTGCGAAGTACGTCTCTCCTCGACACCCAAGAACTCCTCCCCGCGAGGACACGTCACCTTGTAACCGCTTACCTCTGAAGGAATCGGTCTGCCCACCTTCCGGAGATCTCGGGACCGTTACCCCAGGGCGAAGACCATGTGCTAGTCTTTCCTACGCCACGTAAGCCCTAGCAGTTGCCTGGATCGGGCCTTGCAATCCAGCCTAGTGCAGGCAACCGTTGGCCCCGCGCTGGGGGCTCTCTATAAATACCCTCTCACTTGAGAGGGTCAAGTTATGTTCTTTCTAACTCACCTATATTCTGTATTTGCTACTTCAGTTACCTGACTTTGGCATTGGAGTACCTTGCAGGTACACCCCCCGCCGTATCATCATCACTAGAGCTGAAGATTTCACGACGTTGCTGGCCACTGTCATACTGTCTGATCCAGGTACGATCAAATATAATTTTTAATTTTATTTATAATAAATATTATTATATTTTTATTTTAATTTTTTATTGAAAAAAACCCATTTAGGGTCGGGTAACCCGAAACTCATATAGAATTGGCCTTGAGTAGTAATTTTCGAGCCCATATTAGAAATGATTTTTTTCGTCTAACCTTAAAAAGCTCGAGTCCTTCAGAGCCGATCTGTTTAAAGTCGGATAGTCTATTTTAACAGCTCTAGTAAAGAATATTTGATTTATAATTAAAAATCAGGGGAAGTGGACATGGCATAAATTCTAATATTAATGAAAATTTTCAGCAATATTGGATTTTTTTTACTGATAGAAAACATGTTAATTTGGAAGGGAAAAACTTTCATTGTCAAAATTAAACTTGAGTTATTTTTTTATAAGCAAGTTTCATTAATAGAGATTAAGAAAATCTCAAACCAAAGAGTAGGGTTACAACCAAAACCACTTGAAAAAGACTAAATTGTTTTTAAAAAACGGTCCTCTTGTAGGTATATCTAAGCAAATTTGCACTTTCAAATTACGATTTGCCATGAAATATCCATTATGTAGCAGCAAGTAACACAAATAAACATTATCAAGGAGGCTTTTACCCAGGATCCATGTTCCTCGATAAGCCATGGTAGTTTATCATTGCCCACAAATTTTCCTATTATAGAGGATTTTTAGAACTGTGTAATGACAAATTTTATTGTAGTAGAATATCAAATTGCTTTACCGCCTCATTTATCTAATCTTCATTATGTGTTCCATGTTTTTCATTTGAGGAAATATCATCCGAATCCACCGTAAATTTTAGAATATGAAACCTTAGAATTTAGAGATAATCTAGAGTACATAGCTTTGCCACTTAAGATTCAAAATCCAAAATGGAAGAGTGAAGATAACTCATAGGAAACAAATGTTGTTGGCTAGAATTATGTGGGACGAAGCTAAGAGCGACTTAAATTGAGAAAGGAATTAAGAGATGCAACATAGTACCCAAAGTTATTTTAGGTACGTTTAAGAGAGGTAGCAACAAGATCAGGCAACATAATTTCATCCAACATTGTATAATCCTATATATGTAGTGTTCTATCAACACATATCCATAAATAGAGCATTACATACAAGCCCTTAATAATTAAAGTAATTTCTATTGAAGAAGGAACATAATGCATTAATGATAATGGTCAAGATCATATAGAAAAATCACATAGTGTAGATCAAATACTTAATGAACTTCATAACTATAAAAATGTAACAAATCTTGTTGCAGATAATACTAGTCATGAAAATACAGAAATTGAAAACATAGTTGCAAAACAATTTCTAGCTCTTTCAGTTTATGTGGATGATTTAGTAATGGTTGAAAATAATGATGCATCTTGTGATAAATTCAAACAATATCTTAATTGATATTTTCGCATGAAATATCTTGAATCATTAAAATACTTCCATGGCTTAAAATTTTCCGAATGGACCTGAAATTTTATTCATCGTCCAAGAAAATACACATTGGATATTTTTAATGAATGCAATATGCTTGGTTCTAAACCTTCTTAATTTCCAATGAAACAAAATCACAAGCTTAAGGATACTCCATATTTTGATCCCTCGAATATCTAAGATTGATTGGTCGTCTCATTTATCTTACCATTTCAAGACCATAATTAACATATTATGTGCATATTTTAAGTAAATTTATACAAATGTCATTTCTAGATCACTGGAATCCAATGCAACTATGAGAGTATTAAGATATCTAAATTCTTCACCTACATAAGGCATTATTTCACCTAAAAACAATGACCTTTAACTAGTTGTATTTTGTGAATAGATTCGGCATCATGTCCATTGGAAAGTAAGTCCAGATCTGATTAATCATCGAAACATGTGACAATTTATAGAGACCACTAATGAAGCGCAATATCGAGCTTTGGCACATGTTCTAGTGAGATATTTTTCCTATGCAATTTATCATTAAGTCTTCAAATTAAATGTCATGGATTTATAATTTTACACTGTGATAACCAAACAACTCTTTGTTTAACACTAAATCTTATTTTTATGAAAGAACTTAACACATTGAGGTTGACTGTAATCTCATTCGAGAACACATAAAATTCGGAGTCATTCAAATAACTTACTTTCCAACCAAGCAACAACAAACTAACATTTATACAAAGTCATTAGGAACAAATGGTGTAGTGATATATTTATAAAAGCCCGTGACCATGCGGTATTAAGTCAAGCCCTATAAGGTGATCACCCCAAAACTCAACATCAAAATATAATCTCCATTCTGCTGGCTACTCGCACTAATGAGAAACATGGGGGTCGTATGTGCATAACCTATAACCATATGTATAAGATGTCTTGGTTATGAATCCCTAGGACTTAGTTAATCAACAGCTTCTCTGGTTAAAGTGGAGCGGTTAATACTTCCTAGGGGTCCCCCAAAATTCAGACCCATGAGCCTATATAAATAACTCAACTCTAGGGTTGAAGATGACTTAGATACACATGAAATACTCAAAAAGATATAGAGTTTCTCACTTTACGTGGGCTTTCTTTCTCCATAGCAAAAACGCCTCAAAATAGGGTTTCTCACCACCGTGAGGTAGCCCAAGAAATATGTCTAAGGAAGGCCACCTAAAGAAATATGTCAAAGGCGACTCCTCTCAAGGGTCTGGTAGGTCAAGTTCCCATGTGCATAACAATGGTGGAAGCCCAGACCTAGAAATGGAAAAGAACCATCCAAAGAAAAGAGATATAAGCTTGTACACTATACACTTAACATTATTGCAGGTGGCAGAAATACTGGCTCTGCTAAAAAAAGATATGTCCTCCAAGTATTAAGTATAAAGGATATTTTGGCGGAGCCAAAGGAAGGTGAGAATAAAACGCCCGAGGTTAAGATCACATTTTCAAAAATAAATGCAACAGGTACCCACCCCCACAACAATGACCCCATGGTCATCACCGTGAGATATGGTGTATGGGGAATTAGAAAAGTCTTGGTAGATCAAAGAAGCTTTACATATATCCTATATTGGAACGCGTTTGAGAGGCTCTACCTCGACCCAAATGAACTAAAAGATTTCAAGGGATTACTGGTTGGGTTCTCTAGGGAGCATGTTCAGGTAAAAGGCTACATAATGCTGAAGACCACATTTGGAGTGAGGGAATAACCAAATAGATTAAGATCAAGTATCTGGTTATAGACGCCCAATTTTCTTATAATATGATTATAGGTCGACCAATTTTTAATCAGTTGGGTGCCGCCTTGTCTACATTATACTTGTGCATGAAGTACCCGATCTCTAACGGGTGGATTGGAGTCATCTAAGGAGACTAGAAAATTGCCAGGAAGGCTATGTGGAGAGCCTCGAGCTGAAACAAATTCGAAATTTAGGCATGAATAACATGAAGGTTGGTTCGGGAATCAAGTCGCTAGAAGCAACGCTCTAAGGCGGGGAATCTCCCCCTCAAAAGAATGAAAAAATAGGATACTAAAGCCTATGGGGGAAGGCTTCCTAAGGCATGCTTTACCTTATCATTATGTGTTTGCTTAGTTATTTTTAATCAGATGAGTATTGTATCTTTGCAATTTGTAAGGACAAGTTTTTTTCTAGGGATACACTCTTTTGCATTGTTCCTTGTGAGGGGGTGAGGGTTTTTAATAAGGCTCCTTACTTCGTTATTTCTTAGATGTTTACATTGTTGTCTTTCCTCTTTTTCATTGCAGGAAACTTAAGGAAAACAACTTGAAAGGCAATCAAAAGTGCTAGATCCTCACAGAGGGATCCTCTCCACCTTTTAGGATACCAAAAATGTTAGATCCCTAAGAGGGATCATTGTTGCCCTTTGAGGTGTTGTAACACACTACACCCTCATAGAGGATTCTTGTCACATTTAAGCAACCACAAATTGAGGATTCCTAAGAGGGATCTTTGTCTCTCTTTGAGGTGATGTATCGCGCTACACTCTTATAGGAGATTCTTTTTGCCCTTTGGCGATAACAAATATTGGAACTTCATAAAGGGATCCTTGTCGCCCTATGAGGCGATCACAAACGTTGTATCATTATGTTGGATTCTTGCCTCCCTTTGAGGTGATTTAATATAATACACCCTCATAGGGGATAATTGTCACCCTTTGAGATTATCAAAAGCATTGGTTCCTCACAAAAGGATCCTTTCCGCCCTGTGAGGCGATCACAAATGTTGGATCCTTGCCGCCCTTTGGGGCGATGTAATACAATACACCTTCTTAGGGGACTCTTGTCGTCTTTTGAGTGATTTAAAGATTCTAGGCCCCTTATGGGAGATCTTTGTCATCCTTTGAGGTGATTAATACGCTGGATCTTCGAAGAAATATCCTTGTCGCCTCTTTTGGGCGACTAAAGCATGGAAAACCCTAAACAAAGAGTGTCGTCACTCTGTTTGAGGCGATCAAAGGCATAATGAACATTTTCACCCTAGTTAGAACTGAGAATAGATTATAAGAAAAAAAACGGTTTGTACAAATAAGGATACCATCCAAAAGCACTAAACAAACTAAGCTATTACATAATCCTCTAGAAAATGACATATTATGAAAAAGGGGGATCAAGCTGAAAGGAACTTGTCAAGAGATCTACTCGTCATCCACTAGTTAGCCGTCTCAAACCACCTTGGACAAGTTCATTTGATTCAAGTATAGAATTGGGTAAAAGAACTTCGCCTGTTCCTTCACCCTCTCAAAATACTAGTCAGAGTTGACCACACACTACTACGAAAAACCCATTTAACGACACCAGGTTTACCACGGATTCGTATCCCACCATTGTAATAGGTTAAAAAATTTATAACGCCATATTTAACAATGGTTGTACTAAATAACCATTGTAATACAAGCTGTGTAACAAGCTTTGATTCCCAGCTACTACATTTTTCCATATTTTTACATTTTAAACACGCTTGTATTAAAACACCGTTGTAATACATGTAACAAGCTTTGATTCCCAACAACTATATTTTTTGTCATATTTTTATATTTTAAACATATATTTTATTTCTTTTGTTAGTGTTACGGGGATTTAACCTCAAAACTCAAAATTCATCATTGTTTTTCTTTTAAACATATATTTTATTTCTTTTGTTAGTATTTTTAAGTGCAAGAGAATAGTATATATAACTTTAAAAATAAAAATGTAAGAGATGAGCATATATAAAATAACATTTTATTAAGATTCCATTAAGAAGAGTACATTGATAATCATATTACATATATTTATCAATGTCAGAGCCCATAGCTGCAAATGCATCTTCATAATCCAGACATCTCTCCTCACTCCCCTCATCAGAATCATAATAAACAGTCCTCATTTTCTTCTTTATCTTTTTCTTCTTCAGTTTCTTCTTCTTCTTCTTATCCTACCTCACCCTTAAGGCATCCCTGGTGTTGGCCGCTGGTTGGACCTCCTCAATTGGCGCCTGACGTTCCTCATTTGTGATGTTTCTAGCATTCTCATTTGTAGAACTCATTGTTACGAAGAATATATTATGAAGAAATGTAAAGTTGTCTATTTATAGATGAGGTTGAAGATGAAATGTCTGATAGTTTAATGCTTGTAATGATGATAACTTGTAAATGGTTGATATTCTGGAACGATATTTTTTGAAAAACGGAGAAAATTTTAAATCATTATGGCCAGAGTGTTCTCTACTCCGGGAAGAGTAAGGGTTATAATATTACAACGGTTAGTAATAATAACCATAGCGATACCCCTTATACTTGGTACAAGGTTCGACTCCAAGCAACAACATTTTTCTATTTTACGTAATTATAGAAAAATGTTGTTGCCTGGAGTCGAACCTTGTACCAATTATAAGGGGTATCGCTACGGTTAATATAACCAACCGTTGTGATATTATTAAAATAATATATATATATATATATATATATATATATATATATATATATATATATACTTATCATTACGGTTATTTTAGAAAACCGTTGTAAAATATTTACCTATATAAGGGAATTAACTTTCTATTATTGACAGTAGCGCCGTTTCCTTCACAGCGAAACCCTAGCACCCATTTTTGGCAGCAAACTTCATCTTTTTATAGAATCCGCGAAAAGAAATATAGGAAGTATGAAGCTTTTGATTTAAGCTTCTTCCTCCTTGTATTTCTTCTTGCAGAATCTAAAACTAGATGAACATGGTGATGATGCTGGCGGTAGTAAGCGTAATGTACATATTGTTTATGGAAAATAAGGTATTCTTCTACTTCAATCTTTTTGTTATATAGTTCCCATTATCTCATTTGCTTCATGTTGTTTTTGTTGATTGTTCTCATTTTGTGCAGATTCGACTTCAATGCTTCACAAGCAAGGTGAACTTCATTGTAATGGTACAGTCCCACTTCTTAGTGTTTTGTTTCAACTTTTGGTTGTTTTGTTTTGAATACTAACTAATTATCTTCATTGCTTCCTACTTCTTAGGGTTTGTTTCACATGGTGATGATGATGGTGGTACATATATATATGAATTCATTCTGATAAGGTACATATATATGAATTCATTCTGATATTGTATATGAAATTTAGTTTATTATATACTATGTATATTGTTTGTTTCACTATCCTTTTATTGAAAATACAATCAGTTAAATTGATATAGAACATTAGTTTATTATATACTATGTATATTGTATATAGTTAAATTGAATACTAACTAATTTTCTTCATTGCTTCCCACTTCTTAGGGTTTGTTTCACATGGTGATGATGATGGTGATACATATATATATGAATTCATTCTGATAAGGTACATATATATGAATTCATTCTGATATTGTATATAAAATTTAGTTTATTATATACTATGTATATTGTTTGTTTCACTATCCTTTTATTGAAAATGCAATCAGTTAAATTGATATAGAAACTTATAATCTGAAAATTAAGATGTATTTGAAAACCAACCTTTATCATGTCAATGTTTTCTGAATTGCATCCATTTCATTCAATACATTTAATGTTCCTTAACATAAAATTTATGGCCCAATGGTCCGTTTGCTTCAATTCATCGATATCTTTTATTATAGTTTACCTCATCGTCGTCACTAATCATCGTGGTTGTTAAGATCATGATTGTTATGATGATAAAATCGCGATGATTTTTGGCGATGATGAGGTAAACTATAATAAAAGATATCGATGGATTGAAGGAAACCGATCATTAAACCATAAATTTTATGTTAAGGAACATAAAATGTGCGGAATGAAATGGATGCAATTCGGAAAACAGTGGTGTGTTTAAGTTGGTTTTCAAGAACAGTTTGATTTTCAGATTATATAGTTCTTTACCAATTTTAATGGTTGTATTTCTTTAATTAGGTGTATGCTAAAACAAGCAATATACATTTGTATTTAATAAACTAAGGGTACATTCCACAACGGTTGAGACACATAACCGTTGTGATAGTTAATATATATTACAACAGTTGATACTCATAACCGTTGTGATAGTTAATATATATTACAACGATTGAAATACCTAACCGTTGCAATATAACGCGCGCTTTCAGAATACAACAACGGTTTCTAGACCGTTGTAGAAACAACGAACTTACAACAATAATTTGCATAACAACGCCTTCGCCCGCGTCATTATATGTCATTCCCAACCATTGTTAAATGGGTTTTTCGTAGTAGTGACAAGTTCGTCCTCGAGCAATGACGCCTCCTCCTCCAAATATTTTATGGAACTAAAAGCTTCTTTGAGTGAACTCTCCAAAAAATTTCACCTCTTAACGCAAGCCAACCTTTAAGGCCACCTCCTTGGAAATGCTCATCAAATTATCTTATTCCTTTTCCAAGATTGTTACCATCTTCTAACGCTCCCGAAAGCTTCCTATGATAAAGTTCACCTTGGACTGCAATTCAACATCTTCTGGAGATGATTTTCCCGCTGGACTCTCTTCACCAGGAGGCACCTCAACATATGAACTTCCAAGAGGTTTGTTAAGTATGAAGGAGTCTCGTTGTGAAGTGATTGATAGTCACGGGAAAATTCTCTAGGATAGATACGAAACACCCAAAGAACTCTTCTACATCAAAGGGAGTGTCACTCCATAGTGATGGTCTATGAGCTTTAACCGTGGGAGCAGAGGGCCCCTATCTTTTCTCCCTTGTTGGTTTTCAGGTGGCCCCCTGAAGGCCTCGGAGGACCTTCCTCCCTCCTATGAATGTTTTGAGGGCAAGCTTCGCCATTATGACATATATTGCTCTGACTCTTTTATCCAACCACCAATAAATTCAGAGGGAAGGGCGGGGCATGGTCATTAGTCATTGTTTGGTTTGTATCCGAATCAAACGTTCTCTCCTTTTACCAAGCAAGATTCTAGACATATCCCTCACAAAGCAACGATATTAAAAAATGTATAAAAAGTAAAAAGAGATCAAGTCGGAAGGTTTCTTTCATATCATAAAGCTTATCCAAGTAAGATATCATAAGTCAAAAGCATCTTAAATTCTTGATTACCTTTCGCTTTGTGGGAAAGGGCGCTGGAATTTACCCCTTTGATAAGCTGAGGATTTGTTGTCAAAGACAGAGGAAAATGAAAAAGTCAGCTGTAGCCTCCGTGGTAACCAGAGAGGCATTATCTCACCCAGTAACTTGCATGGACCTTTCCTTTCAATCTTCATATGGCTCTACTTAAAGTTCCAACAAATGCCTACCAGACAGAGGGCACAAAGTTATCCATACACAAGCGGAGATAATCTCTATGTTATAAAAAGAGAGGAATACCCCAATAGTGGGAGGGACTCCCAGATTACAATTGATGATCTCGAAGGCCCTAAGGATACTTACATGTTGGCCATTATTTGGGAGGAGCGACATTAGTGGTCTCCAGGAAGTATGCCTCAAAGGGGTAAACGGTATCAAAACCTCCAACTCATGGATAATAGATAGATGAAAGTAAAAATAAGGAGCGAATGAACCACCTATAATGGCCATGTTAGGTCTTTTTGTTTCTAAACAAGGTTCCAGGATTACATCCTCCTCATGCCCTGTACTGGAGAATCCAATATCCTGATGGAACCTCATGATCATGTCAGAGGTAGAATATAGAGAGACATTGTCTCAAACATGAACACTTTTAGCTTTCTTCCTAGCCATAATTTTTAGACGGGAGGGTAGAGGTTAAAAATATAGTGTTTAGATACTTGAGGGACAAACAAATCTCGTAATCTCTCCTATCCAGACTTGAAGATTCACCACTTCTTTTATGGATTTTCTTCGGCTAACAAAGCAAAAATTCTAAAATGGAGGGGAGAGAGAAACGTTTTTCTAAGAAGTAAGTCAAGGACTTTTATAGGAAAAAAACCAATAGCATAAGTAACGTAGCTTCCTAATAGCAAAACTATTGCATAAAGTGGAACGGGTTTGATGCGTTGTGTACATGTGTAAGGAAAAAAGCTAGAATGGGTTTCCCTAAGAAAATCATCATGAGAAACATTAAATTCCACACATGCTTCTTTTCTGCTAAACGATCAAGCTTTCGTAATTGACTAACATTTTGATGTCTTTAAATCATTTGACTGACGTTTAACATTTCCCAACTGTCAGATAAGCTACTCAAGAAAAACCTGGCAAGAGGGACTCATCCCTCACTGAGGAACTCACCATTAATTGAGGGACTCGCCCTCATCTTGAGGGTTTAATCAAAAGATATTATTGTGGGCCCACAAACACAACGGAATAAACCAACAAGAAAATCTCTCCCAAATACCAAATGCAACGGCAATCAACAAAACACATAAAACAACACAACAAGATTTTAGCGTGGAAAAACCTCTGTTAACTAGGAGTAAAAAACCACGGGACCTGTAGGCCACTTAAATCCTCCACTATTATCAATCAATGGGTACAAGCAAGGTTCTCTCTAACACTAGTTAGAGGCATACATAAACATCGTCAAGATTTGCAATCAATCTTGGAATACAACAATAATCAAGAGACACAAAAACAACCCAAAAACACCAAGAAATTTAGACCTCAAAGATGGACTCGACAGACCGACTTAGAAAGCTCCGAATCCAATGAAAATCACTCGGAATGTACTTCTATGAGTCAAGAACGTTGTGTCAAAATTTCAGGACGATCTGACAGTTGGATTTTGCGCAATCTCCGATTTAGTGGAAATATTCTGTGCTGAAATATGGCTGCGGGATTTCACTCTTCTCTCTACTTTTCTTGTTGTTTTCCACACACAATGGATAAAATTAACCTAATTCTCTTTGTTAGGTAATAACGAAGGCATAGAAACAAATGGGCCACTAACCCACATCAATTTGGGCCTCTCCAAGTAGGAGGGATAGCCCAACAAACTCCCCCGACCGACTAGTTGGAGGGCAACACCAATCCGGCTTCCATACAACAAAACTCAAACTTTCCTCTAGGAAACACCTTCGTCAACATATCAGAACCATTGTCATCAGTGTGAATCTTTTCAAGCTCCATCAACTTGGAATCTAATGCATCACGAATCCAATGATAACGAACATCAATATGCTTTGTGTCGTAACCCGAAATTTGACCTCCCTCTTTTGCCTTTTGCATAAGCATAAGCATTCGCATCGCTGGCATACGAATTCGCATTTTTTCCTCTGATGTTTTGATTGCAGGATATTGAGGTTTTTTAAGCCCGATTAATCATATCCTCACAAGGTCATCACCTCATCAAAACAAGCACAAAATGAAGGTTTCCATACCTTTTCATCAAGACAAGAGGTGGAAAACCACAACCGGGACTCCAATATCATTTCCTGAGCAATTTGGGCAAAAATTGACTGAAGTAATCGGTTAACGCATGGTGAGTAATCGGTTACTCAGTGCAATTTTGCAATTCCTGCTGCATTTTTGGGACAGCATCCATGCACTCTCTTTGGTCTTTGGTTCTACTTGATTCTAGCAGTGTGTGGAACATTCTAGACCTCTCTAGACATTTCAAGACTATTCAAGATATTCCATGTGTATTTATTCAAATGCATCACTCTAATTCAAGTGCACCATTTCCCTTGCTTTCCAAGTATATCAACCTTTGGATGATGGAGTGCACCTTGGGATTGTTACCGAGTTGGTTCTAACTAACCGAGTTAACCGCCTTGACTCGGCGAGTCAAGTCCAACTAACTCCTAACCTAGCTCCAAACCCAAAGTTAATTCCAAACCAAATTCCAAACCATCTCACACTCCAAGCCTAAAATCTATATAAACTCACCTTCACTCATTTTCAAGGACCTTTAACCATTTGCTCCATTTCACTCTCAATTCTCCCATATTACCTCTGAATTTCTCTACTACATCTTCATCTTCATCTCAATTCTCTTCCCAAACCTCACCAAAGCTCATTTCTAATTTGAAGGATAATCACTTTTACATCAAAAGTGATTATTTCTTGAGCTCATCCTTCATCATTCTTGCTATTACACTTGGATTTCTGGAGTTATTTCAGCTTTTGGATTAATCTTGAGTATTTGCTGCAACTTCCAACGGTTCGAATTCACATTTTGGAGCTTTATCGTATTTTGCTCGATTTCAACACGGTTCGTCTACAAATTGAAGATTCCTATGATTTTCTTTGATTTTCTGCATCAAGAATCCTTTGCAACAATCACCAAGGCACATCTCAGCCTTGTAGGTTAGTGGATCTATCTTTTCTCTCTGTTTCGATTGATTTCGCGCGTTTACGTTGTGATTTTGATCGTGATCGGTTTGATTTACCATGCAATTGTTTGATCTTTGATCTTCGTGATTATTGATTTCAAGTTGTGTTTAACTACCCTTACATGATGTAATTTTCGTGCACAAATTTGTATTTAAGCATGTGGTAGTTTGCATAAGTGATTATGTGTTTAAAACTACTTTTGAAAAGCTGTTTTTTCTGTTTTTTTTTCACCATTGTTCAGTGGTAACCGGTTAACGTTTGGTGGTTAACCAGTTACTCAGTGCAATTTTCCTCAAGAACGCTAATTTTCAAGCAAGTAATCGGTTAACGCATGGTGACTAACCGGTTACCACTGAACAGAATGGCCATTTTCTTGCATTTTCAAGTGTGTTTGCCATGCTTTCTTCATTTTAACTTCCATTGATTATCATGCTTGATTTTATGGATGTTCTAAATGTCATTTCACTTCTGGTTGAAGCATATTCATGAACTTTCGATTCACATTTTCGATTATTCAATTGTTTCATGTTCTTCTCATTGTATGAACATATCAATTCTTGCACTATTTTTGTTCACATGATACATGATTTTGTGTGGCATTTTGGTGATCATTTGGCACTGTTTTGCACCTTCCATTTCATATTTGCATTAAGTTTATTTTTTATGGATAAACTTAATCTTGTATAATCAATAATTCACTCCTTTTTGCTTTAATGACTTTTCATCCTCTTTGAAAAGTTGTTGCATGTTTATCCCTTGATTAATTGATCGAAACTTTGTTTCGATTAATCGATCTTCCCTTTTCCTCTCTTTAGGCCTCCTTTAGAGCTTTCTCTCCCCCCCCCCCCCATGGAGTTGGAGTTTCGCGTTGCGCCTTGCATTGGAGCACTGTACAAATTGACGCTGTTATGCTGTCCGTTTCTCTCCGCATGAGCACTATACAACATCGGAGCGGGTGCGCTGTCCGTTTCACTTTCCACACTATATTTTGGGTGCTAGAGAAGGAATGAGGATGGAGTCTTTCTGCCCTCATTCTGGCTATTTCTTTGGTAAGGGCGTCTTGTCCTCTCCTCGAGAATAGTCACCTCTATCCTCCAGCTATAGTGTTTCTCATTCCCCTGTCAAGTTGATCCTTGATTACTCTTCTCTCTTTGCGATCCTTTTTTATCCTTGATCACTCCTATCTCTTTCAATCTCTCCTTTTGATCAATCACCATTCCTTCTTGGTTGAGATCATTATTCTTGCGCTAGCAATCTCTCTTTGTTTCATTACTCCTTTCTTCTTGTAATCAATCATTGCTTTTTGATTCCCCTGAAGAGTCCCAATTCTCTTTCTTTGGTCTAACACAGTTTTCCTGTCACGACCATTCTTCCCCAGGAGTTCGCAATCCTCTCTTGGTTCTTCTCCCGTTGTTGGTTTAACCATTGCTTGTCAGCTAAAACACCAATTTTGCTCTCTTACTCGGTTAATCATAGTCCATCTGTTAATCACTGAGCACCTCTTGGGTTAATCACCTCTCCTTGGTTAATCACCCTTTTCTTCAGTTAACCACAGTCCGTCTGTTAAAATACTGAACCCTTTCGAGTTAATTACCTTCCCTTGGATAATCACTCGCTTTTCTCTTCGGTTGGTCACGGTCCGTCTGTAAACACCGAATCCCCCGCAGTTGGCAATCTCCTCTTGGTTCGAATACTTGCACCCTTGGGTTAGTAACCTTTCTTTGGTTCAAATACCCTTTCTTCAGTTGAGTACTGTTTGTTCAGTCAGTTTACCGAACCCCTTTGGGGTCACGGCCTTCGTTCGATCCTACACCCGTGCTTCTGGTTAATCAAAACTTCCTCTGTTAAAACCAATGCTTCTCTACCCCCACAGAGTTACAGTCATTTCTTTCCTCGGTTAACCACTATTTATCAGTTAATATACCGAGGCCCCTTCATAGTCAAACACATTCTCTTGGTTCAGCGCTCTCTATCTTGGTTTATCACAGTCCGTCTGTTGACACCAGCTCCTTTTCCCCGCCAGGGTCCTACTCTCTTTCTTCGGTTAACCACTGCCAGCCAGTTAATATACCGAGTCTCCTTTTTCTCTTGGTTATGACACCATCCCTTTATTTGGATCCCCAGCGGAGTCCTTCCTATTCCCTTTGCTCTTACTTTCTTGGTTTCGACACCAATTCTCTTTGCTATCCCCAGCAGAGTTTCTTTCATTCTTGGTTTCGACACCATTCTTTTCCTATTCTTTTGTGCAAACGCTCTTACTGCGGAGTCTTTCCCAGTAGAGTTTTTTCTTTCACTCTTGCTCTCAGTTTCGACACCACTTCTTTCGTCTCCTTGTTTCTCTCTTGTTTTCCTTTTCCGTTCAGTTCCCTGAACTACGAAAGCTCTGATTCTACATTCTTCTAAATGTCAGATACGTAGGCATGATATCGCAATGATCTCGGCGAGCACACTTCCACCCTTTCTTTCCTTCTCCTTTTCTTCCTTCTTTTCTTTGTCCCCTGGTTCCATGAACTACGACGCTCTGATTTCCTCATTGAACTATGAGGGTACGTAGGCACAAGGACTTCGTTCCTCCGCGAGCACTTTCCTTCTTTATTTCTTTTTCCCCTTTCTCTCTCCCTCCTTTCCTTTTAGCTAGAAACCTTTAGATAGATAACCCATCCAAGCCTAGAAGCAAGCGAAATGGTTCCTGTCGAGTACGACAGATGCGTTAGGTGCTGATACCTTCCTTTCGCATAACCGACCCCCCGCTGCCGTTTCTCTTCCCCTTGGGTTTTATCGATATTTTCCATGTACTTTGGGACTAAATAAAGTTCGGTGGCGACTCTGTTGTTATCTTTGAGTGTGTGATTCACTCAGGTAGAAACCAGCCATCTTCAGCTGGCGACTCTGCTGGGGACAAATAGACCTCTTGCTGGTCCATCCCTTGAGGGGTCTCGCCTAGTTTTGTTTGCTTTCTTGCTTGTTTGGGTGTTTATCTTCTGTGCTTTACTTAGTTTTATCTTTACGCTTTATTCGCATTATGTTTATTTATTGCATTTCTTTACTGCTTTGAATATTCATATGCTGCATATTCTGGACATCTGCTATTTTCCCTGTTGTTGTCAGTTGGGTTGCTACTTGAGAGATAAGCCCATTATACAGGCTTGAGAGTACATATAGGATTAGAGTGGAAAGTAGTGTGGCCTACGTAGCGTCTTGGTACGTATGGTTTACATGAAATCCGCACCCAGATGAGGTTTTCTTGGGAGATGTTCAGATTTGCGTGTCTTGTGCATTTCAGGGTGTTAACCTAGAAAGCTGTCGACTCTGGTGACCATTCCCGAGGACTCAGTTGCGACACTCCTCCCATGGAGCGATAATGGCAGACCAGAAGTGGCAAATCCATTACGCTTCTTGATCCGAGGACCCAAAGCTGGGAACTTGCCATAGGATGGCCTTTTTTGGGGGAATCAGTGGACGACCTCTTTGTTTGGCGATAGTATTATACCCCGAGGGATGAATGTACTATTGCTTCTCAAATCGATAATCCAAAACTGAGAATCCCGCTTTCTAGGAACTACCTGTGAGGGGGATATCGGGTTTTCTGCAGGAAACCAAGACTCTTCCAACCTTTGTTTTCTCATTGCGTCAGATCTCGCACCGACGCAGCACTACCTTTGAAGATGTTCAGATTTAATTATTCAGACTATGCTGGCTTGTTGATTCTGATGTTGCATATCATCTCATCATGTCAAATTAATTTTTGCATAAGCATTTTAAAACTTTATTTATGCATAAATTGCATCCACTCATGCCCGCATATGCATGTCCTTCATCCGGGAGCTGTTGCTCATCCTTGTCCGCATTCCTTGTAGCAAAACGACAACTCGACATCGGTATTTTACTCGCTCAAACAAATCCAGAATCATGGCTGACTTTGAAGCTGAGAACGCTACTTACAAGGAAACTCTAGCACAATTCCAAGGTCAGATGGATCAGTTTCAGACGAACATGGATGTCATTATGGAGCTCCTTCGTGCTCAGAGGGATACTGCTGCTGCTGCTGCCACTGTTGTTATGACCACTACTGATGCAACTATTGTCACTCCTGTTGTGATTGTTCCTCCTGTTGTTACGGCTACTCCTGCTCTCATTGTTCCCTCTCCTGCTAGAGTTGAAGTACCAGTTTAGCCTGTGAATCAGCCTGTTGTTCAACCTAGTTTGAATCAAATTCCTGCCAGTTTCCCTTGGGGCATGCCTCCGAATTACACTCCTCAAATTGAAAATAATGGTAGTGCCTTCATGCCATATCAGCCTTTTGTTGCACCCATGCCTAATGGGAATGCTGCCGCCTATCCATGGGTCATGCCTACTCTAGTCCCGCCTCCAGTGGTGAATGATGATCCTGAAAATCTTTAGGCTCAAACTCATCAAACTTCCGGATTGGTCGACACTGAAACTCCTGATGATGAAGAGCATGTGTATAGGGGTCCTCCTATTCATGTTCCGGTTTCGTCTCAGACTGCTCAAACTGCTGTTCCGAATGTTCATCCTGGGATGTTCTATCCTGGGGCATCTTCCTCGGCTGCTGGGGTTCCTCCTCCAAATTATCTGTATGGTGTTCCGACGGGTCAGAATGTTGGTCAGATGGTTAATCCGGGTTTGGTGTATCCTTCTCAGTTTGCTACTCCGCAAGTGAATGCTCCTGCCGCTTCTCAGCTGCCAAATCCTCAGATTCTTGTTAGGCCCACTAATAAGAGTAGATCTGTTGACTACAAGTTATTAGAGGACCGTATCAGAGCTATTGAAGGGTTCTCTGCTTTTGGCATGGAAGCCAAAGATTTGTGTTTGGTTCCGAATGTTGTGTTGCCGCAGAAATTCAAGATACCTAATTTGCCAAAGTATAAAGGCTTGAGCTGCCCGCGCAGTCACATCACTATGTACTGCAGGAAGATGGAATCCCATATTGATAATGATGAATTGCTTGTTCATTGTTTTCAAGATAGTTTGTCTGGTGCTTCATTAGATTGGTACATGGGCTTGGAGAGCAGCAAAATCCGTACTTGGAGGGATTTGTCTGAAGCGTTCGTGAGACAATACAAATATAACCTTGATCTAGCGCCAACTAGATTGCAATTGCAGAATCAGTCTCAGCGCTCAGCTGAAACATTCAAGCAGTATGCACAAAGATGGCGTGAGATGGCATCTCGTGTGCGACCCGCTCTCTCTGATAATGAGTTGGTTGACATCTTTATGGGTACTTTGCAAGGATCTTACTACGAGAAAATGGTGGGTAGTTCTTCATCGAACTTCGCTGATGTTGTGATGATTAGTGAACGGATTGAGAATGGTTTGAAGACTGGAAAGATTCCTGGAGCTGCTTCCCAGTAGCCGACCTCAAGAAAGTCTCAGAACAGTCAGTCCAAGAAAAAGGAAGGTGAAGCCAATGCTATGACAGCTCAAGTTTCTCCTTAGTATCAAGCTCCCAAGGCTCCCTTGCCGTATTATCCATATCCGTACATTGTTGCTGCGCAGTATCAACAACCTCCATATCAGTATCATCCGCAACAACCGGTTCAGAATGCTCAGAATCAATAACAGAATCAATAACAGAATCAACAAAACAAAAATCAACATAATCAAAACCGTCAGAACAACAACAGTCAAGGAAACTGCAAGCGTCCAAATTTTGATAGAGTTTCGGTGTCATACACGGAACTGTTTCCTTACTTGGTTCACCAAGGGGCAATTGTCCCCAAGCAAATTGCGCCTGCAATTCCTCCATTTGGTCCGAAGCATAGCCCAAATGCATCATGTGCTTATCATGCTGGATACATAGGGCATGTGATAGAGGATTGCTTTGTTTTCAAAACCAAGGTTTAGGTACTCATTGATAAGAAGGTTCTGACTCTCACTGAGGAAGGACCCAACATTCAGAGTAATCCGTTGCCGAATCACGGTGGGCCTGCGGTTAACATGGTTGAGGATAATTCAAGGGTTGAATTGATCATGGATGTCGATGAGGCCAAGACCCCGATGGCTGTGGTTTTTAAGAGACTGAACGAACGCGGGCTGTTGAAAGGGTTGCATGGTAAGTGTCAGATTTGCGACGATAATCCCGACCAGTGTCGAAGGCTGAAGGGTTGTGTCCTGATTCTGATGAACCGAGGCGAAGTGCAATTTGCCAGACCTAAACCTGTTGAGGAAGTTGCTGCTATTGAGTCGTTCACCATCGTCTATAGGAAGGTTCCAGTTGAATCCCCTAAATAGAAGAAGGTGCAACCCATCGTTGTTTGCCCGCCAAAGCCGTTTCCGTATTAGAATTCTAAAGAGGTACCATGGAAGTATGGGTCTTCTGTGTTTTCTGGAGGTCAAGAGATAAGGTTCGCCAAATCAGAGATTGTGAATGTTACAGCTGGTGGAGGTATCACTCGTAGTGGACGAGTGTTTGCTCCGAAGGTCACTATAAAGCCTGTTCAAGTTCCAACTGTTGTTTCTCCTAAGGAAACGCATGCATCTGTAATCCCTGCTATTCAACAAAGGGCATCATATACTGCTATTCCAGTATCGACTATCCTGTCTGAGAATGTTTCAAAGAGCAAATAGACCCTTGATGATCAAGAGTTCCTTAAGATGATCAAGAAAAGTGACTTTAAGATTGTGGATCAGCTGGGTCAGACTCCCTCGAGGATCTCAATTTTGTCCTTACTCATGAGTTCGCCTGCGCACAGATCAACTTTGTTGAAAGTATTGAACAGCGCCCACATCATGAAAGATATATTCGTCGTCGAATTCGATGATGTAGTGGCCAACATAACTGCAAGTCGGTATTTGGGTTTTAATGAATCAGAATCACCTCCTGAAGGAACTTCCCACAATAAAGCACTGCACATATCTGCAACCTGCATAGACATGCTGTTATCTCGTGTTCTAGTGGATACTGGTTCTTCTCTCAATGTGATGCCTAAGGGCACGTTGAGTCAATTACCAGTCGAAGGAATCGAGATGAGACCAAGTGCCTTAGTTGTCAGAGCCTTTGACGATTCTCGAAGACATGTCATTGGAGAAGTGGACTTACCCATCAATATTGGGCTGCATTTGTTTACCATTACTTTCCAAGTGATGGATATCAATCCATCGTATAGTTGCCTTTTGGGTCGTCCATGGATTCACGCGCCAGGGGCAGTTACCTCCACTTTTCATCAGAAGTTGAAGTTCATGTTTGAGGATCAGCTTGTCATTGTCTGCGGTGAAGAGGATTTGATTGTAAGCGAGTTATCGTCTTTTCGATATGTCGAGACCAAAGAAGGCATAGCTGAGGTGCCGTTGCAGTGTCTCGAGTTCGAAGATGCCAGCTCTGCTTCAACTAGTTAAAGTAGATCACCACAATTGACTTTAGCGTCTGCTAAGAGTGCCAAAGAGACCATCGATAGAGGTGCCTTGCCAGGCTGGGGGCACGTGATTGATGTGGTTGAGAAGCATAATCGTTTTTGAGTGGGCTATCATTCTGGTCGTCAATCTGGTTTCTCTGATCAGAAGCAATGCAACTTTGTCAAGTTCCATAGCGCGGGTTTCCAACAGGGTGACATCGTGGTAGCTGCTGATGATGCTGGTCCTAGTAATCAGATTTCAAGCTTTGTGCGCAAGTGTCTGCCAGGTTTTAAGCTCAACAATTGGACATCTACCGTGATTCCTGTGGTTTTCCCATATAACATGTAATGCATTTTGCTTTTTCATTCCCTCGTCCTCGCCCGAGACGAGTGGATAGCTTGTAAAGGGCCTCGTGCTTTTGCAATATTATGTGATCAATAAATTAGAGTTTTTTGCATGCAAACTCATGCTCTATTTTCATTCTTTATTTTACTTTTTCACAAAACAAATGGCAAAAGTTTCTTTTTTGTTTCACTTTTAAAATAGCTCATTCTAAACATATTCATAAACATGCAGAACTAATAAAAGCATTGATAACAACATGGCAAAGATCCATTGTAATTCTGGAATTCCAATTAACCAAGCCGAAGAAGATGGTGAGGAAGATTGTGAATTACCGACTGAACTGGCGAGGCTCCTTGAGCACGAGCGTAGAGAGATTCAGCCACACAAAGAGCCAGTGAAAGTTGTCAATCTTGGTACTGATGAGGTCAGAAGAGAAGTCAAGGTTGGCGCGTCGCTCGTAAAGCATGTACACTCCGAGTTGGTCAAGTTGTTGAAAGAGTATGTTGATATCTTCGCCTGGTCCTATCAAGATATGCCTGGGTTAGATACCAACATTGTTGAACATCACTTGCCACTCAAGCCCGAATGTCCTCCTGTCAAGCAGAAACTCAGAAGGACTAGACCCGACATGGAACTCAAAATCAGAGAAGAGGTAAAGAAGCAGCTTGACGCTGGGTTCCTAGTCACTTCTGAATATCCTGAATGGGATGCCAACATCGTCCCGGTTCCCAAGAAGGATGGCAAAATCAGAATGTGTGTGGATTATCGAGATCTCAACAAAGCAAGCCCGAAGGATGATTTTCCTTTGCCTCATATCGATGTCTTGGTAGACAACACAACGCAGTTATCTGTCTTTTCCTTCATGGATGGTTTTTCAGGATATAATCAGATCAAGATGTCCCCAACTGATATGGAGAAGACTACTTTCATCACGCCCTGGGGTACATATTGCTACAAAGTCATGCCATTCGGTCTTAAGAATGCAGGGGCAACATACCAGTGTGCCATGACAATCCTCTTTCACGATATGATTCATAAAGAGATTGAGGTTTACGTGGACGATATGATTGCCAAGTCCAGAACTGAGGATGATCACTTGGTTCATCTGAAGAAGCTGTTTGACAGACTCCGGAAGTTTAGACTGCGGTTGAATCCTGCGAAGTGCACCTTCGGAGTTCGATCTGGTAAACTGTTGGGCTTTATTGTAAATTAGAAGGGCATTGAAGTTGATCCTGATAAGGTTCGGGCAATTCAGAACATGCCGCCTCCCAAAACAGAAAAAAGAAGTCTGTGGCTTTCTGGGCAGACTTAATTACATTTCAAGGTTCATTTCCCATTTGACGGCTACCTGTGAACCAATGTTCAAATTACTAAGAAAAAATCAGTCGGTTGAATGGAATAATGATTGTCAGGAAGCATTTGACAAAATAAAACAATACTTGCAAGAACCACCGATCTTAGTACCGCCGGTTCCTGGTAGGCCTTTAATCATGTACCTCACCGTTCTCGATGAATCAATGAGATATGTATTGGGTCAACATGATGACACTGGCAGAAAAGAACATGCAATATACTATTTGAGCAAGAAGTTCACTGATTGTGAGACCAGGTACTCACTCTTGGAGAAAACTTGTTGTGCTCTGGTCTGGGCTGCTCGACGCCTGCGACAATACATGATTTGCCATACTACTTTGTTGATATCCAAAATGGATCTGATAAAGTACATATTTGAAAAGCCTGCTGTCTCTGGAAGGATTGCTCGGTGGCAGATGCTGTTAACTGAGTATGATATCCAGCATGTTACCCAGAAAGCAATAAAAGGGAGCGTCTTGTCTGACTACCTTGCTCATCAACCTATAGAGGGTTATCAACAGATGAAGTTTGACTTTCCCGATGAGGATGTTCTGTTATCATAGATTATGAGACTCCAGACCCTGATATAGGACCCGAACCAGGGGCGCGATGGACGCTCGTGTTCGACGGTGCCTCCAATTTTAAAGGTCGTGGAATCGGTGCTATCCTCATCTCTCCAACAGGTTTTCACCTTCCCTTCACTGCCAGATTATGCTTTGCATGCACCAACAATATGGCTGAATACGAAGCATGTATCTACGGTATTGAAGCGGCAATTGACATGAGAATAAAGATTCTTGAGGTCTATGGAGATTCTGCCTTGGTCATCGGTCAAGTCAGAGGGAACTTTGTGACTCGAGATTCCAAGATGGTTTCGTACCAACAACACATAGCGAAGTTGATTCCTTACTTTGATGAGATCAGTTTTCATCATATTCCCAGAGAGGAAAATCAACTAGCTGATGCTCTTGCAACTCTAGCATCCATGTTCAAGGTCAAGTGGAAGAATGAAGCTCCTCATATCCGCATTGATCACTTGAACGAACCAGCACACTGTTTAGCAATCGAGGATGAGTCTAATGACAAGCCTTGATTCTACGACATCAAAAGATATCTGGAAAAATAGGAATATCCCGAGGGTATCACCATCACTGACAAGAAAGCTCTTAGGCGGCTTTGCGCCAAATTCTTCTTAAGTGGTGGTATACTGTACAAGAGGAATTATGATTCTGTGTTGCTCAGATGCATGGATAGACACGAAGCAAACACGATCATAAGGTTCATACATGAGGGCTGCGAGGGTGTACATGCTAAAGGTCCTGATATGGCTAAGAAGATCCTTCGGGCTGGGTATTACTGAACGACAATGGAGGTAGATTGTTATAACTTTGCCAAAAGATGTCACAAGTGCCAAATCTACGGAGACAAAATCTATGTGCCTCCAACTCCATTGAATGTTTTGACTTCACCTTGGCCATTCTCCATGTGGGGTATAGATATGATTGGAATGATCGAGCCGAAGGCTTCCAACGGTCATCGATTCATTCTAGTTGCTATCGACTACTTCACCAAGTGGGTTGAAGCTGCTTCTTATGCAAATGTTACACGACAAGTGGTTGCTAGATTTATCAAGAAAGAGATAACCTGTCGCTATGGCATTCCTAGTAGCATTATCACGGACAATGCAAGCAACCTGAATAACAACATGCTGAAGGAGTTATGTCAAGAATTTAAGATCAAGCACCACAACTCTTCACCATATCGGCCCAAGATGAATGGCGCCGTTGAAGCAGCAAACAAAACCATCAAGAGGATTGTCCAGAAAATGGTCAAAACTTACAAGGATTGGCATGAAATGCTTCCCTTTGCACTGCATGGTTACAGAACTTCAGTTCGCACTTCTACTGGGGCAACTCCGTACTCACTTGTGTATGGTATGGAGGCTGCTCTACCCATCGAAGTCGAAATTCCTTCGCTCAGAATCATCATGGAAGAAGGTCTTGATGAAGCCGAATGGGTTCAATCTAGATACGACTAGCTGAATCTCATCGAACAGAAGCGCCTTGCAGCCGTTTGTCATGGTCAATTATATCAGAGACGCCTCAAGCGAGCTTTTGACAAGAAAGTTCTTCCTCGAACATTCTGTGAAGGCGAACTCGTGCTCAAGAGATATTTACCTGTTCACTCGGATCCACGAGGCAAGTGGACTCCCAATTACGAATGACCATTTGTTATCAAGAAGGCCTTCTCAGGCGGAGCCCTGATCCTCACCACAATGGATGGGGAGGAGTTGCCATCGCCCGTGAACTCCGATATAATCAAAAAATATTATGCCTGAAAAAAATGGATAAGAGTCCGCTAGATTGACATCCGCAAGAACAATCTAGGCAAAAATGGACGTCCCGATGGACCAAAAAAAAAGAAATGTCCATGCGAAAGTTAGGGACAATGAAAAAAACAATAATAGCCCGCTAAGTTGAAAACCCGAAAGGGTGACTTAGGCAAAAATGGGCATCCCGGTGGCTGAAAAAAAATGTTAAAACATGTCCAGGCAAAAATTAGGGATAAAGGCATTGACTGTGAACACTCGAGCCTCTTTCCCTCATGGCTAGACCTCAGACGGTAACAGAGCAGTCGAATCATCAACGACTGGTGCAAATCGTTGGAACCTAGACTCACAGTGGATGGTAGCCAATGTTGTAATCAATGCAAAGCATTGATTTCCCTTTGCCATTTACATTTGTTTTTCAATTTTTGTTGCAAATTTCCTCATCAAGGATTTTGCATCCTTGTACACACTTTATGTACAAAAATTTCACATTCAATAAAATGCATTTTTGTTATCTCAGTTTGTTTTCATTTTAGTATTTTGTTTGCAAAATAAACAATTATTTGTGATCACATAAAACTAAAAAATGTTGAGAACAATAAAAAGCTAAATCCATCGAGAAAGCAATATGCATTACATGTGTTACTGGTAACTCCTGCAGGGTGAGCGGTAATATCAATTGGTAAGCCTAACACTTGGCCAGCAATGTTTTGATTCAGTGAAGAAGCTGTTGTCTCCTCAGTAGTTCATCAGCAGAGTCATCATTCTCCTAGTAGGTGGCCAAGGTGTTCCCCAACAAAGACATCTTTGTTCACTTTTCCCCAGCAAGGGTTGTGTATCATCTCTAATGATCAGGAACTATCTGTCACCAGCAGCAGTGGCTTCTCCTCAGCTGAGTCAACATGATTTAGGATTCTCTTTTCCCCGCGCAGAGCTAGTCTTGGTAGGAAGGATTGACTTGGTTCTTTCATCCCCAACAGGGACAACCATGGTGATCTAGAAACCTGAGATGTTCTCAGTTTTCTTTCCCTGGCGGAATCATCGCCCTTTGTGAACTGTTGTCTCCAGCAGAGATTGTCTTCATCTGCGGGTTCTCTCCCCGACCGAGGATGTCGAAGTCGTTTTGCTACGGTTTCTGCCTAATCACTTCACACTGTGCCTCAACTTGAGCCTTTTCATTGCATGATATCAAGCATCATGTAGAAATGCATACATAGCATATGCATCGATCATACTCACTCTCTTTTTGCCTGACTTATCTCCCAGCATATTTTCAGCAAACCTTGCACTTACTTATCAACCTTCAAACACTTTCAGCTCTCACTTTGTCCCCATCAGCCAAATTCTCGAGCTACTCTTTTATTTAATCCCGTTTTACCTCGAATCATCGAAAAGCTGGTGCAATTCGTACATTCAGGTCCAAGAGGATTAAATAGGGGCAACTGTCGTAACCCGAAATTTGACCTCCCTCTTTTGCCTTTTGCATAAGCATAAGCATTCGCATCGCTGGCATACGCATTGGCATTTTTTCCTCTGGTGTTTTGATTGCAGGATATTCAGGTTTTTCAAGCCCGATTAATCATATCCTCACAAGGTCATCACCTCATCAAAACAAGCACAAAATGAAGGTTTCCATACCTATTCATCAAGACAAGAGGTGGAAAACCACAACCGGGACTCCAATATCATTTCCTGAGCAATTTGGGCAAAAATTGACTGAAGTAACCGGTTAACGCATGGTGAATAATCGGTTACTCAGTGCAATTTTGCAATTCCTGCTGCATTTTTGGGACAACATCCATGCACTCTCTTTGGTCTTTGGTTCTACTTGATTCTAGCAGTGTGTGGAACATTCTAGAACTCTCTAGACATTTCAAGACTATTCAAGACATTCCATGTGTATTTATTCCAAGCATCACTCTAATTTAAGTGCACCATGTCCCTTGCTTTCCAAGTATATCAACCTTTGGATGATGGAGTGCACCTTGGGATTATTATCGAGTTGGTTCTAACTAACCGAGTTAACCACCTTGACTCGGTGAGTCAAGTCCAACTAACTCCTAACCTAGATCCAAACCCAAAGCTAATTCCAAACCATCTCACACTCCAAACCTAAAATCTATATAAACTCATCTTCACTCATTTCCAAGGACCTTCAACCATTTGCTCCATTTCACTCTCAATTCTCCCACATTCCCTCTGAATTTCTCTAATACATCTTCATCTCCATCTCAATTCTCTTCCCAAACCTCACCAATGCTCATTTCTACTTTGAAGGATAATCACTTTTACATCAAAAGTGATTATTTCTTGAGCTCAACCTTCACCATTCTTGCTATTACACTTGGATTTCTGGAGTTATTTCAGCTTTTGGATTAATCTTAAGTATTTGCTGCAACTTCCAACGGTTCAAATTCGCATTTTGGAGATTTATCGTATTTTGCTCGATTTCGACACGGTTCGTCTGCAAATTGAAGATTCCTCTGGTTTTCTTGGATTTTCTGCATCAAGAATCCTTTGCAACAATCACCAAGGCACATCTCAGCCTTGTAGGTTGGTGGATCTATCTTTTCTCTCTGTTTCGATTGAATTTGCGCGTTTACGTTGTGATTTTGATCGTGTTGGGTTTGATTTACCATGCAATTGTTTGATCTTTGATCTTCGTGATTATTGATTTCAAGTTGTGTTTAACTACCCTTACATGATGTAATTTTCGTGCACAAATTTGTATTTAAGCATGTGGTAGTTTGCATAAGTGATTATGTGTTTAAAACTACTTTTGAAAAGCTGTTTTTTCTGTTTTTTTTTTCACCATTGTTCAGTGGTAACCGGTTAACGTTTGGTGGTTAACTGGTTACTCAGTGCAATTTTCCTCAAGAACGCTAATTTTCAAGCAAATAACCGGTTAACACATGGTGAGTAACCGGTTACCACTGAACAAAATGGCCATTTTCTTGCATTTTCAAGTGTGTTTGCCATGCTTTCTTCATTTTAACTTCCATTGATTATCATACTCAACTGGTGCAAAGCGTTGGAACCTAGACTCACAGTGGATGGTGGCCAATATTGTAATCAATGCAAAGCATTGATTTCCCTTTGCCATTTACATTTGTTTTTCAATTTTTGTTGCAAATTTCCTCATCAAGGATTTTGCATCCTTGTACACACTTTATGTACAGAAATTTCACATTCAATAAAATGCATTTTTGTTATCTCAATTGGTTTTCATTCCAGTATTTTGTTTGCAAAATAAACAATTATTTGTGATCACATAATACTAAAAAATGTTGGGAACAATAAAAAGCTAAATCCATCGAGAAAGCAATATGCCTTGCATGTGTTACTGGTAACTCCTGCAGGGTGAGCGGTAATATCCATTGGTAAGCCTAACGTCTGGCCGACAATGTTTTGATTCAGTGAAGAAGCTGTTGTCCCCTCAGCTGAGTCATCATTCTCCAAGTAGGTGGCCAAGGTGTTCCCCAACAAAGACATCTTTGTTCACTTTTCCCCAGCAAGGGTTGTGTATCATCTCTAATGATCAGGAACTATCTGTCACCAGCAGCAGTGGCTTCTCCTCAGCTGAGTCAACATGATTCAGGATTCTCTTTTCCCCGCGCAAAGCTAGTCTTGGTAGGAAGGATTGACTTGGTTCTTTCATCCCCAACAGGGACAGCCATGGTGATCTAGAAACCTGAGATGTTCTCAAATTTCTTTCCCCGGCGGAATCATCGTCCTTTGTGAACTGTTGTCTCCAGCAGAGATTGTCTTCATCTGCGGGTTCTATCCCCGACCGAAGATGTCGAAGTCGTTTTGCTACGGTTTCTGCCTAATCACTTCACACTGTGCCTCAACTAGAGCCTTTGCATTGCATGATATCAAGAATCATGTAGAAACGCATACATAGCATATGCATCGATCATACTCCCTCTCTTTTTGCCTGACTTATCTCCCAGCAGATTTTCAGCAAACCTTGCACTTACTTATCAACCTTCAAACACTTTCAGCTCTCCTTTTGTCGCCATCGGCCAAATTCTCGAGCCACTCTTTTATTTAATCCCCTTTTACCTCGAATCATCGAAAAGCTGGCGCAATTCGTACATTCAGGTCCAAGAGGATTAAATAGGGGCAGCTGTCGTAACCCAAAATTTGACCTCCATCTTTTGCCTTTTGCATAAGCATAAGCATTCGCATCGCTGGCATACGCATTCGCATTTTTTCCTCTGGTGTTTTGATTGCAGGATATTCAGGTTTTTCAAGCCCGATTAATCATATCCTCACAAGGTCATCACCTCATCAAAACAAGCACAAAATGAAGGTTTCCATACCTATTCATCAAGACAAGAGGTGGAAAACCACAACCGGGACTCCAATATCATTTCCTGAGCAATTTGGGCAAAAATTGACTGAAGTAACCAGTTAACGCATGGTGAGTAACCGATTACTCAGTGCAATTTTGCAATTCCTGCTGCATTTTTGGGACAGCATCCATGCACTCTCTTTGGTCTTTGGTTCTACTTGATTCTAGCAGTGTGTGGAACATTCTAGACCTCTCTAGACATTTCAAGACTATTCAAGACATTCCATGTTTATTTATTCCAATGCATCACTCTAATTCAAGTGCACCATGTCCCTTGCTTTCCAAGTATATCAACCTTTGGATGATGGAGTGCACCTTGGGATTGTTACCGAGTTGGTTCTAACTAACCGAGTTAACCGCCTTGACTCGGTGGGGGTTGACTCGGTGAGTCAAGTCCAACTAACTCCTAACCTAGCTCCAAACCCAAAGCTAATTCCAAACCAAATTCCTAACCATCTCGCACTCCAAAACTAAAATCTATATAAACTCACCTTCACTCATTTTCAAGGACCTTCAACCATTTTCTCCATTCCACTCTCAATTCTCCCACATTCCCTCTCAATTTCTCTACTACATCTTCATCTTCATCTCAATTCTCTTCCCTAACCTCACCAAAGCTCATTTCTACTTTGAAGGATAATCACTTTTACATCAAAAGTGATTATTTCTTGAGCTCAACCTTCATCATTCTTGCTATTACACTTGGATTTCTGGAGTTATTTCAGCTTTTGGATTAATCTTGAGTATTTGCTGCAACTTCCAATGGTTCGAATTCGCATTTTGGAGCTTTATCGTATTTTGCTCGATTTCGACACGGTTCATCTACAAATTGAAGATTCCTCTGGTTTTCTTTGATTTTCTGCATCAAGAATCCTTTGCAACAATCACCAAGGCACATCTCAGCCTTGTAGGTTGGTGGATCTATCTTTTCTCTCTGTTTCGATTGATTTCGCGCGTTTACGTTGTGATTTTGATTGTGTTCGGTTTGATTTACCATGCAATTGTTTGATCTTTGATCTTCGTGATTATTGATTTCAAGTTGTGTTTAACTACCCTTACATGATGTAATTTTCATGCACAAATTTGTATTTAAGCATGTGGTAGTTTGCATAAGTGATTATGTGTTTAAAACTACTTTTGAAAAGCTGTTTTTTCTTTTTTTTTTTCACCATTGTTCAGTAGTAACCGGTTAACGTTTGGTGGTTAACCGGTTACTCGGTGCAATTTTCCTCAAGAACGCTAATTTTCAAGCAAGTAACCGGTTAACGCATGGTGACTAACCGGTTACCACTGAACAGAATGGCCATTTTCTTGCATTTTCAAGTGTGTTTGCCATGCTTTCTTCATTTTAACTTCCATTGATTATCATGCTTGATTTTATGGATGTTCTAAATGTCATTTCACTTCTGGTTGAAGCATATTCATGAACTTTCGATGCGCATTTTCGATTATTCAATTGTTTCATGTTCTTATCATTGTATGAACATAGCAATTCTTGCACTATTTTTGTTCACATGATACATGATTTTGTGTGGCATTTTGGTGATCATTTGGCACTGTTTTGCACCTTCCATTTCAGATTTGCATTAAGTTTATTTTTTATGGATAAACTTAATCTTGTATAATCAATAATTCACTCCTTTTTGCTTTAATGACTTTTCATCCTCTTTGAAAAGTTGTTAGCATGTTTATCCCTTGATTAATTGATCGAAACTTTGTTTTGATTAATCGATCTTCCCTTTTCCTCTCTTTAGGCCTTCTTTAGAGCTTTCTTCTCTTCCCCCCCCCGTGGAGTTGGAGTTTCGCGCTGCGCCTCGCATCGGAGCACTGTACAAATTGACGCTGTTATGCTGTCCGTTTCTCTCCGCAGGAGCACTATACAACATCGGAGCGGTTGCGCTGTCCGTTTCACTTTCCACACTATATTTTGGGTTCTAGAGAAGAAATAAGGATGGAGTCTTTCTACCCTCATTCTGGCTATTTCTTTGGTAAGGGTGTCTTGTCCTCTCCTCGAGAATAGTCACCTCTATCCTCCAGCTATAGTGTTTCTCATTCCCCTGTCAAGTTGATCCTTGATTACTCTTCTCTCTTTGCGATCCTTGATCACTCCTATCTCTTTCAATCTCTCCTTTTGAACAATCACCATTCCTTCTTGGCTGAGATCATTATTCTTGCGCTAGTAATCTCTCTTTGTTTCATTACTCCTTTCTTCTTGTAATCAATCATTGCTTTTTGATTCCCCTGAAGAGTACCAATTCTCTTTCTTTGGTCTAACACAGTTTTCCTGTCACGACCATTCTTCCCCAAAAGTTCGCAATCCTCTCTTGGTTCTTCTCCCGTTGTTGGTTTAACCACTGCTTGTCAGTTAAAACACCAATTTTGCTCTCTTACTCGGTTAATCACAGTCCATCTGTTAATCACTGAGCACCTCTTGGGTTAATCACCTCTCCTTGGTTAATCACCCTTTTCTTCAGTTAACCACAGTCCGTCTGTTAAAATACTGAACCTTTTCGAGTTAATCACCTTCCCTTGGTTAATCACTCACTTTTCTCTTCGGTTGGTCACAGTCCGTCTGTAAACACCGAATCCCCCGCAGTTGGCAATCTCCTCTTGGTTCAAATACTTGCACCCTTGGGTTAGTAACCTTTCTTTGATTCAAATACCCTTTCTTCGGTTGAGTACTGTTTGTTCAGTCAGTTTACCGAACCCCTTTGGGGTCACGACCTTCATTCGATCCTACACCCGTGCTTCTGGTTAATCACAACTTCCTTTCTTAAAACCAACGCTTCTCTACCCCCACAGAGTTGCAGTTCTTTCTTTCCTCGGTTAACCATTGTTTATCAGTTAATATACCGAGGCCCCTTCAGAGTCAAACACCTTCTCTTGGTTCAGTGCTCTCTATCTTGGTTTATCACAGTCCGTCTGTTGACACTAGCTCCTTTTCCCCGCCAGGGTCCTACTCTCTTTCTTCGGTTAACCACTGCCAGCCAGTTAATATACCGAGTCTCCTTTTTCTCTTGGTTATGACACCATCCCTTTATTTGGATCCCCAGCGGAGTCCTTCCTATTCCCTTTGCTCTTACTTTCTTGGTTTCGATACCAATTCTCTTTGCTATCCCCAGCGGAGTTTCTTTCATTCTTGGTTTTGACACCATTCTTTTCCTATTCTTTTGTGCAAACGCTCTAACTGCGGAGTCTTTCCCAGTAGAGTTTTTTCTTTCACTCTTGCTCTCGGTTTCGACACCACTTCTTTCGTCTCCTTATTTCTCTCTTGTTTTCCTTTTCCGTTAAGTTCCCCAAACTACGGAAGCTCTGATTCTGCATTCTTCTGAATGTCAGATACGTAGGCATAAGATCGCAATGATCTCGGCGAGCATACTTCCACCCTTTCTTTCCTTCTCCTTTTCTTCCTTCTTTTCTTCGTCCCCTAGTTCCATGAACTACGACGCTCTGATTTCCTCATTGCACTATGAGGGTACGTAGGCATGAGGACTTCGTTCCTCCGCGAGCACTTTCCTTCTTTCTTTCGTTTTCCCCTTTCTCTCTCCATCCTTTCCTTTTAGCTAGAAGGCTTTAGATAGATAACCCATCCAAGCCTAGAAGCAAGCAAAATGGTTCCCGTCGAGTACGATGGATGCGTTAGGTGCTGATACCTTCCTTTCGCATAACCGACCCCCCGTTCCCGTTTCTCTTCCCCTTGGATTTTATCGATATTTTCCCTGTCCTTTGGGACTAAATAAAGTTCGGTGGCGACTCTGTTGTTATCTTTGAGTGTACAATTCACTCAGGTAGAAACCAGCCATCTTCACTTTGATCTCGAGTGAAAGGAGGAATTCTTTGATAAGTGAATGACACTTTGATTATCACAAAACAAGACATACTTTTCTTGTTTCACACCAAGTTCCATTGCAAATTTCCTCAACCATAACAACTCTTTTGACGTTTCCACGACGACTATAAACTCGGCTTTGGTAGTACAGAGTTCAACACACTTGTGCAACTTTGATTGCCAAGCCACGGCTCCCCCGACAAAAGTCACCATATACCCCGAAGTGGATTTTCAATCATCTAAGCTTCCGGCTAGATCCGAATCCGTATACCCAACCAACATAGGCTTCTTGCATCCCAAAGTTAGTCTCAAATTCGAAGTGCCATGCAAATATCTCATTACCCACTTCACGACCTCCCAATGATCTTTTCCCGGATTTGAGAGATAACGACTCACCATTCCCACGGCATGAGCAATATTGGGTCTTGTACAAACCATAGCATACATCAAACTACCAACGGCCGACGAATACAGAATGTTCTTCATACTTAACTTTTCTTCATCCGTAGATGGACATAGTTTATGACTAAGCTTGAAATGAGAAGCAAATGGAATGCTCACCGCTTTAGCCTTATCCATACTCAAACACCAAAGGACTTTCTCCACATACTTTCTTATGACAAGTACAACTTCTTTTCATTTCGATCTTGAACAATTTCAATACCAAGAATTTTATGAGCCTCTCCTAAATCCTTCATAGTAAAAGATTCACTCAAAGTGTTCTTCAACTCTTTAATTCTTGAAATATTCTTTCCAACAATTATCATATCATCCACTTAAAGCAAGAGAATAATGAAATAAACTTCATAGAAATTCTGGAAAAACACACATTGATCGACCTTAGTCATCTTGTACCCATGTTCAATCATCACCGAGTTGAACTTTTGATACCATTGGCGAGGTGCTTCTTTCAAACCATAAAGACTTTTTTTTTTACCAATTTGCAAACATAGTCTTCTTTGCCTTTCTTTCGGAATCCATCTGGTTGCTTCATGTAAATTTCTTTATGTAGATCACCATGAAGGAAAGCCGTCTTCACGCCCATTTGCTCTACTTCCAAATCAAGACTAGCGGCTAGCCTAAGAACCACTCGAATAGATTGCATCTTCACAATCGGAGAAAAAATCTCGCCAAACTCAACACCTTCCCGTTGTTTAAAACCTTTTACCACCAAGCGAGCCTTGTATCTTCTTTGAGAATTACACTCATCTTACTTAATCCGATAAACCCATCTATTCTTCAATTCTCTCTTACCCTTTGGCAACTTCACTAACTCAAAGTTATTATTCTCACGAAGTGATTTCATTTCATCCTCCATGGCATCCATCCACTCCTTTTTGTTCTCATTCTCCAAAACTTCTTTAAAGATTTCGGGTTCTCCACCATTGGTTAAAAAACATACTCGTTTGAGGGGTGTCGAACGAAAGGCCTTTTATCCCGAATAGACCGCCTAAACTCATTAGAAGCAACCCGTTGCTCAACACTTTCAACCTCTTGGTCAACCTCATTTTCAACAACATCTTCCGTAGCACCTACATAAACAATGTCATTAGGATTTAAAACATTATCAATATTTAAATTCATACCTTGATTTTCAATTGGAACATCTTCGAAAGTGATAGGGATAGGAGAAATAGTAGTTGAGTCTGTATCAACCATTTCTTCGTCTTCAAAAATTGGATCTTTATTCTCAACTTTGTCTATGTCCTCAATGGTATATTCCTCCATGAATACGACATCACGACTACGAATAAGTTTCCGTTGAATCGGATCAAAGAATCGATACCCAAACTCATCAAGTCCATACCCAACAAACACGCATTTCTTCGACTTCTCATCCAATTTCGATCTCTCATCCTTCGGAATATGCACATAAACCATGCATCCAAACACCCGAAGATGGTTGTAGGTAACATCTTTACCATTCCAAACATGATTTGGAACATCAAACTTCAATGGAACACATGGAGTGAGGTTTAAAAGATGTACAACTGTGCTCAATGCTTCTCCCAAAAAATATTTCGGCAACTTTGATTGAGAAAGTAAACATCTCACCCTTTCCACCAAAGTTATATTCATTCTTTCGGCTAATCCATTCAATTGTGGTGTCTTTGGAGGAGACTTTTGATGACGTATACCTTGATATTGATAATACTTGTCGAAAGGTCCAATATACTCTCCCCCGTTATTGGTTCGGATACAATTAACCTTTTTACCAGTTTCTCTTTCAACCGATGCTTGAAACGACTTGAAAGTATCTAACACTTGATCTTTCGTTTTCAATGTATAAGCCCATGTTTTCCGAGAACAATCATCAATGAAAGTCACAAAGTAATATGCACCACCAAGTGACCGTGTCTTCATCGGACCACATACATCAGAATGTACTAAATCCAACACTTCCGATTTCCTCTTTGGTTTGGATGACATGAAGGAAACTCGCCTTTGCTTACGCGCCAAACAATGTGAACACTTTCTCAACTTTGCATCGGAAACACCATTCAACACATTCTTCTTTGCCAATATGCTCAAACCTTTTTCACTCATATAACCCAAACGTTTGTGCGATAATTCTGATGAGCTATCATTGTTGTAAGTTCTTGTTATTGGCTGTAATTTTGTTAAAACAATGTTGATGTCATGGTTGATGTTGCAACATGAACTGCTAACAGTCTGGGTTGTAAATAGTGTTGAAGAGTTAAAGTGCTGAAGAGTGATGTCACATGCGAAGTCTTAACATCGCTATACCAGAACATTACAACATCAGGTCTGGGATGATTAATTAGGGCTGCACGTGTTTCTGGTATGAATGAGATATTCTGCTAAAGAGAATCAGAGATTGCAGGTGAAGATCAAGGGAGAGATATATTATGTTACAATCAGTTATGAAGATCAGTTTGTTGCGTATAAAGATATGGAGAATATTCAGAGTTTATAATTGAAGATTTAATTGAAGATATGATGAAGATCTATTTAGAAGCAGATTTGTTACAGAAGATATGATATGATTTGAAGGCCCAAATCCTGTTGGGATTATGTTATAAATAGAATGCTTGTGACCTAGAATAGGTACGGGTCCAAGATGTAGATCTTTAGGGCTTTGTCTAAGTGAACCACTCGGGTTGTGAGATGGTCACTGTGTGTAACTCAGAAACCTGTAGGTAATGAGTTTGGTATTGTTCTTGGAGGAAGCTTTGAAGCAACTCCAAAGGGTGTCATGGAAGGGTGTCTTCTATGGTTGTACAGTTGTTGGTAATCAAGTTGTTGATGCAGTGACGGTGTAGTTGACTGCTAGACATCATAGTGATGATAGGAAGTGAGATGGAGTCTCTTACCTAGGGAGGACTTAGGTAGAAGGGTCATTGGGTAGTGATTAAATTAGGTAGATTATCAACTGGTCTGTTGAGTCTGTAATTTGATACTACTAATAGTGGACTTCCTTCCTGGCTTGGTATGCCCCCAGATGTAGGTTGTTGAACCGAACTGGGTGAACAATTCAGTGTGTTATTTACTGTTTCTATTATTGCCTTGTTCAGCAGATTGCGATGTTGTGACATTGCACAAAGACATCACACATCTGTACCAGAATTTCAATTGGTATCAAAGCAGGCATCCTGTCTATTTCTGGATGAGATCTAGGGAAGATACTTTCTGGTTCATGAGCAAGGAAGATAGTTTTGCTGAGATGGTGTATGGACTTGGTCAGTTCATAGAGATTTTTGTATGATCCCTTGAAGTGGAGGATGAACTGTTCATGACAGGGTGTGTATTGGACCCGTCTATTGTTATCAGGCTTGTAGCTTTGGTGGTGAGCTGCTGTGTGGTTTGACGTGGTTTCAAACCTATGTTGTCCTAGTGCACATGGAGTGTTATGTTTGTACAAGGGTTATTATGTTTTGCCTGAAGGTTGTAAAGGAGTTTTCTGGTGTGTGTTCCGCTGCATATATATATATATATATATCTGATGGAAAATTCTGGGAGGTTTTGGGTTAAGGCTGCAACACTCTGTTCTCCTCTGGAGGTGTATCACATGGTGTGGTGATACTTGAGGATATCTTCAACTAGCGTGTTAGAGTTGCCAAAGATACTTATGGTTCATCCCAAGTCCTCTCATAAAGGAACTCTTATATGAGCTTGTTGAAAAGGGGTCTGAAAAATGTTAGAAGCAATTTATTCTTGCCTCCAACCTTACAAGGTCAATCTCTGCGTTGTGTTGATGGGTCTTCTGGGTGTGAAGAGAACTTAGGTCCTACCAGCAGATTGTGACATAACTGATGCTTGGGGGCTAAACAAATGTGTTGATCACATCTGTTTGGAACCTACTCCTGACTTGGAAGAGGAGGCATCTGAGGTGTGTGAAGATTCATCAAGAAAGAAGCTAAACTTAATATGTCAATCAGCCTTTGGTCAATTGGAATTGATGGTTGCATCAGACTTGTGGCTGGAAGGATCAGAAGGAGATAGAGCCAAAGCAAAAGAGTATCAATGTCAAAATTTTCATGCGGGAGTGAAGATCTTGATAAGATATCTCTTAAGCTTAGTTGTGGTAACCTAATGAGGATGGCTTCAAAAGTTTGAAGATTCTTGGAATATTAGAGTATGCTGAACTGGTGATGTTGAAACAATATGCTCAAGGTGAAGTGTCAGGTCAAGTCACTTACCTAATCTAATGTGATCAGTGGGGTGGATTAGCAAAAGAAGGATCAATCAGTGCCTCAAGTCTGCAGAAAAAGGATGTCAGACCAGATAAAATGTTGTATCTTGCATGACAATAGTTGAATATTTGTCTGCTTTGGATAGAGTTGTGCAGTCAACTGATGACAATATACATTGATGGGAGACTATGTATTTGTCTGAGGTTAAAGTATAGGACTGCAGAAGGTTTCAGAATTTACTTTATGAAAGTATTTTCAAGGGTTAAGCATCCTGGAGTTGAATCAAATGGTCCAGTTGGTGAAGCATATCAAGAATCATGGTGATGATGTCTTGGTGGGTGGCAGAGGCTCTAACGTGTGTTGGGACATTATCTGGTTGGATATCCTTGGTGAAGGATGATTATGCTCTGGTTCAAAAGCGTGGTGCCTACATTATGCCTAAGGAGCGTCTACATAGTCATACGGGAGGATGATGAAGTAGATGGTCTACCATGGATGGAAAATGTAGTTCAGGCATTGATTGGAAGTCTGAAGATGAAGAGCATGGTAAGGAATGAATGCCTTTGGAGAAAGGGACAATGGTGACAAAATGCATGTGCTCAGCAAGTGGGCTCAAATGTTCATCCTCATCTAGAGCATTAGTTAACCATGACAGGGGGAATACTTGTCTATGGATTTTGGCTGCAAAAGTATATATATTGTGAAGATTGCATGCTGATCAAGATTGTGAAGATTGGTTGTATCTTGTGAGGAGATAATGTCAGATAACATGTTATGACATTAGGCTGTTGAATGGCTTGTTGGTGTGGACATAAATGGTTCTACCCTTGTGAAGCTAATTGTTTGAATCATAAGTGCACATGCTTCTGAGGAGGAGTCTGAAGGACAGCTTTGTTATGGAGAATTTGCATTTCTATGCAATTTCTGGAAGAACTCAGTAGGGGTTTGTGTTAATGGAAGGTGTTCTTCTTGCAAAGGTGCACTAGTTATCCTTGATAGGGGGAGAATGATATTACTGGAGCTTTTGGTGTTGGCACTTAGTTTGAAGCAAATTGGAAAGTTGTTTACATGAGGATTTAGTGTCTTGTACAGTTGTGTAAATGGAACAGAAGTAAAACAGAAATTTATTGCATTGATGAAAGCTTACAAGATTAGTAAAAACAACAAAAAAAGTGTATAAAGATTATCCCAACCCCCCGAATCGAGAAAAGTCTTCCAATCTTCATCCCATTCATCATCAGATGCTTGAAGCTGCACTTGGTTTTTCTTGATAGTCTTTATCCTGGTTTCTGATGTCTTGCGTGTTCTTGTTGCTCCAGAAGATGCTCCAGCTTTGGACAGTGTTGTTTCCTTCAACTTCTGAGGATCTGGCTTCTTGTCCTCTTGCATGTGTCTCTTTGCTGCATTCTTGTTAGACTGACTCATGTTTCCTTCCTTGGTGTGCTGATAGGAGCAAGGAGGTTTGGTATTTATAATGGATAATATGGCATTGTTTGTATCGCCTGACCTGTCAGAGTAGTCTTTGGTGTGGGAATCTGTTTTTCTTGGGAACCTGCTTTTCTTGACATATTGGTTACCAGAACTAGTAGGATAAGGCTAGGTCTTGTCTAGTTAAGTGGGATGGTCTTTTGTCTCGTGCAGATGTCCTACATGTTGTTACAACATTATGGTTGGGTATGTACCATACTTATGGAGTTTGAAGAAGCAGCATTATAGTCTGAAGTGGCAGTTCTGGCATAGTGTGGATTAGAATGGGCAGATTCTAATCTTGATGGTAAGTAGTTCAGGAAATACATGGCTACTTTCATGTTGAAGACTTCATTAGGAGCTGGTGAATGTAAGGACAGAAGGGTGTTTATCTTGTGTGAGAAATTTCCAATCAAATGGGTCTTTGTCTATTGGACTTGGCATATCTTGTACCTAAAATCCCCATGAGGAATGTGGCATTATTGGTGGGATATCATAAAGGGGATTGAGTGTAAGGCTGTTTACTATAGCCTATTGCAGCATGTGCACTGATCAAACTTGTGCAGTGTGATGATGGGACCTGTCATAACTGTGTGAAGATAGTGCCTATACAGGAGAAGTCTGAAAAGCTAAAGTGGTGTACTTGGCTGATGGTTGGAAGCAATCTAGAAGAAGTTGTGAGAAGTTGTATCAATACCCATTAGGTAAGAAAATGTGTTTGTAGAGTCTTGGGTTAATGAGCCAGCAGGCAATGTCTGAAGAGATGTCAGAACATGATATAGGACATGTTTTTCTTGAGCCAAACAGGGAAGTATTTTGGACAGTGGTGTTAGGATAAAGTGAAACATGTGGCTTCGACTATGCATGGAGCGTTATTGGCCTAATTTATGGTAAGATTCAGTTGTGAAATATTTAAGGCAGTCAAGGCAGTTTTTGGAAGGTAGGCATTGAATTTGAATGCAGTTTTTGATACCTAAAATAGCGGTTGTTTGACCAAGAACAGTGACATATTCAATGGCTCGTTAATTTCTAAGTTACTGGTCAGCTATTTATAGGGGTTATTCTGTTCTCCTTCAGCCAGTGAGTGTTCTTGTGTCATAAGTCATATGGCGTTTATTCGTGTTTGGGTGAGCAATTATTGGGTCTGGTTCTGTGAGGGCTTCCTTTGCCAATTTGTGGCTAAAAAGGGGGAGAAAGGAGAGGATCTGGCTAAGTGCCTTGTGCAGATGTTATGCCTGGAGTCTGCAGTTTCTAATGCAGCAGAAAAAGATGGTACATCCCTGAGTTGGTGTTGAGTCTTTGTGACTTGTGTCCTGAGTTATGAACACAGTTGTGACTTATGTTCTGAGTTACCTGGGTTGGCAGAATGGCACTTCTTAAGTTTCCTCTTATGCCATGGTCTAAACCCAGTGTCTGATCAATGATGGTGTGCAGAATTATCTTATGCCACCATTGGTCTTTGATGAATGGACAAACATTTCTTTTCTGGGGGAGTCGTCCACAATGATTCCGGGTCTGAGTTGAAAGGAAAAAGAAATGTGTTGTATTAAGGGGGAGTGTCTAAAATCTTCTTCCTAATGTACACCAGATATCTGTAATCTGAGTGCATAACTTCGGGACTTTCTACTTCTTCCTCCTGCTGTGCTGCCAAAAGAAGTTGTCTGACATGATGTCTTAACATCATTCAAATATTCCCTAGAAGATGCTTCTCCAGGATTGCTGCTCACAGTAGCTACTGATGGTTACTGTTAGGTTCAGTGGTTACTGATAACTACTGACAGGAGTATAGAGTTGTAATCTGAGTTGTAATGTTTATATAGGTGTTTTAGCCAAAATTAGCCAAAGGTGGAGATTGTAAGTTCTTGTTATTGGCTGTAATTTTGTTAAAACAATGTTGATGTCATGGTTGATGTTGCAACATGAACTTCTAACAGTCTGGGTTGTAAATAGTGTTGAAGAGTTAAAGTGCTGAAGAGTGATGTCACATGCGAAGTCTTAACATCACTATACCAGAACATTACAACATCAGGTCTGGGATGATTAATTAGGGCTGCACGTGTTTCTGGTATGAATGAGATATTCTGCTAAAGAGAATCAGAGATTGCAGGCGAAGATCAAGGGAGAGATATATTCTGTTACAATCAGTTATGAAGATCAGTTTGTTTCGCATAAAGATATGGAGAATATTCAGAGTTTATAATTGAAGATTTAATTGAAGATATGATGAAGATCTATTTAGAAGCAGATTTGTTACAGAAGATATGATATGATTTGAAGGCCCAAATCCTGTTGGGATTATGTTATAAATAGAATGCTTGTGACCTAGAATAGGTATGGGTCCAAGATGTAGATCTTTAGGGCTTTGTCTAAGTGAACCACTCGGGTTGTGAGATGGTCACTGTGTGTAACTCAGAAACCTGTAGGTAATGAGTTTGGTATTGTTCTTGGAGGAAGCTTTGAAGCAACTCCAAAGGGTGTCATGGAAGGGTGTCTTTTATGGTTGTACAGTTGTTGGTAATCAAGTTGATGATGCAGTGACAGTGTAGTTGACTGCTAGACATCATAGTGATGATAGAAAGTGAGATGGAGTCTCTTACCTAGGGAGGACTTAGGTAGAAGGGTCATTGGGTAGTGATTAAATTAGGTAGATTGTCAACTGGTCTGTTGAGTCTGTAATTTGATACTACTAATAGTAGACTTCCTTCCTGGCTTGGTATGCCCCCAGATGTAGGTTGTTGAACCGAACTGGGTGAACAATTCAGTGTGTTATTTACTGTTTCTATTATTTCCTTGTTCAGCAGATTGCGATGTTGTGACATTGCACAAAGACATCACACATCTGTACCAGAATTCCAATTGTCACAATTGTTGATGTAGCACTTCGAAACCCCAAGTTGGACGACATACAAGTTTGAATTCCTTTTTCCTATAACAACCACCATTGAGACTTTCTTTAACTTCCACTCATTGCCCGAAAAAGAATTATCATATCCTTCGTTATCCAACTTTTCAACGAATAAAAGATTGAATTGAAGTTCCGGAATGTGTTTCACACCTTTGAGAACTAGAGTTGTCCCATTGCTAGTTTCGACACAAATATCTCCCATTCCGATGACATTAGCTTGGCCATTATTTCCCATACGAACAACCCCAAAGTCACCGGTCTCGTAAGTTGAAAAAAGATCACGTCTCGAGGTTGCATGAGTAGAAGCACCACTATCAACCACCCAATCCATCTCATCACATGATATATTGACATTCTCAATACAACTATCACAAACAATAAAGAAATCATCAACAATAGCAACATCTTCATTATTGTTACCTTCCTTTTTATCGTTGTTGTAGCCCTTCTTCTTGTTTTCCCTTTTCAACTTATGGCAATACTTCTTTATGTGTCTTTTTTCTCCACAATGATGACACTCAATATGAGAGAATCTATTAGAGTCTCCTTGTGATTTACCACGTGAAGTTCCACGATTACTTGAACCTCTACTTTGATTTCTCCCCCTTGATTCAGTAATCAACACCTCGGAATGTGAAGAAGAACCTTGTGACTTATGCCTCAACTCCTCATTCAAAGCACTACTTTTAGCCAAGTCCATCGAGATGATACCATTCGGAGTGGAGTTAGACAAGGATGTCCTAAAAGTCTCCCAAGAATTAGGCAAAGTACCAAGAAGCCATAAACCTTGAATTTCATCATCAAAAGTAAGATTCATCTCCGACAATTGATTTAGAATCCCTTGGAAAATGTTCAAGTGATCGATCATTGGTGAACCATCACTATACCTCAATGACATTAATTGCTTGAACAAGAATAACTTATTGTTTCCCGTCTTTCTTGCATCGGGTTTTTTCAAAACATTATCATCCACCCATTGACGAATATAACCACAAACTTGTATATGCAACAAAGTCCATTCTTCATCACTCTTTCCATCGGGTTTTTTCATTAGAGAAAACCGGTAAGTGAAAACCTTTCACATAAAGCAAATCTTCCATTTTCCTTTCCAAACATTATAATTGGAACCAATTCAAACTCACCATCCTAGATGTGTTCGTCTCCATCGTTACACAAATCAAACCACGACTCTAGATACCACTTGATGGGAAGAAATCCACAAATGCAACGGAATAAACCAACAAGACAATCTCTCCCAAATACCAAATGCAACGACAATCAACAAAACACATAAAACAACACAACAAGATTTTAGCGTGGAAAAATCTCCGTTAACTAGGAGTAAAAAACCACGGGACCCGTAGGCCACTTAAATCCTCCACTATTATCAATCAATGGGTACAAGCAAGGTTCTCTCTAACACTAGTTAGAGGCATACATAAACATCATCAAGATTTGCAATCAATCTTGGAATACAACAATAATCAAGAGAGACAAAAACAACCCAAAAACATCAAGAAATTCAGACCTCAAATATTGACTCAACATACCGACTTAGAAAGCTCTGAATCTAATGTAAATCCCTCAGAATGTGCTCATCTGAGTCATGAACGTTGTGTCAAAATTTCAGGACGATCCGACCATTGAATTTTGCGCAATCTCCGATTTAGTGGAACTGCTCTGTGCTGAAATAGGGCTGCGGGATTTCACTTTTCTCTCTACTTTTCTTGTTGTTTTTCACACACAATGGATAAAATTAACCTAATTCTCTTTGTTGGGTAATAACAAAGGCATAGAAACAAATGAGTCACTAACCCACATCAATGTGGACCTCTCCAAATAGGAGGGATAGCCTAACAAATATAAGTCTAAAAGAACTTTACCCTTCATCAAGCCCTCATACTTGAGAGGTTGTGTAGTGATATATTTGTACAAGGCCATGACCATGCGATATTGGACCAAACACCATAAGGAGGCCGCCCTAGAACACGACACCTTACTCGCCCTAATGGGAATAACGGTTGGTCGATTGTACATAACCTGTAACCATGTGTACATGATGTCCTGGTTACATATCTATAGGAATCAGGCAACGAATAGCTCATTCGTTTAAAATGGAGTAGTTACTACTTTCTAGGGGTCCCCAAAATCCAGGCCCATGAGCCTTTAAAATAACTCAACTCTAGGGTTAAAGAATAACTTAGATTCACATAAAATATATAAATACATACAGAGTTTCTCACCTCATATGAGCTTGGTCTCTCCATAACCATAAACACCTCAAAGCAGGATTTCTCACCACCGTGAACTAACCATAAAACCACCATAGTTCTTTAAAGTCTCTCCATAACTCTTTAAAGTCTCTGGCCACCCCTGCATAAAAACGTCACACATCTGTACATTTTGACAAATACAAATGAATTTTGCGATCTTATTTTCAAGTTGTGTATTCAATTTAGGCTAGGAGTTAGTGGAACTTCTTAGACAAGAAGTTAGTTGACTTTGTTACTAGTTTATTGATTATTTTCTAATTATTTTGTATCAATCTTTAACAACCTCACCTATATAAAGGCTTCCATGTAACCTCGTTTATTCATGAATTAACAAAAAAACTAGTTTTATATTAACTTTCTATTACCTCATCATCAATCAAATGTAATAGGCACCCATTAAAAGTCCATCTTCATTGTCTTCAAATTCGTTAAAGGCCGTCCATTAGCGTTGCCTTTATTTTTATCAATTTGCCTCCAAAGATGGGAGTTTCACTATCTAGCAAGTGAGAACAAATTAATAAACACCACTAGAGATTCACATTTTGTCTCTATTCACCTAACTTTCTTAACAAAAGTCGACAATTACAAAATTATAGATGTGATAGGATAGGTTTCATGGCTCAATTATTATCTCGTTTTTATATGGACGCGACGTAAAGCCACATGTATATTTCGATATTATCATTGATCAATTATCTTAGACAACTATTATCTTACACAACACTTTTAAGTTTTTTATATTAAGTGAACAAAGACAAGAATAATTAATAAAATAATTGTATATATGCATCTTCGTTAAAATTCATATGCGAGGCTCATATATAATAAAACAATTGATTTACTCATAATTTTAAAAAATAAAAATAAAATAGGTTATTAAATAATTTCAATGGATATTTTTAAAATTTATCTAAATTTATTTAATTGCTTTAAAGTTTTTCTATTATATTTTGTTTATTTATCAAATTTAAAAATTATTTAAATAAATTGTAATTAATATAGGTTTTTTTTTTCATAAGTTTGTTTTGTAATTTAAATACAACTATTTCTTATCATGTCACTCTTTAAGAGTAGTTGTCAAATATATATATATATATATATATATATATATATATATATATATATATATATATATATATATATATATATATATATATATATATATATATATATATATATTATGTTACTATATATTTATTATTATACATCTTATCATATCATACCTATGTCCTATTCTTCGATGAAACAAATATGAACTTGTTTAAATAAATTTTGTTTTTAAATTTTTCAAATTTGTTTCAAAAAATTGTATTTATAAAGAAAATATGAAAGAAAAAAAAAAGTTTCATACCGCTATAGAGCATATACCGCTATCAATGATCATAACTTTAAACCCAAATCCTCAAGCCTCCAACAAGATACCTCACACTAAAACAATTACCACAGTTCGGAGGAAACAGTGATATTACTTAAATAACTTTTCCTACATTGGGCGGGACTTACTTTTTCATGGGTGAGACTCATTGATAGAAGGTGGGGCAAGGATATGTTGACTTTAAGGCGCCAAAGGCACCACCATGCCTTTGGTTGATTTTGCCAGCTTTTGATGAAAGAGAAAATGCATAAGCATGAAAAATGGAATGAGAGAGAGTCTTCTGCAGAGAGTGAAAGACCCAAAGGCACCATGCCTTTGGCGCCTTAAAGGCAGCAGATCCTTATGCTAGAAGGTGAGGCATCAACGACATCAGAGGAAGCCAAAATCTCTTCATTTGGAGAGGCCTCTTTTCTTCTAACAACTCTAGCAAGGACAAAGAAGCACCTTTGACATTCTGCTCTGCCTCCTTCTAACCTCTTAAAATAGAAACCTTGAATCATGACAAGAAGAAAATCATATTCGCTATAACAAATAGAGGCGTAAGAGAAAAACATAGAACAATAGCAAGTTAATGGATTTAATTAAGTTATTTACACAAATATAGTTAAGGAAATTGTTGAACTATGTCTTAAAATTTTTAGTGATGAAGAGAAAAGAAACATGATTTGAGTTTGCATATACTAAATATCAGGCTGGCGGCAGAGTCGATGGCGCCAACGCGAAGTTGGGTCAGGTCGTGTGGTGATTTGGTTCGTCAGAACTCAGGTCTGATTTTCTTGGTTCGCATGTATTGGGTTTCGTTGTTTTATTTCATGGATTCGTTCGTTTATGGGTTATGTTTTGGGGTTGTTATGTATCGTTGAGTTTCAGAAGTTATAAATATGTATCTCTTGCATGCTTGTCATCCAATTCTTCAGAACTTTAGAGCTAAAGATAGAGAGAAGGGTTTGTGAATCCTGGTGGTAGTCTTAGGAAGGCAAATGTAAAGTCTTAAGAATGTGTTGTTGAAATTTGGGAAAGCCTTGGAAATATCTATGGGGTATTGACAAACACTTCTAAACACCTTGGGTTTGTTACGATCAGACTTAAAATGTTCAATAATTGTGAGTTTCTTATTCATAGCGTGAAGTATGTTCTAGAGCTCACACGAAATTCGTTATCCATAAGCATGATTAGTGATTTATGCTATTGCACTAAAGTTGAACATGAAGAGTTAAAGATTGTGCATGATTCCAATGTTGTTGTTCATTGATCATCAACTAGTGAAGAATTTCACGACAAGAACAAACTATGGAATTTGAGTTCAAGGCATAGTGGGTGGATGGAGGTTTTTTTTATAGCACTTTAATGAGTTTTGTAGAAGACGGGGGCTTGTAAATGCATGTGAGTTTTAAGTTTCCATTAAGTTGTGAGGGTAAGGATAATGTCAAAGCAACTTACTTGGTAGGCAGTTGTTCATTTACAATAATAGATTTCCAAATACTTATGGGGTTTGGAGCAGGAACTCTATAACCTACTTTTTTGAAGGTCTTCAAAACAATTAGTTTTGATCAAATCAAGTCAATTCAACTTGGTGGTAAAGTTGTTAACTGTTTCTTCAATGGCTATCCAAGAGATGGGAAGAGTTATGATTTTTTGGGAGTGGAACCTGAAGAATCGAAGTTCATCAATCATGGATGTACTACGTTTAGTAAGTCCCATCACATGAAGGAAATTAAATACCTATGAATGAATATTTTAGAAACTATGGCAAAAAGACTCAGTTTGCGTTGGAGGTTCTTACTATAGATACTAGTAGTAATGATGGAACGATTACAGAGGCATCTGAGTATCATTTGACTTGTGATAGGGTAAAAAGGGATATTGTAACATCTCAAAGTATCATTTATGCACGGCTTGGGTGTTATGCTTAGGATTTGGCTGAAAGGTTGTAAAATATAAAAAAACCTTCAGGGAAGCATTAAAAAGCAGGTGGAATCAAAGATGGATGAAGAACCATACTTGTGGGCTTGTCTATTAAAGTAGAAAAAGGTAGTTGGGAGCAATTGGATGCAAGTGGAAAGATTAAAGTTCAAGCGAGGTCTGAACTTGATAAAAATTGTTCAATAGATATTGAATTGGCATAGAGCAATAAGGTGGTTAAGGGGTAAAATTGACATCACCACAGTTTCAAGTCAAGGTGGAGATTGTTGAAGTATGTCTTCAAATATTAAGTGATGAATAAAAAGGAAATATGTTTATAGATTGCAGATACTATAATTCATGTTTGCGGAAGAGCCGATGGCGGCAACAGGACCATACGTCTGGGTTCAGATGAAAGTTCAGTCCAAATTCGCGGTCCGCGTGTATTTTTCTTTATTGTTTTAATTCATGGATCCATTTGTTTATGAGTTATGTTTTAGGCTTGTTATGAATCTATTGGGTTTCGGTAATTATAAAAATATATCTCTTGCATACTTGCCACCAAACTCTTCAAAACTTTAGAGTTGAAGACACATAGAAGTGTTCAGGAATCCTAGTGTTAATCTTAGAGAGGTAAGGGTAAATTACTAATATTTTTTCTTGTAATTTTAGAATTTCTTGGAGATATCTAAAGGGGATTAGAAAACACTTATAAATACCTTATCCTTGTGTGATTCATATATAGAGAATTTGAGAGATTCAAAATCACTTGAGTTAAAAATATGGTTAGTTCTTAAGAATTTGAAAGGTTGTTTTATTATAACTTTTTTGTAATCACTTATTGATGACAATTGTCATTACATGATTTTTAGGAAGAAACTCGGGTAAATTCGGATGAAGAATGGTCAAAAACCATGTTAAAGTGTGAAAAATTGAGCAAATATCAAATATAAGGAGTATACAAAGACTTAGTTAAATTAGTTAATAAAAAGAAGAGAAAATGTGTGATTTTATTATGAAATTCTTGCGCGCGCTATGCATTTTGTCACAGAACGATGAGGTTTGCATCACAGCGCAATGATGAATATCGTGAACGCGGTGCAGCTTTTTCAGCTGACACATTTTTTTCTATTAAAAGCAATTTTTGGTCACTTTTGAAAGGTTCCGAATTCCTTGACTGAGAGTGACGGAAAATGGCGATTTTTTGTACTTTTAGAGGCCAGTGGAGCCATCGGAGAGCATTTCTTTAGTGATTTTTTATGTACTCTGAATCTAAACTCATGGTAAATTTATTTTACACTATGAGTAGCGAGATGTTTTCTAGGTTAGGCCTTTTTGTATGATGATCCTACTTTTATTCTATTGGGACATGTGTGTGGTTGATGTAAATGGTATTTCTTTGACATATTGTTATTATTCAATTATCACTTGTTTTCATTGCCTATTGTATGTTATGACACGCAATCTGATTTAGGTATGTAGTGACATATTGTTCGGTTCTGTAGGGCTGCTTATCAGAAATAGGATAATTGTTTGGTTCTCTAATTAACTGAGGATAGTCTAATTATGAACTTTGACATAGGTATTAACATGCTCTAGTGCCTATTCTGATGTTCTAATTGGCCTGCAGGATCTGAGAATTAACAATTAGACCAATGAGCTACACATCAAGGGATTGAGTGTAGTGGTAGGGTTAATCTATCGTGTAACTTTTATGTCTTTGCATGGCTGTTAATGTTCATTTCATTAATATAATAGAAGTAGGGGATTCTAACTAAAATACATTATCATCTTTATTGTCGTATCTTTTCCAAAGTCAATTTTCTCTTGTTTTTAGATCAAAAAAACAATTTTCAAATACTCCCCTAGTTACGTTAACTTGCACTTGTTTTCCATGTTAAAATTCAATCCTCGTGGAGACACATCTTTTATCATTACTTCGATACATACTAGTACACTATCTAGTTTGGTCATCAAGTTTTATGCGTCATTGCTGGGGATTGTTGATTTTCAACAAGCCAATTAGTGTGACATTTTTAGTTTTCTATATGTTTGTTTAATTAGTTTTTTTTTTAATTTTTGTAATTTATAATATTAGTTTAAATTTTTATTTTCTTTTGTTATTAGTTTTAATTTTAATTTTAATTTTTTTTCTACTTTTGTGTTATTTGGTGTGGCGCTACTAAGGTATTTCTTGATTGTTTATGTGAGCTACAGACACGACGCTGATACATTGATCCGTAAATCCAAAGAACAACGCGCTCACTTCCCAAAGAAAAAAGAGAAGCACTTCAAGCTACTGAAGAAGTAGAAGAAGAAAGAGTAGAGATGGTCATTCCACCATGTCAAACATTGGAGGATTAATGCAGGAGGATGGACTCCGGCCAGATTTGTTTAGGATTTCAACCGGCAAATTCAGTAACCTTTAACATCAAAAATTGTGTTCTGACAAGTTTGAAGGAAGACATGTTCGATGGAAAAGAAATTAGATATCCTTGGGAGCATCTCACTAAATTTTATGAGACTTGCTCGATGTGTAAGTTGACCTGTGACATCACCAAAGATCCAGTAAAATTACGTTTTTTTTGTTTTTTCTTGATAGTTCACATAGAGGACTGGTTTTAGTGCATCCCAAATAACACTATCGATACATGGAAAGAGCTCAAAGACAAGTTTCTCGAGAGGTATTATTCCAACGCTCAATTTGTGGAAAGAAAATCCGCAATTACAAGTTTTTCTCAAGAAGAGGAAGAGTCACTATCTGATGCATAGGAAATGTTCAAGTTGTTTCTCCAAAAGTGTCAAAATAACAACATGAGTTCTATAGAGAATATGACACATTTCATCGATGGATTGAGAACACAAACCAAAATGCTTATCGTTTCCTCAGTTGGAGGTTCGTTGAGATTAAAAACTGATGAAGAGTTGAAAACATTGATTGTGAACATGTGTCAAAATGAGTATCGTTCAACCGAGCGTGCAATGAAACAAAAAGGTTTCCATTCAGTTGATTTGACCACAGTTTTAACCGCTAACGATGGATTGAGAAAACAAACCAAAATACTTCTCATTTCCTCAGTTGGAGGTTCATTGAGATTAAAAACTGATGAAAAGTTGAAAACACTGATTGTGAACATGTGTCAGAATGAGTACCATTCAAGCGAGCGTGCAATGAAACAAAATGGTGTCCATTTAATTGATTTGACCACAGTTTTTACCGCTAAAATAGAATCCCTTACCAAAAATTTAATCGTATTCCAACTATCTCAAGCTAATGTGAGTCAGATTTAGGTGCTTCATTGTGATTTCTATGGAGAACATGCCAATGGTAATTGTACTATAGAGGTCGAGAATGAGAAAGTTCAGTATGCTAATTTTTAGAAGAATAATCCTTATTCCAACACCTACAATCCAGGTTGGAAATATCATCCAAATTTCAGGTGAAGTAACAATCAAAGTTTTAATGTGTTCAACAAGCCTGTCTAGCACCTTAACACAAGCAACCACCTTTTGAAGAAGCATTGCAAAATTTCATGAAGTCAACTACAGAGATCTTTGGTAAATCAAGCTAAGGAAAAACATGACCAAATATCAACAAGAGATGACACATAATCATATTCTAATGATCAAGAACACTGAAACATCCATACAAAATTTAGAGATACAATTATGTCAATTGTCTCGTCAAATGTAAGTTGGAGCTAGTTTAAGTGAGGGATTCATAGGTAACATTATAAATAACCTTAAGAACTGAAATGTGCAAGGCCATCGAGTTAAGAAATATAGTGGTTCATTCCGAACCTCTAAGTGGTAAAGAGAGGAAATGGAAAAAATGTTAGTTTAGGAAGATGATGAGAAAAAGTTTATGAAGCCCTCTGGCAGATACGTGTGTATGAAAATTTTATGAAAGAGCTCTTATCAGGAAAGAAGAAGTTAAAGCATGATGAAAACATCGCTTTAGCAGAAGAGCAGTGCAATCATCCAGAGGAAGCTTCCACCAAAACTCACTAATCCAAGTAGGTTTATTATTCCTTGTTCAATTTATCACTAACCATTAATCATGAATTATGTGATTTAGAAGCTAGCATCAATCAGATGCCCTTGTCCTTGATGAGGAAGTTGAAGTATGGTGAACCAAAACCAATACATATAACATTGGTAAGAGCAAGTATTTTAATTCTGATGGAATGTTCAGTGTGCAGACAGTTACTTGAGGACAAGCAACAATTCAAGTTTGGGTTTGTGATGATAGTTGTCATTACGTGGTTTTTAGGAATAAATTTGGGTAAAATTGGATGAAGAATGATCAAAAACCATGTTAATGTGTGAAGAATTAAGCAAAAAGCCAATACAAGAAGTATACAAAGACTTAGGGAAATTTGTAAAAAAGGGGAGAAACGTAAGTTTTTCTTATGGAATTCTCGCGCGCGTGATGCATCTCATCGCGGTGCAAGGAGGTTTGCGATGGTGAATGTCGCAGACGCGATGTAGTTTTTTCAGTTGACATATTTTTTTTCTATTAAAAACAATTTTTGACCACTTTTAAAGGGTTCCGAATTCCTAGACTGCGAGTGGACAAAAGGCGATTATTAGCACTTTTGGAGGCCATTGGAACCATTGGAGAGCATTTTTTAGTGACTTTTCATGTACTCTGAATATAAACTCGTGGTATATTTATTTTACACTATTAGTAGCTAGATTTTTTCTAGGTTAGGTCTTTTTGTATGATAAACCTACTTTTATTCTATTGGGACATATGAGTGTTGTTGTTAATGTTATTGCTTTGATATATTGTTATTATTCAATTATCACTTATATTCATTGCCTATTGTATGCTACGTTACACAATGATCTAGGTAAGTAGTGGCATATTTACCGTAGGGCTGCTTATCGGAAATATGATAATTGTTTTGTTTTCTAATTAGGATAATCTGATTAGGAATTGTGACTTATGGATTATTACGCCCAGTTGCCTAGTCTGACGTTCCAATTGGCCCGAGGGATCGGGGAATTAACACTTAAACTAGTGAGCTACACACCAAGGGATTTGATGCAGTGGTAAGGTTAAATATGTCGTGTAACTCTTTCTGCATGTCTGTTAATGCGCATTTCATCAATAGATTAAAACCTAATCACCTTTATCATCGTAGCTTTTCCAAAGTCAATTTTATCTTCTTTTTTTGTCAAACGAACAATTTTCAAACAACCCCCTAGTTACGTTAACTCGCACTTGTTTTTCTTGTTAAAATCTAATCCTCGTGGAGACAAATCTTTTATTATTACTTCGATACATACTAGTACACTTGTTAGTTTTATCATCACTCGTAAATTTTTTTGGAAGTATCGAAAATCAGAGAGTTGTTTTCTTCCCCAGAGAACATTGTTTAATTGATCTGGGTACACAAGTTATCGTCTTTATTTTCTTTACTTTATATTTTATGCCAAATGAAATTGATATTTTATTGCATAGAGAGTTATTTTTACCGAAGATTATTTATTTTAATTTTCATTATTTCTTGTTCCCACACGTTAAATTTCTTTATTTGATTGAACTCTCAATAATTCTTTTAAAATGTCTTTAATTATTCTATCATTTTAGAAGAGAGATCAACATCATCACCCTCTTTTACAATAAAATCATTAATTATGGTGATAGTGGAAGGCAAAATGAACTTCATCACCCCTAGCCCACCTATCATAATTGTATATTTTAGGTCCTTACTCATAACATATTGCTAGCAAATCCTTCACCCAGGCAACAAGAACATATATACAATAATCTAGTAAGTTGTTTACCGAATAAACCTACAATTAAATTAAAGATTAGACAATACTTACATAACTAGATAAAGAGTAAGTTAAATCGGAGTTCAAAATTAATAAATATAGTTCATTATTTTATATAATCACTTGAAGAAAATATAATTACAGTTAAGATTCAGAATACAAGCCATGGAACTCCATGGGAAAAGCTTAAACAAAGCTTAAGAAATAAGTAACATTCATAAGAAAGAAGAAGATGAAGTGTAAAAGTAGTATATTATTCCTTGATTGTTTACAATGGTGAGGTGAGCTTATATACTACAAGAAGCAGCTACATCATAGCATACAATGATCCTACTACATATCATAGCATACAAGAAGCAACTGTATTTGGACTATCTTCCAATTTTGTATCAATTAACACCCTCCCACAAGCTTGACCATGATAGATGTCTATCATTCCACGCTTGGACACAAATGCTTCAAATTTTGGTGGAGTCAAAGGTTTTGTCAGAAAATCAGCAAGCTGTTCTTGTGTTGATATAGGTAGAAGCTTCAAGATGTTTTGTTGTACTTTCTCTCTAACAAATTGGCAATCAATCTCCAAATGCTTTGTTATTTCATGGAAAATAGGGTTTGATGCAATGTGAATGGTACTTTGTGAGTCACAATATAGAACAGGTTGTTTGGTGCTCTCAATGTTCAGGTCCTGCTGCAAGTATAAAATCTATTGCAATTCACAAGTGGCAGTGGATAAGGCTCGATATTCAGCCTCTGAAGATGACCCGGAAATGGTTGGTTATTTCTTAGCTCTCCAAGAAGCAAGTGAATTACCAAGGAAAAAGAGAAAACTAGTTGTAGATCTTCTTGTATCATGACAGCCAGCCCAGTCTGCATCAACAAATCCTCTTATTTGTGTTTCTGAACTTCTAGGGAACATGAGTCCCTTCCCAGGATTTTGCTTCAGGTATCTAATCACTCTGCAAGCAGCCTTATAATGAGTGGTGGTAGGAGAATTTAGAAACTGGCCGAGTTGTTGAGTAGTTAGGGTGATATCAGGTCTAGTGGTGTTTAAGTATAGGAGCTTGCCAATGATTCTCCTATAAGCTGAGATATCTTCAAGAGGTGGATTGTTATCTTGATGTAACTTCAATGAAGGATCAAGGGGAGTTGAGGCTGGTTTTGAACCAAGGAGCCCTGATGATTCAAGAAGATCTAAGCAGTATTTTCTTTGAGATATGCATATGCCATCTTTGGAATGAGCCACTTCTAATCCCAAGAAGTATTTAAGTATGCCAAGATCTTTGATTTTGAAGTTGTGATCAAGGATGAATTTAATTCTAGAGAATTCAGGAAGATAGTTTCCAGTGATGATGATGTCATCCACATAGACAAGGAGGGCAGTGAAATCAGATCCATGCTTGAGAGTGAATAATGAATAGTCTGAAGTGGACTGATGATATCCTTGCTGTAATAGAAACTGATTCAGCTTCTCATACCATTTTCTACTTGCTTGTTTAAGACCATATAGGCTCTTTTGAAGTTTGCAAACAAGACCTTGCTTAGCCACAACACCATCAGGTATGGACATGTAAACATCTTCTTGCAAGTCACCATGCAAGAAAGCATTGTTGACATCCATTTGATGGATGTGCCACTGCTTAAGAGATGCAAGGGCTATGAGTGTTCTAACTGTAGTAAGTTTTGCCACAGGGGAGAATGTGTCAAAATAATCCAAACCTTCTATTTGGCTGTATCCTTTGGCTACCAACCTGGCCTTGTATCTTTCAACTGAGCCATCAGCTTTATGTTTGACCTTATAGACCCATCTGCTACCTATAGGTTTCACATGAGGAGGTTTGACAACAAGCTGCCAAGTATTGTTTGTAGATAAAGCTGCTAACTCAGCATTCATAGCCTGAATCCAACAATCATGCTGACAAGCTTCTTTGTAAGTTTTAGGTTCAACACACTTTGTAATGGATAAAGCAAAAGATTTATGGACAGAGGATAAATGATCAAAGGAATGATAGGAAGTGATGGGATAAGGAGTACCTGAAGATGATGATCCTGAATGACTTGTAGAGGAGCTGCAGACATAGTCATGTAGATAAGAGGGAGCATGTTTTTGTCTAGCAGGTCTGGTGGTAGTAGGTTCAGTATGAGCAACAGGGGGTGTGTTGGTGGTTGTAAGGTCAAGGATAGGATTTGGTGTTTGGGATGTGGGCAAGGGAACAGGTTTAGGTGGTATTGTGTTGTGTGTGTCATTTATGCTAGGGGAGTTAGTTGGTGTATAATAAGTCCATGTAGGTTTGGATATGGGATAATGGTATGGTAAAATGTGTTCATGGTGAGTGGTGTGTCTGGATACAAATACTTCATTTGTAGTTATGTCCAGAAGTAAGGATCCTTTCATGCCAGCTTTATAGCCAAGAAAGATGCATTTTCTTGCACGAGGGGCAAGTTTTGTTTTTTGAGCTTGCAATGTAGATGCATAGGCTAGAGAATCCAACACTTTGAGGTCATTCATATCAGGGTTTTGATTGTGCGTAATGAAATAAGGAGACTTGTTTTCTAGGATGGGGGTAGGCAATCTGTTCATGATAAAGGATGCATGTAAGACTGCATAAGACTAGTATGGTTTTGGCAAGTTTGATTGGTACAGCAGGGCACGGGCAATATTCAAAATTTGTTGGTGTTTTCTCTCAACACGGCCATTTTGTTGAGGAGGTTCCACACAACTAGTTTGGTGTGTAATGCCATGGTTATTGTAAAAGGAAGGTATACTGAATTCTGGTCCATTGTCAGTTCTAATGGCTTTAACTTTGTGGTTATGTTGTGTAAGGATGAGGTTAATAAAAGTGATGACATTTTGTCTGGCCTCACTTTTATGTTTCATGAGTGTGAGCCAGGTAAATCTACTGCAACCATCTATTGCAGTCAAGAAATAAGTATGGCCATGGATGGAGGGTATGGAAATTGGTCCCCAAATGTCAAAATGGATGAGATCAAAAGGTTTTGAGGCTTCGTGTGTGCTATTTGAAAAGGGTAATTTTCTTTGTCTTGCAAAATGGCATACATCACACACAGATTTTGGATCAACTTTATAAAAGGGAAAGTAGAATGTAATGTATTCATACATTGGTCAGATACATGTCCAAGTCTAAAATGCTAAATGGCATGAGTTGGTAAAGAAATAGAGTTTGAACTAGAGCTAGAGCTATATACTATCTTATTTTCCATGACTAAGTAATACAAATCCTGTACTTTGTCACCAGAACCAATCATCCTCTTTGTGCTCCTTTCTTGAATGAGACAATTGAAACCATTAAATTCAACTGTGCAGACAAGTGATTGACACAATTTAGAGACAGAAATGAGATTTAATGAAAAGGATGGAACATAGAGCACATTAGTCAAAATGAGAGCAGATGAAAACTTAATGGTGCCAATGGTATGGTTGGTTCTAGGATGGGGGTAGGCAATCTGTTCATTAAATTCTAGATCAGGTTCATTTGTAGAAGAGTGATTTGCATATTTCTTTTGCATATGAGGAGGAAATCCATGCTTGGCATAACAATTGTCAGTGGTGTGGTTGGTTCTACCATAGTGAGTACAAACCCTACTATTGGTTTTGCCATAAGAATGTTGAGCATGTGGTTTTCCCTTGTATATTTGGGAATCAGTAGCATTAACAAGGGAAGTGGGATCTTCAACAGTATGAAGATTACCTTGTCTCTCTTGTCTGAGAACCATTGAAAATATATTGGTCATAGGAGGTAAAGGATCAACCAAAAGGATTGGGGACTTAACAACATCAAATTGTGGATTTAAACCAGTTAAGAATCTAATGGCATACAAAGTGATGTGATTCTTTCTAGCATTACGCATAGCTTGACATGAACATCTAATACGACATGAGCAAGAAGGGATAGGGATTTAAACCTCAAGTTCTTCCCATATAATTTTAAGAGCATAATAAAATTCAGTAACTGATTTGGAATCTTGCTGCATGCTATAAACTTCTTGCATTAATTCAGAAATACGTACCAAATCGCCTTGAGAAAATCATTCCTTGAGATCAATCCATACATCAATAGCATTCTCCATGAAGATGATGGATTGGGCGATGGAATCAGAAACTGAGTTGATGATCCAAGACAATACAAGCATGTTAAAATGATTCCATGCACGGTAAAGAGGATCAAAGCTATCCGTGATGGGATCAATGGTGCCATCGATGAATTCTAGTTTCATCTTGCCTCCAAGAGCACGAAGCATAGAACGAGCCCAAGAATGGTAGTTGGTGCCATTAAGTTTTGGTGATACAGTAACGGAGGAAGGTCCATCACTTGGATGAACGAAAAACAGACTGGTTTGATCGAGTTGCGGATCAGTGGATTGTGAGCGTGTGGGAGCCATAAATGAACAGGAAAAGAAGAAAACAGATCGAAAGGCTCAAGATACCATGTTAAGATTCAGAATACAAGCCATGGAACTCCATGGGAGAAGCTTAAACAAAGCTTAAGAAACAAGTAACATTCATAAGAAAGAAGAAGATGAAGTGTAAAAGTAGTATATTATTCACTTGATTGTTTACAATGGTGAGGTGAGCTTATATACTACATGAAGCAGCTACATCATAGCATACAATGATCATACTGCATATGATAGCTCCATATTAGTTAGTTGTGGTAGTTACAAAAGTTAGTTAGATGACTTGTACAAGAAGCAACTGTATTTGAACTATCTCCCAAATTTTGTATCAATTAACAATTACTATTTAGATATCTTACCAAAATTTTGACTAACTTTTAAATTCGACAACAAGTGCATTACCACCCAATTTTCAATTAATGAAGGAGAGTGTTGCTTATGAAAAGACAATATTTATTTATAATTTAACTAGAATTTTTAAAAATCACACATATAAAATATTTTAAATATAATATATATTTATTTTAAATGTGATATAATAACTATTTGTTATATGTTTGTTTACTTAAATAAAACTTGATTAGTAAGCTATTATTAAAATAAATTATCTTTCTTGCTGGGAGAATTTAAACTTATTTTTCCTAAGAACAGGAAAGTTATTAAAGTTTTTTATGTGCTTTCGAGTTGTACAAATAATTTTGATTTTGATGATAACAAAATAGAATTAAGAAAAATCATAAACATTATCAAGCAAAAAAGAAATGTGAATTAAATCTAAAGCGATAAGATTTCTTGTGATCTGCTTAAACTTAAGTCAAAAGCTTAAGATCATCACCAAAAAAAAAATTCAAATACAAAAAGTTTGCCAATGATCTTTGATTTAACACTTTATGTGTTATATATGATCATATGTAATATTAAGTGATACCAGATGTTGGAATTAACCCAAAACCTTTTAGGAATTCCTATTCAATGTTGATCTCAAGATTGTTAACAAACACGCAATGGCAATGAAAAGGGTTGAGAAAGAACATAAAGAAAAGAAAGAAAAAATCGTTGGAAGAGAAGATGAACAATTTTTCTGCAGAGAACTCTCTGCCCACAAACTGTGGAAATTCTGTTATTTCACTTGCAACTGCAAACTGTGAATACATTTTCTCAAATCTAAGCTTCTTACAAAAATAAGGGTTTCTCCCTATTTATAGATTTAGGTTAGCTTGCTCCCCAAGCTAAGACCCAAAACTATAAAAGCCCAAAATAGTTAACATTACTAAAATATGCCTAAGTCGAAATGAAGGATCCTCCTTCGACACTTCGACACACTATTACAACTTGACATACATTATCACAATTCGTCTGCTCCTTGTTTTTGTCGAGCTAAACTGCTTCGACACAAGGAATTACAACTCAACAAGGGAGCGGATCATATCTCCTAGTTAACATGGTGAGCTAAGATAAATTGTGTGTGAACCTCTTACCCTCTCTCTTTACTTCCACCATTAAGGAAAGCAATGAAAGAAAGATAATTAAGATCCAAAGAAGGTTTGGAGCAATCATTCAAAGATGATCTTGTGCTGACAGTGATGTTTTTTTGTGAGTAGTTAAGTGCACAAAGAAGATTAACATAATCTTGTACACTGTCATAAACAAGACCAGGATCAAGTGTTATATTAATATTAACATGCTATGAAGCACAAATACACCGAAATTGACTCTAACACTAATACGGTTACATAAGTAATAATTTAAAAAATGAATAAACGGAACATAATTATAAGTGTCGGTGCAGGTGTCCAACACATACACACATTTTTTCAGAGGTGTCAGTACTACATAATGAATATGACCATCTCCCAATGTTGTGTTTGCTACTTCATTACCATTTTCAATGTCTTTGACACGTTCTTTAGTACTCCCGCCGTTCCTTTTTAAGTGTCATTTTTTGATATTTTACACTTACCAATAAAGCTAATCAATATAGTTACTTTTCAAACAACAATGCTCATTTTACTTATAATACCCCTAATTGTTTGTTACATTCATCTAATTTTTCCTCTCTCTGTAATGATTACTTAGGGATAATTTTGACAAAAGTGCAATTAATACTACTTTGAACTTTGCAAGTGACAATTAAAAAAAACAAAAAATTATTCTAAAAATGACACTTAAAAAGTGCGGCTACGCTTGTAACATGAAGACACCATAGATCTTCTATTTATCAAATTGAAATCGTTGAAATCTTTAGAATTTCTCAAATTTGGCACACGAACATTTGTAAGCCATGTCGCTAAGATTAAAGTTTCGGGCGCAGTGATGTTATGTTTAAAATGGACAACTATTTGATGGACCTATTGAATTATAAGAATAACTTCTAGGCGTTGTTCAACATAGCCATCCAACTCGACAAAAAACCAACACACACTATGCAAATTGAGGAAAATTTTCCTAGTTGTGTGGATGACGAATTCTTTAAGTGCCTTAAGGATGTTGTAGAATTGTTTAAATGATCCCCCAAGGAGATGTTGGGCATCTACCCCAATGTGGCATGCCATAAACTCATCATAGAACCTTCTTCAAGATATGTAACTCAGTCTAGACATTGTATGTAACAAGAAAAAGATGGGGTCACCAAGAGTATTGTGGATGAGATCATTCAAACAAACTTCATCTTAGAGTTGAACTACATGTAATGGCTTTGATTATGCAAGTATTTAGGAGAAAACTCTTTAGAAGACAAATATCAAATGAAGACAGATCAAAATGAAAACAAGGACAAAGACCAAATCAAAGAAACAAATAAAGATGATAATCATGAACTATCCAAGGAATAGAGAAAAAAAAGACATCATCTAATAAAAAATGTAATAGGGGACACTTCAAAATGGATAACCACTTGACACTCTCTTAGCTAGGTATGTAAATTTATGGACTTTGTTTTTCAAATTGAGCCAAATATGTCAATGAAGCCCTTATTTATGAACATTAGTCTCTTCCTAAACAAGAATAATTAAATCATTTTAAGATAAACAATGTTTAGGAATTTGTTCCCAAACTTAGGACTATTATAATGGTTGGAACCAAATGGATTTTTAACAACAAACTTGATGAAATTGGTATTGTTTTAAGAATTGTTGTAAAAGAATACAATCAATAGAAATACATAGATTTCAATTACACCTAAGTGCATGTAGCTAGATTAGAGGCCATAAGAATGCTTTTAGGTTTCTACCATATCTTAAATTTTAAACACTTCAACATAGATGTAAATAGTACATTTTTTAAACAAATACAACAAAGAGGAAATGTACTTCGATCAACCGCTTAGTTTCAAAAAAATTATCCTTTTCTAATTATGTCTTCAAGCTGAAAAAAGTTTTTTTACGGTGTAAAATAAGCCAATTATGCATGGTATGACTGTTTGAGAAAGTTCATACTTGAAAACAATTTTCAAAGAGGAAATGTTGATACCACATTATTATAAGAAATTCTAACCATGGAAATTTACTTGTGCAAATTTATATTGATGATAACATTATTCAGTGCTAGTAACGAATGAGTTCGAAATGTCTATGATGAGTAAACCTTGGTACTTCCCTAGTTTGCAAATACATAAAGCAAAAGAAGAAACCTTCATAAATTAAGCTAAATAGTGCAAAGAGATATTAGAAAGATTCATAATGAAAAAAGAAAATCTGATTTCACATCCGGAAACATTCTTGATCTGCAGATCCGAAAAACAGCAGAACTTAATTTTTTTTTAAATCGGTTTTTGTTGCTTGGTCGCATATGTAATATATCGTCGCAAGTTAATATATATATATATATATATAATAAACCTCTGTCAAAATACAGTGCATACATCTAATATAAATAGAATACATCAAACAAAAAACTACTGCGTATGGCGAAGGATGTCTCCTGGCTCCCCTGCTCCTCTGCCCCTACCCGCCATCCTGGATCGATGTCTGCGGTACTGAAGTGCCCCCCGAGCAATCGCAATAATCATTTCCACGACAAGTCTGGCACCAGAGCCCTCAGGGAGGTAACCGTCCGCAATGGCCTACTGCGTTATCTGCTCTATCTGACGACAACGTGGTAGGACATCCTAAGTGTGGTCCAACTGAGACTGCCGCTCCTCTAATATCTCCTGATGAGCAGGTCTGGGTGGCGATCCCTCAACAGTGGGCATCATGCATGGGTGTGAGACGGTGTAGAACCACACGATGTACCCGACAGCAACGCTCCAGTCTCTCTCTGCGCTGGTCGTCTGAGCCTCTTTCGGTACCAAGTGGGACTGGAAGTCAACATATATGTCATCTATCTGCCTGCGGGTCAAGCCTAGAGGAGCAGACTCATGAGGCATCCTGGGGATCATCTGCGTGTAACCGAACTGACGCAAGACGTGCTCTGGCAGGTATCAGGCAGTAACAGTCGAACAGCATGCCAATCATCCTGAGAACAAACAAACCTATCGAACGGGGGCGTCACACGGTGAGCGAAATAGGTGTCATAAAAAATGTCATCAGCAGCCATCCGATTAAGATACACTCTGTAGGGGTCCGGCACCTGGTTCCCTCTAAGCAGGACAAATGCAGCAGCACGTGACATATCCTCAGTGTACCCGTCAACACCCCCCTAACCAGTAATGTTGGGAAAGTGCTGTAAAATCCACGCCTGAAATGAAAAACATAACATGGGTGTCAAACATTATAAAGAATATAGAAAGAAAAAAAATGAAAAAATCACTTAGAATATTAGATTGTTACCATGTATAGCATACAACTGCATGCCACAGTCCTAGATGTCCAGAGGCAACCATCGGAGAGCCTAGCATAGGTGTATGCCAGCGCAGCCGCCCCCCAGTTGTACGTATGGATCTCTGTCTGATCGAAAAGGTACTTGAGGTAGACGTTATCAACATAATAGGTGTTGGTGTCCACAAACACTTGTGTGCCGAGAAAAAACAAGTAGTAGCATCTCAGGGCACGCTGCCTGTGGATCTCCACCTCTGTTGCATCCCCTTTTGCCTGTCGTGCCTCGTCAAGCTCCTCACCAAATCTGCGTATTAGAAAGGAGAGCTGGACATGTGCGCCCCTCAACTGGGTCACCTCCGCAAGTGCCTCATCTGGGCTACCCCAAGCTCTACAATCAGCATCTCCGCCGCGTCCACCTTCGACATCCTACCGTGACGGAGAAGGGTACCCGTGATCGGTAGATGTAAAAGGCAAGAGATGTCGTCGAGGGTGATCGTGATCTCGCCGTACGGTAGATGGAATGAGGATGTCTCAGGGTGCCATCTCTCACTGAAGGCCATCAGCATACCGTACAGGATCTGGGAATACCCAATCTTAGACAGGCCTCCAAGACCAGACGTAGCAAGTGCAGACGTGAACCACTGATCCCCTGGCAGCATCTCAAGCATGTCTATAACCTTGCCCCCATGGTTATAGAACTTCTGGGACTCCTTCTCCAGAAAATTTCCAAATAAAACAATGTTACAAATGAACATATTTTCAACAAAAACAATTCTATAAATAAACGAGAAAGGTTGTCTGTCCTAGCCAGACATATCTGGAAGTATGCTCAGAGTACCCCACGAGTAGGGACATATCAGACGGTCCCCCGGGGTAACCGTCCAGCTCATCGAAATCGCCATCGCCGTCACCACCCTCATGTGTTGGGTGATCACCCTCAGGAACAGGCACAGGTATAGGAGCAGCTGATGGAGCTGGAGTCTCCCGACGACGTCTGCGTGCGGGCTGGGACCCTGATGCACCAGCAGTAGAAGCCCGACGCCTCCGAGATGTAGAATCGGCGGCTGACGGGGGAGTGGCCTGAACCTGTGATGTGGAAGGTTGTGGTGTAAGATGTTCCTCAGCTGTAGGGGATACCCCAACTCCCTCTGCACCGGAAGCCTCGGCTGTAGACTGTGTCCGCTCACGTCGGACAGATACGTGTTGAGCTGTCCGTCCATGTATGATACGATCGTCTCTGCCAGCCATCTAATCTGCAAAACATAATAAATAAATTAGATTTTTTTTTAAAATAATTAAACAAAAACAAACAAACAAACAAAATAAAAAAAATCGTATTCCGGATCTGCACATCCCGAAGGACACAAAATTTGTAACGTTGAGAATTTCCGGATGTGCACATTCGGAAACACTCAGAATACTAAACGTTGAAAGCATTCCGGATCTGCATATCCGGTACATTTTTTGAAGTTTAAAAATGGCAGCTATGGCTACTGTAACATGCAAAAGGGCCTTTTAATGCCCTGATCGTCCGTTTGAAGCAGTAAAAAAGACCTACATTGTCTCTAACCTATGTTATTCATACAACCTAACAATTTCTACACCTAAATGTCTACTATAAATCGATTACTCGAAAATATCTCCGAAACTCTAAAATTTGAAAACTTACCGATTAAAATGAGATACGGAGGATTTGGAGTGTCTTGATCGTTGTAGAAGTTGCTCTGCGCCGAACTCGAGTGGAAAAAATCGAGATTTGTGGGATTGAAAATTTGAGAGTTTGAGAGAGTTTGGAAAACGGAAAATTGAAGAATGAGGGGGAGGAAGAAGGTCTGGCGCGAATTAATAAGAAATCCTTCCGAAAATGCACATCAGAATTGTTTCCAGATATGCATATCCGAAACAGCTCTGCGTTTTTTAAAAATTTGGTGCATCCGGATGTGCACATCCGGAATCAGGGGGCAAAAAAATAATTTCACGTGGTGCCTAAGAAACTTGGGTGGTGCATTAAGAAACCCTCTAATATTTTTTGTTTGTATGTGTGCCTCTTTCAAGCAAACCTCCAAAAAAGTCACACTTCACTACGGTTAAACGAATTATGAGGTATCTCACTAGCACACACTAATGGGTTTATGGTACCCAAAAGGATTGATATTGCTTTGGTTGGGTACTCTAATTCCAATTTTGCTGAAAGTAAATTGGGCAGAAAAAATACCAGTAATACCTGTCATTTGCTTGGTAACTTGCTTGTCTCATGACATAGAAATAAACAAGAAGTGCCATATTATCCACAACCTAAGAAGAGTACATCAGTGTGGCTAGTTGTTGTGCATAGGTAATCTGGATGAAATAATAGTTAAGTGATTATGGAATTAATCTTGGAATCATCCCGATTAAGTGCAATAATAGTATCATCATAAACCTTACTAAGAATCCAATACTTAACCCTCAGAAGAAACACATTGAAATTAGACACCGCTTTATTAGGGACCGTGTTGAAAATCATGATTGCGTAATTAAGTTTGCGTTGTCATTTAATCAACCGACAATCACTTTTACTAAACTTATTCCTAAAGAAAATTTATTTTTCATAAGAACTGAAAATTTATTAAATTTCTTTAAGTGCTTCTTCTCACCTTCTTCTCAATGTAAAGTATGTGTTGTCATGTATGTTGTTTATATGCTTAATTGTTTTCCTTGCTTTTTGATTATGCCAAAGGAGAAGGAGTATACTCTCAAGAGATATGTAAAGTATGTTCTCTTTATCCATAGGGGGAGGGGTAATCATTCTAATCTTTTTCATCTTAGTATTTCTATTTTACCACCTCCCTAAGAGATATGTTGTTATCTTCAAAAAGGGGATGTGGTTCTATGTATTGTGCAAGTAATATTGATTTTGATGATGACAAAATAAAGTTAATAAAAATCATGATCAAGAAAAAACTATCATTGTTAATAAAGGATCTAACTTAAAATACCACTTTACAATTTTTCTTATAAAATATTAATGACTAACTTCCTCCTCTCAACTACAATTACACATCTCTAATATGATTTTGTTTCTAAGCATCCAAAGAAGATACTTTATGACATTATTTCTTCAAAGGCTCTTGCAAATAATTAAAAACTATCATTGTTTTGTTACAAAATAATAAATGAAAAACATAATAATAAATCCTACTAAATCATTTTAGTTAAGTGAGAAATTAATATTATTTATCAAATATTTTCTTAGTAAATTTATATTTTCCACTTGATTCATATGATAATAACATTTACATCATAACAATTTATAAATCCAGTTTGATGGATGTGATCACAATAGGACTCCTAACTACATGCTTCTCATCCATCCAACTTAGATATCCAAAAGCCACTTCCTTTAACTTTGTCATTCTTTCAACTTCAATCCTCAACTTGAAGCTCAACTTTTCATTTTTCTCATGGAACACTAACTTGTTAGGGACAACTCTAACACTAAAACCTTTAATAGGAGTAAAGCTAGCAACATAAATTGTTTGTCCCTCACCAACGTTGGTAACTGTTCTCTGAAATTCATGTATTGTCTTTGAAGAAGAGTTCCCACCATTGATGAAAGCAATAAAAGAAGGATAGTTAAGATCCAAAGAAGGTTTAGAGCAATCATTAAAAGGGGTTCTTGTGATGACAGTGATGTTTTTTTGTGAGTAGTGAAGTGCACAAAGAAGATTAACATAATCTTGTACACCAACATCATAAACAAGACCAGGATCAAGTGCTCTATTAGGATTAACATGACCAGATCCTAATGCAAAAGGTGTTGCTACTTTGTTACCATTTCCAATGTCTTTGATATGTCCCTTAGTATTATCAAATATGTCTGATGTTGTCATGATTGCTGACCGAATAGCCGCTGGGCTCCAATCCGGATGCGCTCCTTTCAAAAGCGCGGCTACGCCTGCAACATGAGGACATGCCATAGATGTTCCAGTTATCAAATTAAAATTGTTGAAAGCTTTAGAAGTCCCCAAATACAAAACAGGAACATTCGTAGGCCATGCCGCTAAGATTAAAGTTCCGGGCGCAGTGATGTCGGGTTTCAAAACAAATGGACAACTATTTGATGGCCCTCTTGAACTATAAGAACCAACACTTGGTGCTGGTTTAACACCAAAAACTGTTTTCTTAAAAGACATGCTTGCTATAGAACTAGAGTTTTTTGAGTTATAACTCTTGATGTATTCTTTGACAATCTCACCGTTGATTGGATTGATAATAATGGATGCAAAAAACTTTGAATATCTTATGTTTGGGACATTTGAAATAAAAACAGCTCCAAGAACTTGTGCTTCAAACAAATTATAGACTTGATCAGGAGCACTAGTTCCATTCTTGTCTTCACACACCACAATCTTGCTTTTCACTTGTCTCAACTCGTTAATACTATCACATAAACCCATGAAAACAATTGGAAAATTGTTAGCAGAAAATGATCCAGTATAAAGAGACAAACCCGAAATTTTGTTACCATTTCCAAGTATAAGAGTTCCTTGAAACTCTCTATCCATAGTTCCAGCAGCAACAGTTATGACCCAAGGTGTTCCATTGTGAAGAGTATTAAGGGCAGGTCCTTCATTTCCAGCTGAAGTAGTAACAAAAACACCTTTTTCCATAGCTGCAAATGTTGCTATAGCGACAGGATCTTCATACAAAGGTACATCATCAGTACCAAATGATAAAGATAGAACATCGACACCGTCTGATATTGCGGCGTCAATTGCAGCTATTACATCAGATGATAGCCTTCCACCTTCCCAAAGAGCTTTATACATTGCAACACGCGAATTTGAAGCTATTCCAGAAGCTGTTCCGGCTGCATAACCAAAGAAAGATGCTTCATCAACTCTTCTTCCAGCTGCTGTTGTTGAAGTGTGGGTTCCATGACCTTCTGTGTCACGTGTGGAGTTTAATCCTAAGGTTATGTTTGGATTTTGAGCTAATAATCCTTTGTTGAAGAATTTAGCACCAATGAGCTTTTTGTTGCAAAGTGATTTTTTGAAATGGATGCTGTTTTCACACTGTCCTTTCCATTTTGAAGGAATTTTAGTCATTCCATAATCTTTGAAACTATCACTTTCTGGCCAAACTCCGGTGTCGATTAAGCCAACAATTACGTCGTTACCAAAGTTCGAGTCGTGCCAAGCGCCTATGTTTGGATTGAGACCAAGGAATTGAGGTGAATATGTTGTGTCAAGCTTCACAGGTAAATCAGGTATTGAAGAAATGTAACCGGGTAAGGTTTTGAGGAATTCATGTTCTTTTGGTGATAAATTAGCACTGAAGCCATTCATGACATGTGTGTAGGTGTATATAAACTTAGAACAAATTTGAGAGTTGAGATTATTGGTCGTTGTTGTGAATTGAGCATTTTGTAATGCAGAAGAAAGAGTTGATTGGTACCATGTGTGATGGGTTGTGAATGATTTGGGCATGGCTGATAGGTTCATGTGGATGATATAGTTTTCAGATTGAGCTAATGTGATGAAAATGAGGTGAAGGAATGTAGCGTAGCAGAAAAAGATGCATAGAGAAATATGGGTAGTCATGGTTGAAAGGTTTTCTTTTTTTGAAAATATGGATATAGATATTGAACAAATGAGTAAATGATGTTTTAAATAGAGAAACTAAACCGACACGGATGACATGGAATGGTTAGCGATAATTGGAATTGTAAGCATGTGGTTGGAATATTAAACTAATGTGGTTACTTTAAATTGGAATGTTTATTAATTTTTTTTGTATATAAAGTAGAGTATGATGAGTATATATAATCACATGTTAGATCTTGTCTTTATGTTGGGGTTTGCTAGAATACATTAAAGAAGATGAAAATGATGCGATAGAAGTTGCACAAAATATATTTTAAAGTATTTACATTAAGTTTAAGATTTAATTCGCCACAATCAATTTAGGCAAATTAGGTTTAAATGGGTAATTCAGTGAATCTCTTTCCCGATACTTTAGAAACTGTTCTGTTATGTAATTAGAATTAGTGTTGATCGACGATATAGGACCTTGAATCGATGGTGCAGATCTACGATGCAGTGTAGCGGGGTGGACCTGCAAGGTTAGCACTTCAATGCCTAAGTCAGTCCAGGTTCCAAATGAGTATAATAAAAGTGGAGATCAGAAAAGTGCACCTTGAATATCATGTGTGTTGACTTTATACATTGGATGATTCTGATTAGCCTTGTATTTGATTGGGCCTTTGCTTTGGGTCTTTGGTCAATCCAAAACCGAAGCCCCCAAGGCTTTCCTAATGAGGATTAGTCTGGGAAGTCTACAGAGTTGTAGCCGGTGTCAAGCAATGACATCCGACCTTGGAGAAAGGTGGAGACGTCCTAGATCAATTGCAAAATTAGTGGGAGAAAAGTACATTAAATGTTTTCCCAACATTGAGACGTTTCATCATTCCCTCTAAGTGTGTGTCTCTAGCTATTTATGCTAGGGTATGGCTCCGTTTTCTAGTGTGCTCAAGTACATTTAAGTAATCAATGCTTCTAACAGAATGGCCACTTTGTTACCCTTAGATTTTCCTTCAACTTTTAATATGACTTGTGATTTACGACTGATTTCCTTTTAAGAGTTTGATTCCTGATCAATGTCTCTTTTGCTTAGTTTTCTATTCAAAGTTTAGTTACTTCTCTGTTGAAAAGTATTTTAGGTGGGTGTTTTGTCGTATCCACAGGGATTGTGTGCAAGATATATAGATGCTCTCCTTTCAATAGTTTAACGTTCTAAGTAAAGAGTTTTCAAAGATTTCTTGTTTTGTAACATAAGTTTGTTGCAAAGAGTAAATTAAGGCAAAATATGTTTTGTTTTAATAAAAGCATGTCAAGATTAGATTTCGTTAACCCTTTTCATATGTATCCGATTAATCAAGCATGTGAACTTAGTTTTGATCAATACAATCACGTATCCTCGCGAATTCGTTTATTTCTAAAGCGGCTCCGTGAATATTATTATTTTAATCGCTAGATGATTTCTCGAAATAAGAATCGAAACAATAAACATAAAGATCGATACAAAGCAAATATTAACTTTCAAATCTATGTCTAGAGTTTGTTGATTAATAGAAAAAGAAATTAGACCAAGACTTGGAAAATCTATGTCTAGAGTGATTCAAACCATAAATACATCATTAAAAGCAAAAATCTTCATTATCTATTGATCATAAAGCTTGTCCACATACAAAAGATCAAAAGAAATACATAATAGCAAGATTAACTACATCTAATCTTGACAAAAAGTGTTTAGCTACCCATCACCATGGTAGCTTGATCAACAACTAGGAAAAGAAGCTTTGCTAGTATCAAAGTCGAAGAATCGAGGATTGATGCTCCAAAGATTTGATTCTCACTTCTTCTTGAGTTCCTAAGGTTTTTGACCTAGAAAACCTTTTCTATCTTCTAAAAATGCCGAAAAGTGTAAAGTACAAGAGTTGTTGAAAATATCTCCAAAAGAAGATATTTATAGCAAGTGCACAAAGTGCAGTAAGTGGCATCGTGCTAAGCGCCATCAGGAGCGCGCTAAGCGCGATCAACAAAAATAGAGACAATTTCCCAGAAAGCGTGCTAAGCGAAATAGCAGGCCGCTTAGCGCGGTTGGAGACTTTAGTTACGGCCTCATCAGAAAGAGTGCGCTAATGGCGCACTGAAAAGCACGCTAACCGCGAGTTACCGACACGAACTCCTCGAAAATCATCTTTTAGGCCTTCATTCCTTCTCCAATTGTTCCTATCATCAAATATAAGCAAGAAGACCTGTCAAAGAGCATCAAAATGATCATAATTTACAATATTTACAATAGAATCGAAAATTAGCATAATTACATTAAAACGAATAGATATGCTACAAAATTAACAAGGAAACCAATTGAAAGGGCCATAAAATATAATCAAAAGTATGCACAAATTGGCCCTTAACGTTCTCCTAGGTTCATTCTTTTGCTCACTTGTTTCGGTGGTTCTAACCTGTTTTATGCTACTTTGCCCGAGGGTTGTTCTTCTCTCTTCATCCTATCTGAAGCTATATTATCCTCTTTTCTCTCTGTATCGTTGTATTTAACCTAGGAGATATACCCATAGATAATAGTTTTGAGGCCAATAGAGATGAATCTTCATCGTCTGCGGGAGGGGGTGGGGGTGGGAATCTTGAATTCGAAGACCTCTTCGTCATGCTGAACTTCCTTATTGTTCTCCTGAATGTGCCGGTGGTAACTCTGGGTCGGGGTTGAATTCTTTTGGTGGGGAGGGCGACTCGTTGATGAACGACATTGCCACTCATGCTTATTCCTTTTCTATTACTGAATTCAATTTGGGTCTTGTCTTATCAGAGATAGCAGGGTGTGAGGTGATAATCCACTTTTAGTGTGTTATTATTACCACATTTAATTATGTTTTATGTGATCATTTTAATGTTTATTTGTTAAGTTTTAGTGTTTTTAGCTTATATTGGTTAGAGCGCAATAGGTGCTCCTTTTGTAGTTTTAATGTGTTTGTTACTTAATTTCAAGGCAGTTTAAGGCAAGCTGAGGCATGACTAGTCTAGACCGAGTCTGAAATAGAAAGATGAAAAGAAAATGGAAAGTTTGCAGAAGTTAATGAGAAGATAATGGTCAAGAGCATGAAGTGAGCATAAATCTTGGGCTTGCGTGGCTGAATTGTGCTTAAAAGAAGTATTAAATCAATTGGATAAGATCAAATGCACAAGAATACAAAAGAAATTGTACGGTGCGGACCACCACTGCAACACACACCCTGCACAAAGACACATCGCTATCTGTACCTCTACACCACCACATGCTGCAGCAGCTTGCGCTAGACGCTTTGTCTCCCACTAGTGTTTGTACCTGATTACTTGTTCACGAAGAGTGAAGGATAAAATGGAATATTCTAATTTGAAATATGGGTTGAAACTTGTTTGCATTAAAAAGCCCATGATCCAAGGCCTTCCACCCTTTCGCATCCACACTTGTGCCTATAAAAGTCGACTTTAGGAATTGAAGAAAGGGACCGATCACCAAGAAAGAGTTCAGTAGTTTTAATAGTAACTTAGAATCATTTTAGTATAAGGATTTGTGAGAAAAGATAGAGTTTTTCTTTTCGCCCATTCATGTACTCATTGCTGAGAGATAGCGCGACTGGAGTCTTCACTTGTTGATTATCCATCACAAGAGATCTCCAAGTTACTAATAGGTTGTCATTTCTTTTACATCTTTTGTTTAAGTACGTTTCCTATCAGTTTCAGTTGAGGAGTTTGTACTAAGCTCACTATGAGCTAAATCCTTGTTTGTTGAGCAACGTGAAGTTAATATAATGTTTCCTTTATGTTAAAATGGTGTGATGTTAGTGTCTTATTTCGGTATGTGCTTTTATGTTATAAATTTGTTTCTTTGAATGATCAACTTAGAAATAGGTAAAAACTTGTTTTTGTAAGAGATCTAACAATAAGTGGATTTCATAACAAAAGTGGTTGAAACAAGTAGGATAGAGATATTCACTTAATTAGTTTGCTTAGAGATAAGAAGCTACAACCATAAAGAATTTTCATAATATAAACCAGACATATTTTAGGGTTATAAGTGAGACTTGGAGATTTGTTCCCTTGCCCTATTAATGCATGTTTTGATGTTGTAGAGATGCACGCCAAGATCAAGTTCTGACCTTTTGAGGCACATAACATCTCATCATATACATATTTTGGCTACTATGCATATTAATGGATCATAGCTCAACCTTCACTCTCTTGATATAATCAAGACTTCACTTTATTGCATTTCGTCCTGTGTTGTGGATAATCTAAGCTTGTGTTTTCCAAATACTATTTCGTTATCTTGCTTATGTTAGTTTTAAACAAGAATACTTACTAAGTTCAATCTAAACCTCTTTCACTCCCTGTGAGTATGATATCCTTACTATTATCACTTGCTACAATTAAAGCATAAATGTATACTTGCATGTGACAACCTTTGATTTTACACACAACATAAGGCAATTTCTTTCATTCAGTATCTCGAGAAATGTCATCCCTATCGATATTCTGTGGTTACTGACCAAAATGATTCATTTCAGGATGCAAAAATTAAAATTGTTCCTCCTGAAGAACTGATGGCTCTGGCTGGCTCGAGTGATTATTCTTGGGTGGATCATGTATACCTAGAAATAGTTTATTCTTTTATCGTGGAGGCTTCTGTGTAGGAAGCTATCTTCTAGGCGAGGCCACCTGATGATTGGTTGATCTCCTTCATTCCTACTGATAAAAGGATATGCAACAACTTTGACAGATGTTCTATCCATTATATGCATGTATTTATAGAAGTTGGGTGTTAGACTTTCCCTAAGCTCCTTTTAGAACAATGTATTGGATCATATTTGCATAGCTCCCTCGCAATTCCACCAAATTTCCTGAGCATCCATAAGGTTATTCTAATATTGTTACGAGTACCAGGGGCAAATGGGTCTTGCCTCAAAAAATATCCAATTTCACAAATTTCCTGTGAACCCTCATTCAAGGAAAGGGTCTGGCCATGGATTAATATCTATTTGTCAGAATAAGGACATGGTTTTCTAGGTGTACACAGAGAGCTAGAAGAAGTTCAAGCCTAACTATTTCTTGGCCACCCCCATCTCCCATACAGTTCACGTAGTGTTTTGTCTCGTTCCATCTCCTTATTTGGGGCCAGCTGTTTTTTTAGACAAATCTAGACGATTCTAGTGCCTGAGCCACTTTAAAGAAAAATCTAGCTTTTACTATATTTCCTATGATTACCTTACCGAAGAGGATAAATCCATGAAGGAAATTTTATTTTCGTTCTTTATTGATGAGAAAAGTTGTACAGATATTATGGATGCAAAATCTGCTAAAGATGGGAAGGGTCTTTTTGGTACTTTATTTTTCTCTGTTTTATTTTGGTTTAACGTCGACTTCTAATGCACTTACCTTACCACTCCCTGTTTCCTTTTAGATACGATCAAGAAAGATAAAGAGGAAGGTTCCCCACTCTCTGTTATCCTTCCTCCAGTTGTAAAGCTTACCCCCGCATGTACACGATGGTAAGAGTTCTTTCATTGAGGATGTGATTACGACGCCTCTGAAAGTTACCTTGCCTTCTCTTGAGAGACGACGTAAAACAACAATGATAGGCATGATGCTTTGGTTGGGGAAAATGGTTGTGGTAAGGCACTTGCACAAGGATGTCTTGCTAAAAGGCCAGGGCTGTCAGAATATCTCATGCTATTCACCTGTCGAGTAATATTAGGAATCCTTCCTCCAGCTTCCTGTAGTGTTGGTCGGTCGAATGCATCAAAATTCTCCAAAGATAAAGGACTTTGTCTCTACTAAAGATTATGCCCATGTGCATAAACTCTCGGAAATATGAAAATCAGGTTTGTTGTCAGAGTCAATTTTCCAACTGCTGCGAGCGGCTTCCATCATGACTTTGGTAACTACCGACAATGGAGAGATACTAGCCCTCGGTGCCCCTTCTCAAGAGGTCGAGTCTTTGAAGGCCTGATATTATATTTTTTATTCAAAAGTTACATGCTACAAAAGAGAATCGTCTGAGCTACGCCAATGCTTCGATCAAATGTTTCCCTTCTTGGATAAGGTGGAATTACATGAGGTTCCTGCGGCCTTGGCTAATCAGGTGGCTGAACTTGAGGCTTTTCTTGAAGAGGAGAAGAAGGGTTCTCATGAAGCGGAACTTGCATTAGTAACATCATCCTTAAGTGCCCTAGTAGATGGGACAAACGTTGAATAGGAGAAAAATGCCCACTCAAATGAATTGACGACTTTCCAAGAAGAATAGGTTGGTTTGGAAAAATAGATGTTGGATCGTTCTGATGAAGTTTTGGTGGATGTTGTATTCAAGAATGTTGTGGACCAACTGGGGTTATTTTTTCCTAATGTTCGAGAACTTTGTGGCTCTTTGAAGTTTGTTCCAAGGATAACTATGTTGTAATATGTTATTGTTCCTCGTTCTGTAACTTGAAGGATGTTTATTACAATTTTTTACTTGTTATGCTTAACTTTTCTCACTTTATGTAGCATACACTTTGTGGTTCTTATGACCTTTGTGGGGATTAGCGGGATTGGATAGTAAATTTTTTCAAATGTAGTCGATCGGCTGTTGCGCAACACAGAGGAATGTCCCTGGCCAAGGGTAAGGCCATTGTCACTACCCCCAGGTTATTACTCAGATTGAGGTGGACGTCTTCTGGGCTCCACCGCCTATGCTGTTGAAGTGACTAGCTCCTAAGGGGGTGCACCAGCTACGTAGAAATGTGCTTAGTCTTTCTTGCTTCCTATTTCCTAAAAAGAAAAAAAGGAAAGAAAATAGTATCAATTTGATATAGTAGCGGGGAAAATATCATTACAAGAAAATGAACAACCCATTTTAACTATAGTACCACTTTAATTTGGCAACATTCCAAGTTCTTGGTATTTTCTCCCCTGTGAGAGTTTCTAACACGTAGGCTCATTTCCCATTGTTGACTTGCACCTTGTACCATCTTTTCTAATTCACCGTCAGCTTGCCATCTAGAAAATTTTTCCATTATATGTTGGCTTTTCGTAGCACCAGGTCCATTGCCTGAAATTCTCTTAGTCGAACATGCTGGTTGTATCTGGAGGCAATAGTCTGCTTGACAATGGCACTGGTGAAAGCGATAGAGGTCCTTTTTTCTTTTAAGAGATCAATTTCTTCTTTGATTTCTCGGACATTCTCTTCTCCTAAAACAGGATGATTCTTCCTCCAACTTAGGTCTTCAATTTTCACAAGAATAACGGCTTCAATACCATAGATAAGGTGGAAATGAGTTTCCCAGTGGTCATCTAACGGGTTGTACGATAGGAACACATGACGTGAGACAACTCATCGGCCCAATTTCCCTTGACTTCTTCGAGTCTTCACATTAAAACCACTAAGCATCACCCAATTGGCTATTTCAACTAGTTCATTTGTACAAGGGTGTTCTATTGAGGCGAAGTGTTACTTGATCTTAAACTCATCTAATATAATTTTCAACATTTTATCTATGAATTGTGTTCCATTGTTTGTCAAAATGGCTTCTACTTGGACCATAGTTAGGTTCGGGGGATCCCAAACCTAGCCATGATATTTCAGAACATTTGTTGTTGTGATATTTGCCAATGCTTCTACTTAGTGAAGTTCCTACTACAAAAAGTATCTACCACCACAGATAGGAGAAAGATTCCACCCTAGATGGTGGTCACTGGTAACAAAGAGAGTGATAGTAAGTGTGTGGGTTTACACTAGAACTAAGGTCCGTGGTGGAAAACTAGATACCGCACCCAGGGCCTGCCCTAGGGGTAAGCCACTGAGGCTACCGCCAGGGCCTCACTTTTTATTTTTATTTTATATGATTTTAATGAATTAGTTTTTTTTAAATGATTTTTTAAATTATGTTATATAACATCTATTTAGAATATATAATAATTATAACCATTTATAATATTATAATATATATTATTTTATTTATTAATTTAAAAATTATATGTATAGATGATAAGTTTTTGAATTCTTTAATATAATAGAAGACTTGATATGTAAGTTTTTTTTTTAAATTTTGTCATTGTTTTTCAATTATGATTTTTTAAAATAATAGAAAGAGTGTTTAAACAAGTTAATTTTATTATTAATTGAAATAAAAATACTAAATAAAGTTAATTATAATAATTTAATGATTTTACATCATAAAATAACTAAAATATAATAATTTAAAAAATTATTATATTAAAAATATTTAGTTTTAAATTTTGCCTCAGGCCTCGAGACGTGTTGGACCGACCCTGAACACGCCACATTTCACCACAATTGAAAATTACAATTGTGGTCAATGTAGTCAGCCTACTTTTCACCACAGTTGGAACTTTCACCCATGGTGAAATGTTAGTCAGCCCACTTTTCATCGTGATTGGAGGTTCCAACCGTTGTGAAAGGTCACTAAGCATAATTTTTCATTTTTGCCACATGCTTTGGCTGACTGTATTGAGAACTTCCATCATAATATAGAATATTAAACACTTCTAACACAATTGCAATAACACCAACATTAATGAAATAAATTATGTTTTTTAGTGTTTTTTTGATATAAATTATGTTTTCGAGTTTGGTTTTGGGGAGAAATTGAGTTTTGTATATGGAAGATGATTTTGAAGATAGAAGATGGAGTTCATCTAAGTTCTTCTAGGGAAAAAGTGAATGAACGTGGAGCGTTATATATCTAGGAAAAATGAATTTGGATAACTTTTCACTATGGTTGAAATTCACAACCATAAAAAAAATGTAATTTATTTTTATTAAAAATAGAAGAAAAAAATAGGAGGGCGCCACTTTCACCACGGTTGGAAGTGGATAAAAATGGCTTAAAAAAACAAAATTGTTGGTTCTAATATCCGAATTCATAACCAAGCTCCACTTTTCACCATGGTTGAAATTCCAACCATGGTGAAAAATGGCTTAAAAAAACTACTGTTGTTGGAATTCAAACCCATGAGTAGACACCATTTTTCATCACGGTTGGAAACTTTGACCATGGTAAAAAGTGACTTAAAAATTAAAATGAAAGAAAAGTTCCTAAATGAATATATTTTCCCGTGGTGGACACTATGACCGAGGTGAAATTGTATTATGAAATTTATATTTTGTAGTAGTGAGTAATCCAACACTACTATCAAGTATTTGAATTGTCTTGGGGCTGGTGCGAACTGACCAATGTTGTTTAATCCCCATTGCATAAAGGGCCATGGCAACATCAAAATATGTATCTTTGTGGAGTTGGCATTAAAGATGTCTCTATGTCATTGGCCTTAGTCGCATTTCTTCACGTATCCCTTGGTGTCATGAACCCTGGTTGGCCAGAAATATCCTGCTCTTAAAACCTTTTTCGACAATGCTATAACTCCAAGGTTTTCCCAACTATACTTCCATGTACCTCTAAGAATGCATAAATGGCTCCTCATTCCATACGCACCTTAGTATAGGGGTAAACACACCTCTTTTATACAAAATTCCTCCAATCAAGGTATACAAACTAGCTATTCTCCTTACCAAAGTAGCCTCGTTCGGGTCAGATGGGAGATCTCCTTGCTCAATGTACCCTCGAATTGGAGACATTTGGGAAGGTGGAGCAGCATTTTCTATAACCGATACTATATTCACTGGGGTCTCAATGCTTGGGGCTTTCATAGTTTCATGGACTAAATAATGATTAATTTTGGGGTTCCACGTGCTTACTAACCTGGAGAGTATGTCGCACATGAGTGTTGTCCCCCCAGGGAACATGAGTGATTTTAGACGTTTTGAACTTCACCAACTTCTTTGTGGATAGCTTCAAGTATCGTTGTAGTAATGGGTATTTCTCTTGGACCTTTTCTATGACTTAAGAAACGACCAACTAGGAATTTATCCGCAACTTGATTTGTTTCTCCCTCATTTTCTTTTCCAGGGTCATTTATGCGATAACTACTTTGTATTCGGCTTGGTTTTTAGTGGCAAAAAACTCAAACCTCAAAGAAACTTTGACTACGAGGAAGAACCCATTTTCTAGAATCATGATGGCCCCGCTTCCCTAGTTTTTGGACGATCCGTTCGTGAATATGATCCAGGTGTGAGCTAGTTCTGGAGGGAAGGGAGTCACTTCAGCTAGGAAATCAGTGAATAATTGCTTTTAATACCTTCCTTGCTTTGAAAGATATTTTGAATTTGGACAATTCAATGGCTCATATTGTCAAACGCTCGATCAAATCCGTTTAATATGGCACTTGTTTCAGAGGTAAGTTTCGTTCGAACAATTATATAATGAGTAAGGAAGTGCCTTCAGAGTTTCGTCGACGTGGTTACCAATTCCAGAGCCACTTTCTTTATCTTTTCATAGCACATCTTTGCTCCAACTAGAGCCTTTGATACGAAGTATACCAGGCTTTAGTTAAAATATAACTCTTTTATCAGTACAACATATACCTCCTCCTTCGAGACTACCAGATAAAATTATAGGGTTTCCTCGAGGATTGGCCTTGTGTGTATAAGTGGTGTGGCTAATTCTCTCTTATGTACCTCAAACACTTTTTTGCATTCAGACGTCCATTCAAAATTCACCTATTTCTCCAACAGTCTATAGAAAGGCAATGCATGTTGGGAGGATTTTGAAACGAACTTTTTTAAAATGCTTAGCATACTATTTATCTTTTGGACCTCCTTCTTTGAAGTTAGAGCAATCATTTGAAAAAATGTTTGGCACTTGTCAGGGTATGCTTCAATTCCACTCTCTGTTAGATAGAATTCCAAGAAACTTGTCGGCTATTACTCCAAATAGGAATTTCTCTGCATTGAACATCATATTGTACTGTCAAACTCTTTTGAACACACGCTAGAGGTGTTAAGCATGAAACTCTTATTGATCAGATTTTACGATCATGTCGTCCATGTACACTTCTAGTGCCCTCCCCTATCTCTTCCCTAAAAACCTTGTTCATCATTCTTTAATATGAATCCCCTAAATTCTTCAATCCGAACGACATGACATTGTATTGATAATTAGCTTCTTCGGTCATGAATTTCATCTTTGTCCATCCGGTTCTGATCATAGGTAGTTGGTTATACCCGATAAGCGCCCCTGAATCATAGTAACATGTAACCAGCTGAGTTATCTAAGAGTTCATCGATATTCAAGAGAGGGTATATGAGTCTTTAGAACATGCTTTGTTGAGATTAACGAAGTCTAAACACACCTTCCACTTTCCTGAGGCTTTATTCACCAGAACGACGTTGAAAAGCCACTAAGTGTATTTCACCTTAAAGATGAATCTTGCGTCCAACAGACCTTTCACAATGCTTGTGGTTGCTTCAGATTTCTCCAGGATTGCCTCCTCCTTCGTTAGGAGACGTATTAGGCGCCAGTTCGACATTTAACTGATGGCAACTACCGTGCGATCGATGTTGGGAATCTCGTTGGGAGAGACAGCGGAAAAATTTATGTTTGTTTGGAGGCATTTGATTAGTGTGGAATTTAACTTAAAGGGAAGTTCGGATCCTATTTTGACCGACATGGTAGGATTATCGTCAAACTAAACAACTTTGAAATTGTTGTCCGACACCAGCCAAACTTTGTCTTTGGGTGCATCAAGGTCAAAAGTATTGACTTTCTCGGGTCCTCATTTCGTCATTATTGAGGAAGCGAGAAGATCCTTAAGGACGACCACTTTGATAATCATTTCCTCTTCATGGTCGGAGTTAACCACAATTGTATTTCCTTCCTTATTGTAATACGTTATCTTCATGTAGACAATGAAAGCCATTACAATTAGCTTTTCCAAGAAAGATCTCCCAAGGATACTAGATAAGGTGCTCCTACATGAAATTACTAGAAAGATGAGGGTTACCATTCTATCGGCTACTTCTTCTCCCACCAAAAGTGTCAGATCTTTCCTTCTGCAAGGGGCGAGTTACCAACACGTTGAATGCCAGCAAATCTTCATTGAGATACGGATCCAGATCTTGTTGCTGGAGGCCTAATTTCTCAAGTGTATTTGCAAAGAGGATGTTACATTAAATTCCACCATACACGATGAATCATGTGAGATTGCGATGATGGTAACTGCTAAGACTAGTGGTAACTCCGCGTTCGGGGCTCATAGAAATCCTATGACCAGTCGATCTTTGCCTCACGGCATAGTTTCAAATATTGTTTGGAAGAGGTGTTTCAGTGGCAGATATGTGTTAAAAGTCATTGCGTTGTGGATCTCATTGATGACTGACAATTAAGGCAGAACGATATTAGATGATTTGATAGAGTTCTTCGGTGCAATGTATGGAGTGACTGACTTTGGATCAAGAATGTATCTATTTGTGGAATTTTGTGTAAATTAGGAGTCTATTCCCACATATGGCGCCACTGTTCTGTTATGGAACCAAAATTAATATTGATCGATGGTATAAGACCCTGAATTGGTGGTGTTGATCTTCAACGGGTAACGCGGGGTGGACCTGCAAGGTTAACATTCCAACGTCCAATTCAGAGTCCAAAATGAGTATAATGAAAATGAAGATAAAAAAATGTGTACCTTGAATCTCATGTGTGCTGACTTTATACATTGAATTATTTTGTTGAGCTCGTATCTGATTGCGCATTTGCCTTTGCTCTTTGGCCGATCCAGAACAAAAGTATTAACATGAATCACAAATTCACATTAAGCATATCAATCAACGATATTTTATATTGTGAGAGTTGGGTCGAACTCATGATGTCGAAGGAAAGCTTTCATGTGTTTCGACAGAGGCAACCATGCAGTCGAAGCTTGTTCACATGCTGATGCCTGTTATTTACATATTGTAGTCGAAGTCTGCTCTTAATTTGTATCTGTCAAAATGTTATCCCGTCGAATTGGGCCTTGTTGTTAGTTCTTGTGATTGGCTGAAATTTTGGTAAAACAATGTTAATGTCATGGTTGATGTTGCAACATGAGTCTCTAAACATTATTGTTTTTTAGGTTAACATTCTGGTTTGTGATAATTGTTGAAGAGTTAAAGTGTTGAAGAGTGATGTCACATGTGATGTCTTGACATCACTATACCAGAACATTAAAACATCAGGTTGTGATGTTTTTAGGGCTGCGCGTGTTAATGAGATATTCTATTAAAGAGAATTGGAGATTGCAGGCGAATATCATGGGGTAGATATATTTTGTTGCAATCATTAATGAAGAAGATTAGTTTGTTGCTAATTTAATGCAAAAAGATATGAAGAATAATTAGAGTTAATTATGAAGAGCTGATTGAAGATTTAATTGAATATCTATTTTATAGCAGAATCTCTTGGAGATTTGTAGCAGAAGATTAGCTGTGATTTGAAGGCCCAAATCCAGTGGGAAAAAGTTATAAATAGAATGCTTGTAATCTAGAATTGGTACGGGTCCAAGATGTAGATCATTAGGGCTTTGTCTAAGTGAACCACTCGGGTTGTGAGATGGTCACTGTGTTCTTACTCAGAAACCTGTAGGTAATGAGTTTTGTATTGTTCTTGGAGGAAGCTTTGAAGCAACTCCAATGTGTGTCATGGAAGGGTGACTTCTACTTGTCTGTGATTGAAGAGTTGTTGGTAATCAAGTTGTTGATGCAGTGATGGAGATGTTAACTGCTAGACATCATTGCGATGATTGGGAGTGAGATAAAGTCTCTTATCTAGGGTGGACTTAGATAGAAGGGTCATTGGGTAGTGATTAAACTAGGTAGATTGTCAACTGGTTTATTGAGTCTGTAATTTGATACTACTAATAGTGGACTTCCTTCCTGTCTTGGTATGCCCCCAGATGTAGGTTGTTAGACCAAACTGGGTGAACAATCCTTGTGTGTTTTTCAGTATTTTTTTGTCTTGTTCATACAGCTGATATTGATGTTGTGACATCACACTTAACATCACATATCAGGTACCATAATTTCAATTGGTATCATAGCAAGCATCTTGTCTGTTTCTGGATGAGATCTAGGGAAGATACTTTCTGGTTCATGAACAAGGAAAATAGTTGTGCTGAGTTATGGACTTGGTCAGTTCATATAGTTGTTTGTATGATCCCTTGAAGTGAAGGATGGACTATTCATGACAGGGTATGCATTGGACCTGTCTGTTGTTTTTAGGAGAACTGCTATTGTGAGTTTGATTTGTTGGCACTTGGTTTATGGTAATGGTGTGCAAGGATTATTGAGTAGTGCCTAAAGGTTGTTGAGGAGCTGTTGTGTGTTCCACTGCATGGGTTCTGATGTAACCCTGGTTGGTTCTTATATCTCTGGTGGTGAGATTCTAGAAAGGTATTAGGGTTTGGTCTCCTCAGCAGTATGTTCTATGATGTTGTAGTTTATGCAAGACAACTTCAACCGTTTGGTTGGAGATGCCAAAGATACATGAGGATTATCTCATATCCTTGTTTTGGGAAAGAAGTGATCATAAGGTGAATGGATCTTATTGAAGATTGTATGACATGGAAGTTTCAGTTTTTTTTGGAGAAGAATATATTTCAAATCAGGCATTGAAGACCAATCTGTCTAGAACATTGATTCCTTCTTTATCAAGTTTCTTGATGGTGAAAGAAGAGGGTAAAGCCAAAGCAAAAGAGTACTACTGTCAAATCTTTCATGCGGGAGTGAAGATCTTGATAAGTTATCTCTTAAGCCTAGTTGTGGTGACCTAATGAGGAGGAAGTTTCATCAAGAAAGAAGCTGAGCTTAACATGTCAATGTCTCGACATCGCGCTACACGTTAGCAGTTTATGGTAAATGCTAAGTCAAAGACCTATTAGATTGTAGCTGCTTTGAAGGATCACTGAAGCTGTGAAGTTGAACAATTTTTGAGATGTTGTTCATAATGTCATAGCATTTCAGCAGGAGCTAGTTGAAGAAAAGGGATAAATGCATCCAAGATTCTATGTGCAGTAGCAGTGTAAATCAGCCTGTGGTCAATTGGTGTCTGCATGAGGTGTATGGAATGAACTCTTCCAGTCTCGTGTAGTAGATTGTCTATGGTATGGCTTTAGATGCGGAAGGATGGCAGTTATCACTCTTAAGTTAGACAAAAGGTCTGAACCTTGTGCTTATAAGAAGAAGCTTCTAGAAGAGTGTGTTATGCAAGTTACTACTGTTTTGTTGGTCTGAACTTGGAAGTTGATCAGTTGCTGATATGCTCTCGTGTGTTCCCTACAAGAGATATGTGTGGATTAATATGATTAGGAGGTGTTTAATATGATTTAGACTAATTTCAGAACTGATGTTGAAACATCATTTCAGTTCTTTGCTCAGGGTGGAGTAAAAGATCAAGACACTGACCTACCTTGGAAGGCTGGTGTGAGTGGCTGTCATGATGGTTTATTTTGAAGAAGAATCAGCAGATGCCGGTTGCGTGATAAGGTTACCTTGACAGGAGTTGAGTATTTATCTGCTTTTGATAAGGTTGTGCGTCTAACCGATAGTGAATACTCTGACAAGAGATGAGCGTTTATCTAAGATGTTGTGCATTCAACTAATGACAATATACATTGACGGGAGACTATGTATATGTCTGATGTAAAAGTGCAGGACTGCAGAAGTGTTGAGAATTTACTTTATGTGGCTGTATATTTATCTTTGTGGTGTGAAGAGAACTTATGTCCTACCTGATGCTGGAACATAAAACCAACAGATCGTGCGGTCTATAGTGCATTTAGAAGTGGCATTATTTGGTATAGTTATGGGGTAGTCTTGGACTACTTATTTTCTGAAGATTCAGATGTGGTAGGTTTGAAGTCTTTGGAGTTTCTGAGCAAGATGGAGGTTGTCTACTCAAACTTGATTGTCGAATCAAGTCTATGAGAGCATGGAAATCTGTTTCTGCTAAGGGAGGAGGTTCTTCTAAGTGGCAGAAGGAAGAGCTGAATTCAACAGTTGGATATCATAATGTTTTGACATCTAGCTTAACATCAGGAGTCTCAGCTGGTGATGTGGCACATCAGTTAATGATAGGGTGATCTACAGGAATGAACAATAGGATGCTTCAAAAAGATCGTTCTCATGGCAATTTGCGGGAGCTGCAGGAAGGAGAAGATGTTACATGACCATGGCTTAGGGAGTCTAAGTGTGTTTGCTTTTGAGCAAGTGGAACATGTGACTTGAAGATCAAGTTTCCTTGGTGGATCAAGATATCTTTGTGAGAGTTCTGACAAACGTGAAAAGGTCAAAATGTGGCATTTGATTGTTTTCATATGAGGATTCATAAATGAGATGATCAAACTGTGGCATTTGGTTGATCTCAGAGGTGGATTCGATGAATCAAGATAATCAGAGTGTGGCAGCTGGTTATTATTGAGGATTGTCTTGGAACAAGTTACTCTTGGGCAGAAGGGTGATGAGTTAAAGACTCAAGGAGATTATTCTGCTTGAAGATGGATGAGAGTTTAATTCTCTAGTTCTTTGGATTAATATGCAATAGTAAGTCCAGTTGGTGGAGCATATCAAGAATCATGGTGATGATATCTTGCTGTGTGGCAAATGTTCTAACTTGTGTTGGGACATTATCTGGTTGAATATCCTTGGTGAAGGATGATTTTGTTCTGGTTCTGAAGCTTGGTGCATACATTATGCCCAAGGAGCGTCTACATAGTCATACGGGAGAATGATGAAGTAGAAGGTCTGCCTTGGATGGAGAATGTAGAGAAGACTGAAGTAGATCAGGTATTGATTGTTTGGAAGTCTGGAGATGAAGAGTATGATAGGGAATGACTACCTTTGGAGAAAGGGACAAGGTACCAATATGCATGTGCTCAGCAAGTGTGCACAAATGTTCATCTTCATCTAGAGCATTGGTTAACCATGACAGGGGGAGTACTTGTCAATGGATTTTGCAGCAAAGGTGCATATGTTGTGAAATTTGCATGATGATCAAGCTTGAGGAGTTTGGTGCTTCTTCTGAAGATCTAATGTCAGATAACATGTTATGACATTAGGCTGTTGGTTGACAGTGGTTGTTAAGACTATTGGTTCTAGTCATGTGAATCATGTGTGCACATGCGAAGAAGTCTGAAGACAAGTTTATGGGTTTGGTATATATAATCTTCTGTGGATGTCTTGGATTGATAATGTGTGAACAAGCAGACATGGTGTGATAAGATGTCAGAACATGATACAGAACATGTTTTTCTTGAGCCAAACAAGAATTTATTTTGGACGGTGGTATAAGGATAAGGTGAAACACGTGTTTTCGACTATGCATGGAACTGTTTTGGCACAATTTATGGTAAGAATCAGTTAGAGGCAATAAAGGCGGTCAAGACTGTTTTGGATGGTAGACATTGAATTTGGATAGAGTTTTTAGTTCCTAAAATAGCGTTTCTATGACCAAGAACTTTGACTATTCAAGGCTCGTTAATTCCATAGTAACTGGTCAGCTATTTATAGAGGTTATTTTGTGCTTCTTCAGCTAGTGAGTGTTCTTATTTCATAAGTCTTATGGCGTTTGTTCATGTTTGGGTGAGCACTACTTGGATCTGGTTCTGTGAGGGCTTTCTTTGCCAATTTGTGGCTAAAAAGGGGGAGAAAGGAAAGAGTTTTGCTAAATGGTTTGTACAGATGTTTTGTCTGGAGTCTGCAGTTTCGGATATGGGTCAGAGATGTCAAAGAGGTTGCCCGAGCCTTAAGTTAGTGTTGGGTCTTTGTGACTTGTGTCCTGAGTTATGAACACAGTTGTGACTTGTGTTCTGAGTTACCTGGGTTGGCAGAATGGCACTTCTTAAGTTTCATCTTATGCCACAAATTAAACCCAGTGTCTGATCAATGAAGGTGTGCAGAATTATCTTATGCCAGCATTGGTCTTTTATGTAGAGACAGACATTTCTTTTCTGGAGGAGTCTTCTACAGTTGTTCTGGGTCAGTCGTGGAAGGAAAAAGAAATGTGTTGTGTTGAGGGGGAGTGTCAGATATCTTCTTCCTCATGTGCACCAAATGACTTCAGGACTTTCTACTCCTTAGGTCCTGATGTGCTGCCTGAAGTTGCTGTGCTATGGTGATGTTATATCCAACATGATGTTCTAACATCATTCAAAATTAGCCAAGAAGATGATTCTCCATGGTTGCTGTACACAGTAGCTACTGATGATTATTGTTAGGTTCAGATGACTTCTAACAGTAGTATAGGGTTGTAATTGTTGATTGCTGCTGAAATTTGAGCTGTAATGTTTATATATTTGTTTTAGCCAAAATTAGCCAAAGGGGGAGATTGTTAGTTCTTGTGATTGGCTGAAATTTTGGTAAAACAATGTTAACGTCATGGTTGATGTTGCAACATGAGTCTCTAAACATTATTGTTTGTTAGGTTAACATTCTGGTTTGTGATAATTGTTGAAGAGTTAAAGTGCTGAAGAGTGATGTCACATGCGATGTCTTGACATCACTATACCAGAACATTAAAACATCAGGTTGTGATGTTTTTAGGGCTACGCGTGTTAATGAGATATTCTACTAAAGAGAATCAGAGATTGCAGGCGAATATCATGGGGTAGATATATTCTATTGCAATCATTAATGAAGAAGATTAGTTTGTTGCTAATTTAATGCAAAAAGAGATGAAGAATAATTAGAGTTAATTATGAAGAGCTGATTGAAGATTTAATTGAAGATCTATTTTATAGCAGAATCTCTTGGAGATTTGTAGCAGAAGATTTGTTGTGATTTGAAGGCCCAAATCCAGTGGGAAAAAGTTATAAATATAATGCTTTTAATCTAGAATTGGTACGGGTCCAAGATGTAGATCATTAGGGGTTTGTCTAAGTGAACCACTCGGGTTGTGAGATGGTCACTGTGTTCATACTCAGAAACCTGTAGGTAATGAGTTTTGTATTGTTCTTGGAGGAAGCTTTGAAGCAACTCCAATGTGTATCATGGAAGGGTGACTTCTACTTGTCTGTGATTGAAGAGTTGTTGGTAATCAAGTTGTTGATGCAGTGATGGAGATGTTGACTGCTAGACATCATTGCGATGATTGGGAGTGAGATGGAGTCTCTTATCTAGGGTGGACTTAGATAGAAAGGTCATTGGGTAGTGATTAAATTAGGTAGATTGTCAACTGGTTTGTTGAGTCTGTAATTTGATACTACTAATAGTGGACTTCCTTCCTGGCTTGGTATGCCCCCAGATGTAGGTTGTTAGACCGAACTGGGTGAACAATCCTTGTGTGTTTTTCAGTATTTTTTGTCTTGTTTATACAGCAGATATTGATGTTGTGACATCACACTTAACATCACATATCAGGTACCAGAATTTCACTTGTGTTAAGGATCCAATTGTTTAGGTTTCTTGGGCTGCAACTTACCTAGTTAGTCTATAAATAGGCTAGTACACTCAGTTTGTTAAGTGTGGCATATTGTGATATTCACTTGTAATCATTTGGAAACCTTAATGAGAAAGTGAATAGTAAACAGAATTATATTTGTCCAATCCTTGTTGTTCCTTCTTCTTCTTCTTGTTTTCTCCTTCGTTAACCCTTGTTGGTTCTTGATTATTCAAGAAACCGTTTTATACTTTGTTCAAAGATATCATTTTTCACAACAAATTGGTGCTGTGAGCATGGAGAAGATGTCTTCAACAAAGCATGAGATTGAAAAGTTCACTGGAGTGAACGATTTCGGTCTGTGGCGCTTGAAGATGAAAGCCCTACTTATTCAGCAGGGTTGTTTGAAAGCGTTGAAGGGATTGGCATCCATGGATGCTGCGTTGACGGAAAGAGAAAAGACGGCAATGATCGAGAAAGCACACAACGCAATATTGTTGAGCCTTGGTGATAAGGTTCTCCGGCAGGTGTCAAAGGAGACGACGGTGTCAGGATTATGGGTGAAGCTTGAAAGCTTATACATGACCAAGTCGTTGGTGAATCGTCTTTACCTGAAGCAAGCCTTGTATTCGTTCAAGATGAATGAAGACAAAGCTTTGGCTGAGCAGTTGAATTCTTTCAACAAGCTGATTCTCGATCTTGAAAACATTGATGTGAAGATTGATGATGAAGATCAAGCATTGTTGATGTTGTGTGCTTTGCCCAGATCGCATGCTCACTTCAAAGAAACTCTCTTGTATGGAAGAGAGTCCCTGACCTTTCAAGTAGTTCAAGCAGCCTTGTATTCGAAGGATTTGAAAGAAAGAAAGGAGCAGAAACCTTCATCAGTTGGCGAAGGGTTGTCCGTGAAAGGAAGATCGTCGAAGAGAGATGGTAGGTTTGACAAGAAGAAAGGAAAGGTTCAGAAGAAGTCTTATGGTGGTGATATGTCTAGTATCAAATGTTATCATTGTAAGAAGGAGGGTCACACAAGAAAGGTGTGCCCTGAACGCCTGAATAATCATGGAGGTAAGGACAATGGGAATGCAGCTATTGTGCAAGATGGTTATGAATCATCTGATGTCCTTGTGGTGCCGAGCAGCAACTCTTGCGAAGAGTGGATTATGGATTCTGGATGTACTTGGTATATGACTCCAAACAAGAATGTGTTTGAAGAATTATGTGACAAGATGGTGGATCAGTGCTGCTGGGGAACAATAAAGCTTGCAAGATTGCAGGTATTGGATCTGTTAGATTCAAGCTCTATGATGAGTCAATACGTTTATTGACTGGGGTTAGGTATGTACCTAACCTTAAGAGGAATTTAATTTCTCTTGGTGAATTCGACAGGAAAGGATATGTTTTCAATGGAGAGCAAGGTATCCTAAAAGTCATGAAGGGGTCGAAGGAAGTCTTCAGAGGCGTGAAAAACCAAGGCTTGTATACCCTTGAGGCTGAGGTTATAAGTGGTTCGACAAATGTTGTATCCACGAAACCTGTGTCGAAGACAGAATTATGGCACATGAGATTGGGCCATGTCAGTGAAAGAGGCCTGGTCGAATTGGGGAAGCAGAACCTGCTAGGTGGTGACAAAGTCGAAAAGCTGGAGTTTTGTGAATCTTGTGTATTGGGTAAATCCTGTAGGGCGAAGTTCAACAAAGGCAAGCAAAGAACACATGGATCCCTTGATTACATTCATGCTGATCTTTGGGGGCCTGCATGGAATCCTTCACACTCAGGTGCAAGGTACTTCCTATCCATTGTTGATGACTATTCCAGAAAGCTATGGGTATTCATACAGAAGACAAAGGATGAAACTTTTGAGAATTTCAAAAGTGGGAAGATTCTGGTCAAAACTCAAACTGGCAGAAAGGTTAAGAGGTTGAGAACTGACAATGGCCTTGAATTTTGCTACAAAGCGTTTGCCAGTTACTGTGTTGAGTCTGGGATTGCAAGGCATATGACTGTAGCAGGTACTCCTCAACAAAATGGCTTAGCTGAGAGATTCAATCGAACAATCCTTGAAAGGGTTAGATGCATGTTGGTTAATGCTGGATTGAAGAAGGTGTTTTGGGCAGAGGTTGTTTCGACAGCAGCTTATCTGATAAATAGATGTCCCTCGATTACGCTGGGAATGAAGACACCTGAAGAAGTTTGGTCAAATCATCCACCAGATCTCGACAAACTGAGAGTATTTGGCTGTTTAGCCTATGCTCACATTAGACAAGACAAGGTCGAACCTAGAGCTCTGAGATGCATGTTCCTTGGATATCCTGAGGAAGTCAAGGGTTATAGGCTATGGTGCCTAGAACCAGGTCACAGAAGATGTATCACAAGTCGTGATGTAGTTTTCAATGAGGTCGAAATGGCTTTCAAGAAAACTGGTGATGCTGGTCAAAGTGCAGAAATATCTGAAGAGGAGCTGGAACAGGTAGAGATGCCTGTTGAGGTGGAGCATAGTGATGCTGAAGTGCATAGCCCAGATGAAGTCGAAGAAGAAGAGCAAGATGCTGATGAGGTTGAAGAAATTGTCGATGACTACCTACTGGCAAGAGATAGGTCGAGAAGAGTCATCAAGCCACCTTAGAGACTTGGTTATGCAGATCTTATAGTTTTTGCCTTAATCTCTGCAAGTGAGGTACTTGACGAAGAACCTAGAGATTACAAGGAAGCTATAAGGAGTCGAAACAAGACTGAATGGCGAAAAGCCATGGATGATGAGATGAAATCTCTTCATGACAATGACACTTGGGAGCTGATTGAGAAACCTGCAGGAGCAACGTTAGTCAGCTGTAAGTGGATTTTCAAGGTCAAGGAAGGAATTGAAGGAGTGATGTCGAAGCGTTTTAAGGCGAGGCTGGTTGCTAGGGGGTTCACTCAGAAAGAAGGTGTCGACTTCAATGATATGTTCTCACCTGTTGTAAAGCATATATCCATTCGAATGTTGTTGGCCATGGTGGCAAAGTTCGACTTGGAACTTGAGAAAATGGACGTGAAGACAACATTTCTGTATGGTAATCTAGATGAAATGATCCTGATGCGTCAACCTGAAGGGTATGCAGAAAAGGGTAAAGGAGATTATGTGTGCAAGCTGAATAGGTCTTTGTATGGCCTGAAACAATCTCCTCGACAGTGGAACATGAGATTCGACAAGTTCATGGCACACATTGGTTTCACTAGAAGTCAGTTCGATCACTGTGTTTACTTTAGATTTCGACCTGGAAACTCTTTTGTTATGTTGCTACTGTATGTGGATGATATCCTCATAGCTAGCAACAATGTTGAGGATGTAACGAAGGTGAAGGCTGAACTCAGTAAGGAGTTCGAAATGAAGGATCTGGGAGCTGCAGCCAGGATTCTTGGGATTGACATCCGGAGAGATAGAAAGCAGTCGAAGTTGTGCTTATCTCAAGAGACATACCTAAGGAAGCTTCTCGACAAGTTTGATATGTCGAATTCGAAGCCTGTTGTGACACCTACAAATCCTCAATTTAAGCTCAGTACTACTCAAAGTCCAAGTACTGAAGCTGAAAGAACCTATATGAATAGCATTCCATATGCTAGTTTAGTGGGTTCTTTGATGTATGCTATGGTCTGTACGAGGCCAGACATAGCATATGGAGTGAGCCTTGTGAGCAGGTATATGGCCAATCCTGGAAAGGCGCACTGGCAAGCTGTAAAGCGGATTCTCAGGTACATAAATGGGTCTCTGAAAAGAGTCTTGATTTATGGTGGAGCCTGTGGTGGTGATAGCTTAGTCGAAATCGAAGGATTTGTTGACTCTGATTATGCAGGTTGTATGGATTCCAGAAAGTCTATTTGTGGATATGTGTTCACAATGTTTGGCACAACAATCAGTTGGAAAGCGACGCTTCAGAAGGTTGTTGCCTTATAAACCACTGAAGTTGAATATATTGCCCTCACTGAAGCTGTGAAGGAAGCATTGTGGCTTGAAGATTTTGCAAAGGAGCTGAAACTTCAAGGTCGAAGTATCACTGTTAAATGTGATAGTCAAAGTGTGATACACCTGTCGAAGAATTCAGCCTATCATGAGTGAACTAAGCACATTGATGTGAGGCTGCATTTCGTCAGAGAGATAATCGAGCGTGGTAAAGTCCAAGTGCTGAAGGTTTCGACTGAAGATAATGTTGCTGATATGATCACCAAGACGTTGCCAAGTTGCAAGTTCTTCCACTGTATGCTGTTGATAAAGCTGCATGATGAAAGCTAGTTGATTCCCTTGTTGCTGAGTTAGATCCAAGGTGGAGATTTGTGAGAGTTGGGTCGAACTCATGATGTCGAAGGAAAGCTTTCATGTGTTTCGACAGAGGCAAGCATGCAGTCGAAGCTTGTTCACATGCTGATGCCTGTTATTTACATATTGTAGTCGAAGTCTGCTCTTAATTTGTATCTGTCGAAATGTTATCCCGCCGAATTGGGCATTGTGTTAAAGATATAATTGTTTAGGTTTCTTGGGCTGCAAGTTACCTAGTTAGTCTATAAATAGGCTAGTACACTCAGTTTGTTGAGTGTGGCAAATTGTGATATTCACTTGTAATCATTTGGAAACCTTAATGAGAAAGTGAATAGTAAACAGAATTATATTTGCCCAATCCTTGTTGTTCCTTCTTCTTCTTCTTGTTTTCTCCTTCGTTAACCCTTGTTGGTTCTTGATTATTCAAGAAACCGTTTTATACTTTGTTCAAAGATATCGTTTTTCACAACATATATAATTTTTTTTTTCATTTATCCTCTACACTATATAAATAAAAAAAATTACTTAGATGTATATTTTTCTTATAAAACATGTGAATTTTTGTGTTCTTTTATATCTTACAAATATCTCTATTTATAAAAAAAAAATTGATATCAATTAATAAAAAAAATTCAATAATTTCAAGATAATCATTCATGAACAATTATATATTTATATTTATATATTTATAAGAGTCTTTAATATCATGAAAGGTTGTGATGATTTGGTAGTAGGGATATCTTCCCACCATCCAACTGTTAGTATTATTTTTACTTTTCAAAAACTAAATAGATAAAAACATAAAAAATGCTTCCCCTAGAATTTAAACTAAAGACATTATAATGACACCAAGTAACTCAACCTTCAATTTTCTTCCTCAACTATATTTTGACCACTAATTTTTTGAAAGCTATATTTTGGAAAGTCTCCCACATGTCAATATAACTAATGTGATATAGAAATTCATGCGATGTTTATCAATAAAATTTGACATTGTTGTTTAAATATTATCATATATGGTAACTGGATATCAATTCAATGGAAAACTCAATTTTAGAGCAATAAATTATTTATAGTTGAAATGCAGCATTATGATTATCAGTTTCTTTCCCAAATTATGCATTCAGAATGTCCCCAAACACCACTAGTGAGTGTTAGAAATTTTCTAGGAGTTGAGATTTTTCCCTTTTTTTTTAGATTTTATTTATTTATTTTTAATAGATTAAAAAATTAATAAATTTGATATTTATTTTAAAAAATTTATTTACAATTTGGTAAAATTAATAAAGTTTGATAGAGATGAAGATGGAGATGATGAGAACAAATCTATGATTTTTTTTTTTTACTTTTAAACTTATAAACTATTATTAAATAGTATATATTTTGTTGATTTAAACTTGATATGCGTCCAAATGTCACATGATATTTTTAATATAGTTAACTAGAAAAATGTCATTATACAAATGTACGATTTAAAGGATTATTTTGGTAAAACAAATGAGTATATTGTTAAAAAAATCCCTAACACACACACACACACACACACACACACACATATATATATATATATATATATATATATATATATATATATATATTCTTACAAATATTTATAAAATGTATGATTTGCTAATTAGTGATTGTTAATAATCAAGATATCAAGAATAGTTGAAATGTCAATTGTTACAAGCTATTGCAAGTCAATTTTTAGATAAACAATCATTTTCAACAATATTAAATGACAAAGTTTTAGCAATCCTCTATCACTTATTATAATAAGATTATCTTTTATAAAATTATACCAATATTGAGAAAAATATAGTATTAATAAATTTAAACTAAATATATTTTGCGATCTCTTCAATTAAAATGTTTAAAATAAGTTAATCAAATTCTTTTAAAATTTTCATTGTTAAAATTTCACACGTTAGGATGAGTAAGTAAATTTCATCACATTCATTATTTTGTCAATGTGGTGACTTCATGTTGTACTGAGGTGATTTTAATTAGGGCTATTCAAAAAATTCATAAAACTATACTCAAACATAGAACCAAACTGAACTGATATTAAAAAATCGAACTATTTTTTTTTGGTTTGTAAACCAAACTATAATTTATCAAACGGTTCAATGACCGAACTGAATCGTTAACCAAATCAAAGTTTATTGAACTGAACTACTATTAACTAATCATATTTATGATATAGTTGGTTGTGTTAGAACTTTGGTTCATTGATATTTTCTCCAAATTGACTTTTTTAACATTATGATTTATTTTAAATATTAAAAGTTAATTATTTTTAAAATTAATTTTTAATAATAATAATATTTAATATTAATTTTTTATATGAAAGATAAGTATAGTAAATAGTAAACTGAATGTAAAGAAAATTTTTAACGTAAATTTTACAGTTGCTCTTGAATGAAATTCTTCATCTTTTATATATATATATATATATATATATATATATATATATATATATAGGGCATTCATGATTAATTAATTGATTTTGTAACCATTACAAAAATGCAATTTTTAAATTGGAAGGAAAATTATTAAGAATATATATATATAATTGGTTTTAAAATAATTTTTTATTTAAAAACTTTAAAAAATTATTGTAATAGGTTCTATTCACCATAACAAGTGGTTCTCTTAAAAAATGGTTACCAATAATTTGGTATGGTTTAGAATTAAGAACCAGTATACCGAACCAAATGTTTGGTTCAGTTCGGTTCTGAACAAATTTAAACGGTTCAGTTCGGTTCTTACTATCTTTTGATATGGTTCGATTCGGTACACTTTGGTTCTTTTAGTGAACTATACCATGAACAACCCTAATTTTAATTTAGATATTTCTGTTAACATTTTCAGACGGAGAACTCATATTGCTATATGTAGTTAAGAAGAATAGTTTTGAAGAAGTGGAAATTTATTATATGAAACTGTGCTTTTATAGAAGCTAGAGGTTGAAGATGAAAGATCTGATGATTTAATGCGCGCAATGATTACTTTCACTGGTTGATATTCTTGAATGACATTGTGACCGTCTTGAAAAATGAAGAAAATTTTCAATCATCATTATTGTTGGGAAGAATGTTTTTCTCTTTAGAGAAGAGCGAAGGTTGTACGGATAATATTACAACGATTGCATATTAAATCTGTGATTAAATAATCTTCAATTTTTTATTTATTTATGAATTTAAGTGACGCATGCTTTTTGTGATAGGAAAAATGCAAAAAATGTAGTTGTCAGGCTTCGAACCTTGTACCACTCACTCTATCACCACAGTTGTGTCTATCAACCGTGATAAAATGACTTTCATATAAATAAATAAGCATTATTAGGCGCATCCAGTTTCATATATTACAACAGTGAAAGGCATACCGTATTAATATTATGTTACCGAATGCTAACTATTAGTGTATGAGCACCCTTTGATTTAGACATGCTTACTTTGAAAGCATGTTCCAAATATATTTGGTTTGTGTGAGAAGCATATTGATTATGCACCTTAATACCAAGAAAGTATTGAGGAATGCCTAACTTCTTTAATGAAAACTTATCATGGATGTTTTTTTATGCGATCTTGAATCAGCATAAGACAAGATCTAGTTAACAGGATCTCATCTACATATACTGTTATACCTCAATTTTGTCCTGACACTTTACTATTATATGAGTTTTAATCATATTTTATATTGAATAAAAAGACAGCCCATTTGGTAGTGAAATTAGAATTCAAGGATATTCAAGCATAAGGTCATGGGTTTGAATCTCACTTTTCCATTTTTTAGTACATTTTTCTCTTTTTACCTTTAATTCTATTTTTTTTTTAAATCAAAATAAATTGCAATTTTATTTTTTAATTTTTAGTTTTTATTATTATAGTATTAGATTTATATATTATGATTGTCAACACTTTGCAAAACATTCACATGACAAGATAATCAAACTTTTCAAAACATTCACATGACAAGATCATAAAAACTTTCCAAGACAACTTCATGACAAGATCAACCAAAATTGAAAGGGGATTAAAACTTGGTGGACAAAGTTCATAATGTCAGTAAATAGTTTTGTCCAATTCCATTTGTGGCATAATCTTGAGGCTATAAGAAGGAGAAGTCAAGAAAGAAAAAATGGGGGAGAAAAGGACCGAAAAATAGAAAGGAGGAAGAGCGGAGGATCTATTTTCTTCATTTGCATACAGGTATATTGTAACACCCTAATTCCCATCGCGAATAAATAATACATAAATAAATCAGAGTGAATAAAAAATTATTTTTTTCGACAGAAATAAGGATGCCACATTTAAAGAAATAAAATACAATCCCTGCTCAATTATTTGATACATAACACATAATAGAGAAAATCACTAACGGGAAACTTTTTCAATCTAAAGGGAAGGGTCAATTATGGAATAAAGCGGAAATATCCATAACCGACTTGTTTTACAAAATAAACCATTTTAGAACATCAACTATATATACAAAAGTACTACTAGGTACATTCAACAAATGTATATATATATATAATCGTTCCCCGACTCCCGTGCTACGTATCAGAGCAGACACCAAGACCGACAACAGAACGGAGGGCTAATCTTTACAAAAAGACCTCCAGAAACTCTAATCTGCAATGCCTCATAGAGCATTATAAAACAGCAGAAGGGTGAGAAATAACAACTAAAATCAAGATTGCATAATAATATGCAAACACATAAAAATTCACGTGCATAGTTATTCTCACCACATTATCGCATATTAATACATATATCATACCACGTATACATAACATAAACCAATTATACTAACATAATCACATATTCACACATAAGGCACACCATAGTCATAACATATAGAAACCCACCACCGCATCACATAGCACATGCCTACACATAAGACATATTATCCACAGCCAATGCATTTATCGCACATGCATATCAATTCACCAATTCAAACATAAATCTCAACACATACTCAATTCATTCACAATTCTCACACATAATGCATCCATTCACAATTCTCACACATAATGCATCCACTCACAATTCTCACACATAATGCATTCATTCATGATTTATGCAAATGCACAGAGACCGACACATGACTCTATGCAAATGTCATGCGATACCGACTTCCAACATTTCTCATCACTAGTTCACTCAGGAACTCTGCTGGAACCATCGCTCGTTACTTAGTGTAACTCCCCGTCGGGCATACGATGTTCCCCGTCGCTCATACCCCACACGGGCACACGATGTTTATGGATCGCTCACACCCCACACGGGTACACGACCCGATCGCTCACACCCCACATGGGCACACGATCGTCTATAATGATCGCTTTCGGTCCTCTTGTTTTTAAGGCGCACGATCTGATCAGATCGCTTTCAGTCCTCTTATTTTTAAGGCGCACGATGTTATAGCGGATTCCCTCTGGAATCAATCCGTCGCTCACGACGTCACAAGAATGCATATCATGATACTTGGCATACAATGACTCATGACATTTAAAATGGACACATATACACATCCATAATCATGCATATATCATCAATTACCACACTTTGCATTTCTTGCCCTAAGGCCACCAATCATCATCACAATAAGGATTTCATGCAATTTCATCACACAACAGTACACAGGTCATACAATATCTACACCAATAGCATATTGCATATACACATCAAGTTCACACAATTAAAACGGCAAAAGTCGACAAAACAACATATTTTCTAATTCCTGACCTAATTTAATCGTCTAACAATCTCAAAACCATTATCATAAGCAAGAACATTTTATAAGCTTTCTAACGCATCAAACCACGCCTCAAACCGAACCACAGATCAAAAGTTAGTAAGAAAACAAAATTGCACAAACAGCCATGTTCGCTAGGCGAACCCTCTAGCGAGCATTCGCTACCACCTTCGCTAGGCGAATGTCCAGCGAACCCACTATCAGCTAAAAACAGACACAAAGTTCACTAGGCGAACTCCTTGGCGAACCAAGGCAGAACCAAAAACATATAAAGTTCGCTAGGCGAACAACGTAGCGAACCTTCGCTGACCTTCGCTAACTGGTTTGCTAGGCGAACCCGCAAGAACTCATTCGCTACCACCTTCGCTCCAGGTTCGCTAGGCGAACCAAGGAAAACCCAGAATTTTGCAGCGCTGTTTGAAAACCCAAAACCCATATTTTCCACCAAAATCTCTTTCTAATCAAAACATAACCATCAGAATATAACCCCATCATGGTAACAAGCCTTCTACAACATTTACATCACATTTCAACCGCTAAAACCTCGATTTCTATCATTTATCTCATTTCGCCCTATATTTGAAAAACCAATAAAACTCCCACACAAACATACATAAACAACACATATACATACACAAGCAAGATATAATTGAAACTTCTCACCCTTACCCGATTAATCGCGCTTGAAACAGAGCTATTCTCGATTTTCCTCTTTTTTCCTCTTCCCCCTTTCTTTCTTCTTCTTTTCCTTCTTTCCTTTCTCTTTTCTCTCTTTTTCTCTCAAAGTTTCTATTTTATGAAAAATATAACCAAGCAAAAGACCAAAATACCCCTCCGCTCAAATATCTCGCAAACGCTCTCAAAATGCGATAAAACATAAACAACAATGAAAAATAATATATTGTCAAATAAAAGTCAAGAATAAAATAATATAAAAACGAAACTAATTAAATCGACTCGATTAAATAAATAAGACAAAACGGGGCGTTACATATATCTTTCTACAGTATATATAACCTGCGGTTTTTGTAGTAGTTCATAGATATTACATACTTTAAAGATGTTTTGTGTTTTATATACATGAACATGAATCTACATCTCAAAGATATATGTATGTTTAGTGATTTGCTTAGTTTTTTATATATGGATTTTTTCTATTTTAAGTGTTTATATATATATATATATATATATATATATATATATATATATATTGTTAATTTAAATGTATACATATATTTGTAGTATGATAATATTGAATTTTTTTGTAGGGATTTTTTCGGATCGGACCGTGTCGATTCGCTGTTTGCACATTGGTGTACACAATGCATGACATTTGTGTCAGTTTGATCCGGTTGCGATGATCACATTTTTACGTTAGCAACATTGTTTTTTTATTGTTTTAAAATTCCTTTAGCTTTATTCTCCTTTTTGATCAATTTAGATTCGCACAATTTTTGGTCCCTCTTGCGATGATCACATTAAGTGTAGCAAGCTAGTGGTGGTTTTTATCGATTTATGTGCAATGTTGTATATTTGTTTATCATTGTATTTAAATTTTGCATGCGTCAAATGGTTTACCATAGTAACAATCAACTTTTTGCGATTACTGATTCGCGTTTTCGATTTGTAATTCGTGATTTTCTTTGATTTTATTATCTTGTTGTTTCTTGATTCGATTTGCGATGTCCGTTAACGCGATAGCAATTTGGTATTTCAATTTGTGCTAATTTTCAATGATCCAATGTCGTTGGCTTTAGATCGGATTTAATTCTTTGCGGTAGCCTTGCACGTCTTCGCATACGCGACTTTGATTCGCATACTTGGGTCATGATTTTAATTTGTGCACTTTTCTTTTCAATTTACGTTTTGATTCATTTATTATGGATGTGTGATGTTAATATTGTGTATGCATCTTATTTCCGTTCACACCTAAATTATTTTTAAAACTAATTCTTGATTTAATAAAGTCATTTTTAAACCCTTGTAAGTCGATTGTTTCTACAATTGCCATCAACCAAACCCAAAACATTCTTGATTCATATATCAAGCCCTACCCCAACTTGTAAGTCAATTGCCTTTTGCATCGCCATCAACCAAGTAAACCCTTAATCTAGCGTTAAGTGGTTTACTTCCTTAAATCTTGTAAGTCGATTGCCTTTTGCATCACCATCACGTAAATTCAGACCTCGATCAACATCGAGTATTTTCCTTAAACAATTCAAGATACATAATCATTATCTAAACACTATTTTATTAAAAATAAAGGGAGGGGTTTAGAGTCTTCAAAATTTCTCCTCAATTGTTTGGATGCGAGATATCTTTCTCGTGTTCAAACAACTATTTCTTTAAAATACCTAATCATATCTAACATTATTTCACTAAAGATGAAACAGGGGGTGTGGAGTCTTTCATTCCTCTCTTTCAATTGTTTGGGTACGAGATATCTTTCTCGTGTTCAGGTGATTGATATTTATAAAACACACTAACAAACTGTAGTGTCAAACTACGATTGCTCTGACTTTCCCATTGCAAGAGAGAATACGTAAGCACAAGGGCCCCAATCCTTGACGAGGACCCTAATAAAAAACCAACCATTTTCCCCTAACAAAATAACCATAAATAGAATCTTCCGCAAACCCTTTTATTATTTGAAGAAAACAAATAGAATAAGTTAGCATTCAATCATAAATTAGACTAAGAGGTTCCCTTTGAGTACAACGGACGTGAGGGGGTTCTAATACCTTCCCTTTGCGTAACCGACTCTCGAACCCGAATATGGTTGCGATGACCATTTTCCATTTTAAAAAAAAGGTTTTCTCGATATTTTCCTATTCCTTCATTGGAATAAATTAAAATTTGATGGAGACTCTGTTCAAATAACTTTTTTCGCGTCCTTCGCGAGGATCGTATTTTTTAAGGTACGATAGATGTTGACTGTGCTGTGGACCCATAATTGCTCCATGGATGATAGAGTCGAGCCTAACTTAGGTTAATTTGTGAGGAGTGTTAACTTAGCTTAGTTGTCTTCCTTTTGTTTGTTTGTTTTCTTCTTGTTTATTTTATTGTTTGTTTATTTCATTATTTGCTTATATTATTTTTTTATATTATTATTATGATGTTGGGTTCTCTGATCATGGGCTTTGTGAGATATACTCTATACCCGAGCCTGAGAAGAAATATATGCTTAGGGTGATGGTTGTGTAGTTGAGACTTGCGATGAGTCTTCCTTGTGAGGACGATACGAAAATCCCGCTTAGAGTAGATTCTCTTGGAAATGTTAATGTTTTGATGAACCTTCATCACAGAGATAATGTTTTCAAGCTTGAAACATTGACTCTAAGGACCTTTAACACGTTTTATCCACGGTGGTTGTGTAGTGTTAACCTTCGAGACCTCTGGACTCGTTGGGTTAATACGAAAGCCCCAATCAGATGAGATCCCTTGAACGCATTACTAGTTGACGGTAATGGGTTCAATCTCGATCTATGACTCTGAGAACCCTATTTTAGAAACCCGATGTCAATGGTCGCGTAGTATGGGGCACCGAGAGGCTTCTCTCGTGTAGTTCAATATGAAGATCTCACCCAGAAGATATTCATATGAGAGAGTCATCAACTGACATGTTTATGACATATATGATGAACAACCATATGGATTCATGACTTTGGGGTTCTTTTAAAACTCTAGATCCTACCTGGTGAGATCCTTGTGGGGAGAGTGGTCAGCCTTATCCTCCATCCGTACCTCGGATTTATGAGATACCGTGATCATAAATTTTGGTTATTTACCTGTTGCTTTGAATGACCACGAGGACTTAACTGATTCCGTGATCCTGGATCTTGCATTTTAACATTACATTCATGCATATCATTTCATCTTGCATATGCATCAATTGTGCATCTTGCATCTCATTCTAAAACTAGAAACTCATTCCATCTTTATTTTATCCTCAGTAAATCAAGATGATTCTTCGACACCAATACGTTACTCGAGCTAACACCAGACGAATGATGGATCAGATTCAAAAAGAACAGGCTGCTTTCAGAGAAGAGATGGACTCCGTCAAAAGCAAGATCGATCAGATTTTCGAGGCAATAACAACTCTAGCCAATAGAGAGGATGAACTTCGCAACACCGCAGCTACTGCAAGGAACAGTGCCCCTATGCAAGGATCTACCTCATTGCCTTTAGTTCTCGTTCCAAATCATTTGATCTAAGGTATTCCTCCAGACTACACTCCTGAAATTAAAGGAGTTGTTGCCCAACCAATTCCTACATCTGGGGTTACTGTTGGAGCTATCCCAAAATCTTAACCTACTGTTATTCAAATTCCTATTCCCCGTGCTGAAGAGAAGATACAAGATAAGTATAACGTGGAAAATCATCATGAGGGTGTCCCCATTATCAGTCTTCATGCTGCTCAAGATTATGAAGCCATCAAGATGTGTCGTGCTTTAGCTAAAAAACTCCAAGTCATGGAAGGGCATAACCCAACCTCTCTGAATGCCTTGGAGATGTGTCTAGTGTCAGATGTTGTGATCCCCTCTAAGTTCAAGGTGCCAGAATTCAAAATATAAGGGCCTCAGTTGTCTTAACACTCATCTAAAGATGTACTGTCGAAAGATGGCTGTCTATGCCAGAGATGACAAATTGATGATCCATTGCTTCCAAGAAAGCTTGTCTGGAGCGTCGCTAGAATGGTACATGCAACTAGAATGCAGTAGTGTGCGTACTTGGGCTGAGTTTGCTGAAGCTTTTGTTAAGCAATAAAAATACAACACTGACCTAGCTCAAAACCATACTCAACTCCAGAGTATGGCTCAAAAGGATAACAAATCCTTTAAAGAGTATGCACAGTGTTGGAGGGAGTTAGCTGCAAGAGTGCATCCATCGCTGGTCGACTGTGAATTGATTGATATTTTCATGGGTACCTTGCAAGGGCAATACTATGAAAAGCTTATTAGCAATGTGTCTTCAGGATTCTCAAACATGGTGATTGTTGGTGAAAGAATGGAAGAAGGTTTGAAAAGCGGAAAGATTCAAGGAGGTTCTAGTAGCCAGGTTGGAATCAAGAAGCCTTTCAATGGGTATAAGAAAAAAGAGGGTGAAACAAATATTGTATCTTCTCATGGGGGTAAAGCACATCAGAGGGCGCCTACTCCAATACCCTACTTACAGTACCCATATGTTGCAACTGCGCAATATGCCCTAGTGCCTTATCAGCAAACTGCTCCGACTCTAATTCATGCTCAGATACCTCAACAATAAAATCCCTATCATCAAGTTTATGTCATTGCACCTATTCCATACCAACATCCGACTTACCAACAATAACGGCCATATCAACAACAAGGGTATCAACAACAGCACCAGAATCAACAGCAACATGCTCCACAACAGCACCGACCTAACCAACAAAGGGCAAGGAGGTCGAAGAGACATTTTGATCCTCTGCATGTACAATATGGCCAAATCCTCCCTTATCTGCTAAAGGATGGATTAGTTTCCTTGAGAGATCTAGCACCTCCAATAGTTATCCCTCCAGAATACGATGCCAATGCTCACTGTTAGTATCATAAGGATGCCCTGGGGCACACAATTGAGAATTATAAAGCTTTCAAGCATAAAGTTCAAGACTTGATTGACTCGAAGGAGCTCGTCTTCACACCAAACAACCCAAATATTGCAACAAACCCCATGCCGCCGCATGTGGCCCGTCAGTGAATGCTATTAAAGGGGCTGTTTAAGACAATCAGAGTGGTCTATGAAGAAGCTAGTTCAGTAGCCAGTCAATCAAGAGGAGTTCAGTTCCTTAAATGAAGGTAGTCGTTAAGCCATGTTTCCATTTTTGCATTCTTATGTTTTCTTCTTGTTGTCTAAGTACTGTTTGCTTTAAGCATTGTTATTTGTATTTGGTTTTATTAATAAGACGATTATGCATGTTTGGAATTAATCTTTTCGTATTCACACATCTTTTCTCATATTATCGTAAAATACACAAAAATATTTCCCCACTTCACTTTCTTTATCAAACTGTTGTTTTAGTAAAGATTTGATGGAGGAAGATGAAAATGAAATACCCATAACTATTGTGGTATGCTTTCGGATAAGATCTTGCTAATGATGTACATGCATTGTTTCAAATCCCCAAACACCGGAGAGATAAGGAGTTAGTCCCTAGTTAACCATTTTGAGTCTAGAAGTATGAGTTTCTTTCAGATCTATAAAACCTTAAACTTAACCTGGGGCAGGGTAGTGTTCAGTTAATCTAACCGCACATTTGAATTACAAGATCAATACATCCCATCTAGGGATCAACTACCTGATATTTGTTCTTGAATGACCAATGACTTGACAGTCACAATCCTTCAGCAAATTAAATTGAAAATCAAAAAAGAAAAGCCTGCTAAGTCGAACACCCAAATAGGCGACTTAGGAAAAAAATTGAGGCAATCCCGGTGGACTAGAAGCTTCAAAAAGCAGTCCAGGAAAAAGTTAGGGATCCAAATAAATCAAAAGAGGTCGTGTAAATCCTCAGCAAAAACTGAATAAGATTCAGTGACCACCGTATCCAAAATCAAAATGGTTACTGACATAAAAAAACAAAATAAGGTGAGTGCCATTTCAAGAGAATAATCACCTTCACTCTTACACCATCGACTCTCTTGGAAGACGAATGTATGTGACGAAATAACTGAGCATAGGAATGGAGTTCATCATGAAGAAGGGGTGGGTTAAAACACTTTTTGAGCCTTATATCCTTTGTTTCAAATAACCGTGAACCAAGCCACATTACAACCCTCAAAAGACCTAATTGAGGCAAAGTTTATTCTGAAAGCATACTATAGCAAGTTTGCGTAAACTGACTCCTAGAGATTTTCTAAATCTTCTGTTTTGGTGTCATATTCTCATTATATCTTTCATACACTAGCTAATTCAGCACTGCGTTTGGACCAATAGTCCACTCGTCACACACTTCCACATCATTCAAACAAATTATTCTTTTTCAAAACTTGCATGAACATCGCTTTAAAATTACCATTTTTGAATGAACAATTTTTAACTACAAATCAGTACTTGACATCAAGGAGATTCCAAGAAGGTTCAATTAGAGAAGAACTTGAACTTTTGTTGGTGATGACATGAATCAAGACTACCTCAAGAGCTCAGTTAGGGGCAAGTCATTTCAGGAGCTCATCAAAGCTCAACTTCCAAAAACTAGACCATCTCAACAATTGGTCAATCAGGGGGTAAATCATCTCAAAGGCTCAGTCAGGGGCAGACTCCTACCATATTCAGATACTGGGGAAAATCATGTCATGGTAAATCTCAAAGTTCCCCAGCAGAATTCTTTCAAGAACCCAACAGACTGGGGCAAAGCAAGTTGCAAGGGGCAGGTCCTCTCTGTACTTCAAGTTGGATAAGCAAATCTTGCCAGAAACTAGAAACCATTGAGTTCATAGCAAAAGCACAATCTTCAGGCGTTGATTACATTGCTACGCTCATTCTTAGGCCTTCCTAACCCTCAAGCATAGTGCTTCTCTCAGGAACGAATACACAACTTATCAGCAAGTGATCAAACTTGGGGCACCAAGAGCATCCGGATCCATCTTACGATCATGGCATCGTTAAAGACTGAGTGTCGGGAAGTTAAACCCTCTCATCAACCAAAGTCCAATTCGCATTGGAAACTACCGAATAAAAGTCCACCTTGCTGGCACCTTCATAAAACTTATCCAATCACCTATCTGCATTCAAGCGCCATATGCATCATATGCATCATATGCATCATAAGCATCATTGCATACATGAGCCAAAATTTATATACATCCTCAGCATTTTCATCCCTACATACATCTTAGTGCATTAGAATTTTCATCGTATTTCCATGCAATATGGAGTACCTTTTACAAAATCAAACATGCATACATGCATAAGTCAAGATCCTGGATCAATCATGAGATTCCAGGTCGATCCTCAGGTAAGCCAATGGGCTTTTCCCATGGAGTTGTTCTTTTCAATCTTTTGTTTATTCAGTGGTTATCTTCCGACCTTTCATTGGTGTTTATCCAAGCTGAGTTCTTACCAGAGGTTGTTCAATGGGCGTTCCCCATGGAGTTGTTCTCTTCAACCTTTTGTTGATGAAATCACTATCTTCAACCTTTTGTTGATGAAATCGCTATCTTCAAATCAGTCAGTGGTGTTTGAATGATTCCTACCTTACTTATTGGGCGTTCCCCAGTGAGTTGATTCCTTTCAACATTTTGTTGATAAGGATGGTTTTGCTTGATGAATTCTTCAATCTTTTGTTGATCTCCCCAAGCCAATCTTAGTTCCATCCTTTTGGTGATAGCAAGATTTGTGGTTTTGATTTCACCTTCATCCTTTTGGTGATAGTGATCATTAAAGTATGTGTTTGTTATCATCCTTTTGGTGATACCAAGTTTTGTTCGACCTTAATTTCATCCTTTTGGTGAGGGAGGTCATGGAAACCAAGTGCTCACTATCATCTATTTGGTGATAGCAAGCTTTGCTGTTTGGTCGTTACCTTCATCCTTTTGGTGATAGTGTTCATTAAAGTGCGGGTTAGTTATCATCCTTTTAGTGATACCAAATGTTGTTGACCTTACTTTCATCCTTTTTGGCGAGGGAGGTCATTGAAAGTATGTGCTTACTATCATCCTTTTGGTGATAGCAAATTGTGTTATTACCTTCCTCCTTTTGATGTCGATGGTCTTTAAATTTGGGAATTAACTATCATCTTTTTGGTGATAGAGAATTGTGTTATTACCTTTATCCTTTTGATGTCGGTGATCTTTAAAGTTGGGAATTTATTATCATCCTTTTGGTGATAGCAAATTGTGTTATTGCCTTCATCCTTTTGATGTCGATGATCTTTGAAGTTGGGAATTTACTATCATTCTTTTGGTGATAGCGAATTGTGTCATCACCTTCATCCTTTTAATGTCGGTGATCTTTAATGTTGGGAATTTACTATCATCCTTAAGGTGATAGCGAATTAGTTCATTACCTTCATCCTTTTGATGTCGGTGATCTTTAAAGTTGGGAATTTACTATCTTCCTTTTGGTGATAGCTAAAGCTAGCGGGAATATACCTGAGTGAATTTCACACTCAAAGATACGACTGAGTCGCCACCGAACTTTATTTAGTCCTAAAGGACAGGGAAAATATCGATAAAACCCAAGGGAAAGAGAATTATGTAAGGGGGTCGGTTATGCGAGAGGAAGGTACTAGCACCTCACACATCTGTCGTACTTAACGGGGACCGTTTTGCTTACTTCTAGGCTTGGATGGGTTATCTATCTAAAGGCTTCTAGCTAAAAAAATAGGGAAGAAAAGAGACAAAGAAAGTGCTCACGGAGGATTAGGGTCCTTGTTCCTTTGTACCCTCATAGTGCAATGAGGAAATCAGAGCGTCGTAGTTCATGGAACCGGGGAAAGAGGAAGAAGAAGACGGCTCGCAAAGATATCGCAATCTCGTGCCTACGTATCCACATAGTGAAATGAGGAATTCAGAGCCTACGTAGTTCGGAGAACAAAGACAGGAAAAGAAAGGGAAATGGTGTCAAAACTAAGAGCGAAAGGAGGTATAAATACTCTACTGGGGAACACAGAAGAATGATATCAAAACCAAGAGCGAAAGACACGAAAATAGTGGCAACTCTGCTGAGAATAGGATAAAGTGTTGGTGTCGAAACCAAAAGGATAAAAGGGCAAGGAAGCTGGATTGATACATAGCAAGAGACACTGAAGATTCGGTATATAAGAGTATGATTCTGCAGGGAAAATAAAGGGCTTGGTGTCAACAGATGGACTATGATGAACCAAAAGAAGAGTGATGAACCAAGAGAAGGTGTTTGACTCTCAGGAGATCTCGGTATTTTAACTGATAAATAGTGGTTAGCCGAAAGAATGGGTGTGGAACCAAGCGAAGGTTGTGACCCAGAGGACGGGTGTGGAACCAAGCGAAGGTTGTGACCCAAGAGAACGGTACATTGACTGAACAGGCAGTACTTAACCGAAGAAAGGAAATTGGAACCAAAAGACGGTTGCTAACCCAAAGGTGTGAGTATTTGAACTAAAAGAAGGTTATTAACTCACAGGGGTATTGGTTTTAATAGACAGATTGTGATTAACCAAGAAGAAATGAGTAATTAACCAAGAGAAGGCAATTAACTCAAAAGAAGCTCTGTATGTTAACAAAAGGACTGTGGTTAACTGAGATACGAATGAAAATTGGTCTTTTAACTGACAGGTAGTGGTTAACCAATCAAAAGGGAGATACCAAGGGAAGGTTTTGAACTCCGCTAGGGATTCGGTGCTTAACAGGAAGATTGTGTTTTACCGAAAAAAGGTTTGAGACTTCGCCGGGGAAGAAGAGCGTTTGGTTTTAATAGACAGACTGTGATCGACCAAAGAAAGAATGATTACAAATCTTCTAGGGAATCAACAAGCAATGATTGACCAAAATAAAAGGATGTTGAACTGGAAGATGGTTATTAAGCCAAGAGACAATGATTAGGGTGTGAGTGATCAAAGAATGATTCGGCTAGAGATTAGAAGACGCTACAGTCTGGAGATAGAGATGATTATTCCAGGCACAGGAAGGCCTGGAGCACTGTACAAGATTTCACTGTTACTCGGTCGGTTTCAATTTATGCGCTATACTCTACTGGGGAACACAGAAGAATGATATCAAAACCAAGAGCGAAAGACACGGAAATAGTGGCAACTATGCTGAGAATAGGACAAAGTGATGGTGTCGAAACCAAAAGGATAAAGGGGCAAGGGAGCTGGATTGATACATAGCAAGAGACACTGGAGATTCGGTATATAAGAGTATGATTCTGCGCAGAAAATAAAGGGGTTGATGTCAACAGACGGACTGTGATGAACCAAAAAGAGAGTGATAAACCAAGAGAAGGTGTTTGACTCACAGGGGATCTCGGTATTTTAACTGATAAACAGTGGTTAACCGAAAGAATGGGTGTGGAACCAAGTGAAGGTTGTGACCCAGAGGACGGGTGTGGAACCAAGCCAAGGTTGTGACCCAAGAGAATGGTACATTGACTGAACAGGCAGTACTTGACCGAAGAAAGGAAATTGGAACCAAAAGACGGTTGTTAACCCAAAGGTATGAGTATTTGAACCAAAAGAAGGTTACTAACTCACAGGGGTAGTGGTTTTAATATAAAGGTTGTGATTAACCAAGACGAAACGAGTAATTAACCAAGAGAAGGCAATTAACTCAAAAGAAGCTCAGTATGTTAACAAATGGACTGTGGTTAACTGAGATACGAATGCAAAATGGTGTTTTAACTGACAGGCGGTGGTTAACCAATCAAAAGGGAGATAACCAAGGGAACGTTTGGAACTCCGCTAGGGATTCGGTGCTTAACAGGAAGATTGTGTTTAACCGAAAAAGGTTTGGGACTTCGCTGGGGAAGAAGAGCGTTTGGTTTTAATAGACAGACTGTGATCGACCAAAGAAAGAATGATTACAACTCTTCTAGGGAATCAACAAGCAATGATTGACCAAAATAAAAGGATGTTGAACCGGAAGACGGTTATTAACCCAAGAGACAATGATTAGGGTGCGAGTGATGAAAGAATGATTCGGCTGGAGATTGGAAGACGCTACAGTCTGGAGATAGAGACGTTTATTCCAGGCACAGGGTCATTCGTCCCCTACCCAAAGTAATCAGAATGAGTATATGAATTCTCCATTTTCATCCCTTCTCTAGCACCCAGAGTATAGTGCAGAAATTGAAACTGACCGAGTAACAGCGCCATCTTGTACAGTACTCAGTAGGGGATTAATAGAACATGGCTCTAAAAGATCCTATAGAGAGAAGAGAGGGGAAATTGACTAATTGAAACAAGGTTTCGACCAATCGATCAAAGGGAACGAACAAGCCAACAATAGTTCACACAAGTCGAAAGATCGTCAAAGCAAGCGTGCGAGGTAGTGATTATACAAAATTAAATTTGCTCAATAAAGAACAAACTTAATGTGATCAAGAATGAATTTGCAAAGCAAGAACAAACATCAATTAACATGCATCACAAATCACGTTATCGTGTTAACAAAAGTGTGCAAGAATCAACATGATCATACAATGTCAAAAATGCAAACAATTCCAAAGATCGATAAATCGTGCATCAAGGTTTGCAAACATGCTTCAAACAGAGGTTAAACATCTCTTAAAACATCCATAAATATCAAGCATATCAAGGCCTGGAAGTTAAATGAGGAAAGGAAACCAAACAAACATGAAAAAGCCAAAAAATGGCATTCTGTCAAAGTGTTAATCGGTTAACCATATATGGTTAATTGATTAACACCTTGAAAAGTTCAGAAAAATGTGAAAAATGACTGGTTAACCGATTAACCATATATGGTTAATCAATTAACACTGTGACAGTAGCAGAAAATCAATTTTCAAAAAGCACTTCCAGCAACTAATCACTTATCCAATCATCCACATGTTATGACATGCATTTGTACACGAAAATTACATCAAGTAGAAGAAATTAATCATCAATTGAAGGCATCAAACAATGAGATCAACAATCAAACAATCATAGGATTAATTGACACTGAAAAGATATCGGAACTACATTGCAAACATGCAAAAGTGATCGAAAATAGTAAATCGAGTAAGATTTACCAACGTACAAGCCGGAGGATTGCCTTGGTTATTGTTGTAAGAAAAATGTAGTGAGAATAAGCAAAGAAAACCAGAGAATTCCAAGCTTGAGATCAAATTGTAGCGAAACTGATAAAAAACACGAAAAATGCTCTGAATACGATATTGCACCGTGATGATCGAAACGATTACTTGAATTGAAGTAGAAGCTACTGTAAATCCAAAAATCCAAGTAGAAATGTAGTCGAATTGAGGTTTAGCTCAAGAGAATAACAATTTCGATGTGAATATTGTTACACTCTAATGGTGGAAATTGAGCTTTTGTGTGTGGTTTGGGAAGAAGATGCAAATGAATGTGAATAAGTTGCAGAAAATGCAGAGAGAATTGAGAGAAATGAGAGAGTGATCAAGTGAAAATAGTGAGAATGGTTGAACCCCCTTTCACAAATGTGAAGGTTTCTTTATATAGAGTGGAGGTTTGGAGTAGGCTAGGTTTGGACTTTGGTTTGGAACTTGCTTTGGAGCTTGCTTTAGAGTTAGTTACATCTAACTCACTGAGTCCGAAGTTGACTCAACAAGTTATTTGTTAACTCGGTGGAGCAATCCCAATGCAAGCTAACAATCCAATGGTCCACATGTTTAGGAGCAAGGGTGAACGGTGATCATGATTGAAAATGATGTAGTGTAACAAATGTCTTGAAGTGTCTTGAAATGTCTAGAATATTTCACACAATGCTAGAATAAAATAGGCTGCAAGAAAATGGAGAGTGAAAAGTTGTTGTCATGAAAATGCAGTAGAATCTGCCAAAACGCATGTGTTAATCAGTTAACCGTATATGGTTAATCGATTAAAACAACTAAATCTTGCCCAAATTTGGTTAAAAAGGTGTTATGGCCCCATGGTTCCGATTTCTGACCTTTTGCTTTGATTGATAGGCATAGAAACCCTTGTATTTTGCTCGTATTGATGATGTGATGATCTTGTAAGGATGTGATTAATCATGCTTTTAAATCCTCTGAAATTTTGTATACTCCTGCAACAAAACCACAGAGAAAAAAATGTTAATGCTTGTGTCAGCGATGCGAATGCACATGCTTATGCAAAAAGGCAAAAGGGGAGGTCAAATTTCGGGTTACGACAGCTGCCCCTATTTAATCCTTTTGGACCTGAATGTTTAAATTGCGCCAGTTTTTCGATTATTCGAGGTGGAAGGGGATTAAATAAAAGAGTAGCTCGAAAATTTGGCCGACGGAGACAAGAGATGAAAAGGTGAAAGTGTTTAGAGCTTGATAGAGTGAGAAGTTTAGCTGAAATTCTGCTGGGGAGATGAATCAGTCAACAGGGAGCATGCTTGATGCATATGCTATGTATGTTTGATCTTACATGATGCTTGATATCATGTTATGCAACAACAAAGGTTAAGGTATTGTGTTGCGGGTAGGCAGGGATGGTAGCAAAACACACTCGACGTCCTCTGTTGGGGAAAGAATCCACACATGGCGATGACTCCGCTGGGGAAAGAGTCTAGAAATCTTAGATTTGCAAGCCACTACCATTATTGTTGCTGGAGGTGAAGGTACCAGGACGAACTTTGGCCCATGGCTGACTCAGCTTGGGAAAAGCAAGATTCGGGTGATCTTAACTGCTTGGGGAAAAAATCGTGACATTACCGCTGCTAGGGAATGCCGGCTTCGACTTGTTGGGAATGTTGCAAGAATCTCACTCTTGTTGGGGAGGAGAAGATCAAACATATCTCTACTTAGGGGGTCAATCCAGGTTTTGTTGGGGAAATGGGAGGTGAGCAAAACCTTCCCAAACAACCATGACGGTGCTCGCTGGGAATCAAACCTGCAAATGGAGGCTACCGATCATCCCTTAGGGATTTTCGGTAAGGCATGAAATGCATAATGCTTTCTCTGTTGATTTGGCTTTTTATTATTCTCAATGCTTTATAGTATTATGTGATCACAAATGATAATTTATTTTGCCCATAAAGTACTGAAAAAGAGACAAATGAGAAATCAAATGCTGAATTTTATTGAATACGAAAATATTTGTACATAAGGTGTGTACACGGATGCAAAAATCCTTAATGAGGAAATTTGCAATAAATTGAAAAACAAAGGTAACTGGCAATGGGAAATTATGATTTGCATTAATTACAACATTGGCCACCATCTACTGTAAGTCTAGGTTCCAACACTTTGCACTCGTTGACAATGACTTGACTGCTTTATTACTGTCTGAGGTATAGCTATAATGAAGATAGGCTCAAGTGTTCACAGTCAAATGCCTTTATCCCTAATTTTTTCCTGGACATATATATGTTTTTTTCCGTCCACCGGGATACCCATTTTTTCCTAAGTCTCCCTTTCGGGTTTTCAACTTACCAGGCTGTTATTATTTATTATGATTTTTGCTTTGTCCCTAAGTTTTGCATGAACATTTCTTTTTTTGGTCCATCGGGACACCCATTTCTGCCTAGATTGTCCTCGCGGATGTCAATTTAGGGGGATCTTTATTCATCATTTTTTTCAGGCATAATATTTTTTGACTGCATCGGAGTTCACGGGTACACTACTACAAAACGTGCAAACAACAACGCCTAAGTCACCACGGTTCTTCCAAAAACCGTGGTGATATCTCTAAACTCAGGCGCTAACTTTATATAATTAAAAGTTTATAGGATATAATAACGATTGTAAGTATAACTGATATGATAGAATCAATCATTCATGGGTTCGAACCTCGGCTGTGGCAAAAAAAAATTCATTTAACGTTAAAGCGCTCCTTTCTTTTTTATTTATTTTTAAATAAGTGATATCACTAGAGTTATTATGGGTAACCGTCTTGGTATAGTTTTCTATTATTTTAAAATATAAAATATAATTACGGTTATAGTTTTAAACTGTAACGAAAAGTGATATTTTTTAATATATAAACGAAACTATCTGTTGCCCAGTTCATAACAATTGTTTCTCTCTAAAGAAAACCCTAACACAACCCCCTCCTCTCATGAATCTTAATCAATATTGTTACGAGTGAATGGAGAAAAGAAGCTTAAAGGATATCTGACGTGAGCAACATCTGGCGCAAACTCCTACGGCGGCGAAGATGGTATCTTCTCCTGCTCTCTTCTTTCTACTCTTCTTCTGGATGTTGTTGATGTTTAAAATTTAGGATTATTGTTTTAGTGTTTGGTTTTAGGATGTTGTGGAAAACATTATGTTATTGATGTTTTAGGGTTAAGTTTGATTTTTGTTGTGTTTCGTTGTAGATACATGGTGATGATGGTGGTAGAAAGCGTATGGTGGTGGCCAATTAATACTATGGTGAAGTTTCATATGGTTTTTGTAGCCATGAACAAAAATATAAGAAGTATGAAGTTATTGTATAAACTTCATCCACCTTATATTTCTTCTTCATGGCTTCACAAACTAGATGAACTTGATATATCATGATTTGTTTCAGTTCCACGATTATTTTCAATAAGAGGTGCGTTATTGACTCAATGTATCTTGATTTGTTACAGTCTCACTTGGGGTTTTATTGCTTAAATAATGTATGTTTTTTTATTGTGTTTCATGGATTTGTTGTATGTTGTTGTTGTTGACAAATGTTCTCAAAACAAGTACAAAACATTGCTAAGTCACAAGATAAAGGCTTCTTGTGACTTAACAATGTTTTGTTCTTTAAATTCTTATGCGGGTTGATAAGTTCAGTTTATTATCTACTATGTATATTGTTTGTTTCACTTACCTTTTAATGAAAATGCAATCATTTATATTGACATAGAAACTTATATTCTGAAAATTAAGATGTATTTTAAAATCAACATATATAAATCAATGTTTTTCGAATCGCATCTGTCTCATTCAACACATTTTATGTTCCTTAACACATAATATATGGTTTAATGGTGTGTTTGCTTCAATTCATCGATATAATTTACAGTCGTGTTGATAAGCGACGATGATAAGGTAAACTATAATAAAAGATATCGATGCATTGAAGGAATCAGACCATTGAATCGTATATTATGTGTTAAAGAACATAAAATGTGCTGAATGAGATGGATTCAATTCGAAAAAAATTGATGTGCTTAAGTTTGTTTTCAAGAATAGTTTAATTTTCAGATTATATATTTCTTTGCCAATTTGAATGGTTGTATTTCTTTAAATAGGTGTGTGGTAAACCAAGTAATATACATTTGAATATAATAAACTATGGGTACTTTCCACGGCGGTTGTCTACATTAGCCATCATCTAATGTAATTAATTTGCTGATGCTGGGTTTCGAACCCAGTACCTTATCTATCACAATAGTTGTTAAGCATAACTGTTGTGATATACCGTGCGCTTTCCAGAATACAGCAATGGTCCCAGGGCCGTGATTATAAGTAGCGCATTTACCACAACACTATACATAACAATGCCTTGATCTGCGTTATTATATGTATTTTTCAACCATTATTAAAGGTGTTTTACATAGTAGTGGTAGTGACAACTCCTCCCCTTCCATGGTGGCGAGGATCAGGGCTCCGCCTGAGAAGGCCTTCTTGACAACAAAGGGTCCTTCGTAGTTGGGAGTCCACTTGCTACGTGGATCTGAGTGAATAGGAGAATACCTCTTGAGCACGTGTTCGCCTTCTTGGAACGCTCGAGGGGGAAATTTCTTGTCAAAAGCTCGCTTGAGACATCCCTGATACAATTGACCATAGCAAACGGCAGTTAGGCGCTTTTCTTCAATGAGATTCAACTGGTTGTATCTGGATTGGACCCATTCAGCTTCATCAAGATCTGCTTCCATGATGACTCTGAGCAAAGGAATTTCGACTTTAATGGGTAGAACAACCTGCATACCATACATAATACAAAGTACGAACTGAAGTTCTGTAGCCATGAAATGCAAAGGGAAGCATTTCATGCCAATCCTTGTAAGTTTTAACCATTTTCTGGACAATTCTCTTGATGTTTTTGTTTGCTACTTCAACGACACCATTCATCTTGAGCCGATATGGTGAAGAGTTGTGGTGCTCGATCTTGAATTCTTGACATAACTCCTTCATCATCTTGTTGTTCAAGTTGCTTGCATTGTCAGTGATAATACTGCTCTGAATACCATAGTGACAGATTATCTCTTTCTTGATAAATCTGGCAACCACTTGTCGTGTAACATTTGCATAAGAAGCAGCTTCAACCCACTTGGTGAAGTAGTCGATAACAACTAGAATGAAGCGATGACCGTTGGAAGCTTTCAGCTCGATCATCCCAATCATATCGATACCCCACATAGAGAAAGGCCATGGAGAAGTCAAAACATTCAATGGAGTTGGTGGCACATGGATCTTGTCACCATAGATTTGGCATTTGTGACATCTTTTGGAAAAGTTGTAGCAATCTACCTTCATTGTTGTCCAGTAATAACCAGCTCGAAGGATCTTCTTAGCCATGGAAGGACCTTTGGCATGTACACCCTCATAACCCTCATGTATGGACCTTATGATTGTGTTTGCTTCGTGTTTATCCACGCGTCTAAGCAACACGGAGTCATAATTCCTTTTGTACAGTACACCACTACTCAAGAAGAATTTAACGCAGAGTCGTCTAAGAGCTTTCTTGTCAGTGATAGTGATACCCTAGGGATATTCCTGTTTTTCCAGACATCTTTTGATGCCGTGGAACTAAGGCTTGTCGTCAAACTCGTCCTCGATTGCTAAATAGTGCACTGGTTCAGTCAAATGATCAATGCGGATAGTAGGAGCTTATTTCTTCCACTTGACTTTGAACATGGATGCCAAGGTGGCAAGAGCATCAGCTAGTTGATTCTCTTCCCTAGGGATATGATGAAAAGAGATTTCATCAAAATAGGGAATCAATATCGCGATGTGCTTTTGGTACAGAACCAGCTTGGAATCCCGAGTCACAAAATCTCCTCTGACTTGGCCAATAACCAGGTCAGAATCTCCATAAACCTCAAGAATCTTGATTCTCATGTCAATTGCCGCTCCAATTCCGTAGATACATGCTTCGTACTTAGCCATATTGTTAGTACATGCAAAGCATAATCTGGCGGTGAAGGGAAGATGAAAACCTATCAGAGAGATGAGGATAGCACCCATTCCATGACCTTTAGCATTAGAGGCCCCGTCGAACACGACCGTCCATCGCACCCTTGGTTCGGGTCCGATGTCAGGGTCTGGAGTCTCATAATCTCTGATAAATAGAACATTCTCATCAAAAAAACAAATTTCATTTGTTGATAACCCTCCACAGGTTAATGAGCAAGGTAGTTAGACAAGACGCTTTCTTTTATTGCTTTCTGGTTAACATGTTGGATGTCATACTCAATTAACAACATTTGCCACTGAGCAATTCTTCCAGAGATAACAGGCTTTTCGAATATGTACTTTATCGGATCCATTTTGGATATCAATAAAGTTGTATGGCAAATCATGTATTGTCTTAGGCGTCGAGCAGCCCATACCATAGCACAACAAGTCTTCTCCAAGAGTGAGTATCTGGTCTCACAATCAGTGAACTTCTTGCTCAGATAGTAAATTGCATTCTATTTTCTGCCAGTGTCGTCAAGCTGGCCCAATACACAGCCCATAGATTCATCTAGAACAGTGAGATACATGATTAAAGGCCTACCAGGAACCGGCGGTACTAAGATCGGTGGTTCTTGAAAATATTGTTTTATTTTGTCAAAATCTTCTTGACAATCATTGTTCCACTCGACCGATTGATTTTTTCTTAGCAATTTGAATATCGGTTCACAAGTAGCCGTCAAGGGAGAAATGAATCTTGAGATGTAATTAAGTCTGCCCAGAAATCTACAGACTTCTTTATCTGTTTTGGGAGGCGGCATATTTTTAATTGCTCTAACCTTGTCAGGATCAACCTCAATGCCCTTCTGACTTACAATGAAGCCTAACAGTTTACCAGACCGGACTTCGAAGGTGCACTTCGTAAGATTCAACCGTAGTCTAAACTTTTGGAGTCTGTTAAACAGTTTCCTCATATGGTCCAAGTGAGCTTATTCAGTCTTGGACTTGGCAATCATACTCTTTATGGATCATATCGTGAAAGAGGGTTGTCATGTCACGTTGGTATATTGCCCCTGCGTTCTTCAAAATGAATGGCATGACTTTGTAGCAATATGTACCCCAAGGCGTGATAAAGGTGGTCTTCTCCATATCAGCTGGGGAAATCTTGATCTGATTATATCATGACTATCCATAAATGAAAAGACAGAAAATTGCGCAGTGTTGTCTACAAATATGTCAATATGAGGAAGAGGAAAATCATCTTTTGGGCTTTCCTTATTGAGATCTCGATAATCCACACACATTCTGACTTTTCTATATTTCTTAGAAACTAGGACGATGTTAACAACCAATTCAGGATATTCAGAAGTGACTAAGAACCCAGCATCAAACTGTTTCTTTACCTCTTCTTTGATCTTAAGTGGCATATCGGGTCTGGTCCTTTTGAGTTTCTGCTTGATAGGAGGACATTGGTAAGTGATGTTCAACGATGTTGGTATCCAACCCAGACATATCTTGATAAGACCAGGCGAAGATATCAACATACTCTTTCAATAACTTGACCAACTCGGAGTGTACATGCTTAGCGAGGGATGCCCCAACCTTGATTCCCTTTCTGACTTTCCCAGTACCAAGGTTGATAACTTCCACTGGCTCTTTGTGTGGCTGAATCTCTTTCTGCTCGTGCTCAAGGAGCCTGGCTAGTTCAGCCAGTAATTCACAATCTTCCTCACCATCTTCTTTGGCCTGGTTGATTGGAATCCTAGAGTTACAATGGGTGTTTGCCATGTTGTTATCAATGCATTTATTTTTTCTGCATGTTTATGAATATGTTTAGAATGAGCTATTTTAAAAGGTGAAAATAAAAGAAACTTTTGCTATTTATTTTCTTTTTGTGAAAAAGTAAAATAAAGAAAGGAAAAGAGCATGATTTGAATGCAAACAAACTTTTATCTATTGGTCACATAATATTTCAAAAGCAGGAGGCCCTTTACAAGCTATCCACTGGTCTTGGGAGAGGACAAGGGAACAGGAAAGCAAAATGCATTACATGTTTGTAGGAAAAACCACGGGAACCACGGTAGATGTCCAATTGTTGAGCTTGAAGCCAGGCGGAGACTTGCGTACAAAGCTTGCACTTTGGTTACTAGGACTAGCATCATCAATGGCTGCTACAATATCACCCTTTTGAAAACCCGCACTACTGAACTTGATCAAGTTGCACCGCTTCTGACCACGTGAGCTATCCTGTTGATCATGACGATAACCCAATCCAAAACGATAATGTTTCTCTACCACATCCAAAACATGCCCCTAGTCAGGCAAGGTGGCTTTCTCAATGGTCTCTTTAGCACTCCTGGCAGATGACATGGTCAATTTTGGCGATCTACTTTGACTAGTTGAAGCGGAGCTAACATCTTCAAACTCAAGACATTGCAAAGACACATCAGTTATGCCTTCATCAATCTCGACGTACCGGAAGGATGCTAACTCGCTTACTAGAAAATCCTCTTCACCACAAACAATGACCAATTGCTCGTCAATCATGAATTTCAGTTTCTGATGTAATGTGGAAGTAACTGGCCCTGCAGCATGGATCCAAGGTCGACCCAATAGGAAACTATACGCAGGATCGATATCCATCACTTGGAAATAATGGTAAACAAATACGGTCTGATCTTAATGGGCAGATCCACCTCGCCAATAACTTGCCATTTGGAACCGTCAAAAGCTCTAACAATTAAAGCGCTCTTCCTCATCTCGCTCCCTTCTACCAGTAGTTGACTCAACGTGCCCTTAGGCATCACGTTGAGAGAAGAAACGATATCCACAAGGACACGAGATAGCAAGGTGTCCATGCAAGTCACTGATATGTGCAAGGCTCTATTATGGGTTGTTGCTTCAGGAGGAAACTCTGATTCGTTGAAACCCAAATATTGACTTGCAGTTATGTTTGCGACCATGTCATCAAACTGCTCTACGGGGATATCGTGCATTACATGAGCAACATTTAAAACTTTTAGCAAAGCCAATCTGTGCACGGGCGAGCTCATAAGCAAAGATAAGATTGAAATCTTTGAGGGTGTTTGCCCCAGCTAATCCACAATCTTAAAATTACTTTTCTTGATCAGCTTGAGAAAATATTGATCATCAATTGCCTCTTTACTTTTTGCAGTATCCATAGATGGAGTGACTGGCACGGATGTAGTGGTAGATGCCCCTTGTTGCACAACAGGGGTAGTTGAAGAAGATTTCTCCTTGGGAGGAACAACAGTTGGAATTTGTACTGGCTTAGATGTGACCTTTGGAGCAAACACTCGTCCACTACGAGTCATGCCTTCGGCAGCGGTTGCGTTCACAATATCAGATTCAAAAAACTAGATCTCTTGACCTTCAGAAAACACGGTAGAACCATACTTCCAAGGTACCTCTTTTGAATTCTGATACGGGAAAGGCTTTGGCAAACAAACGATGATAGGCTATATCTTGTTCTTAGGAGCTTCCACGGGAGCCTTCCTATATATGATCGTGAACGGCTCAATGGTAGCTACCTCTTCTAAAGACTTGGATCTAGTAAACAGAACCACACCTCGGTTCATCAAGATCTGAACACAACCTTTCAACCTTCGACATTGATTGGGATTGTCATCACAAATATGGCACTTTCCATGAAGACCCTTCAATAACTCTTGCTCATTCAATTTCTTGAACACAACAGGCATCAGAGTTTTCACTTCGTCGACATCTCTGATCTACTCAACCCCTTGATTGTCTTCGACCATGTTAATCCCCGATCCACCATGAGTAGGCAAATGATTAGTTTGTACGTTAGGCTAATCTTCAGCAAATGTCAGGATTTTCCGATCAATAAGCTCTTGAACTTTGGTCTTTAAAACAATGCAATCTTCGATAGCATGTCCTATGTACCCAGAATGGTAAGCATGTGATCCATTCGGATTATGCTTCGGACTATAAGGAAGAATTGCATGTGCGATGTCTTTTGGAATGATTTCCCCTTGATGAACCAGATAAGGGAACAATTCCGTATACGGCACGAGAATTTTGTCAAAATTCGAACATTTACGATTGTTCTGATTGTTGTTGTTCTGTCTGTTGTGCTTATTACCATTGTTTTGTTGAGATTGTTGACATTGCGGTTGTTGCTTCTGAGAATTTTGAGCTTGTGGTTATGGATGATATTGATATGGCGGTTGTTGATACTGGGTAGCAGTGATATAAGGATATAGATAGTATGGCATGGGAGCCATAGGAGCCTGATATTGAGGAGGGGTTTTTGCCATCACGGCGTTCGCCTCGCCTTCTTTCTTCTTCAAATGACTGCTCCGAGGTTTCTTGTTGGTTGACTATTGACTTGCTGAACCAGCAATCCTACCAATTTTCAAACCATTTTCAATTCTTTCACCAATAGTCACAATATCAGCGAAGTTTGAAGAAGAACTACCCATCATTTTCTCATAGTACAACCCTTGCAAAGTTCCCATAAAGATATCAACTAGCTCAGTGTTAGAAAGAGCAGTCACACACGAGAGGCCATTTCATGCCACCTTTACGCATATTCCTTAAAAGTTTTAGTTGTGCGCTGGGACTGATTCTGTAATTGCAATCTGGTAGGAGCCAAATCAAGATTATACTTGTATTGTTTCAAAAATGCTTCGGACAAGTCTCTCCATGAGAGAATCTTGCTACGCTCTAAACCCATTTACCAATCCAAAGAAGCTCCAAACAAGCTATCTTGAAAGCAATGCACCAGCAATTCATCGTTGTCTATGTAGGATGTTATCTTCCTTTAGTACATCGTCACGTGACTCCGCGGACAACTCAACCCTTTGTATTTTGGAAGCTCTGGAATCTTGAACTTTTGTGGCAGCATAACATTGGGAACTAAACACAAGTCTTTGGCATCTGTGCCAAAAGCAAAATAACCTTCGATGGCTTTAATCCTTTCATCCAACAGCTTATAATCTGCAGGTGTGTTATGATTAGCTGGTCTGTCAAGAGTCTATAGATTTGGAAGTTATAACACGGCTGGAGCAGGCATCTGAGGAGAAGCAAACTGAGACGGATATACCAGCCCAAAATTTACCATCTGACCAGAGTTCTGACCCATCTGAAAACCATACTGATAACCAGGAGAAGGTACCACATCGACTGAGGATGCCCTAGGATAAGGCATTCCAGCATGAATATTCTGAACAACAGTTTGAGCAAATTGAGACAAAAATGGAACATGAATCGGAGGACCCCTATACACACTCATCCTCGTCAGGGGGTTCAACCTCGGTAGACACATGAGTCTGGCGAGCCTGCTCCTGAGGAATCTTATGATCATCATTGTTCACCACAGGAGGCGGAATCGGAGTAAGCATGCCTCATGGGTAAGCAACACAATTCCCATTGGGCATGGGTGTAACAAAAGGTTGATACGGCACAAAGACGCTACCACTGGCAATCTGAGGAGTGAAATTCGGGGGAATTCCCCATGGAAAGGTAGCAGGCATCCTATTCGGACCTGGATGAGAACTTGGTAGGTTGACAGTAGGTTGAGCAACAGTCTCAACTGGCGGTTCAACAACAGCAGGAGAAGAAGTAGCAACAGGTGGAGAAATCACCACATGAGTGACAACAGTTGCATCAGTAGCGGTTGCAACAATAGAAGTAGTGGCAGCGACGTCCTTCTGAGCGTGAAGGAACTCCATGATAACATCCATGTTAGTTTGGAACTGATCCATCCGACCTTGAAACTGAGCCAAGGTTTCCTTGTAGGCAACATTCTCTGCTTCAAAATCAGCCATGATCTTAGATTTGCTTGAGCGAGTTAAATAGTGATGTCGAGTCGTCGTCTTGCTATAAGGCGGACACAGACAGGGTAAGAATTTTGTTTTTCTGGATGAGGGACGTGCATATGTGTTTGAATGAATGCAATGCATGCAAAAATAATGTTTTAAATTCTCGGAATTCGTAAGGTTATCTTTGTTAACAATAATAATAAAGCATACAAGTAAAGGTGCAAAGATAAAACTGGTAAGAAACTCCCCATTCATTCAATAAAGGGAAAGAATTACAAGCAAAATATGACTCAAATATCTGCCTTTTGGGCTACAACAAGATCAGTCTGGATTCTATCAAAATCCACCCTACGAACAGATAAGAAATGACTGACAACCCAAGGAGTCTTGTCAATAGAACATCACCATATGCATCCTTCAACAACCCCGACAAGTCTTCCAGTGTGTGCTCAGAAAATCTGGTTAGACGGCCGTGTTTCTCACTCCAATACTCCGCATCCTTCATGAGGTTATGTATCAAAGAATGATTAGGTCCCTGAAGAAGATTCTGTAGAAATGCGTCTTTCTGATCCAAGAGGACTTACAGATGGCAGCTTTGGCGCTTCCACTGGGTACTCTCTAAGTTGAGCTGGTTGATCTCCTCTTGGCTCTGATGTACTTGACTTGCAGCTTCTGCAAACTGGTCAACACGGTCTTGTTCACTCTGTAGCTTTGTCTTGTATTCTAATAATTTTCCTCGAAGTTCTCCAAGTTTCTTCTTGTAGCTTAACTCACTCTTGTAGTCTTGATGTTGAGTGTCAGTGAGTTGTCTCTTCTTTGAGGTAAGGCCATCATAAGTACTCTTCAAAGCCCACTTTCCTTCGCTTGTTCTGTTCAACTTCCACCTCTTTGAGCATGCACTCTCTCTTCTGATGGAGCTCAATCTATAAGCTTTCCTTCTCGGATGTGACTCTATCAAGGTTGAGGCGAAGATCAACATTCTCCTTCTTCAACTTTTCAATAGTCAACTTGAGTTGGTCGACTTCAGATGGAGGAACAATGGCAAGTTCAGGAAGCTTGACACTCATGGAAGGCTCAGAAGGAAATGGCAGCAAGGTCTCCTTGACTCGTTTCTTAACCCATTGTGTGTAGGCTTCTCTTGCTATGCAGTTCTTCCTATCCAACTCGGCTCTCCCTTCACGGTGAATTTGTGCCCAAGAAGCACTACACCTCTTCAGTAATCCTATATCATTAACCCCTTCATGAAAGATGAACTCTTCCACTACCTCAGGATCTGGCTTGTCAAGCATAGGAAACCCCAACTAACGGAAGGCAACTCTCAGATTGTAGTTAATTCCACCCTTTGTACCCAAGAGAGGAACATTGGAGAATTTACCATAATGAAGAATGATCTTAGTGTCGTCGTAGACTCGAGAATACCAAGAGATGTCATCAGCTGATAATCCTAAAATGTGAAGCACCTAAGTGGCGGGTCGTAGAACTGAACAAGTGTATGAATGGCAGTGATGTTGACTTCAGTGTTGAGGATGGCTAACGGATTACCATAATCATCTTTGAAAACACCTCTGTTATCTTCAACAAAATGGGATGCTAAATCTCTCAAAGTCTTCAGCTTAGGCTTCACAAACTTGTAGCTAAAGATACCTCTACAACTAGTACTCATCTTCTATGATTATGTTAACAAAGAATAAGCCTTCGAATAACCTGGAAATGCACATGCAAAAATTAATTGACATGATGAAATGATATGCAACACAAGAATCAAGAAGCCATCACAGTCTGAATAATCAATTTTGAATAATCTTTATATCTGCATATAAAATTCTATGTCGGTGCAAAAACTTGACATGCGTGAGAGAACAAAAGTTATGAAGAGTCTTAGTTTCCCGCAAAAACCTAATATCCCCTCACAGGTGTGATCTAGACTCACAAAGGTGGTCTCTAGAAGGTCTCCTAGAGTCATGGAATCAAGTGAAAATACCCATCCATAGCGAATTCTCGTAGGACGAAGGTATTCTGAAGCGAGACATAGTCTGGGTATGGTTCTCGTGATAAACTAACGCGCAAAATGCAAGCGTCACGACTATCCATGTTCTATCCTGTGTGTATGCTCAATCCCGAGTATAGAGCTTATCTCTACAATAATATCTACCCATCCCAACAACAGCAGAAAATATAGCAGATATCCAAAATATACAACATATGAATATTTAAAGCAGTAAAGAAATGCAGTAAATAAACATAAAAGCAAAGCAAGTAAATCTTAAAGATAAACACTCAAACAAGCAATAAAATAAACAAAACTAGGCAAGACCTCAACTTGCAAGAGCAAGACATCCCCAGCAGAGTCACCAGCTGAAGCTAGCGGGATTATACCTGAGTGAATCACACACTCAAAGATACAACAGAGTCGCCACTGAAATTTATTTAGTCCCAAAGAATAGGGAAAATATCGATAAAACCCAAGGGGAAGAGAAACGGGTAAGGGGGTCAGTTATGTAAGAGGAAGGTACTAGCACCTCACGCATCCGTGGTACTCGACGAGAACCGTTTTGCTTACTTCTAGGCTTGGATGGGTTCTCTATCTAAAGGCTTTTAGCTAAAAAAAGTGAAGAAAACAGACGAAGAAAGTGCTCACGGAGGATTAGGGCCCTCATGCCTACATACCCTCATAGTGCAATGAGGAAATCAGAGCGTCGTAGTTCATGGAACCAGGGAAAGAGGAAGAAGAAGGCGGCTCGCCAAGATTTCACAATCTCGTGCCTACGTATCCCCATAGTGCAATGAGGAATTTAGAGCCTACGTAGTTCGAGAACAAAGACATGAAAAGAAAGGGAAATGGTGTCAAAACCAAGAGTGAAATGAGGTAGAAAGACTCTACTGGGGAACACATAAGAATGGTGTCAAAACCAAAAGAGAAAGACACAGAAATAGTGGCAACTCTGCTGAGAATAGGACAAAGAGATGGTGTTGAAACCAAAAGAATAAAGGGGCAAGGGAACTAAATTGAGACATAGCAAGAGACACTGAAGATTCGGTATATAAGAGTATGATTATGTGGGGAAAATAAAGGGGTTGGTGTCAACAGACGAAGAGTGATGAACCAAAAGAAGATGCTTGACTATCAGAGGATCTCGGTATTTTAACTGATAATCTGTGGTTAACCAAACGAAAGGGTGTGGAACCAAGCGAAGGTTGTGACCAAGAAGATGGGTGCGGAACCAAGCAAAGGTTGTGACCCAAGAAAACGGTACATTGACTGAACAGACAGTACTTAACCGAAGAAAGGGTATTGGAACCAAAAGACGGTTGCTAACCCAAATGTGTGAGTATTTGAACCAAAATAAGGTTACTAACTCACAGGGGTATTGGTTTTAACAGAAAGACTGTGATTAACCAAGAAGAAATGAGTAATTAACCAAGAAAAGGTGATTAACTCAAAAGAAGCTCAGTATGTTAACAGATGGACTGTGGTTAACTGAGAAACGGGTGCAAATTGGTGTTTTAACTGATAGGCAGTGGTTAACCAATCAAAAGGGAGAGAACCAAGGGAAGGTTGTGAACTCTGCTAGGGATTCGGTGCTTAACAGGAAGACTCTGTTTAACTTAAAAAAGGTTTGAGACTTTGCTGGGGAAGAAGAGTGTTTGGTTTTAACAGAGAGACTGTGATCGACCAAAGAAAGAATGATTACAACTCTTCTAGGGAATCAATAAGCAATGATTGACCAAAAGAAAAGGATATTGAACCGGAAGACGGTTATTAACCCAAGAGACAAAGATTAGGGTGCGAGTGATCAAAGAATGATTCGGTTGGAGATTGAAAGACGCTACAGTCTGGACATAGAGACGATTATTCCATGCACAGGGTCATTCGTCCCCTACCCAAAGTAATCAGAATGAGTATAGGAATTCTCCATTCTCATCCCTTCTCTATAACCCAGAGTATAGTGTGAAAATTAAAACCGACCGAGTAACAGCGCCATCTTGTACAGTGCTCTAGTGTGTTGTGCAGACATCTGACTCAGCAGGGGATTAAGAGAACAAGGCTCTAAACAAGGTTTCGACTAATCGATCAAAGGGAATGAACAAGCCAATAATCTTTCACACAAGTCGAAAGATCGTCAAAGCAAGCGTGCAAGGTAGTGCTTATACAAAATTAAATTTGCTCAATAAAGAACAAACTTAATGTGATCAAGAATGAATTTGCAAAACAAGAACAAACATCAATTAGCATGCATCACAAATCACGTTATCGTGTTAACAAAAGTGTGCAAGAATCAACATGATCATACAATGTCAAAAATGCAAACAATTCCAAAGATCGATAAATCGGGAATCAAGGTTTGTAAACATGCTTCAAACAGAGGTTAAACAGCTCTCAAGACATCCACAAATATCAAGCATATTAAGCCATGAAAGTTAAATGAGGAAAGAAAACCAAACAAACATGAAAAAGCAATAAAATGGCATTCTATCACAATGTTAATCGGTTAACACCTTGAAAAGTTCAGAAAAAACGTGAAAAATGACTGGTTAACCGATTAACCATATATGTTTAATCGATTAACACTGTAATAGTAGCAGAAAATCAATTTTCAAAAAGCACTTCCAGCAACTAATCACTTATCCAATCATCCACATATTATGGCATGCATTTGTACACAAAAATTACATCAAGTAGAATCAATTAATTATCAATTGAAGGCATCAAACATTGAGATCAACAATCAAACAATCACATGATTTATTGACACCGAAAAGATATCAGAACTACATTGCGGACATGCGAAAGTAATCGAAAACAGTAAATCGAGCAAGAATTACCAACCTACAAGGCGGAGGATTTCCTTGGTGATTGTTGTAAGCAAAATGTAGTGAGAATAAGCAAAGAAAACCAGAGAATTCCAAGCTTGAGATCAAATCATAGGGAAACCGATAAAAACACGAAAAATGCTCTGAATACAAATTTGCACCGAGATGATCGAAACGATTACTTGAATTGAAGTAGAAGCTACTGTAAATCCAAAAATCCAAGTAGAAATATAGTGGAATGAAGGTTTAGGTCAAGAGAATAACAATTTCGATGTGAAGATTGTTACACTCTAATGGTGGAAATTGAGCTTTTGTGTGTGGTTTGGGAAGAAGATGCAGATGAATGTGAAGAAGTTGCAGAAAATGCAGAGAGAATTGAGAGAAATGAGAGAGTGATCAAGTGAAAATAGTGAGAATGGTTGAACCCCTTTTCACAAATGTGATGGTTTCTTTATATAAAGTGGAGGTTTGAAGTGGGCTAGGTTTGGACTTTGGTTTGGAGCTTGCTTTGGAGCTAGCTTTAGAGTTAGTTACATCTAACTCCCTGAGTTGGAAGTTGACTCAGTTAGTTATTTGTTAACTCGGTCGAGCAATCCCAATGCAAGCTAACAATCTAATGGTCCACATGTTTAGGAGCAAGGGTGCATGATGATCATGATTGAAAATGATGTAGTGTAGCAAATGTCTTAAAGTGTCTTGAAATGTCTAGAATATTTCACATAATGCTAGAATAAAATAGACCACAAGAAAATGGAGAGTGAAAAGTTCATGTCATGAAAATGCAGCAGAATCTGCCAAAACGCATGTGTTAATGGTTAACCGTATATGGTTAATCGATTAACACAACCAACATTTGACTAAATTTGCTTAAAAAAGGTGTTATGGCCATGGTTCTGATTTGCGACCTTTTGCTTTGATGGATAGGCATAGAAACCCTTGTATTTTGCTTGTATTAATAATGTGATGATCTTGTGAGGATGTGATTAATCAGGCTTTGAAATCCTCTGAAATTATGGATACTCCTGCAACAAAACCACAGAGAAAAAATGCTAATGCTTGTGCTAGCGATGCGAATGCACATGCTTATGCAAAAAGGCAAAATGGGAGGTCAAATTTCGAGTTACGACAATAGCGAATTGTGTTATTAGCTTCATCCTTACGGTGTCGGTGATCTTTAAATTTGGGAATTTACTATCATCCTTTTGGTGATTGTGAATTGTGTCATCACCTTCATCCTTTTGGTGTTGCTAATATTTGAAGATTGGGAGCTTACTATCATCCTTTTGGTGATAGCGAGTTGTGTGTTCACTATCATCCTTTTGGTGATAGATCCATCATCATTTTAATGTCAGAGATCTTTGTGTGTACTTACTATCATACTTTTGGTGATAGGGAGTTGTGTGTGTTTACTGTCATCCTTTTGGTGATAAAATTGTCATCCTTTTGGTGTCGACAATCTTTGTAGTTATGATCTCACCATTGTTCTTTTGTCAATGGCGATCCTTGCAAATTTGTGGCCTTAGTGTCATCCTTTTGGTCCTAGCAGAAGTCATTTTTGATCTAACTATCATCCTTTTGGTGATGGCATTCTTTGGCATTCTGATTTAACCTTCATCCTTTTGATGTTGGTGATCTTTGAAGACGATCGAGTTAACTATCATCATTTTGGTGATAGAAAGCTTTGTGTATCGATCTTACTATTATCCTTTTGGTAATAGCAATTTTTAGTGTGATAACTATCATCCTTTTGGTGGTAGTGATCTTTGTCATTTTAAATTATTCACCATCCTTTTGGTGATGGTTGTTATCCTTTTGGTAATATAAATTTGTGAGTCGTGGGTCTTACTATCATCCTCTTGTTGATGTTGTCTTTGGTCTTGATGCCTAATCATCATCCTTTTGGTGATGCAGTCGTTAAGGTTTAATTTAACCATCATCCTTTTGGTGTTGGCAATTTTGGAAGGCATTGTGAGCTTACTATCATCCTTTTGGTGATAACCAGCTTTGTTGATATCCTTTTGGAGCCAGCGGTCTTTGTAGTTTTGAGTTTACCATAGTCTTTTTTATGTCGTTAAACTTCTATCATTGTTAGTGTCCGCTCAAGGGTCGACCTTGATCTGGTTTCTTTTAAAACTCATTACACTTTCTTTCTTAGACAAAATTCGGGGTCTTTTGGTATTTAATTATCTTCCACTACGAATGTATGAAGATCGCTGTAATTCATACCTTCTGGTTCAAGTTAATTAAATAGGAGAATCTGTCATACCCCAATTTTGTTTGGACACTTTACTATTATATGGGTTTTAATCATATTTTATTTTGAATAAAAAAAGATAGCCCATTTGGTAGTGAAATTAGAATTCAAGGATATTCAAGCATAAGGTCATGGGTTTGAATCTCAACTTTCCTTTTTTCAGTACATTTTTCTCATTTTACCTTTAATTCTATTTTTCACAAAAAAATCAAAATAAATTGCAATTTTATTTTTTTATTTTTTGGTTTTATTATTATAGTATAAGATATATATATTATGATTGTGAACACTTTCCAAAACATTCACATGACAAGATCATCAAACTTTCCAAAACATTCACTTGACAATATCATCAAACTTTCCAAGACAACTTCATGACAAGATCAACCAAAACTGAAAGGGGATTAAAACTTGGTGGACAAATTTCATAATGTCAGTAAATGGTTATGTCCAATTCCATTTGTGGCATAATCTTGAGGCTATAAGAAGGAGAAGCTAAGAAAGAAAAAAGAGGGGAGAAAACGACCGAAAAACAGAAAGAAGGGAGAGCGGAGGATGTATTTTCTTCATTTGCATACAGGTAAATCTTCATACAGTATATATAACATGCGGTTCCTGTAATAGTTCATAGATATTATATACTTTAAAGATGTTTTGTTTTATATATACATGAACATGCATCTGCATCTCAAAGATATATGTATGTTTAATGATTTGCTTAGTTTTTTATATATGGATTTTTTTTAAGTGTGTATATATATATATATATATATATATATATATATATATATATATATATATATATATATTTATGTTGTTAATTTAAATGTATATATATATTTTTAGTATGATAATATTGAATTTTGTTGTTGTGATTTTTTCGGATCGGACCGTGTCGATACGCTGTTTGCACATTGGTGTGCACGATGTGTGGCATTTGTTTTGGTTTGATTTGGTTGTGATGATCGCATTTTTGCATTAGCAACGTTGTTTTTTTTAGCATTTTAAAATTCCTTTTTCTTTATTCTCCGTTTTGATAATTTAGATTTGCACAATTTTTGGTCCCTCTTGCGAGATCACGTATATTGTAGCATGCTAGTGGTGGTTTTTATCGGTTTATGTGCAATGTGCTATATTTGTTTATCCTTGTATTTAAATTTTGCACACGTACGATGGTTTAGCATAGTGACAATCCACTTTTTGCACTTACTGATTCGCGTTTTTGATTTGCAACTCACGATTTTCTTTGATTTTATTTTCTTGTTGTTTTTTGATTCGATTTGCGATGACAGCTAACGCGGTAGAAATTTGATATTTAATTTTTGTGCTAATTTTCAATGACTCAATGCCGCTGGCTTTGAATCGGATTTAATTCTTTGCGGTAGCCTTGCACGTCTTCGCAAATGCGGTTTGATTCACATACTTACGTCATGAATTTAATTTGTGCACTTTTCTTTTCAATTTACGTTTTGATTCATTTGTTATGGATGTGTGATGTTAATATTGTGTATGCATGTTATTTCTATTCACACCTAAATTATTTTTAAAACTAATTCTTGATTTAATAAAGCCATTTTTAAACCCCTGTAAGTCGATTGTTTCTATGATCGCCATCAACCAAACCCAAAACATTCTTGATTCATATATCAAGCCCTACCCCCAACTTGTAAGTCGATTGCCATTTGCATCGCCATCAACCAAGTAAACCCTTGATCCAGCATCAAGTGGTTTACTTCCTTAACTCTTGTAAGTCGATTACCTTTTGCATCGCCATCACGCAAATTCAAACCTCGATCAACATTGAGTATTTTCCTTAAACAATTCAAGATACATAATTATTATCTAAACACTATTTTATTAAAAATAATGGGAGGGGTTTTGAGTCTTTGAAATTTCTCCTCAATTGTTTGGATGTGAGATATCTTTCTCGTGTTCAAACAATTATTTCCTTAAAATACCTAATCATATCTTTACATTATTTCACTAAAGATGAAACAGGGGGTGTGGAGTCTTTCATTCCTATCCTTCAATTGTTTGAATACGAGATATCTTTCTCGTGTTCAAGCGATTAATATCTATAAAACACACTAACAAACCATAGTGCCGAACTATGATTGCTCTGACTTTCCCATTGCACGAGGGAATACGTAGGCACAAGGGCCCCAATCCTTGGCGAGCACCCTAATAAAAAACCAACCATTTTCCCCTAACAAAGTAACCATATCTAGAATCTTTTGCAAACCTTTTTATTATTTGAAGAAAACAAATAGAATAAGTTAGCATTCAATCATAAATTAGACTAAAAGGTTCCCGTTGAGTACAACGAACGTGAGGGGATGCTAATACATTCCCCTTGCGTAACCGACTCCTGAACCCAGATATGGTTGCGATGATCATTTTCCATTTTTAAAAAAGATTTTCTCGATATTTTCTTATTCCTTCATTAGAATAAATTAAAATTCGATGGCGACTCTATTTGAACAACTTTTTATGCCTCCTTCACGAGGATCGTTTCGAGGTACGACATATACGAGGGCATAAAGAGTTGTGTTTTGATGGTTATAGACAAATAGATAATGATCACACCTACTTGAACTGGAACCAAAGTGAACCAAAGCTTGATGTAATTTTGCATACCATGCATGTGGAGCCTGCTGTAGCTCCGGCTTTGTGACGCGACCACTACCGCTTTTAACGCTACTTTCTAATTTCTGTATTTATCCTTTGAAGCTTAAAAGGAAGGGGAAGATATCTTAAACTAACCCTGCGTGCAAATGCTTTTCTTAACAAATGCGAAGAGATCGGGGATCGGGGTTTGGTTATACAAAGTGAAACTATTAACACCCAAAGTATCTATAGTAATCTATATGAACCTTGATTTGCATATATTTTCTTACTGTTTGAAATGTTTTCTTAAGTCTATCTATTGTCGATTGGGGAAAGTTTCTCCTTTGTGAGGACTGAGGGAATGTTTTTGTTTTTTTTGGGTTTTTTATTGTTTTTGGGAAGGTGCTGGACCTAAAATTTTTTATTTGTGTGCTCTAAGATTTCGCAATCTTATGCCTACGTATTCCCGTAAAGAGATTTGGGTAATCAGAGCAATCGTAGTTTCTCCTATTTTATGGGAAGAAGTTGTCTGGTGTCTTGTTCAAAGCCCAATATTGAAGCTAAAAGAGTATTTGTGTCTTGTTCAAAGCCCAAGAGTGAAACTAAAAGAGTGTCTGAGTCTTGTTCAAAGTCCAAGATTAAATCTAAAAGAGTGTTTGTGTCTTGTTTAAAGCCCAAGATTGAAGGTAAAATTTGACTGAGAGAGAGAATTTGTCATCTCTAAAGGGAGATATCTCACCTATTCATCACAAATGTTAAGTAATTGGTTATAAGGGAAGTTACTTTAACTGGGATGTGTGGAATCCAGCAATGCCATATCTTCCTTTATAAATCTTTGCATACTAAGAGAGGGACTTTGGCTTGGATGTGTGGAATCCAGAGGCTTGCCACTTACATTAGTTAGATGAAAGGGAAATTTTAGCCATAATAAAGGAAGGACTCCAGCTTGGATTTTGAATCAACAAGTGTGCCACTTACATCAATTATCTGGAAAAAGGTTTTGATTGTTTGTTTTGATATGTGATGTATAGAGGAAATGTCCTTCTACAGGGAGAACTCATGGTCTCATCTGAGGGGATGTTTAATTTTGTGCCTTGATTAAAGCCCAAGGTTGAAGCTAAAAGAGGTTGATTCCACTGGGTGGAGTATTATATCTGTTGTACAAAGCCCAAGATTGAGGCTAACTGGGAAAATCATTATATGAAACCTAAGAGGAGGTTGACTCTTACTGAGGACTATTTAAATCCAGGAGAAGGTCTAAACTATTTTGAGGAATCCAAAGGGAAACTACTCTGACTGAGGATTGAAAAAGAGTTGAGTTACCAGATGCCCTGAAGTTCTGATACTTTTGGGGATTTGTTGATGGTATCGTGGTTCTGGTTGGGGATTTTCAAGGTGAAAGTCAAACCTTGTTGGGAACCAGAAGGGATTTAAAGATGAGTTTGAATTCCTTAAAGGTTTTAACTCTCCTGGGAATTGATGTATTGGTAAAGATGATAAAGATTTATCCTATCCTTTTAGGAAGCCCGAGGTTCCTTGTATAAAGTCCAAGAGGAGACTATGGGGGTGATACTTTCCAAGTCTACTTGTATGAAGCCCAAGAGGAGGCTGAGACTACCCAAGTCTCTTAAGAGGAGGCAGACTCTAGTTGGAGAAAGATCTTTGTATGATGCCCAAGAGGAGGCCGAGGGTTCTAGAGATGAAGATAAACTCTTGAATGATTGAATGTTCTAGAGTTTTGACTTTCCTGAGGATTGAACTAGTAAAGATGACTAAATTCTATTCTAAGTTTTTAGGAAACCTGTGGGTCCTTGTAATAAGCCCAAGAGGAGGCTAGGATGCTTCTAGGAAGCCTGTGGGTCCTTGTACTAAGCCCAAGAGAAGCCTGGGATGCTTCTAGGAAGCTTGTGGGTCTAAGCCTAAGAAAAGTTCAAAAAAGGTTTCACCGGTAAATAATCCTTTCTTTGTTGAACAGTTCTAAGGTTTGAAGAAATTCAAAAGAGGTTTCACCTAGAATTAATCCTCGATGGGGAAATGAATTTCTTTGTATAAGAATAAACTAGTTAATTGAACTGAGTTATAAGTATCCTATTGTTTGACTTAAGTGTGAACTGAGGATGACCTAACTGCTAATGGAACCCTAAACAGATAAGCACATGTATATATACAAATATATCAACAAGCATATAAAGAAGTATGAATTGAATTGAAAAGGTTGTGGGTCTTATTCTTTGGATATAGACCCAAGTGTATTGTGATTGGTTGTATTGATTATCACTGTATGAATAGGGTTTTGAAAAACTGAAGAAAGTTTTGAGAAAACTTTGGATTTAAATTTGAATTAAAAGAATTTTGTTTATTTTAATGAATTGAAAAGAAAGTTTGGGGCTTATAACTCAAAGAGAGACCCAAGTGGTCTAAGAGCAGTTTCACCAGGAATAATACTCCTCTTAGTACCAGTGTAATTTGAATCTTCTTTTTATAAAAAAAGGGAAAGGATGAGACTTACACTCCATTAAGAGGCCCAATTTAATATATTTTTGAATGAAAGAAAGAAAAAATAGTATTGGGTCTTATACTCGGGGAGAGGCCTGGGTGTTTTCAAACAGTTTAAAACAGACAGATGATTTTGAAAACAGAGGTATGGAGCTTACAACTCAAGGAGAGGCCCATGGAGGTTGTTTATTTTTTAAAACAAAGTTTATATACAAAAGATTGGGGCTTATACTCAAGGAGAGACCCAAATAATTTATTGGAAAACAGTGATCACACTGCGATACCGAAAGACGTTGTGAGACTTACACTACAGCAGAGGTCCAAAATTTTATTTATGTACATAGGGGGTTGGGTCTTACACTCAAATAGATGCCCAAGTGTGTTTGAAATGAAGTTTTGAAAAGTTGAATCAAAGAAAACCCTAATTTCATTTTTTTAAAGATATTTTTCAAAGAAAAATCAATTAAAAATGATAAAAAAAATATAAAAAAAATTCAATAAACATGTTATGAATCATGATTAAGGTTTAGAAAATGAGGTTTTATTCACATGATGATTTAAAATCAAATTGGTTTTGAAAAATCAAGAAAATGAAATTACTTAAAATGTTTAAAACAAATTAAAATAAAACTATTTAAAATATTCAAAAATATATCAAATAAAAATACTTTTTTGATTTTTTTAGTGGAATAAAATATTTAAACATGTAAAGGATTTATGTTTAAAAAATCATTTGAAAAAGATTAAAATTGAGAGAGAAATTAATTTTTTGAAAATAATTAAGAAAATAATTAAAAATTAAAAAATTTGAATAAAATTTAAATTATGGCACCAACGGTCGTCTTTTTCCTCGCGCGTGTCCTCCATGGCCGTTTTGCAAAACCTCTCATATCTCTCTCAATAAACAATAATTTTGCACGATGTAAACATGAAAGTTGTTTGTTTTTTAACAAAGATTTCAATGATACCAATTAATTGCATTTCTTCTATGTGTAGAGTGAGATATCATGTGAAGAATAGATGAACCCTAATTTTTGCAAGAACACTATGAAATCCTATACATGATTGATACATAGCAATTGATTTAGGGAAAACATTATACATAAGTGCAGAAGCATGTTGGTAACTTGAAAATAAATTTATGATGCATGGATCATAGAGTTTGAGAAGTTCAGGCTTACTTGTGTAAGAGGAATTTGAATCCTTGGTTGTAGGTGTTAAAGAAGTGTTTTGATGATCTGGACAGCTTCCTTGGACCTCAAGTAATGTGCTGAGATGCTTGGAATGGATTGAAAACCTCTGGATTGGTGGGTACGACTCCAACTGCAGATGACTTTGGGATGAGGTATGAACTTGATGAATATCGTGTTACAGATGTTGTTTAAGTGTTTAGATCACTCATATATGATGTATGTGAGGTGTTAGGACCATTGGTTTGAGCTGAATTGCTCTCTATTTCAAAACACGATCCTCACTTCTTTGGAAATGGACTTTTGATGCACAGGTGGGAAATGGTGGAACATGTGATGTGATGTTTTGGGGTGGTTTGATCAACCAGAAATGACCTCTGTCTATAGTAGAGGAAGTTTGTTTTGCAAGGAATAGTGAATGGGGGCTGGATCACCCTATTGTCCAATGGATATGGCTAGGTATTCAAAGTCTCCTTTAGCCATTGACTTGAGTTGAACTTGCAGGTTTTAGGTCCTTTGAATCTTGGATATGTCTTGACTCATTTGGACTGGTATGAGCTGGTTCATACCACCTCAATGCATCCTTTCAATGCCAAATGACAAAATTGGATTTTGGATTTGCAACATTGATAATCACACGCCAAAGGGATATGGTTCTTGACTTATTGGCCTTATGGTTCATATTCCTCGTCATTTAGGTTGATATTTGTCAAAAATCCAATGATGCAAGTGTCTAAAATTGGCTCAAGAAATCGTGGGATACAAGTTATGTACCAATGCTGTCAAAAACTAGTTTATGTCAAGGCATGTTGTGAGGTCCATAACTCCTCGCTCAAGTGGAATCAATGGATGTTCTTGTACTCTTTGGAAAGCTTGTATATCATACTTCAACTTTGATGTTTACATTTTGTCTTGATTCCTTTTGGATCATAATAAAAAATGCCTCCAAAGTTGGACAAAACATGAGACAGATTCTGCCTAAAATTTTTCTAAGTGTCAAAGTTCAAATCTTATGAAACCCTAACTTTATGGCCTTATAACTCAAAATATAGGCATTTTTTTACCATGGATCAGTAGGACACTTTTGTAGTATGTAATGAGAGCTTTCATTTGAGCTTTGGATTGAAGAAAATGGTTGCTTGGATCACAAGTTATGGCCTTGCAAAGTTGGGTAAAAATCATTTTTTTTCATAACTTAGTGAAATTTTAAGTTTCTCAAGGTTGCCCTTTTTGTAAGTAACCTCAATTTTCTTGATTTTTCTTGATTGATCATGATCCAAATCACAAGTTAACGTTGTTCTTGACCTAAAGGGGCCATGTTTGTCAAAAAATCCCAAAAGTCAAACTTGGTTTTGATCATAGTTGATTTTTTGTATCAGATGAATTTTGAACTTTGTGATCCTTTATGAAATCAAGTCCTTGGGCTAAATTGAACCTAATGGATGGATTCCATAGATGTTTTAGAGTGTCTTGAATCATGTCCCAAGGTTTGAGATCGTGTTTTGGTCAAAAGTCAAAGGTATGGTTGACTTTTTCCCAGAAACCCTAGTTTGTGGTTCAGATGAAATTGAATCCTCATATTGCTTATGAACCAAGTTCTTTGAATTAATCCAATATTCTGAATGGATCAATATGATGTATTTGAGGTCCTTAAAGCATGTCTTGAGTTCTTGGCTCATGCCTTGCTCCAAAAGTCAACTCAGGGACTGAAATCAGTCAAAACCCTAATTCCTGATTTTTTATAGATGCATTCCCTGGGGCTATTTTAAACTGATGAATGGTCTCATGAGGTTCTTTTGAGCTTCTTGAATCATATGTTGAAGTATTGGCTCATGCCCAAATGAAAATTTCTTTCTGGAGGCCTTGGTCGATAAAAACCCTAATTTGGCGACACTGATGATCTTGAGGCTTGATCAACTTGAAATGTTGCATTCTTGTGCTAGATTCTTGATGTGGGAGACCTCTTGATCCTTCATGGATGTTTTAGAGGTTTGACAAGTTGAAGATAATGTCAATTCTTGATTGATCCTTTACCTGAATGCTCTGAGAGGGCTTGAGTGAACACTCAACAACCTTTGAAAGGATTGATGAGGTGTGAAAGTACATCTATATTGTGGTGATGATTTGCACAATGATCTGAAATCTTGTGATCAAAATTTAGGGTATGACACCTGCTTTAAATAATAGATAGCTTTCCTAAACTTGCAAACTATCAATGGATTCGAGTCAAGGAAGTCTCGTGGTTGTTGCATATACACCTCTTCATTTAGATCTCCATCAAGGAATGCATTATTGACATAGATTTGTTGTATATCCCTTTTATATGTGATAGTTAAATTTAAAATCACACATATTGTTGTTGTCTTGACTACGAATAAGAATATTTAGTGAAAATCAAAACCATGTTGCTGATGGAATCCTTTAGCCACCAACCTTTCTTTATAATTATTAACACTCCCCTCAGAGTTTTCCTTAACTTTGAAGACCCATTTAGAGTCTATGGTATTTCTATGAGTAGGGAGAGTAGTGAGAGCCCATGTGCCATTTTTAAGGAGTGATTCATACTAAATTTTCATAGGATCGACCCATTCGAGTTGAGATAATGCTTGTTTAACTGTTGTTGGGTCAGCGTGAACAAGAAAAGTATTAGGTCTTGACTTTCCTATTTTAGCTATTATTAATGTAGGATGAGAATTTTGCAAGGTTGGAGCACGAGAGGAATGGTTGGTAAGACTATGAAATGAAGGGGATAAGGACGTTGTAGAATGTGACAATTCATTAAGAGCAATTATAAGATATGTGGTACTACATGAATATAACTTGTGTTGCAAGGCAAGTGATATTTCAGACGAATTAGAAAGAAATCCAACTAAAAGATGATGGTCATGTATATTGTCCTGGGAGCTGTTAGCATCAGGCACATGTGAAATATTTGGTTTTGAGCATATGGATAAAAGCTTAGAACTTGACTCTGAATCAAGATTGTTGGGTAAAGGTGAATTCATTGAAATATGTTCATTGATTAATGTTTCATTTTGATGTACATTAGTGTTTTGAGGAGGTGTAGTGGATAAATAGATGTTAGGACAAGTTTTATTACCTAACGGTCTCTGAATGGATGGATCTATGTTGTTGGGTGATATATTTTGGCCTAAAGGATAATTGTGCGAGACTGGGCTTGGAAACATGATGTTTTGAGAAGAGGTTATAGGTATGAGAAATTTAAGAGTTTGTGAGATTTGTAGATCTTGATATTGATCCTCAATCGTGAAGTCGGTCTTGAAAAGGAACTCATCTTCATTAAATACAACAGTTAAATAAAAATTCCTCCTTCCATATTGATGTACTTTTGGCCTTTGTGTGTGGGTGACACCCCCAGATAGACACATTTGGAGTCCTGGACTGCAACTGGTGTTGGTTGTATGGCCTCAAGTATAGATAAAAGGCACAACCAAATATCTTTAATGACATGTAGTCAGGTTTCTTGTGATATACTGTAGAGAATGGTGATATAGAGCGGGGTAATGCACTTGTTGGTAGCCTGTTCATCAAGTAAATTGCAGTAGTGAAGCTATGCTCCCAATATGTAGTTGGCATATATGCATGTGCTAAAAATGTGAGCCCAATTTCCATGATTTGTCTATGCCTACCATGACATATGATGTAAGTTATGTGTGCATGTTAGTCTATGTGTAATGTCTTTAAGCAAGCTAGTAAAAGGCCTATATTCTTCACTAAAATCAAAATGAATGGATTTATTTTTGACCTGAAATTACGTGTTAAGATAATTTTGAAAGAGTTTGAAGGCTAAGAGAGCATCACTCTTTTGTTTGAGCAAGTAAATCCAATTATATCTGGAATATGAATCTATAAAGGCTATGAAATAACTATAACCAGTGTTGGATGGTGAGGGTGATGGTCCCCATAAATCAGTGTGAACTAACTTAAATAGTTTGGTATACGTAGTATTGGACAAAGGAGCATACAACTTATTTGACTTTCCAAGATAAAATGAACCACAAAATTCGTTTAAGATTTTAATTTTGACATGGATATTACACAACTGAAAAAATGTTACGCATAACTTTAAAATTGGCATGTTCCAGCCTAGCATGCTAGAGAAAAACTTGCGTAGGAACGAACTTAAATCCTGAGTGTTACAAACAGCCAATAATAAAGAGAGAAAATATTAAATTTTTTTTAAATTTAATTTATTTTTAATTTGGATTCATGGGTGGTTGTGATTATGGAGGAGAGAGAATATTATTTTTTAATTTTTTAATTAATTGAAAAAATATGATTGATTGTTTCTAAAACCAAGTGTTAGGTTTGTGTCTACCTAAGTTTTTTCCAACATGCTATGTAGTAGTAGAACTGGTGCATGCACTCTTAGTTTAAGACTCACATCTAGTATGTACATTAGGAGCTAAAGTATTATTGACTATTAGACTTAAGCTATGTGACTTGTGAATCAAGACACTCCTTGAAGATTCCAAAGCAATGTTGGTGAAGCAATACAAGCCACTTTCATCTAGGAATACTTAAAGAAGCACTGGATTAGATGCCTCACATTTAGCAAAACACTTGTTAGAATGAAATTCGATGTAGACCTTATTGTCCTTGGCAAATTTGGAAATTAAAATCAAGTTTCTAGTAATGTAGCGTACATGCAACAAATCATTTAGTTTTAACATGTGAGAAGCACTCGAGTCTACAAACCAGACTTGTTCTTCAAGTTCTTGAGGAATTTGTAGGTTGTCATGGTGTGCTAGGTAAGTTGTTGCTTGAGGTGTGGAAGCATATTGATTCTGGGAACTTTGAGCATCACTTGATTTAGATGTTGTAGGTCCTTATGTCTTTAAATTGGCTGGTGTAGGTTCAAAATATTGATCAAATCGTTGACATCATTCAAGAGTTGAATGACCATATTTGTTGCACAATTGATAGGTAGGTTGATTTCCCTTGCTGCAATTTTGTCTTCCATGTGTAGTCCTACCTATCCTACAAGAGTAGTGATAAGGACTACCATACAAATTTGTATTCTTAGTAGGATTTGGTTGAAACATGCCTTAAGTTATATTTGCAGTCACACTAGGAGTAGAAATTCTTGCTTGTATTTGTTCAATTGAACGTACAATAGTTCCTCCACATCATAGATATTTGTTGGATCCCCCTTGATGTACATCATCATGATAAATAGGTTATACTCCTCAGGTAACCCTTGGAGAATAACATCAATCTGGTCTCTCTCAGATATTGGATCACCTATAGAAAGTAGTGAATCTGCAATATTACAAATGCGAAGAACATACTCAGAAATATACATGTTACCTTTCTTACCCGTCTTTAATTTTAATCTCAATTGATGAACTCGAGCTTTCATCTGTAAGTTGAAGTGTTTGTGCGCCTTATCCCAAACCTTATAAACATGTTTGAAAGAAAGCACTCGAGGTAGAACTTCTTCAAAAATTGTAGATTCCACAATAACTTTGTGAAGCTTGTGTGAAAGTATAACTCCTTCAATTAAAAACTAATTTGTGAAGCTTGTGTGAAAGTATAACTCCTTAAACCTGCTGATTCAACAACAAGAAGTTATTATCTTGTAGCTTGATGGAAAACTTTGGTACAAACGTTTTCGAAGCTCCTAAGAACACAAGTTGGGTTATGGTGAAATGAGAAGTTTTCACTGCTTGAGGCGATGATTGCACTCCAAGATGAGTATTTGTTGGTAATTTCTATAACCGCCGTTGATGTTTCTTTAAAACTTTCAAATGTAGTAATGGCCTTGCCACGAACAAAGCATTGATGATTGACACATTGTGGAAGATGATTATGCAGTAGAATTGAGATCTCTCTTATGTATATTGTAATACCTTAATTTTTACCCCTAAGATCCCACATGTCTTTTGCATCTTATACCACAAACAAGATCACAAGCTTTGGTTCTTTTACCCTCCTTTGCAGGTTTGCTCCTGAGGGAGATCACCAAGCACCCCCGTTTTCTTGTTTGCTTTATATTTGTTTATGTTTATGTTTACTAACCCTTAATTAAAATCCAAAAATATGTTTGTTTTTTCCTTTACTAACTTTTTCAGGAAGAAATTGGGATCAAGGATGTCAAATATCAGTTCCTCAGCTCGAATGAAATTCATCTGAAAAAAGTCAAAGTTAATCTGCAAACAATTCAAAATCATATGATCAAGAGTTTCCATGATTTAATTGATTATTATTCAAGAGACTCCAAGGTTCATGTGTTTATTTCCATGCCTTCTTTGACAAGCAAAAATAATCCAGCCAGAGCCAAGACAACACAGCAAAAAGCCAATTTTCTCACTTTTTCACTGTGTTAATCGATAAACAAATTTGTACATGCAAATGGTTAATCGGTTAACCAGTGCGTTTTTGTGAAAAATGAGCCAAATTCAAATTCTGCAGCATTTTGGCACCAATTCCACTTTGTTTCTTCATGAGAATATTCTAGACAATCTCATTTTAATTCTCCAACCTCATCATAATTAATTCCCACCATACACCCTCATTAATCACTACTTGATCTTGATTTTGCCTCCAAATTCAAATTCCAATCCTAACTTTGGCTCCAAACCAAGCTCCAAGCCACCAAAATTTCCAAGCCTAAATCTTATAAATTGAGGCCTTATTTCATTCATTCTACAAGCTTTTGATAGCCTAAATCACCTTGCAAAAATTTCTCTCAATTCTTCATCTACCCAAATTCACCAAAGCTCTTTCATCCATTGAAAATGAGTAAACTCTTCATTGGAGCTTACTAATCTTTGAAATGAATCTCCATCCAAACACTTTTTCATCATCAATTTATGTAGATCAAGGCTTTGAAGTGTGGTTCTTGAAGTTGATTTGAAGCATTTTCAGATTTGAAGTGGTAATTCACTTATTCCACCATTGTTGTGCTTGATCCATCTTCCACAATGTGATCTCTTGTTGATTCTTGTTGCTTGATCTTTGGATCTTGCAAATTGTGTTCCATTAATGTTATTTGTTGTTGTTTTACTTGAATTTTCGTGCTAATTTGCATTCATGATCATGAGGTGTTTGAAGAAATGGTTGGATCATGAATGCTGAATTTTTTTCAAATTTTTTTGTTGTCATAGCAGTGTTAATCGATTAACAAATTTGCACATGCAAATGGTTAATCGATTAACCAGAGCCAGATTTGTGTTTTTGGCTTGGTTTGGGACTGTTTTGAGTTCTTTTCTTTCTTCTTCCATTTCTTTTTGATATTTTCCTTGATTTGCAATTTTAAAGGCCCTATTCCCCTTTAAATTCAATGGACTTAGGGTGTAGATGAAGTTGGATAAACATTCACTAATTCAAATCTATCTTTAGAGTGAATTGTTCAATTCATTTTAGGTGCTTTGAGTTAATGATATGTTTAGTGCTTTAATGCACCAAGATGAGTGGTTGAACTTAAAGATGGAATAATTTTAAATTTGTAATTCAATTTGGCTTTCCCTTTCCTCTTTCTTCTTTTTTTCTTTTGATCGATGAAAATCTTCAATATCATTCGAACTTATTTTAAGTTCTTGATGAAGATGAGATCGTTACCTCTTTTCTTTTCGTGCGGTATTGATTTCGGAGAGTGATCTACATATAAATTCTCTAGCATTCATTAGAACTAACATTGTTATTAACCGACCTCAAATAGTCATGGCTTCTATATAAGTCCGATTACAATTTCTTAACATAGAGCTAAATTTTCCCAAAATCGGAAAATCGTTGTGTTTTGTAAGTGAACTGTCAGTCTCCTACTCTTCCATGGCATAGTTTGAAATAGATTAGATTTCTCTTGTTACCCGTGTGGGTTAGTTGGCATACTCGTTGATTTTATCTGAGTTGGAGCCCTCCCCATGGTAATGTATGAGACCATGTTTTCATTCTGATAGATGACTAGTTGAGCATTTCCGAAAAACAACAAAACTTGTTCTCTCATTTTAGATCACTTTTGCTCTATATTGTTATATTGATTGTGCTATGTTTATGCTTCCTTCTCGCTCCTTATCTCTCTTTCTTTTTTATTCTTTACGTTATCATATCATATCATATTATTTGTTTATGTTTCCTCTATTTTTCCTTTGTCCATTTGGACCCTTTGTTTATGTTTCCTTTATTTTTTCTTTGTCCCCTTGGACCATTTGTTTATGTTTATGCTCTTTTTATTTTGTCCATTTGGACCAAAAACAGTAATAAAGGCTTACAACCCTAAAAAAACTTGCTCTCTTAATGGTGGACTATGGTTACTATCCTTTGCATTAGACATGGAACTTTGGACTTAGAACTAGGATCTTAACCTATGCTTGGAAGTTTGTGATGGTAAACCTTGGATTTTGGGTACTTGGAGTTCTCTTTTGAAGACCTATCTTGATCAAGGCCTAATCTAAAGGAAATAATGCTTATGTTATGGAGCTTACTTGTGTGGTTAGACAGTTCTTATCCTTAGCTTTTATCTTTTTGCTTTAGGATAGTCACTTCTTCTCCACCCCTTCTTCAATTTTCAAAATCTTCTCCCTTTTTCAAAACCTTCTTGTTTTCAAAACCTAAATCTCTTTCACAATAAAACCTTGACTTTGGTCAAGTGATTTTCAAACTTTGTTTTCTTTAATAAATATCAATTAATGCTAATCATACTTTGACTAATTTCAAAAAGTCATAAAAAATACAAAACTCATTCAAACCTTCTGTGCTTTTTGTGCATTTTTTTTCCTTTAAAATTTTTCAAAAAGATTAGACATCAGTCATCTTCTTTGATGAGATGTAAAGCTCCTAACCATGGTATTTTGTGTAAAGTATGGTCATTTTCCACTTAGATGTTGACGTGATTAGTCTTGTTGATTTTTATCCAAGCAAATCCTCCATCTTAAGGTGATGCAAATACCTCTTTCGTATTCTTATGGGTAATTAGTTGAGTAAATTCTCTTGAGAATGACAAGTTGTCTTTTCAAGATAAAATGAACCATAACAAACCAATTTTTTTATTTGCACCACAAGCTACGAGGTTTTGATCCTATATTGCACTTGGTGGGTACGTAGGCATGAGGCGATAAGTCTCTTCAAACACAAAAATCTTAAGAAATACAACTCTTATCACCTCCCCAATCTAATTTCAAACAAATATTTTCAAACCAAAAAGCGTAGATATTTCAAAGGGTTCCTATAGAGTACTATAGACATTTTGGGTGCTAACACATTCCCTTAGCGTAACCAACCCCCTTACCCATTCTCTATTTGTTCTTGTTTTAGAACTTGTTTAGGTTTTGTTCGCTCTTTTTCCTTTTCTTTTGGATAAAATAAAAGTGAGGTGGCGACTCTTGCATTTTTGAGTTAAGTTAATCAATAGCTTACACTCACAAATTTCCCCGCTACAGAAAAGTGGCGACTCTGCTGGGGACTCTGGTTCTTAGTGGGTTCAGCCTACTTTGATTTATTTACGCTTATTTGTTTGATTTATTTGTTATTGCTTGTTCTATTTGGGTGCTTGGTGATCTCTGTGTGGTGAGATAAGTCCTATCCCCGGACTTGAGTGCACTTATGATAGGAGGGTGGTATAGTCTTGTTCGGCTTACATGGAGTAGTCCTTACTAAGCTGACTTGAGATCCCCCGCTCAGTGGAGACCCCTTTGGGATTACTGATGTCGTACAAGTATTCATATTTATCATTACTTTTTCCAACTTGGGAGCCCGAGAAGCTGAGGACTTTAGAACCCTTTAACCCATCTTGGCCTTATTAGGACGTGGTGCGGTGGCTTTTCAGGTGTAAACTTGAATCAGTTGTTACGCGATACCACACTCAGACGAGTTTCTCTTGAGAATATTATTAGCTGATGAGTAGTCGTTTAAGCCGATAATATCCAAAAGATGGAATTATGACTCTCTGAACTTTTTAGAACCCTATTCTGCAGGTGCTGATATAACCTTAGTACATACCATTGTGGGTTGGTTCTTACCCTTGACTCCATGCTCGCGCCGAACCTTTGAACCTGTATGCTTTGTGTGTGATCTTGTTTGTGGGTGTTGCATCATGCACTCATGTATTCATATACATTTTGTTTCAATCAGTTTTCAAGGATCTCAAAGATTTTCCTTTGCAAACATCGCAGATATTGTGACCATGGATATTGGAAGGAGAAACACTCAGAAGTACGGTTTTCGAGCTCCTGATCTTAGTAATTTGAAAAATCAAGCGTCCTTGGTAGTTGATCATGCAGACTTCAGATCTCTTCATGGGAGACTTCTATTTGTTCTTTCTACCAACATTGAAGACAGAATTCTGAACACCCTTGTGCAATTCTACGATCCTGTCAACTGATGCTTTACTTTTCCTGATTATCAGCTCATGCCAACTTTGGAGGAGTATGCTTATCTGTTGGGTATACCAGTTTCTGATAAGGTTCCTTATACTGGTTTGGGGAAGTTCTTAAACCCCAAGATATTGCTGCAGCCACCCATTTGACAAAATCTGATATAGATGTTAACCTTATGGTTAAGGAAGGCATCAAGGGTTTGACTTCTAAGTTCTTGATTTGGAAAGCCAATTTATTTGCTAATGCTGGTAGCACATTTGCGTTTGAGGCTATATTTATTTGCTTATCTATGGAATAGTCTTATTCCCTAATGTTGACAACTTTGTGGATGTTAACGGTATTAGGATTTTCTTGATTGGGAACCCTGTTCCGAATTTACTTAGTGATACCTACTTCTCCATCCATCATAGGACTCTAAGGGGAATGGTACCATTGTTTGTTGCACACCTCTGATGTACAAGTGGTTTATTTCGCACTTGCCACAGTTATCTGCTTTCAAGGAGAACAAGAGTTGTTTAAAGTGGTCTCAAAGGATCATGCCCCTTACTCATGTTGACATTACTTGGTCTTCTTCTGTTTATGAGAATGTCCAGATTATTGATAATTGTGGGGAATTCTCCAATGTGCCTCTTCTTGGTATACAAGGTGGACTTAATTACAACCGAGTTTAGCTCACCGTCAGCTTGGTTATATGTTGAAGGATAAGCCTAAAAATATTCAATTAGAGGTTTTGTTTTTCCAAGGAGGAGATGACTCTCTTGGTTTGAGAGGAAGAATGGCTCGTGCTTGGACTAATATTTATAGGATGGATAAAGGACAACTTAGAAATCAAGTTTGCATTGCCTTGGAGGCTTATACGTTTTGGGTGAAAGAGAGAGCTAAGGAGCTCAAAATGCCTTATCCTTTTGAGAAACCCATGTCTACAATGGTCACTACACCACTCCCTATTCCTTCTAATAATGTGAAGATTGTTCAAGATGCTTTAGCCAAGATGAAAGAAGAAAAGGATCTTTGGGAATCCAAGTTTCACACTTCAAACCTTGAGAAGTTAGAGTTGCAAAAGCGAATGAAGGAGAAAGATGACTTGATTGAGTTGCTCGAGCAACGTGTTGTGAAGAGGAATGGAGAGGATTTATGTTCCTATACTAATTCATCATCGCATCCTCCTACTTCCGGTGCTTGGAAGGGTATTGTGGACCGGCTCGTGTTAGAGAAGACCGCCATGAAGGACAACTATGATAGAGAGATTAAGAGACTCCTAAGGAAGTATCATCTTGGATTGTCATCAGATTTTCCTTAGGATCCTTAGGATCTAGCTTTTTCTTATTGTATTTTGATCCTTTGTAACTTGTACTTCCAAGTGTAGCTCTTTCCACTATTCAATAAAATGAGATGTTTATCAGTATTTCAAAAAGTGTTGTTCCTTTACGATGTTTGCAATTGCTTTATATTTTAAAGATCCTTGAAAGCTGAATGAAACATTTTGTTTTTTCATTTTGTATTCGCATCATTGTGCATTTTTCTACCTTTTTCAGGTGCCTTATGTTTCCCTTTGGTCTTCATTCAACCAAGTTGTCGCACCAATATAATACTCGAGCTAATATAAGGAAAAAGATGGATCAGTTGCAACAAGAGAACCGTGAGCTTCGTGAGGAAGTAAAAAATATAAAGGATAGTTTGGAAAGACTCACTGTTATGATGGAAGCATTGGTGGCTGCTCAGAATCAGCCACCCCCTCCTCCTCCTCCGTCTTCGACTCTTGTGCAAAGGACAATCATTTCTGAGATTGTCTCTACGTCCATCTCTATGGCGCCTGCTAGTGTTACTCAACACTCCATGCCTCATGGCTTCCCCCTGGGGCATGCCTCTTAACTTTGTTCCTAAAGGTTATCAACCACCACCATCTTCTAAAGTTCTAGTTATTCTCGCCGTCCAGCCGGTGATGTCTGTACCGCAGCCTGTGGTTCATACCGTTCCTTTTGAAGACCGGATTTTTCACACTGCACCAAGCGAGGGTGTTGGTGCTTATGATAAAATGGAAGAGATTCAAGATCAATTTGCTGAAATGCGGAAGGAAATCAAAGTTTTGAGGGGTAAAGAACTGTTTGGGAAGAATTCCCATGAGTTATTCCTAGTTCCTAATGTGAAGATCCCACATAAGTTCAAGGTCCCTGACATTGAAAAGTATAAGGGTAACTCTTGTCCGTTGAGCCATTTGACTATGTATGCTCGCAAGATGTCGACTCAGACCGATAATCATCATCTTCTCATTCACTACTTTCAAGACAGTTTGTCTGGTGCAGCCTTGAAATGGTACATGGGGCTCGACAGCACTCGAATTCGCACTTTCGAAGATTTGGGTGAAGCTTTTGTAAAGCCATATAAGTATAATACGAATATGGCTCCTGATCGTGACCAGCTTCGAGCAATGGCTCAGAAAGATAAAGAGACATTCAAAGAATACGGGCAAAGGTGGCGTGAGATTGCTGCTGAGATTAATCCTCCTTTGGAAGAAAAAGAGATGACCAAAATCTTCTTGAAAACTCTGAATCCTTTTTATTATGAGCGTATGGTTGCTAGTGCCCCGGGTGACTTCACTAGAACGGTGAATATGGGGATGAGATTGAAAGAGGGTGTCCGTGAAGGACGTTTGTCAAAAGATGGTAATTCTGCTGGAAGTTCCAAGAAGAAAGAAAGAGAGGACAATGTTGTTTCTTGAGAGAAATACAGAAAATATCGCAATAGAAATAGTCATCAGGAACATGTTGCATCTGTTATGTCTGTTATCAATTCAAATCATGTTGTTCAGGCAGCTCCTGCCCAACAACGCTTTCACCAATAGAACAATCAACGGGGCTGTTTTCAGAAGGACTTTGATCCAATTCCGATGACCTACTCAGAATTGCTTCCCGGTTTAATTCAAAAGAATCTTGTTCAGGCCCGTGCACCACCTGCTGCTCCAAAATATTTGTCGTGGTGGTATAAACCAGAAGCTCATTGTCCTTTCCATTAGGGAGGAGTTGGGCATGACACTGATAATTTTTATCCATTTAAGATGGAAGTGTAAAGGTTGGTTAGGAGTGGTATTTTTTCTTTCGAAGACACCAACCCTAATGTGCAATCGAACTCGTTGCCCAATCATGGTAAGGTGTCTATCAATATGGTTCAAGGTTGTCCCGGTACATTCGAGATTTATGATATCCGTTGGATTCGAAGATTTCTTGTGGAAATGCATGCGTTTTAAGTGAATACCATGATATTGATCTTGATTATGCAGCTTGTTGCATCTATTCTGTGAACCCGCGTGGTTGTGTGATAGTGAAGAGGGGCGTTCAAGAGATGATGGATCAGAATTTGATTGAGGTCACTGCAAAGAGAGATGAATATAAGAATGAGGTAAATGTTATTGTTCCACACTTTAATATTCATGAACGAGTTGTTATCTCTTATGATAGTCAGAAGTCCGCTGTCACACCTTTGGTTATTTGGCTACCTGGTGCAGTACCGTATGAATCTGACAAGGCTGTTCCATATAAGTACAATGCTACCATGGTAGAAGATGGTAAGGAAGTGCCCATTCCTTCTTTGACTTCTGTGGTAAGCATCGCTAATGTTAGTAGAGTAACCCGGATGTCATACCCCAAATTTTGACCACCAAGATTTCCCATCATTGTGTGAATCATCACCACAATATGGATGTACCATCATGCCTCATCAATCCTCTCAAAGATTGTTGAGCACTCACCTCAACCAAGAATTAGGGCTTTTAGCCCTCTCAGAGTACTCAGACAAAGGATCAATCAAGAATGGACATGATCTTTAACTTGTCTAGCCTCTCAAACACCCATAAAGGATCAATAGTTTTCCCATATCAAGAATCAAGCACAAGGTTGCAATATTCCAAGTGGATCAAGCCTCAAGATTGCCAGTGTCACCAAATTAGGGTTTTGGTCGACCAAGGCCTCCAGATGAAAATTTTCATCTAGGCATGAGCCCATAATTCAAAAAATGACCCAAGATGCTCAAATAGACCTCATGGACCTAATCATCAAGTCAAAACAACCTCTGGGGAAGCATTCATCAAAAAACAGGAATTAGGGTTTCTTGACCTAATTCACCCCTAAGTTGACTTTTGAGGCAAGACATGCACCAAGACCTCAAGACATGATTTGAGGGCCTCAAATACACCACATTGATCCATTTGAAACAATGGATTAATCCAAGAAGCTTGATTCACAAGTTTCAATTTCATCAGGATCACAATTAGGGTTTTGAAGAAAAGTCAACGGTATCTTTGACTTTGGACCAATGCATGTTGGGACATGGTTCAAGACACCCTAAAACACCTATGGAATCCATATAATAGGTTTGTATTAGGTCAAGGACTTGATTTCATAAAGAATTACACAGTGTGGAATTCATCTGACAAAAAGTCAACTGTGCCTAAAATCAAGTTTGACTTTTTGAAAAATTTCACAAATATGGTTCCTCTAAGTCAAAAACAATGTTAATGTATGGTTTTGATCCTAATTCATCAAGAAAAATCAAGAAAAGTAAGGTTTCTTGCAAAAGGGGCAACCATGAGAAACCAAAATTTTTCTAAGTTATGGAACAAAAGTGATTTTATACCAACTTTGCAAGGTCATAACTCCTAAACCACAAGGCCTTTTTCTCCCATTCAAAGCTCAAATGAAATTTCATCTTACATACTTTAAAAGTGTCAATTACAAGAGATTCCAAATCCTCATGGATTTTAAGTTATGGATTGATAAAAATCACAAAAATTGGAAATGACCACTTTTTCCAACACTTAGTGAAATTTTAAGTCAGAATATGTTTCACTTTTTACCAACTTTGAGGCCATTTTTCACCTTGATCCAAGCTAATCCAAGACCAATCTTGGACATGAAAGTTAAAGTACATCATGCAAGCTTTCCAAAATGTCCAAGAACTCAATCAAACTCCATTTGAGCTAGGAGTTATGGATCTCACAAGTTGCCTAAAAACAAACTGTTTTGTTGACAGCATTTGGTACAAACTTGCATCACACGATTCCTTAGGCTAATTTTGGGCACTTTAATCATTCAATTTCTATCCAATTACAACACAAATGAATGAGGAATCTGATCCATAACACAAAATGCCAAGAACCTAGCCTTCCATGTGCAAAATCATCATGAAAGGAACCTTGAAATTCAAATTTGGCATCAAGTATTCAATGGATACATCAAGGTGGCATGGACTGAAGCAAACCCAACTGTATGAGTCAAGCCTTATCCCTATAATAGAAGACCATAGGCCTGTGCTCTAATCTCAAGTCAATGGCTAGAGGAGACTTGAGATTCCTTTTGAAAGCCATTGGATAACAAACTGTACCAGTTGCCATTCACTATTCCTTGCAAAACAAACTTGCTCTACTATAAATAGAGCTCATTTCTAATCAATTCAAGTACACCAAAGCACCCAAAGTGATGCTTTCCTCAAAATCACTCTCAAAAAAATAGATTTTCCTTCTATTTCAAGTCACTATCGAATTTTGAAATAGGAAGTGATTCAAACCAAACCAATCATGCCAACACCTCATATACATCATATATGAGTGATCCATGGCCTTGAATCAAATCTGAAACACCTAAATCATAAAGTCACTAGTCAGTTGCTCAAGCTTTTGGCAAGGTTGCAGTTGAGGTACCACAAGGTTATCCAAGCATCTCCAATCCAGGCTAGGCATCTCAACACACTCCATAGGGTATAGTGAAGCTGTCCAGGCCCTTACAACACATCTGTAACATCTCCATCATCAAGCTCGACCACCAGCTGCAAGGGGTAAGCATGGCACTCTCAAACTCCCTATTACATGCATCATAAATGAATTTTTGAGATACCATCTTGTTTCTGCATGTATATAGAGTGATAACCCTCAATCAATTGTCATGAATCAATCGTGTATGGAATTTCATTGTGTTCATGGTGAAATTAGGGTTCTTGAGGTTATCCTTTGATTTCTTACTCCACACTTAATATAAATGCAATTAATCTATATGGTTGTGATCTTTGTTCAAAAACGAGAAAGATTGGTGTTTGAATCGTGCAAAACCATTGAGTAATCAGAGAGAAAAGTGAGAAAATGCAAATTAGAGCAAAACAGGGCACGCGGGCAAGAACAAGTTGTTCTTGGCGCCCTTTTTCAAACTTTTGAATTTTTGAATTTTAGTTATTTTATTTAATTGATTCAAAATTAATTTCTCTCTGAATTTTAATGTTTTTGAATTGATTCTTTTTTTCAAAATTCATAAAAATGTTAAAATATTTTATTCTACAAAAATTTCACAAAAATATTATTTATTTTTTATATTTAATATTTTTATAAATAATTTATTTTTATTTGTATTTAAGCATATAAAAATGTTTCTTTCTCTTGATTTTTCAAACTCAAATGATTTTTAAATTATTCTAAGGATAAAACATGATTTTTCAAACATTGATCCAAGATTGTTTTTCACACATGTTGATCATTTTAATTGAATTTTATTCAATTAAAATACATTTTAAATCAAATTAGGGTTTTGATTATTACACACCCTCACAAATATTTTTTAAAACATTTTTGGGCCTCTAATAGAGTGTAAGACCCATCCCTTATCATACACAAACCTTTTTTTGGGCCTCAGTCATTGTATATGTCTCGACCCGATTTTCAAAACGACTGTGCGATCACTGTCTTTCACTGGGCCTCTCCTTGAGTTATAAGTCTCATTCTCTTTTCTTTTTAAAACTACTTTTGGGCCTCTAATAGAGTGTAAGACCCATCCCTTGTCACATAAAACCTTTTTTGGGCCTTAGTCATTGTATAAGTCCCGATACGATTTCAAAAATCTCGGCGCGATCGCCATTTCAAAACGATTTTAATCTGGGCCTCCCCTTGTATTGTAAGTCCCATTTTTCTTTCTTTTTCAAACACTTTTGGGCCTCTAATAGAGTGTAAGACCCAACCCCTTTTTAAATACAAACTAATTTAGGCCTCAGTCATTGTATAAGTCCCGGTACAATTTTCAAGATAACAGTACAATCATTATTTTTTCATTTGGGCCTCTCTTTGAGCTGTAAGCCCCACCTCTTGTACAAAAATAAAACTTTGGGCCTCTAATAGAGTGTAAGACCCAATCTCTTTTGTAAATACAATAATTTAGGTCTCAGTTATTGTATAAGTCCCTCTGTTGTTTTCAAAACTACGACGCGGTCGTCGCCTTTTCAAAAAATTTCATTTGGGCCTCTCCTTGAGTATAAGCCCCAAACTTCTTTTTAAAACAACTTTCCTTGCGATTTAAGATTCAAATTCATAATTTGTTATCAAAACTTTCTTCAATTTCTTGAATAACTAACCATACAGCTGTGTTTATAAAATTGGAAGCTTGCTCACCTGTAAGTTCTACCAGCTTTCTTTTACATACTTGCTTTTATATATTTCATCTGTATATATATATATATATATATATATATATATATATGCCTGAATATCTGCTTAGAGTTTTCCCCGACAATTAGGTCTAGGATTAGGTTAAACTAGTGGTTACTCTTTCAACACAGTCAAAACTAGTTCCCCGTAGGAAATTCCAGATACAGTCTTGCCTCCTCTTGGGCTTATACAATATGGAACAGAGAAAAGGCATTATTCCCGGTGAAACTTTTCTCAAGATTGTCACTATTAGAAATTTGTCAAGAAATTCATTTCCCCCAGAGAGGATTAATTCCCGATGAAACCTCTCTTGAATTTCTTCAAACCCTATAATTGTTCACTAAAGAAAGGATTATTCCCGATGAAACCTTTCTTGAACTTTTCTTAGGTTTGGACCCACCGGCTTCCTAAAAGCATCCCCAACCTCCTCTTGGGCTTTGTACAAGGACCCTCAGGCTTCTTAGAAGTTCTCAGCCTCCTCTTGGGCTTAGTACAAGGACCCAAAAGACCTCATACAAGTATAGGACAGAACCTAGTCATCATTTGTTAGAGCAGTTCTCTCAAAAGTCAAAATATCATACCAACTTAGGGTTGATTCTCATCCCTTAAATGTCAGTCTCTTTTTGGGCATCATACAAGATAAACCTTCTCATACCAGTAGACTTGGACAGTCTCATCTCCTCTTGGATCTCAAAGAAACCCTCAAGTTTCCTAAAAACACAGGAAAAACCCTGATCAATCACCAACAGATTTAAGACCTCCACAGGTTTCAAAACTCAACCTTAAAATCCACACTTTAAATTTCCCCAGCTAGGTTCAAATCATTATCAGAACCTCATGGTCTCTGATATTTCAATTCTTCTTCAATCCTCAGCAAGAGTTGATTCCCCCAATTTGGACCTGTCTCTGGATTTTAATAATCCTCAGCAGAAGTTAGCCTCCTCTTAGGCTTCATATAAAAACTTCCCCAACCAGCCTCCTCTAAGACTTTGTATAATAATTTTCCCTCAACTTTTTTTAGCCTCAATCTTGGGCTTTGTACAAGACACAAATAAAACTCCCCCAGGGGAGTCAACCAAGTTTTAGCCTCAATCTTGGGCTTTGTACAAGACACCTAAATATTTTCCAGCTGAGTCAGTCTAACCTTTTAGCCTCAATCTTGGGCTTTGTACAAGACAGATAAAACCTCTCCAGTGGAGTCAAATCTTTTAGCCTCAATCTTGGGCTTTTTACAAGACAGACAAAATATTCCCCAAAAGAATCAATCTTTTCCTTTCAACTTCAATCTTGGGCTTTGTACAAGACAGATAAAACACTCTCTTATTGAGTCAGTATTCTTTAGCCTCCTCTTAGTCTTTGTATAATAATCTCCCTAAACAGAGTCAAACTTTTAGCTTCAACCTTGGGCTTTGATCAAGGCACACAAAAATCAAACATCCCCTCAGAGGAAATCAAAAATCTCTCTGCAGGAAGACATTTCTCTGTACATCACACATCAAAACAGACAATCAAACAAATCCTAATCCCAGATAATTGCTGTAAGTGGCACACTTGCTGATTAAAAAATCCAAGCTGTATGTCCCTCTTTATCCTAGTAAATCCCTTCTTTCATCTGATTGTTGTAAGTGGCAAGCCTCTGGATTATTTATATCCAAGCCAATATCTCTCTCTTAGCATGAAAGATTCCTAAGGAAAAATGGCATTGTTCTACACTGAGTTAAGTTTTCTCCTTCAGAATAAATCCCTTATAAAGGAAATTATGGTATTACAGGACTCCACGTATTCCAGTTAAAGTAATTCTCCTTTATAATCAGTTACCCAACAACTGTGATAAACAGATGAGATATCTCCCTTTAGAGATGAATAATTATCTCTCAATTAAACCCTTTAGCTTCAATCTTGGGCTTTGAACATGACACAAATAACCTCTAGCTTCAATCTTGGGCTTTAAACAAGACACCAAACATCATTTTTTTCCTCCCATAGAATAGGAGGAACTAAGATTGCTCTGATTTCCCTGTTTTATTTAACGGGAATACGTAGGCATAAGATTGCGAAATCTTAGCGAGCACACATATCAAAAACCTTAGGTCCAGTACCTTACCAAAAAAATCGAAAAACCCGAAAAACAACAGAAATACTCTCTCTCAACATTCCCAAAGGAGAAACTTTCCCATTTACGACAGACAAACACCAGTAAGTAGATAACAGAAGAAAATGCCAAACAATCTATGGATAACCATATATAGGATGGTAATTGACAATTCCCCATTGTATAACCTGATCCCAGACCCCCCAATCTCTTAGCATTTGTTAAAGAAAACATTTGCGTGCAAGGTTAGTTTTAGATAGCTTCCCTTTCCTTTCCAGCTTCATAGGATAAATAAGAAATCAGAAAGTAGCACCCAATTCCAACCATTGCGGTAAGGTGGTCGCGTCAGCGACAAAAATTGTACGCTACACCGGAGTGGTCGTGTCTATGCTTCTGAGCCTTCAAAGAAGGTGGAGAATGCTGATGTTGGGAAACAACCTCAAAGTGAGAATGTTGTTGATATTTTCTACCAGTCAAGTGGTTTGAATAAGAAGACTTATGAAGATGAGGTATTGAAATTGATCAAGAAGAGTGAGTACAGTGAGGTAGATCAACTCTTGCACACCCCGTCTAAGATTTCAGTGTTGTCCCTATTGATGAATTCTGAAGCTCATAGGGAATCTTTGCAGAAAGTGCTGGAACAAGTATATGTTGAGAATGATGTGACTGTTAACCAGTTTGATGGCATTGTTACCAACCTCACAACATGCAATAATTTGAGTTTCTGTGATGAAGAGTTACCCGAGGAGGGGAGAAATCACAATTTGGCTTTACATATTTCTATGAACTGTCAAAAAATGCACTTTCCAATGTGCTGGTTGATACAGTATCTTCCTTGAATGTGTTGCCAAAGTCTACTTTATCAAAGGTTTCATACCAAGGTGCTCCCATGAGGTATAGTGAGGTTGTGGTTAAATCTTTTGGTGGATCTACAAAAACTGTGATTGGAGAGGTTGATCTTCCAATCAATATAGGACCATGCTTCTTCCAAATTACTTTTAAAGTAATAGATATTCATTCTGCTTATAGTTGTCTTCTTAGCCGACCTTGGATTCATGAAGCTGGGGAAGTGACCTCGACTCTTCATCAGAAATTGAAATTTGTTCAGAATGACAAGCTAGTAGTTGTTGGAGGCGAACAAGCGCTGTTGGTGAGCCATCTTTCATCCTTTTCGTATGTTGATGCCAACGAAACTGTTGGAACTCTGTTCCAAGCTCTTTCCGTCGATGATAAAGCTGTTAAGAAGAATGGGTTGCCCATGTCTTCTTTGAAAGATGCTCTACATGTGTTAGAGACTGGTCGGTCTGACGGTTAGGGTCGAGTTATTGATGTGGTTGACAATAAAGACAGAACTGGTTTAGGCTTTGCACCTGGTACAGTTAAAAGAGATCTGAAGCGTATTAATGAGGCCTTTTACAGTGCCAGATTCATCAACAAAGATCACTCCTCTGCTGTAGTTATTGAAAACGATGAAGAATATGAGATTGATCCTCGGGAATGGGAGCCATACCTTGATGATCCTAGATATGATTCTGAGATAGAAGATGCATATGTACCCTATTATTCTCCTCGACCGAGGCTTAAAAAACCTAAATATGAAGTCGGTGCCATCATTGAAGATGGTCCAGAGGAAGAGTTCCCAAATTTTGTGGCGCATGGACAGATCTGTTAGAATTGGATAGCTGTTGATGTTCCCACTGTTATTCATTCTTCAAAGTAATTTGTTTTTGTTTCTTTCAAAAATCCTTTCACTTTGCCCAAGGGTAAAGTGAATTTGTGAGGGCTTTGTTTCAACTTTATCATCATCAATAAAATGTTATTTTTCTTATCCATATTATGTTTTCCCTTTTTGCTTTATTTTTTAAAAATGGTAACATAAAAAACCAAAAAATAATAATGTGATAATCATTTTTATCTGCATAATACTTGCACTTCTTGTTCATATTCTAAAATCATACATAAATCATTGTGCATATTGATTGTTAAACCCATTGAAAACAATGACCCTATGCCCTCTCCCAACTTTGAGTTCCCTGTGTTTGGAGCTGAAGAAGAGGATATTGAGGAGATTCCAAATGAAATTTCTCGGTTTCTTGAGCACGAGGAAAGAGCCATTCAGCCTCATGAAGAGCCGGTGCAATTGGTTAATTTGGGTTCAGAGGAAGATGGAAAAGAAGTCAAAATTGGGGCACTGCTTGGTCCAGATGTTAAGAAGAGGATGGTAGAGCTTCTTAGAGAATATGTTGACGTGTTTGCTTGGTCCTATCAAGACATGCCTGGTCATTATACAAATATTGTGGAGCACAGATTTCCGTTGAAGCCTAAATGTCCGCCTGTTAAATAGAAATTGAGAAGAACTCACCCCGACATGACTGTGAAGATCAAAGAGGAGGTTCAGAAGCAGATTGATGTTGGTTTTCTTGTGACTGCTGAGTATCCTCAATGGGTGGCCAATATTGTGCCAGTTCCAAAGAAAGACGGAAAAGTCCGAATGGGCGTTGATTATAGAAATTTGAATAAAGCAAGTCCGAAGGATGATTTTCCCCTACCACACATTGATATGTTGGTAGATAACACTGCTAAGTTCAGTATCTTTTCTTTTATGGATGAATTTTCTGGTTATAATCAGATAAAATTGGCACTCGAGGATATGGAAAAGACGACATTCATTACACCATGGGGGAACATTCTGTTACAGAGTGATACCCTTTGGTTTGAAAAATGCTGGTGCAACGTACCAGAGAGCTATGACCACTCTATTCCATGATATGATGCATAAAGAAATCGAAGTCTATGTGGATGATATGATTTGTAAGTCGAAGACTGAAGAAGATCACGTTGAGTACTTATTAAAGTTGTTTCAGCGTTTGAGAAAGTTTAAGCTCCGTTTGAATCCTAATAAATGCACTTTTGGTGTCCGTCCAGGAAACTTGTTGGGCTTTATTGTTAGTTAGAAAGGCATTGAAGTTGATCCTGGTAAAGTTAAAGCTATTCAAGAAATGCATGCGCCCAAAACAGAAAAACAAGTAAGAGGATTCTTGGGACGTTTGAATTATATTTCCCGATTTATATCCAATATGACTGCCACATATGCGCCAATCTTCAAGCTTCTCCGCAAAGATCAGGGTTGTGTATGGATAGAGGATTGTCAAAAAGCTTTTGAAAGTGTTAAAGAGTATATGCTTGAACCTCCCATTTTGTCTCCTCCCGTGGAAGGAAGACCTTTGATTATGTATTTGACTGTGTTGGAAGAGTCTATGGGTTGTGTTCTAGGTCAGCAAGATGAATCTGGTCAAAAAGAATTTTCCATTTATTATTTGAGCAAGAAGTTTACCGATTGTGAGTCTCGGTATTCCATGCTTGAAAAGATATGTTGTGCTTTAGCTTGGGCTGCCAAGCGCCTCCGCCAGTATATGTTGAATCATACAACTTGGTTGATATCCAAAATGGATCCCATCAAGTATATTTTCGAAAAGCCGTCTTTGGCTGAGAGGATCACTCATTAGCAAATGTTGTTGTTAGAATATAATATCGAGTACCAAAATCAAAAAGCAATAAAAGGAAGTGTTTTGGCTGACCATCTGGCACACCAGCCAATTGATGATTATCAACCTCTCAGGTTTAATTTTCTTGATGAGGATGTGATGTACTTAAAGGTTAAAGATTGTGAGGAACCACTACCCGAGGAAGGGTCTGAGCCTGGATCCCGATGGCAATGGTATTGGGGCAATAATTGTTACTCCTCATGGTTCTCATATTCCTTTCACTGCAAGGTTAATGTTCACTTGTACAAATAATGCAGCTGAGTATGAAGCATGTATTATGGGCTTGGAAGAAGCTATTGATTTAAGAATCAAGATTCTTGATGTATACGGAGATTCAACCCTGGTGATTAATCAGATTAAAGGGGAGTGAGAGACACGTCAACTTGATTTAATTCCTTATCGATATTATGCAAAAACATTGTCAACTTTCTTCAATAAGGTTGGGTTTCATTATATACCCAGAGAAAAGAATCGAATGACAGATGCTTTAGCAACTTTATCCTCCGTGATTGTGGTGAATCGGTGGAATGATGTGCCAAAGATCGATGTTATGCATCTTGATATACCAGCTCATGTGTTTGCCGTTGAAGAGGTCGTTAATGATAAGCCTTGGTATTATGATATTAAATACATTCTTCAAAATCGAGAATACCCACTTGGGGCATCCAAGAAGGATAAGAAAACTTTGAGAAGATTGACTGGTAGTTTCTTCTTAAACGATGATGTGGTGTATAAGAGAAATTATGACATGGTCTTGTTCTGATGCGTGGATAGACATGAAGCAGACATGTTAATGAAAGAAATTCACGAAGGATCTTTTGGTACCCATGCCAATGGGCATGCAATGGCTAAGATAACGATAAGAGTAGGTTACTATTGGCTGACAATAGAATCTGATTGTTGCAAATATGTGAAGAAGTGCCATAAGTTACATATTTGTACTGACAAAATTCATGTGTCTCCAACTCCTCTCAATGTTATTTCTTCTCCATGGCCTTTCTCCATGTGGGGAATTAATATTACTGGAAAGATTGAGCCTAAAGCATCGAACGGACACCGTTTCATTTTAGTGTCTATTGACTATTTTACCAAGTGGATTGAAGCGACATTATATGCCAATGTGACTAAGCAAGTAGTGGTCCGGTTTATCAAGAATTAAATCATTTGTCGGTATGGTGTTCCGAGCAAGATTATCACTAATAATGGGTCAAATTTGAACAACAAGATGATGAAAGAATTATGTGATGAGTTTAAGATTGAGCATCATAATTATTCTCCTTATAGACCTAAGATGAATGGGGATGTTGAAGCTGCTAATAAGAACATTAAGAAGATCATTCAGAAGATGGTTGTTACATACAAGAATTCGCATGAGATGCTCCCTTTTGCTTTGCATGGGTATCGTACATCCGTACGCACTTCAACAGGGGCAACCCCTTTCTCTCTTGTTTATGGAATGGAAGTAGTGCTCCCGGTAGAAGTTGAAATCCCTTCTATGAGAGTTTTGATGGAAGCTGAATTGTCTGAGGCTAAATGGGGCCAGAGTAGATATGATCAGTTGAATTTAATTGAAGAGAAAAGAATGATGGCTTTGTGTCATGGCCAATTGTATCAGCAGAGAATAAAGAAAGCATTTGATAAAAAGGTTCGACCTCGTGTGTTCAGAGAAGGCGACCTCGTGCTAAAAAAGATCTCGACTTTCACTACTAATTCTAGGGGCAAGTGGACTCATAATTATGAAGGCCCATATGTTATTAATAGAGTCTTCTCTGGCGGTGCATTAATTCTTACAACTATGGATGGTGAGGAGTTCACTCGTCCTGTGAATGACGATGCAGTCAAGAAATACTTCGCCTAAAGAATAAAAAGAACAGCTTGCTAAGTTGAAAACCCGAAAGGGCGACCTAGGTAAAAATGAGAGTCTCGGTGGGATGAAAACCCGAAAGGGCGGTCCAGGCAAAAATTAGAGACAAAAACAGAAATAATCATCCCGGTAGATTGAAAACCCAATAGGGCAATCTAGGCAAAAGTTAGGTATTATGGTAAGTAACTGCATCTGGCTAGTCTTGATCACTTGGAAGCAACATTGCCTGTCAGCGATTCTTTTTCAATCATTCTCGACGGAAGTTTTCAGCATAGTGGAATTCAAAGTTGTTAGGGAGAATAGTGGTCATTGTATTTCAATGTAACCCTTTCCATGTACTTACCATTTTTCAAACTTTGTAATGATCCATGGAGTTACGCCATTTGCGGACTACCATTTTATTAATAAAATTTGGGCCTTTGTCCCTTTATTTGTAATTCTTACTTTATTTTTGTTTGCAAAATTTTATTTATTGTTGATGATGATTTTTGAAACAAAATGTGAATAATTGATTTAAAATTTTGAAAATTATAAAAACATTTTCTTTTGATTTATGAATACAAAAAGGAATATCAACAGTTATTCCAAGAGTGGTAAAATCGCGAAGCACAAAGCTTGGTGTTTTCCTCAGCAGGTTTCGTTATTACTCCCCAGTAAAGTTTGTTGATATTTCCTCAGCCGAGTTTGTTCCTATGGATACAACCAGTTGTTGACAAGATGATGGGTTCCTTCAAAGGTTTATTATGATGTGTTGATTCATAAGGTCCAATGTTGTTTGGTTTTCCCCAACTAGGACTTAATTCGGATCTTCTCCAGCTGATTATGTTATGGTCAGGCAGTTGAGTAGTTTTGAGGTCCACCTCTCCTTGATGTTAGTCCCCACGCAGAGATTCATCTTTTGATGTCCCCAGCAGGAGTCAAATGAGGAATCCCCACTCAGAGTTTTTACCCTCTAGACGTGTTGTTGTTGCTTTGGATGTCCCCAAACAGAGAGCAATATCATTTCCCTCTAAGAAGTATTGACATAGTGGCCGCTTGTTGGGTTTTATCTTGTCTTGTGAATGTCTTTCAGCCCAGGTTGTTCTACCCAGAGATTTATCCTTGCTGATTCCCCTGCGGAGGCAGTGCATTTTTGCTTCGAATATTTCCCAAGCATAGAGCAATGATGTTAACTTCGTATTCTCCCTGGCAAGTCCAGGATGTATTTCTCTCCAGGCTGTTTTATTCAGATATTTATCCAGTGAAGATTGTGCGTCACTATTTTGGATGTTCCCCAGTGAAGTCGCTGATGACGTCTCTATTTAAGGAGTATTGATATATTAATCACCAATTGGGTTTTCTCTCATTTATGATGAATATTGATCTAAAATCCCCCACAGTTTGACCTTTTGCTTTTTTCCCCAGCAAGTCCAGGATGCTTTGCTCAGAATTGGTTAATCCTCAGAGAGCTTTTATCTTGTATATCCAGCAGATCTAACTTGCTTTCCCAGTGGAGTTTATTTATATGTTCACAATCCCCAGCAGATTTATTATTTTTCCGCAGCAGATCTCTTCATCCTTTTGAAATGGAAGTTCCTGTGAATTTTCTATTATCCCCAAGAAGGGTTAGAAAGATTTGGGTTGTATGATTCCCCAACAGCTTTCCTCCCATCCTCAAAGTAGAGTTTATATTGTTATCCTCTTTGTGGATGATTGATGTTAGAAGATTGATTTTCGGGTTTCTCCCCAAGGAGTATCCTTCATTCTCTGGCAAGATTTGAGCCTTGTAGTAGGATTTATTTTCCCTTGATTGGCTTTTGTTTATCTCTTGTAGAATTTCTTCAACTAAATCCCTAGAAGAGTATTCAATGGTGTTGTGATGTCTATTCACCCTCTATTTTTCCTTGTGTCTGTTTTTTCAGCATATTCATACTCATGTGCATTGCATACGCATTCATTTGTTGTGCATAGCATGTTGTTGTTGCATTGCGCATCTTGCATTTGTGTTGGTGCTTCTTTGCTCTCTGGTGTTGTTATCCCCGCAAAGCGTGTGTGTCCTCTCTCCATTAGAGTGTCGACCCGTAAGAAGAAAATGCCTATATTTGTTAATTACCCACTGAGTTTATGCCTCGTGGAAGATATTTGTTTTAGCCTTCCTCCCTAGTTCATTTTGTCTGGATGGAATTAATCCATAGTTGAGATATTTCCTCCCTGGGTAGAGTCTTGTTTGACCGTTTCTCTCTGGTTTATTCCTGGATTGAACTTTGATCCTTTTCACTAACAACGGAGGCTCTTTACCTTTTGGTTGATTACCTCGTCGTAGCTATCACTTGGTTGATAGTTTGTAATCCCTTTTCTTTTGAGCTTATTACCTTTTTCGTCCTGCCCTTTGTTGGTAGTAGGTAATATAGCTTGGTTTGGTTACCTTGTCGTAGCAATCACTTCGTTGATAGTTGGTAATCTCTCCCTTTTTGAGTTTATTACCTTTGTCGTCCTGCCCTTTGTTGGTAGTAGGTAATATTTCTCTCCATTTTTGAGTTTATTACCTTTGTCGTCCTGCCCTTTATTGGTAGTAGGTAATATTTCTCTCCCCTTTTGAGTTTATTACCTTTGTCGTCCTACCCTTTGTTGGTAGTGGGTAATATTTCTCTCCTTTTGAGCTTATTACCTTTATCGTACTTCCCATTAGTTGGTAGTAGGTAATATAGCTTGGGTTGATTACCTCGTCGTAGATATCACTTCGTTGATAGTTGGTAATCTTTCCCTTTTTGAGTTTATTACCTTTGTCGTACTGTCCTTAGTTGGTAATAGGTAATATTTATCGTATCCTTTTGGTTGATTACCTCGTCGTAGCTATCACTTGGTTGATAGTTGGTAATCCCCCTTTCTTTTGAGCTCATTACCTTTGTCGTCTTGCCTGTTAGTTGGTAGTAGGTAATGTAGCTTGGTTTGGTTACCTTGTCGTAGCTATCACTTTGTTGATAGTTGGTAATCTCTCCTTTTTTCGAGTTTATTACCTTTGTCATCCTGCCCTTTGTTGGTAGTAGGTAATATTTCTCGTATCTTTTGAGATTATTACCTTTGTCGTACTGCCCTTAGTTGGTAGTAGGTAATATTTCTCGTATCCTTTTGATTTCCTTGTCGTAGCTGCCACTTAGTTGGTAGTTGGTGATCTTCCCTTTTGATCATGTTATTACCGGATGTGTGGTAGTAGATTATCTTTTCCCCAGCGGAGATTTTTTACCTCCCCTGTTGGGACGAGTTATCCCTATTTTATTTCTGGTGTTGGTAATTTTCCCTCAGTGGAATCTTACTTTTTAGTTTTCCCCTACGGAGTCTTTTCTCTTTTCTTTTGCTCCCCAGTTTTTGTTTGTCTCCTGTGGAATTTTCTCCTCGCAGAGGTCTTGTGTCTGCATATCATTTGTATAATCATATCATTTTGTGGTCTCTTATGACAAAAAATTGGGTTTATTGTTATATTTAAGTCTCTTCTATCTCGTCGAGACAAAGATGTCCATCTTCGTATCTCCAGATAGAAGAAATTCAGATAGGGGCAACTGTAATACCCTAATTTTCCCCTCTAAGATCCCACATGTCTTTTGCATCTCATACCACAAACAAGATCACAAGCTTTGGTTCTCTTACCCTCCTCTATAGGTTATCTCCTGAGGGAGATCACCAAGCACCCCTGTTTTCTTGTTTGCTTTATATTTGTTTATGTTTATGTTTACTAACCCTTAATTAAAATCCAAAAATATGTTTGTTTTTCCTTTACTAACTTTTTCAAGAAGAAATTGGGATCAAGGATGTCAAATATCAGTTCCTCAACTCGAATGAAATTCATCTGAACAAAGTCAAAGTTGATCTACAAACAATTCAAAGTCATCTGATCAAGAGTTTCCAAGATTTAATTGATTATTATTCAAGAGACTCCAAGGTTCATATGTTTATTTCCATGCCTTCTTTGACAAGCAAAAGGAATCGAGGCAGAGCCAAGACAACACAGCAAAAAGCCAATTTTCTCACATTTTCACTGTGTTAATCGATAAACACATTTGTACATGAAAATGGTTAATCGATAACAAGTGCGTTTTTGTGAAAAATGAGCCAAATTCAAATTCTGTAGCATTTTGGCACCAATTCCACTTTGTTTCTTCATAAAAATATTCTAGACCATCTCATTTTAATTCTCCTACCTCATCATAATTAATTCCCACCACACACCCTCATTAATCACCACTTGATATTGATTTTGCCTCCAAATTCAAATTCCAATCCTAACTTTGGCTCCAAACCAAGCTCAAAGCCACCAAATTTCCAAGCCTAAATCCTGTAAATAGAGGCCTCATTTTATTCATTCTATAAGCTTTTGATAGAAAAATTCACCTTGCAAAAATTTCTCTCAATTCTTCATCTACCCAAATTCACCAAAGCTCTTTCTTCCATTGAAAGTGAGTAAGTTCTTCATTGGAGCTTACTAATCTTTGAGCTAAACCTCCATCCAAACACTTTTTCATCATCAATTTCTGTAGATCAAGGCTTTGAAGTGTAGTTCTTGAAGTTGATTTGAAGCATTTTCAAATTTGAAGTCGTAATTCACTTATTCCACCATTGTTGTGCTTGATCCATCTTCCACAATGTGATCTCTTGTTGCTTGATCTTTGGATCTTGCAAATTTTGTTCCATTAGTGTTATTTATTGTTGTTTTACTTGAATTTTGGTGCTAATTTGCATTCATGATCATGAGGTGTTTGAAGAAATGGTTGGATCATGAATGCTGATTTTTTTTCAAATTTTGTTGCTATCATAGTAGTGTTAATCGATTAACACATTTGCACATGTAAATGGTTAATCGATTAACTAGAGCCAGATTTGTGTTTTTGCCTTGTTTTGGGACTGTTTTGAGTTCTTTTCTTTCTTCTTCCATTTCTTTTTGATCTTTGCCTTGATTTGCAATTTTAAAGGTCATGTTCCTCTTTAAATTCAATGGACTAAGGGTGTAGATGAAGTTGGATAAACATTCACTAATTCAAATCTATCTTTAAAGTGAATTGTTCAATTCATTTTAGGTGCTTTGAGTTAATGATATGATTAGTGCTTTAATCCACCAAGATGGTGGTTGAACTTAAAGATGAAATAATTTTAAATTTGTAATTCAATTTGGCTTTCCCCTTCCTCTATCTTCTTCTTTTTCTTTTGATCGATGATAATCTTCGATATCATTGGAACATATTTTAAGTTCTTGATGAAGATGAGATCATTACCTCTATTCTTTTCGTGCGGTATTGCTTTCGGAGAGTGATATACATATCACTTCTCAAGCAGGCATTAACACTAACATTGTTATTGACCGGCCTCAGATAGTCGTGGCTTTTATATAAGTCCGATTACGATTGCTTAACATAGTGCTAAGTTGTCCCGAAATCAGAAAACTGTTGTGTTTTGTAAGTGAATTATCAGTCTCCTACTCTTCCATGGCGTAGTTTGAAATAGATTGGATTTCTCTTGTTACCCGTGGGGGTTAGTTGGCATACTCGTTGATTTTATTCGAGTTGGAGCCCTCCCCATGGTAATGTATGAGACCATGTTTTCATTCTGATAAATGACTAGTTGAGCATTTCCGAAAAACAACAAAACTTGTTCTCTCATTTTAGATCACTTTTGCTCTATATTGTTCTCTCATTTTGTGTCATTTTGGATCACTTCTCTCTTTATTTTTTATGCTTTACGTTATCATATCATATCATATTATTTGTTTATATTTCTGCTATTTTTCCTTTGTCCATTTGGACCATCTTTTTATGTTTCCGCTATTTTTCCTTTGTCCACTTGGACCATTTGTTTATGTTTATGCTCTTTTTCTTTTGTCCATTTGGACCAAGAACATTAATAAAGGCTTAAACCCCTAAAAAAACTTGTTCTCTTAATGGTGGACTATGGTCACTATCCTTTGCATTGGACATGGAACTTTGGACTTAGAACTAAGATCTTAACCTATGCTTGGACGTTTGTGATGGTAAACCTTGGATTTTGGGTACTTGGAGTTCTCTTTTGAAGACCTATCTTGATCAAGGCCTAATCTAAAGGAAAGAATGCTTATGTTATGGAGCTTACTTGTGTGGTTAGACCGTTCTTATCCTTACCTTTTATCTTTTTACTTTAGGATAGTCACTTCTTCTCCACCCCTTCTTCAATTTTCAAAATATTCTCCCTTTTTCAAAACCTTCTTGTTTTCAAAACCTAAACGTCTTTCACAATAAAACCTTGACTTTGGTCAAGTGAGTTTCAAATTTTGTTTTCTTTAATAAATGTCAATCAATGCTAATCATACTTTGACTAATTTCAAAAAGATATAAAAAGTAAAAAACTCATTCAAACCTTTTGTGCTTTTTGTGCACTTTTTTTTCCTTTAAAACTTTTCAAAAAGATTAGACATGAGTCATCTTCTTTGATGAGATGTAAGGCTCTTATCCATGGTATTTTGTGTAAAGTATGGTCATTTTCCACTTAGATGTTGACGTGATTAGTCTTGTTGATTTTTATCCAAGCAAAATCATTCATCTTAAGGTGATGCAAATACTTTTTTTGCATACTTATGGGTAATTAGCTGAGTAATCTCTTTTGAGAATGACAAGTTGTCTTTTCAACATAAAATGAACCATAACAAACCAATTTTGTTATTTGTACCACGAACCACGAGGATTTGATCTTATATTGCACTTTGTGGGTACGTAGGCATGAGGTGATAAGTCTCTTCAAACACAAAAATCTTAAAAAATACCTCTATTCTCACCTCCCCTATCTCATTTCAAACAAACATTTTCAAACCAAAAAGTGTAGATATTTCAAAGGGTTCCTATAGAGTACTATAGACGTTTTGAGTGATAACACCTTTCCTTAGCGTAACCAACCCCCTTACTCATTCTCTATTTGTTCTTGTTTTAGAACTTGTTTAGATTTTGTTTGCTCTTTTTCATTTCCTTTTGGATAAAATAAAAGTACGGTGACGACTCTTGCATTTTTTAGTTAATTTAATCAATAGCTTATACTTACAAATTTCCCCGCTACTATGTTATAGATGGATTTTTGTTCATCGAAAGAGAGATGAAGAATGATTGAAAGAATGTGCAAGATTTTCTTGCTAAGCATTATGCTTTTTCAAAACTACATTACGTGAGTGCACTTACTCTTATACTAGTTGTTCCCAAAAGTTAGTTACAATTTGTATTATAGTTAGTTACTTACAGTAAGAAAAATAAATAATTCTCTAGTCGTTTATATCTTCCTCAACTAATTTTTTTTACTAGCCTGTGTAATGTATCATCTAATATCCAAATTCCACAATATATAATTTACCCTCAATTAATTTTGAAAGGGGTTGTTAATGGTTTTTACATTTGAACAATATTACTCTTTTTATATTTTATTTTAAGTTATATTGATATTTTCACATATAGGCATTATTTGACATGAGATATTTTGAATTTATAGTTTATAGCTTTATATAGTCATATGATAATAAATTTTTTATCACAAGCTTATAGTTTATTTTACTAATTTATAATATATAGCTTATCATTTTTTCTTCCACTTTTATCTTTACTATTTTAACTAAACGCACTCTAACCTTTTATAATTTATTTTAATTTAAAATAAAACAATTATAAATTAAATGTAAAGAAATGTCATTTTACATTTATACACTACTTAAAATATTAATTTTACCAAACATTTCAATTAACTTATCAATTATCAGTCATTAGTCATCAACTATAAATTATAAACTATCAATCGTTAATCATCAACTATAAACTATAAACTATCAACTAGTTTATCGGTTAATCTTATTTTTACCAAAAAGAGTCATATTAAAAATCCAAATTTATGAATGGTTTTATAAGATTTAGCTTTATTAATAGGATAACAATAAATTAAAAAATTAAAAAATAATTGAAAATAATAAATTTTAAATACAGAAAAATAAAAATGATATCAATAATTTATTGATAATGAAAAATAACAATAAAAAAATGGGGGAAATATATAATTATTCAACTAATTAAAGGATGTACATTACTAAGATTATTAAAGTATGTTGATGATTAATCAATGATGATATAGACATATACATGTGGCTTGATGTAGAGTTACATGTAAAGACAAAATAATAAGCAAGCCATGAAGCCAATAATTCATAAATCACTATCCTGTGGTTTTGTAATTGTCGATTATGGTTGGGAAATTTAGTTGAGTAGAAACAAAATGTGAACCCTGAGTTGTGTTCATTAATTCGTTCTTAATTGCTAGATAATGAAACTCTCATCTTGACTTTGGAAGCAAGTTGATCAAAGTAAACGCATGAATGCTATGGATGACCTCTAACCAATATTTATGATGATGAATAAAGGGTTTTTATTGGCCGCATATCATATCATATCATATATATTATCATCATATCAAATAAAATTCTAATTTTATAGACTACATATTTTTCTATCCAAAACTTGTAAGATTATATATATATATATATATATATATATATGCAATATGGCACCAGAGGTCCTTTAAGTTATTTAATGCTACCACTTAGGTTTTTTAAGTTTTTTTTGTAAGGTTTAGATTCTTTAAGTTTAAAATCGTTTGCACCGTTACCCTTTTTTTTAAATTTCGTTACAAAAATGCATATGTGGCAAAAATGGAGCTTAGGTGACAGTTAACAGTGATGATGTGACATTTTAATTTATTATTTATTTATTTTTTAATTCCATGTGGATTTTAAATTTTTTTTTTAATTTAAAAAAAAAATTAATTTTTTTTAATTTTTTTTTTTAATTTTTATTTATTTATTTGTACGCCAGTTAAGACTGAAAGGACCTAATTGTTACATTTTAAAAACATATGGGACGTGAGTGTTACAAATCATGTCCTTCCAAAATGAAGCTTCTAATGCAGTGGTTATTGTTCTAAGTTGATCAAAGGAGTATTCTCTAGCTTTAACGGTAAACCCAACAGTATCCGCATCCGCAGCATCTCAACAGCACAACAGTAGTTGGGATTCCCTCGACTTGTTGCGATATCACCGTGTTCATTGCTGGAGCTGCAGCAATATCACAACAACACCATTAATTCGGTTTGTGATTTTGATTCAAGAAGGGAATCTGTTCTAGTTACGCAGTAATAACTTGAAGCATCTGTATACACATGGGGAGTTTTGTGGATTCAATTTCAGGAACAACAACAACTCAACATCAACCATTTGTTCACAACTCAGCCCCTGCATCAATGATAGTTGTCGGTAACATTTCGATTTCGAAATTCTGTTTGAGATTGTGTTGTTTACAAAATCAATTTGGGTTGCAATTAAAATCTCGATTTCATATTATTTATCGTTCTTTTGGGTTCTGATATTGGATTAGCACATGTTAAATTGATGCCATGTTAGAGATTGATGTTCACTTGCAAGCATTATACAACTACTACTGCAAGATTACTTTCCATCTGCAACCACATTGTTAAAATATGTGACGTCGGTAATTCGTAAATCATTTTATTTCGAACATCTTCATTATGCTTGTTGTGTTATGTATTTACAATCTGGTTGGCTTCTTGTTACCTCGATGTCAATTAATTTTGTGTCGATTTCAAGCGGTTGTTGTTTGTTTTGTTATTTGTTTGATGCTGCTGTAATGACTTTGAAAACAATATACATTGCTTGATGCTTGGATTTGTAATTTCAGTGACAGTTTGATGTTGGTGCCTATTGGTTGATTGGTATGCGTTTTAATTTTGCTATCACTTTCAACTTGATTACGCAGCTGTTTGTGATTATCATCTATTAGTATTACACCTTGCTAGCTCCAGGTTCAATTAGCTTTTTGCGCGCGATTATAACACTACACAAACACGTTTGCATAATGCAGGATGGCAGAACCTGGAAATACTGTGGCATTTGAGGAAAATTTGTTACTTTCTTGAATCTTAAAGATTACAAAATCTTAAAATTAAAAAATCTTAGACTTTTCTTGTTATAATATACTCTATATTTAAGTAGTGAATTTCATTTTTAAAATATTAACATTATACAAGATCCTTCCAGTAGTGAATTTTTAAAATATTAACATTATTTAAGTAGTGAATTTAAATAGTAACACTCAAGTCCCATATGTTTTTAAAATGTAACAATCAGATCCTTCTAGTCTTAATTGGTGTATAAATAAAAAAAATATTTAAAAAAAAATTTAAAAATAAAAAAAAAAATTAAAATCCACGTGGAATTAAAAAATAAATAAAAAATAAAATAAAACGTCACATCATTTAACTTAACTGCCACCTAAGCTCCGTCAATGCCACATATACTTTTTTTAACGGAAATTTCAAAAAAGGTTAACTATGCAAAATTTTTAAAACGTTAAGGATCCGACTATTACAAAAAAATCTTAAAGGACCTAAGTGGTAACATAAAATAACTTAAAGGACTAAAAGTGTCTTTTTGCCATATATATATATATATATATATATTCAAATAGCCAACAATGATGGATGGGCTATTCAGACTAAATATCTTGAATCTAGAGGATATCCGGACCTTTTTGGTAAATCTAGGCCCAATCTGGAGATATTACTCCTTGTAACTGGTTCAGTTACTATCACGCATCACTATCAGAATAATAATCCTAGTAGTTTTATAAATTTTTCAAAATGTCATATCAATAAGGTATTGCAGCCCAGAGAATGGGGATTGAATCCAAATGCAGAAAAAGCAATAAAAATTGCTGATGGTAAACATGTTTACTATAATTACTGGGATTATATCCAAGCCTTTTCTAAGGCATTTTATTACCAAAACCCCACGAATAAACATTTTTGGTTCTTCTCTATAAACCCAGAAATTCTGGAAAAACCTATACCAAATTGGTTCTTTAATTGGTGGTTAAAATTTGGACCATCATTACAAATATTACTTGGTGAATTAATGAAATTATATACCCCATGGTGTGATGAAAGTCCTTTAATCTTAAGGATTTATCAAAGAATCTGATAACTGGACAATGTCCGTTTATTTATTTTACCAAGTTTCAATTACCATGGATCTGGAGATGGACAATTACAGTCTCTAGAGGCAGTCATAATATTCCAATTCTGCAGAGAAATTTCTTCTGCAAATGGTGGACCAAAATGGATCCCAAAGACTTCAAAGACAAAGTGGCTCTAATAGAAACCACAATCGAAGAAGATAAGAATAATCCTATAAAGAAGCAAAATTCTTCCCAGATGTCCATGCTTCAATTAAAAGAATACTTCCAAAGAAAATTTCCTAAGGAAGATGAAGAAGAGATTATGATCAGAATTCTTGATCACATGAAAACCCAGTTTTTCAATATCTTCCCAACAACTAAGGAAGACTATATGTCAATAAAGACTAGCTCATCATGAGAACCAATGGACATTATCCTAGCTGGCGAATCGCAAGACTAAGAACCCACGGCAGAAGACGTGTGGGATTCTCTCACTTTCTCTATGGCTCAGAGAGTAGGCAAAGGAAAAGCTTCCCAATAATTAATAGAAGCCAAAACCAGTGGGTCCCGTAATAAAGTTGTCTCCCACTATATATATTGATGTAAATGTCCACCCAACTAAAGTTGTAGTGGACAGCAGAATCTGCTTTATCTTTTATCTTTTTATCTTGTCAGTTGTCTTTTGTGATCATTATAGTGTCGATGGGGCCCAGAGAGCACCCGACTTAAATGATTCACTTTGTAACCTTTTAGTGTGAGTCTCTTTTCTTTTTACCAGTTACAATAGGTAGCCTTTCCCCTATATAAGGGACTTTGTTTTTCATTTGTAAATACGCTGAATTATGTACCATATTCTCTCTCTACTATAATCTTTCAGTTTTCTCTTTATATACTCTCTCTTCTCTTTACGCTTCCAATTCCAAATAATCCATAACTACAAATAGTAACCAAAATCTAAAGATATCCAAGCTGCGCCACTGTTCCTGGTATCACCGAGCCTTTTTAAAGGTAGAAAACTACTGTTACTAATGAGTAATAGTAGCTAAACTACTGTTGTGGTAGCTCAAATGATAATCTTAATCTATAAAGATTAAGTTCTTCATGTAATGATAATAGTATCATAATCTTATCTCTTTACCTTAAGAGATGTTTTCAGTGCTTTATGTAGCTCTTTGTTATCCTTTTGTGGATGTTTGTGCACGTTTTTAAGAAACTTTTGCTGAAAACATCTTTTACATCTTTGATTTAGGAAAATATTTTGATTTATTGGTATATTGGCTGGAATACTGTAAACTGGCGACCGGCTTTAGCTGGATAGGTAATTACTTTGTTCTTAGGAATAGTAATTACTGAAATGGCCTAACTTCAGGAACAACGTCCCGTACCAATTCATCATTAAAATCCTTTGATCACCTTGTGGGTTGACGTTTGGCTCAGTCGAACTCCCCTATTTTTTGGGTTGATCGTTAAACAGTTCCTGTTTGCAAAGATGATTTGTCTGAAAGATAAGAATAAAGTACTATTACTATTATAAGTTAAACTTAGTTGTTATCGTGAAAGATTATCTATTTGCTGCTCACCACAACACTTGTTAGCAAAAATTTGTATGGATACTACCATTAATATTGTTACTGTTGACAACAATGATTGTCAAAATCCTTTGATTAAAAATGAGGAAAACAATGAATTTCCTAAAGATCTTGACAGGTTAAACAAATGGATTATTCCATCCGTACCATCAAAACAGATTTATAAATTTGGTATGTTTGATGTAATGTCCAGGTTTGCTGTTAAAACTACAGAGCAAACCCTACCTGTTTCAGGTTCAACCCAAAATATTGGGCTATTAAGCAAAAAGGATTTGCTTCCTTTTAGAGATTACAATTTTATCCATATTGGACTAGTTCAAGTTGCTTTAAAACCCCTAACTATGTTAGGATTAAATTCTAGTCTGGTGGCATATGTCAGAGATGGTAGATGTCAAAATTTTAAACAATCTTTGGCTGCTATCATAGAAACTAGTCTATGTCATGGGCCAGTTTATTTTGAAGTCTTTCCCAATTTAAGTTTATCCATGTCTGACAAAAATCTGTTGGATGCCTTAAGACTGACTATTCACACTAATGGTTACAATTTTAAACCAGGTAGTGAAATCATAGCAATTTGCTATAGAATTTATTACAAAGTTTTAAACACTTTAAATCCTAAAGTGAAAAATATTTCACCTCATGGATCTACAACATTAGTGTAAACAAATTTGCTTACATCTAATGTTGCTACTAATAGATTAATTAGGTGGAACGCGATAAATTTCCCCGAGACTTGGTCCCTGCCTCAAGAAATTGAGCCAGAACCAATTCTAAACCAAGATGTTGAACAAATTGTCCAAACCACTGAAGGAGACGTTGAAATAAAATTCAACCAACAACATAGGTTTATCTTACCTAGAACCTTGTCTGCTAGATATTCTACCCGTAGTGATTATGTTACTGCTCCTAGTATGTTACCTAGGGTTTCCACTTCCAAGACAAGAGAGGAAGTTTTGGATCAAGAATGCGTTGAAAACATTAGTTTGAGCGAAAATAGAATTCCCCATGGAATCTATCAAACCAAAGAACCTAGGGTTGAATCTCCAACTCAATCTGAAATGTCGTTTCATTTATGATAGATTTTTATAAGGGTAGTGAAACTAGAAAACTCATTAGTAATGAGTTTAATAATGAGAGAAATTCCGAATTTAGAAATTGGTATTTCAAAAAATTCTCCAAAACTGAATTACAAGAATTCAAGGATCTCTTTTACGAAGACTTGAATAGAAAGCAAACCCTTACCCCTTTCACTCGTTGGTTTGTTATATTCTTTATTAAAAGAACTCAAGACCAAATTTTGGCCGTTCAACTGGATAATATCCTTGTTTTACAAAGATCTTAGACCACTCCTGAAGGAGAAGCTCTTGAAGCACCTTACCCTTCGGAGAAGGCGATTCAATTAGCTGAGAATGCTGAGGCTAGTGCGTATAATACCATTAAAAGACTAGAAACTAGTCAAGTCACCATTAGAGAGCTAAACTCTTTAATAAGAGCTCAAAATTTTACCAATGCATTTCTTACTTGCTTAGGTGATCATATGGTTGCTTTGGAAAAACTGATCAACTCTGTTAAAGAAAGTATGGAAAAACAGATGAATCAACATAGCCTGATCCTAAATCAATGGCCTAAGAATAAAACCATTCCCTTTCAAGAAGAATCCTCGTCTAAAAATGTTCCAGACACTCCTATAATCCAACCTCCCATACAAATTAGTGGGTTCAAGATGGATGAAGATCATAATGAATTTATAAAAATCCTTGAAGATAAACTTAAGAATTTACACCTTAGAGTTTTATCCCAGGGAGATGACCCTTCTGAAGAAAACTATACTTCTGAAGTGAACGATGAGGTCTTTGGAGACATTAACCAATTAACCCAAATGTTTGCTGATCAAAACATTAACAAGGATCATGAGATAAATCCTATTCACGTGACCAAACCTGTAGAAAAATACTACTACAAGAGACCTACCCCTCAAGATGTTCTTTTTGAAGAACCTAATAATTACCAAAATTCTTACTCAGGAAAAGCCATATATGAATGAAACATAGATGGCCTTAATGAGAAACAAATCTTAGACACCATACATGGAATGCTCATGTATGCTATAGTTTGTAAGCAAAATGGAAATTTGGATAGCTCCGTTGCTTCTTTCATAACAACTGGCTTTGTGGGCCAACTAAGAGGTTGGTGGGACCATTACCTTACGGAATCACAAAGGAAAGATATTCTTTCCCATAAGAAATTAATTAAGACTGAAGGAACAAGCACTTCTACCGTCGCCTCTACTGGAGAGAAGGATGCGGTCTATACCTTAAGTCTTTCTATCCTTCAACATTTTATGGGATCTAATCAACCTATAGGAGAGAAAATTCAAACCCTCCTTCAAAACCTTAGGTGTCCCTCTCTAACCCATTTTAGATGGTATAAATACACCTTTCTTTCTAGGGTATTTCAATTAAATAATTCCAATTCGTCCCATTGGAAATCCAAATTTATAGACGGGTTTCCCCATCTTTTCTCTGAAAGAGTTAGGAAAGCTCTTAGAGATAAAAATGATGGAATTAACATCAATTACCCAAACTTGACCTATGGTCACATCATTAACAGTTGTATAACTGAGGGATTAGCTTTATGTAATGACATTAAGCTTAAGCATCAATTTAAGAAGCAAAAGCTCTCCGAAAAACACCAATTAGGAGAATTTTACGACCAATTCGCCTTTGAACTTGGAAAACCACCAGGAGAAAAAAGGATAAAATCCCTTAAGCATAGTAAGAGAAAAGATTCTCATAAGGGTAAAACTCATAGTTCTTACCAAACCCCTTATAAAGATTATAAGAGAAGAAACTATAAGAAAAGAAGAGCTAAACCTATGGATAAACCCTCGTATAATAAGGGAAAACGAAAAGCTAAAAAGCTAGACATAACTTGCCCCAAATGTGGTAAACAAGGTCACTATGTCAATAGATGCTGGACCAAGAAAGCTCTCAATGAGATTGAAGATGATAAACTTCGTGCTCAGCTTGAAAAGGTTCTTCTCATAGAATCTAATTCTGAAGATAACTCTTCTAGTGAAGAAATTGAGGTCATTAACTCCTCTGATTCAGAATCCTCAGAATCTTCGACCAATGATTGTCAATGCAATGAACTCAACTATTGGAAATCCATAGTTGACATGAATGGATTACATGTCCTAACCAGTGATCATGACCAAGCCCTAAAGGCTATTGAAGCCATTTCAGATCCCAAGATAAAGAGAAAAATGCTAGAAATCCTTATTCAAGAACAACCCAAAGTTGAGGCTCCCCGTTTAATAGAAACTCCCTACCAATTAAGTGAAGTTTTATCCAGATTTCATCAGTCCAATATTAAGGAAACTCCTACTTCTTTGAATGACCTTAGAAGTGAGATTTCTCAACTTAAATCTGAAATTAGTCAGATTAAGAAGAATAATAAACTTCTTAACCAAAGACTTACTGTCTTAGAAAAAGGAAAATGAATTAGTCATTCCCTTGAAGAGAACTATTTAGACCTTCATGAACAGGTGTGTCGCTCCCGAAAAGATTCGCATCCAACGGTACAAACGCGAGAGTGGCGCAGAAGACACAGAGTCGCCAGCAAAGTGTATTTATCCCAAGAGAGGGAAAGGAAACACTGCGTAAACCTGGAAGAAGGGAAAGAGCACGGTCACGCGACCAAGAGAACGGGTACGGGAGTCGGTTACGCGAAGGGAAGGTGTTAGCACCCAACACGTCCATCGTACTCGATGGGATCCACGCTTGTTGTCTGCATCAAAGGGTGTCGTCGTCTGGAGCTCCACTGCTACTGGAAAGGAGAAGGAACGGGAACGGAAAGGAACAAGGAAACGAAGAAGAAAAGAAAAAGAAGAAAAGAAGTGACTCGATAGGACATCGCTCGTCCTATGCCTACGTATTCCCTCGTGCAATGGGAAAGTCAGAGTCAACGTAGTTCGGACACGAACTAGGGGGGAGGTTGCTTGCCAAGACATCGCCATCTTGTGCCTACGTATCCTCAATCGGACGAGAAAGAGGAAATCAGAGCAGTCGTAGTTCGACCAACGGGTCGAAAAGGGACAAAGAGGTGATAAAGAAAGGTTGTGAAAGAAGTGTGCTCGGAGAGATCTCGCACGATCTCCTGCCTACGTATCTCACTCGCACGTGAGAATCAGAGCGACGTAGTTCCCCTCACTAGGGGTGGATTGTGTTTTTTAGGGAACGGCTTACGTTCTAGCTCAGGTGTTGCAGCTCGCTGAATCGAGACTTAGGCGTTACCGTCTTGCGAGAGAACGAGTAGGAGCACGTTCGTACGTTGAGAGTGAGTGAGATGAGAAAAGAATTCCCGAAGGAAAGACGTTGTTGTTTGTTGAAGAAGTGTTTTTTAGTTAGCTTGTAACTTGCATTGCACCAAAGTCTATCGTGCGGGAACGAGTGAATCGCATGGTCGCCCCCAAATGGAACGTATGCTAAACACTCTAGAAGAGGAGGGGGGACCCCTCGTTCTTCATTTCCTACATTTAAGGCTCGGACGCAATACACGTTAACCTTTATTAAGTATTTTGAAGAAGTTTTGAGATGAGAAGAGAAAAGACACAAAGGAAACTCTAAAGGGAAACTAAGAGTCCTAATGTTATCATGCATGGATGTCCTATGGTTGGTGAGGTTTAGGAGAGACAACTACCTAACCTAATGCTAATCCTACTCCAAGTTTAATCAAAAATTAAGTTGGACTAGGTAGCTCTAAGGGGAAAGGAATCCAAGACTTAATCAAGTCTTGAGATTCAAGGGAAGAGAAAGAGTGAAAGAGAAGAAGAAGAATGAGAAGGAAAAAATGAGAAACAAGATGGGGCAGCAAGCACATCATACACATTATATCCAATTCATATCACAGATAAAATCAAGACTTAAACAAGTCTCAAGAAAAGAAGGAGAAAGAAAACTCAAATATGCACAAGTGTTCAATCATCAACATGTTGACACAACAAAGATTCAAAGCACTTAAGTACTAAACATGATGCGCAAACAGAGCCTACTTTGAGGTAGGGCTTCAGATGTACTCAATATGCTTCTAACATGGATAAAAACCTAGGATGAGGCATGAAAGATAAAATTGAGATTCTAGGGGTACCTAACGGAGAAGGTCCGTTGCCTCTTTAACGCGCATAAAGCTCAAGAATTGTTAGAAGCTTCACCATTATCCATCCGATTAATCCTCAAGTATCCAACATCACAAATCAACATCCAAGATCAACTGAGCCAAAATCAAAAGTGCTAACAAAATAATCAAAAAGTTAGCAAGAACTTAATAAAATAAAGTCAATTAAAATTCTAAAAAAAACAATAAAATTAAACAAAAGGTTATCAGAAGCTAAACACAAATAATTAAGTTCTAAAAAATTAACAATAATTAACCAGAATCAAAATCTAATTAAAGTACTAACAATCTCTAAACCAAATAACTAAAATCAAACAAACACGGCTCATGAACAAAAACAAGGGTGGTTGAAAGAAAATCAGGATGGGAATAAAGTGAGGTCTTCATGGACTAAGCCCATTATCCACACGGTCCAAGCTTTAAGATAACAACAAAAACCCAACCCAAACAAGGCCATGGTGAATGAAACACGGTTCACTTCACAGGCTCTTGGAAAGAACATGGTTTTAAAAACAACAGCAACATGTTTTAATATTTTTTTATTAAAAACAGAGACAATTAATTAGAAGAAAAAAACAATGAATCAAGGCAGTGGTATCCCTTATTTCTAGAAGCAAAATAAATTACACAGGGCAAGGACCAAAGTGAAACACGGTCTCCACAATCAAAATCAAAACACTGCTTGAATCAGTTCTCTTCACCATCGTCAACGCGCTCACAACAAGAAAGAAAAAAAGTGAATCGGAGAAAACCATCATCGCACAACTCGACCTTTCTCTTCACGATTCCGTCTCCCTTAATCGATCTCTTTCTTCTTTCGATTCTGGTTTGCTTCCGATTTAGGTTTGTTGAGGTTTCGTACGCTTCGCCGAATCCATCATCACGCTCGACCAACACGGCGACCGGATGAACAAAACTCAGAGGATCGAGGTTTTAAACTCCAAATCGGAATGGAAGAAGTTTCAGTGCGGTGGTTTATTTGCTCGATTCAGGTTTGATGATGTTCTTTAGATTTTGCCCAGTTCTCAATTTATCTCCTTCTCCATCTTCTTGTCTTGTTCTGAGATTTGGTTGGGTGTGGGTTTGAGGTTGGATGAAGATGGTGGTCGGGTTTGAAGAGAAGAGAGGTTTAGGTTGAAAACGGATTGAAGGCTTTGAGGTTTGTGAAGGTGTCGCGGTGGTGTAGAAGCTTTCACGGCAGAGGTTTGGAACAATGGTTGTAGAGGTTAAGGTATGAGTAGAAAAAGGTTTAGTTGTTTTTGTTTGAAAGTAGAAGGTTTAAAGGATGAAGGCGAGTTGAGGAAAAGTTGGAAGGGTTTTGTTGTAGGTTGTTGATTTGGGGTGAGGTTCTGTTGAAAGGTCTTGAACGTTGGAGAAGAGGTTTGGGAATGGGTGAAGAACTGCAGTTTCGAAGAAAAGAATGGAGGTTTGAAGGTTTCTGAAGAGTGATTTTGGCAGGGTTTCTTTAGCTCCAGAGAGCTTGTTTTCAAGAGTGATGGAGGCTGGTTTTTGTAGAGTGGAGTGAGGGCAAAATAGGGAGAGGATTTTGGATTATGAGCTGGAAATTTGTAAGAATCAAAACCGTTGTGAGGTTGTACGAGCATTCTCTTTGCTCATTTTTGTCCTTTTTTCTGTCAACCAATTCTTTATTTGTGTGGTCCCAACCAAATTGATGTTGTTATACGGTTTGTGGCATTTTTGCAGGATGGTGTGGTGCGAGTCATGTTGTGGTTTGAAATGGCTCAAGTGTGGCATTGCAAGAAGCTTGGAACTGTTCAGTTTGGCTTTATTATTGGCTGGTGGTTTGAATGAAAATAGGATGTATATCATTGCTGTTGTGAACAATTTTGAGGGCTGGGGGGTTTGTAGCAGAAAAGTGGAGGTTTTGGGTGGTGTTGTACGATTTTGTCTTTATCAAGGTTGGAGGTTATGGGGATTGGAAAGTTGGTGTAGGCTGCTGGTTGGTTTTGAAGAGGTTTATGAAGGGTGAAATTTGTTGCAGGCCGTGCTTTACGTGATGGGTGATTTTGGTACATACGGTTCGTGGTGTGCGTGTTTGGAATTGTGCAGCTGTATTAGTCTGTGGGTCCACCAGTTTTGTATGAAAAAGTTTGGTTGTCAAGGTTTGGCATGTTATAGTAATGGAAATTGGCTAACTGAAGAAGGCTTATGCGCGGCGTATTGTTTGGACATTGTGAGGAGTATTGGCAATTGAAAATGTAGCAACTTATGGCTTTGAAATTGTCACGTGTTGTAACCTTTGGGATGAGGCTTGTAGTTGTAGTGTATTCTCATGTTGGCTTCAAAATTAATTAATGTGTATATGACTTTTCTTCTTTGACTATTGTGATGGGCTTTCTTTTGTGCTTATATTTTCTTGTTTGGGAACTTGCTAATTTTGTCATGCGCTTCAAAAGTAGTGAACGGATGAGAATGGTAAAAACAAAAAGTGGTTATGGGCCTGATAAAAGAAATGATGAGGGGCTAAGGAGTTGTGGATCTAAAAAGAATTTCCAATTGGATAAAAAAAAAGGATAAAATATGGAAATGGATATTTTTATGAAATTAAAATGGATATGTATATTGGATAATGAGATGGTTAAAAATGGATTTGTACATGGACAAAGAAAACAAAATGGGTCTAGAAGATGGACAACTACATTGCACCAATCTCAAACTTTACACCACATCACGACAGCCCTTGAACGCCACCACAACTCGCAACTGAAACAACTGTCATCTAATGATTGAAACAAACTCCCCGTGAATTAAGATTTGATGACTTGATGACCTACACACCACATAACCCGACCTTGGGTACACACTGGTTGAGAAGCAATTACTGGCACAAATAATTTGAATCTGAAACAATCTCTTGATAGTTTGACCAAGATTAGGTCAAACTTTCGCCTGATCCTAGTCGTGACTGAATAACTACACCTGACTTGAAATTGAGCACCTTAACCTGGAACCAATGCTCTTGACGCCTCTTGAGAAATCTCGAAGCAGATGGACAATGAGAACTCAAACCCCTGTCAAACTTGAATGAAAATACCCTAGGCAAATAGAAACCCTAATCCTCGTCGAGATACACTGATGAAGCTTAAATGACTTGAACAGAGAAGGAACCAAACCCTGATTCACACCCAAGAAAACCTGACCCAACGCTTCTGATGAATCCTCTGCAATAGGAAAACCCTGGAGTTTGATGAACCTCTAAATAAGAAGAACATCATGATAATGTGAATTCAACCCTGAATGGAGACGAGAATCTCACAACAAAAGAGACTCCCAAGCTTACACATAATACCTTGATCCCACGTCCTAAGAAACAATGCAAAAAAATGAATAATTATGAACTATGACCTAATGATGATGCAAATGAGTGCGAAACAAAAGCCAGAAAAAGGTAAGGGCAAATTTTGGGGTGCTACAGCTGCCCCTATTCAATCGACCTGGACCTGAAAGGATGATAGCAGCGGCTTTCAGACATTCAAGGTACACGGAGATTGAATATCAAAAGAACCCGGAAATTTGCAACCTGTGGAGATCAAAGGTAAGCGTTTGTCAACCGAAAGTGGACTTAGACACAGTAGATACCAACCAATAGTTGGGATAAAAAAGAGGGGTACCAACCAATAGTCGGGATAACCAAAAGAAACATACCAACCAATAGTTGGGATAAAAGAAGAGTAACAACCAATAGTTGGGATAACCAAAAGAAACATACCAACCAATAGTTGGGATAAAAGAGGGGTACCAACCAATAGTTGGGATAACCAAGAAAAGATACCAACCAATAGTTGGGATAAAAGAGGGGTACCAACCAATAGTTGGGATAACCAAAAGAAACATACCAACCAATAGTTGGGATAAAAGAGGGGTACCAACCAATAGTTGGGATAACCAAAAGAAACATACCAACCAATAGTTGGGATAAAAGAGGGGTACCAACCAATAGTTGGGATAACCAAAAGAAACATACCAACCAATAGTTGGGATAAAAGAGGGGTACCAACCAATAGTTGGGATAAAAGAGGGGTACCAACCAATAGTTGGGATAACCAAGAAAAGATACCAACCAATAGTTGGGATAACGAGGACGGCCGAAGGCGAACTCGAAAAGATGGACTTTCAAACCAGAAATAAGTAGAAACAACAGATCTACAAAGATGACTCCGTTGGGGATAAGAGAAACCTAAACAGACAACTCTGCGGGGGAGTGTAGGAATGACCAACAAGAAGGACGAATCCACTGGTTGCGGTGTAATGTTAAACAACATCTCCTGAATCATGTCACTTTATGTTGGGGGAAGGAACTGGTAAAAGATATCAAACCTGGCTTATGCTTCGAATGCATATGTTTGAATTTTTCCGTAATGCTCCATACGAAATGGAAATGCTACGCGTTTGGGAGGATGCCATGCAAAAATGCTTATGCAATGCAAAAGAAGTGTCTCAGCAAAATAAATGCTGAAGACCAAGGAAACTCCACCGGGGATGACAAATTAAATTGTCCTCTGAAATAAGAGACCCTGCTGAGAAAGACTTCACTCTGCTGAGGAAGACATTGATCACAAACTCTGCTGGAGATGAAAGCTCTGAGAGAATACCCACTCTGTTGGGGGTAGCTATGAACGAATATTGAAGATGGAACCCAAAGAGAAATTCTCTCTGCTGGGGATTACCAACTGACTTCTACCGGGATCTGAAAGAATGCCAATAACAATTGGACTTAAGACCTGCTAGGGATATCAACTGCTGTTGAACAAACCACTGAAAGGATCACCACTAAACTCTGCTTAGGGAGACAGGTCAATAATTTCGAACCTGCTTGGGAGATGCTCTTACCTTTACCCCGCTGGGGAATATCAGCCAATACCAGCCAATCTGCTTGGGGAATGGTGATGACGACATCCACTCTGCTAGAGGATAACATCAAGCTTACTCACCTGCTGGGGATTAACTCATACTGTTGTTGGTGAGAAAAATGCTTCTTGATTAGCTGAGGAGAATGAGTGCTCAGACCCTGAGGGGAAAATAACATCTTTGTTCAAAGAAGATATTCCATAAGTCTCCTGCTGGGGATGCAACGGCATCAACTTCTGATTGTTTGCTGAGAAAGTGATGAATCAATCACACTACAAGCTGGGGAATTAATCCTCTGTACTCTACTGAGGAAGATAATCCTCGATACTCTGGCTGGGGAAAGTAACAACCTGCTGAGGAGAATGAAGTTTCAATGTCGAGGGGAGTAGCTCTACTGGGGAGAAACCCTGCTACCCTGCTGGGGATTAGAACATGCCGCTGCTGACGGAACTACACTTCCTGACCTACTGAGGAAAGTGATTACCAGGCTCTGTGGGGAAAATAAAGTCTTTTCAAAGACATCCAACACACCTCCTGCTAGAGACACACCCACACCCACCTCGGAGCAATCCACTTTAAACTGTCTGCTGGGGGAAATTAGTTCTGCTGAGGATGATGAACTTTCAGTGCTGGGGAGAGTAATGCTACTGGGGAAAACAAACTTGTTACCCAGCCTGACCTGTCTCTATGGCCATAAGCGGCTCTTTGAACTCTCCACTTGCCCCAGACCACCAGGTTTAATTGAAGAAACATCTCAAGAGGATTTTATAGAAGACCGGGCGCTCAACATGCCCCGGGTCTTCAAACTCTTAGAGATGCATCGCATCTCGACATAACTGCCCCAGACTTCATGACCCATGAAGTAACCTACCTCGAAAGGATTTGTAATGCCCTGAAATACTTTGCTCCAGTATTCTGAACTTTGAAGAGGTGCCCCAAGTCTTGAAGAAACTTTGCCCCTGACTGATCTTACAGAGATTTGTCAAATCGACCTGATTGCCCCTGTTTGGCTGCTTCTTATCACCATTTATCAGAAACCTCTAGGATGCGCACAGTCTCTTGGCCACATACCCCTTGACGTGACTGTCCTTCGGAGTCTTCACCAACTCAACTTGGCGTGATCGAGCTTCTCGACTAATGTTCATTGTGTAAGCTTATTTGATGTCAAACACATGCAAGCACAAAATGTTTATTGTGAGAATGACAATTCTAATGCAACACTCGTGTTAACCTGAAGTTTTATTGAAAATGCGTCGCCAAGCCTCGTGAACGAATCACTAGCTAGGATGCGACATTGATTTTTGAAGGGAAACAATACGCACATGCAATACCAACAAAAATATTACTAGCATAACTCATAGGAGTCAGGAACGCTATCTCGCTGAAGTACACCTTCGGACTAACCCTGCTTCAATTAGGACTTTTTAAGGGTTGTAATGTGGCCTGGTTCACGGTTTTGAGAAAAAAGGATTTAAGGCTCAAAGTTTACTGGTGCCCACCCACTCTTCGTGATGTTCTCCAGTCCTATGTTCAGCTAATCTGACACAAGCGCTCACCTCTCAAAAGATTTCATGATCCTTAAAGAACCCATGCAATTGATGGTTCGAGACCTGATGAGGTTTTGGAGCAATAGACACCCCTTTTGTCTTTTGTGTCTGGTCACACGACTTATTCTTATCTGAGGATTTTTCTTTGGATCCTCTCTTTTTGTTTTTCGCCTTTTTTATTTCCCTGATTTTGCCTGGACTGACTCTTTTGAGATTTTTTCGATTTTGAAGTCCAGAGGGATGCCCTAACTTTTGCCTAAGTCATTTGCTCTCAAGTTTTGACTTAGCGGGCTCTTCTTTTTTCTTTTTTTTTTTCTTTTTTTTTTTGGGAACAAGTCGTGTGACACCGTTTGTCTTACTTGCCTGAAAGGGCTGCGACTGCCTCACTATTTGATTGTCGGTGGATAACCATTGTGGTTCTACACCTCTTGACCTTTTGATGGTGGCATGGAAGGTAATGGATCCTCAGATGTGCACTCCTTCTAAAAGTTGAACACTTGGTCAAACTAACTGACGCCTACCCTGCCCCTAGGTTAAAATTGAGGGTTTTTTCCGTTTTCAGAAAGAACTCCTACTACTAGGCTCAAAGGGGTTGACAAAGGTCTATCTCCTTATCTCTCCAGTGTTTGTGAATTGGAAACAATGCCTGTACATCCTTAACAGGGTTTTATCCAAATGCGTACCATTAGAAATCTGCGTTCTTATCTCGTCATCCTCCCTCAAGAGTTCTAGACAAGAAAGGTTGGTATCGCATTGCATATAAACATGACATGAGTGCATAAAAGTAGGATACTTCAAGGACAACACATCATTGTATTAAAATCAACATTCAAACACAAACAAGTTTTTACATGCAGACAATGTTTAAACAAAAAAAAGAAAGCTACATATGAAAATGCAATAAAGAATCCAAGGATTGCCATTGTTGAGGAGACTTGACTCCGTCTGGACTGATCGCTTCCGACAATATCCTTGTAGTCCCAAGTGCCCACTTGGGAGGCTCCAGTTGAAATGCATACCATCAGCATTGAAAGTAATGACCCCTGCATCAATCAGCTTTTGCACTTCGTGCGGGAGCGCCTTACAATCCTCAGTTAAGTGCCCCTATGCCCCAGTATGGTACCCACATCGAGCATTGGCATTAAACCCTGGCAGATATGGAGGAATGATCGGATCTGATTTCCTTGGCACAATCAAACCTCTTTTAACCAACTCTGGCAATATCTGACTATACAGCCTTGGTAGCACAGAAAACTGTCTGCTTCTCGGCTTCCGTCGACCCCCTTTGGAACTATTCTGCTGTTGACTTTGATTCGCGTGTTCCTCTGGCTCAGGTGCTTTCCCTCTCAGACTTAATCGCGGAGTAGGCAGTAGTTGCGAACGCGGGGATTCCAAGTTCAAAGATTGCAAGAAATGCCCCTGACTTGAATCAGCCTCAAGAGAGGTAACAGAGATATCCACTTCTTTTTTTCAACGGCTAGTGTAGGACCACCTTGTATGCTTACACCGCCCAGCGTGAATTCAATTTCCCTCGAATCGACCAGATCCTGTACGGCATGCTGAAAGGCCTTACAATTTTCCACATTATGGCCCGGCGCACCAGAGTGGAATTCACGATGAACTCTTGCATCATAACCCAGTGGGGGAGTACCAGAGAGAGGAGCCAAAGTCCTTTTCTGTACCAGTTACAGCTGAAAGAGATGTTGGAATAGCTGAGAATATGTCCCTGGTGGAGCCTCAAAATGCCTATTCTGTTTAGGCGTAAATAGCTACTGGCGTGGAACACGATTCTGTGGCTGTTGAGATACAGTCGGGACGGTCACACTGACAATCAGCTCGCTTTTTGGGAGGGATCCCTTAAACAAAGGAGGAGAGACAATTCTAACCGCAGCTTCAGGCATGGGAGTATCGGATTTGCTTAGCAAACCTCTCACGACCTCCGTAACCAATTTCATCTGAGTCTTCAGTTGGTTGACCTTTTCTTTCAGCACTTCCTGGTCTTGAACCAAAGTTTGCATCTTCCCCATAAACTGCCCCATCTGAACTTTCATTTCGGTCATTTCTGCACGGAGTTGTTCCATGGCTATCCTCTGATTATCACTGGCTGAGTGGTGGTGGCAAGTCAAACTGTCAACTCTGAAAGTAATACCAAGTTAGACTGAGAAATCCAATCCTGAGCACCTGCTGTGCACATGAATATGCTAATGCAATGCAAATGCCATGCTCAAATATTTCCAAGGAATCATTCTGTTTTAATTCAAGATTTTTCAGAAGAACCACAAGGGATAAATGGAAATGCTCAATAGTGAGCCTCAACAATGATATCCTTGGAAATACAAGAACATGTATGCAAGAATGATGATGCATATGCAACGGACACGGGATCAAGGTATCCACAAATTCTAAATAACTGTTGAGCTGCTGACTGGATAAGTTCAAAGGTCTGCTCTGAAGAGAATACTGGAATACCAGAATATCCGAATAACCAGGATACCAGAATACCAGGCTAATAAGTCCACACTGATAGGAAAACCAGAATACCAGGTAGGTTGAAGGTCACGGTTACCTGCAAACCTGTAAACAACCCGCCCTTCTCACGTGTGGGTACTAGGATGTTCAGTATCCCGGGCTCTCAGGTCGAGAAATGATGATACGTTTACCATTTCTGGTTTGGCATCATCATTAAAAGAGGAGGCCTCAACTGATTCTCTAAAACGGAAGGTCCTCAGCTTCAGAGGTTTGAGAAGCAATAGCACATTCAGCCCGAAGGATACAATGCTACCGCCAATCAAAGAGGTCGTCCGCTGATTCACCTCAAAAGGAAACCCTATAGCAAGTTCCCAGCATTGGGTCCTCGGATCGAGAATGTGCAATGGGTTTGCCACAAAACGTGGTCTGCCACCGTCACAACTCGGGAGGAGTGCCGCAACTGAGTCCTCGGGAAACGGTCGCCAGAGTCGACAGTTTTCCAGATTATATTCCATCATCTACCCCAAATGGACAGGACAGAATATTACTAAGAAAACCTCGTCTGGATGTGGAGTTTTCATGTATACTTCGTCTGGCCAAATGCCAAACAAGTCACACTACTTTCCACGCTAATCATAGGTGTATGCTCAAGCCTTGGTATTGGGCTTCTCTCTCATGAATCCAGCCCACCCTACAAACAGAAAAAATAGCAGCAGAACAGCACAGCAATATCCAGTATGACAGTAATGAAATGCAATGCAATGCAATAAAGAGCTGTAAATACAGTAAAGTAAATAAGACAGTAAGTACAGTAATATACAACAAAGCAAAGCACCATAAAAACAAACACCAAGAGAAAATAAACAGACAAGCGCTAGGATCGACTCGCTAAAGGGGAAGGACCAGCGTAGGTCAACCTTGTATCCCCAGCAGAGTCGCCAGATGTCGCTCCCGAAAAGATTCGCATCCAACGGTACAAACGCGAGAGTGGCGCAGAAGACACAGAGTCGCCAGCAAAGTGTATTTATCCCAAGAGAGGGAAAGGAAACACTGCGTAAACCTGGAAGAAGGGAAAGAGCACGGTCACGCGACCAAGAGAACGGGTACGGGAGTCGGTTACGCGAAGGGAAGGTGTTAGCACCCAACACGTCCATCGTACTCTATGGGATCCACGCTTGTTGTCTGCATCAAAAGGTGTCGTCGTCTGGAGCTCCACTGCTACTGGAAAGGAGAAGGAACGAGAACGGAAAGGAACAAGGAAACGAAGAAGAAAAGAAAAAGAAGAAAAGAAGTGACTCGATAGGACATCGCTCGTCTTATGCCTACGTATTCCCTCGTGCAATGGGAAAGTCAGAGTCAACGTAGTTCGGACACGAACTAGGGGGGAGGTTGCTTGCCAAGACATCGCCATCTTGTGCCTACGTATCCTCAATCGGACGAGAAAGAGGAAATCAGAGCAGTCGTAGTTCGACCAACGGGTCGAAAAGGGACAAAGAGGTGATAAAGAAAGGTTGTGAAAGAAGTGTGCTCGGAGAGATCTCGCACGATCTCCTGCCTACGTATCTCACTCGCACGTGAGAATCAGAGCGACGTCCCTCACTAGGGGTGGATTGTGTTTTTTAGGGAACGGCTTACGTTCTAGCTCAGGTGTTGCAGCTCGCTGAATCGAGACTTAGGCGTTACCGTCTTGCGAGAGAACGAGTAGGAGCACGTTCGTACGTTGAGAGTGAGTGAGATGAGAAAAGAATTCCCGAAGGAAAGACGTTGTTGTTTGTTGAAGAAGTGTTTTTTAGTTAGCTTGTAACTTGCATTGCACCAAAGTCTATCGTGCGGGAACGAGTGAATCGCATGGTCGCCCCCAAATGGAACGTATGCTAAACACTCTAGAAGAAGAGGGGGGACCCCTCGTTCTTCATTTCCTATATTTAAGGCTCGGACGCAATACACGTTAACCTTTATTAAGTATTTTGAAGAAGTTTTGAGATGAGAAGAGAAAAGACACAAAGGAAACTCTAAAGGGAAACTAAGAGTCCTAATGTTATCATGCATGGATGTCCTATGGTTAGTGAGGTTTAGGAGAGACAACTACCTAACCTAATGCTAATCCTACTCCAAGTTTAATCAAAAATTAAGTTGGACTAGGTAGCTCTAAGGGGAAAGGAATCCAAGACTTAATCAAGTCTTGAGATTCAAGGGAAGAGAAAGAGTGAAAGAGAAGAAGAAGAATGAGAAGGAAAAAATGAGAAACAAGATGGGGCAGCAAGCACATCATACACATTATATCCAATTCATATCACAGATAAAATCAAGACTTAAACAAGTCTCAAGAAAAGAAGGAGAAAGAAAACTCAAATATGCACAAGTGTTCAATCATCAACATGTTGACACAACAAAGATTCAAAGCACTTGAGTACTAAACATGATGCGCAAACAGAGCCTACTTTGAGGTAGGGCTTCAAATGTACTCAATATGCTTCTAACATGGATAAAAACCTAAGATGAGGCATGAAAGATAAAATTGAGATTCTAGGGGTACCTAACGGAGAAGGTCCGTTGCCTCTTTAACGCGCATAAAGCTCAAGAATTGTTAGAAGCTTCACCATTATCCATCCGATTAATCCTCAAGTATCCAACATCACAAATCAACATCCAATATCAACTAAGCCAAAATCAAAAGTGCTAACAAAATAATCAAAAAGTTAGCAAGAACTTAATAAAATAAAGTCAATTAAAATTCTAAAAAAAACAATAAAATTAAACAAAAGGTTATCAGAAGCTAAACACAAATAATTAAGTTCTAAAAAATTAACAATAATTAACCAGAATCAAAATCTAATTAAAGTACTAACAATCTCTAAACCAAATAACTAAAATCAAACAAACACGGCTCATGAACAAAAACAAGGGTGGTTGAAAGAAAATCAGGATGGGAATAAAGTGAGGTCTTCATGGACTAAGCCCATTATCCACACGGTCCAAGCTTTAAGATGACAACAAAAACCCAACCCAAACAAGGCCATGGTGAATGAAACACGGTTCACTTCACAGGCTCTTGGAAAGAACATGGTTTTAAAAACAACAGCAACATGTTTTAATATTTTTTTATTAAAAACAGATACAATTAATTAGAAGAAAAAAACAATGAATCAAGGCAGTGGTATCCCTTATTTCTAGAAGCAAAATAAATTACACAGGGCAAGGACCAAAGTGAAACACGGTCTCCACAATCAAAATCAAAACACTGCTTGAATCAGTTCTCTTCACCATCGTCAACGCGCTCACAACAAGAAAGAAAAAAAGTGAATCGGAGAAAACCATCATCGGCACAACTCGACCTTTCTCTTCACGATTCCGTCTCCCTTAATCGATCTCTTTCTTCTTTCAATTCTGGTTCGCTTCCGATTTAGGTTTGTTGAGGTTTCGTACGCTTCGCTGAATCCATCATCACGCTCGACCAACACGGCGACCGGATGAACAAAACTCAGAGGATCGAGGTTTTAAACTCCAAATCGGAATGGAAGAAGTTTCAGTGCGGAGGTTTATTTGCTCGATTCAGGTTTGATGATGTTGTTTAGATTTTGCCCAGTTCTCAATTTATCTCCTTCTCCATCTTCTTGTCTTGTTCTGAGATTTGGTTGGGTGTGGGTTTGAGGTTGGATGAAGATGGTGGTCGGGTTTGAAGAGAAGAGAGGTTTAGGTTGAAAACGGATTGAAGGCTTTGAGGTTTGTGAAGGTGTCGCGGTGGTGTAGAAGCTTTCACGGCAGAGGTTTGGAACAATGGTTGTAGAGGTTGAGGTATGAGTAGAAAAAGGTTTAGTTGTTTTTGTTTGAAAGTAGAAGGTTTAGAGGATGAAGGCGAGTTGAGGAAAAGTTGGAAGGGTTTTGTTGTAGGTTGTTGATTTGGGGTGAGGTTCTGTTGAAAGGTCTTAAACGTTGGAGAAGAGGTTTGGGAATGGGTGAAGAACTGCGGTTTCGAAGAAAAGAATGGAGGTTTGAAGGTTTCTGAAGAGTGATTTTGGCAGGGTTTCTTTAGCTCCAGAGAGCTTGTTTTCAAGAGTGATGGAGGCTGGTTTTTGTAGAGTGGAGTGAGGGCAAAATAGGGAGAGGATTTTGGATTATGAGCTGGAAATTTGTAAGAATCAAAACCGTTGTGAGGTTGTACGAGCATTCTCTTTGCTCATTTTTGTCCTTTTTTCTGTCAACCAATTCTTTATTTGTGTGGTCCCAACCAAATTGATGTTGTTATACGGTTTGTGGCATTTTTGCAGGATGGTGTGGTGCGAGTCATGTTGTGGTTTGAAATGGCTCAAGTGTGGCATTGCAAGAAGCTTGGAACTGTTCAGTTTGGCTTTATTATTGGCTGGTGGTTTGAATGAAAATAGGATGTATATCATTGCTGTTGTGAACAATTTTGAGGGCTGGGGGGTTTGTAGCAGAAAAGTGGAGGTTTTGGGTGGTGTTGTACGATTTTGTCTTTATCAAGGTTGGAGGTTATGGGGATTGGAAAGTTGGTGTAGGCTGCTGGTTGGTTTTGAAGAGGTTTATGAAGGGTGAAATTTGCTGCAGGCCGTGCTTTACGTGATGGGTGATTTTGGTACGTACGGTTCGTGGTGTGCGTGTTTGGAATTGTGCAGCTGTATTAGTCTGTGGGTCCACCAGTTTTGTATGAAAATGTTTGGTTGTCAAGGTTTGGCATGTTATAGTAATGGAAATTGGCTAACTGAAGAAGGCTTATGCGCGGCGTATTGTTTGGACATTGTGAGGAGTATTGGCAATTGAAAATGTAGCAACTTATGGCTTTGAAATTGTCACGTGTTGTAACCTTTGGGATGATGCTTGTAGTTGTAGTGTATTCTCATGTTGGCTTCAAAATTAATTAATGTGTATATGACTTTTCTTCTTTGACTATTGTGATGGACTTTCTTTTGTGCTTATATTTTCTTGTTTGGGAACTTGCTAATTTTGTCATGCGCTTCAAAAGTAGTGAACGGATGAGAATGGTAAAAACAAAAAGTGGTTATGGGCCTGATAAAAGAAATGATGAGGGGCTAAGGAGTTGTGGATCTAAAAAGAATTTCCAATTGGATAAAAAAAAAGGATAAAATATGGAAATGGATATTTTTATGAAATTAAAATGGATATGTATATTGGATAATGAGATGGTTAAAAATGGATTTGTACATGGACAAAGAAAACAAAATGGGTCTAGAAGATGGACAACTACATTGCACCAATCTCAAACTTTACACCACATCACGACAGCCCTTGAACGCCACCACAACTCGCAACTGAAACAACTGTCATCTGATGATTGAAACAAACTCCCCGTGAATTAAGATTTGATGACTTGATGACCTACACACCACATAACCCGACCTTGGGTACACACTGGTTGAGAAGCAATTACTGGCACAAATAATTTGAATCTGAAACAATCTCTTGATAGTTTGACCAAGATTAGGTCAAACTTTCGCCTGATCCTAGTCGTGACTGAATAACTACACCTGACTTGAAATTGAGCACCTTAACCTGGAACCAATGCTCTTGACGCCTCTTGAGAAATCTCGAAGCAGATGGACAATGAGAACTCAAACCCCTGTCAAACTTGAATGAAAATACCCTAGGCAAATAGAAACCCTAATCCTCGTCGAGATACACTGATGAAGCTTAAATGACTTGAACAGAGAAGGAACCAAACCCTGATTCACACCCAAGAAAACCTGACCCAACGCTTCTGATGAATCCTCTGCAATAGGAAAACCCTGGAGTTTGATGAACCTCTAAATAAGAAGAACATCATGATAATGTGAATTCAACCCTGAATGGAGACGAGAATCTCACAACAAAAGAGACTCCCAAGCTTACACATAATACCTTGATCCCACGTCCTAAGAAACAATGCAAAAAAATGAATAATTATGAACTATGACCTAATGATGATGTAAATTAGTGCGAAACAAAAGCCAGAAAAAGTTAAGGGCAAATTTTGGGGTGCTACAAGGTGGATACCCTTAAAGGCCTTAGTCAACGTTTAGGGTCTCTTAGCAATGAGGAAACAGAGAAGAAGGATGAAGACATCACTCCACCTTCAGAAAATTATCAAAATCTTCTTGACAGAGTAACCTCCCAAAAATGGTATGTTAAAATCACCCTTGTTGTTAAGAAAAAATTTATTCTTAAAGATGAAGTTGCCCTTATTGATAGTGGAGCAGATTTAAACTGTCTTCAAGAAGGAATTATCCCTACCAAATATTTTGGTAAAACAACTCAATCCCTTACTCAAGCAGGTGGGAGCAAGCTCAAAGTTAAGTATAAACTTTCAGATACCTATGTCTGTAATCAGGATGTCTGCATTCCTACTTCCTTTCTTATGGTAAAAAATCTTACTAGAAGGATAATATTAGGACTCTTTTTTGCATAGTATTATGCCCGTTAAGATTGACCAACGGGGAATAACTACTATTCTAAAGGACAAAACAATTAAATTTGAATTCATCACTGGCCCTCAAACTAGGATGATAAATGAAGTTAAAGATATGCTTCTCAAGCATAAAGAAAAACAATTATGTTTTCTTCAAGAAGAAATTAGTTTACTAAGTATTGAAGAACAACTTAGTAAAGACAATGTTAAAAATAAAATTAAGAATATCGAGGATCAATTTAAATCTGAAGTTTGCAGTGATTTTCCCAATGCTTTCTGGGAAAGAAAGAAACACGTTGTTTCACTTCCCTATTTAGCCGACTTCAATGAAAGTCAGATTCCCACTAAGGCTAGACCAGCCCAGATGAACATAGACTATTTGGAGCTCTGCAAGAAAGAAATTGAGTCTTTACAAATTAAAGGACTTATAAGACCGTCCAAGTCTCCATGGTCGTGCACAACTTTCTATGTCAACAATGCGGCTGAGAAGGAACGTGGTGTTCCTAGACTGGTTATCAACTACAAAACCCTTAATAAGGTTCTCAAGTGGATTAGATATCCAATCCCCAACAAAAAAGATTTGTTGGATAGGCTAAACGATGCCCTTGTTTTCTCTAAATTCGATATGAAGTTCGGATATTGGCAGATTCAAATTGAAGAATCTGATAAGTACAAAACAACCTTCACTGTGCCCTTTGGACACTTTGAATAATGGAACGTCCTTCCCTTTGGACTTAAGAATGCTCCTTCTGAATTCCAGAACATTATGAACGATATTCTCAACCCTTATTCTGAGTTCATAATTGTCTATATTGACAATGTGCTTGTTTTTTCTAAATCTTTAGATCAGCACATTAAACACTTACAAATTTTTAAGGGAATTATTAAGCATAATGGGTTGGTTATATCAGCACCAAAAATGAAACTCTTCCAAACTAAGGTGAGATTTTTGGGTCATGAAATAAACAAAGGTATTATAGTCCCTATTAGTAGAAGCATTGAATTTGCTTCCAAATTTCCAGATATATTATCTGAAAAGAAACAACTTCAAAGATTCTTAGGTAGTCTCAATTACATTTCCGACTACTATAAGGATTTAGCCAAGGATACAACTATCCTTTACAAAAGATTGAAAAAGATCCCTGAACCGTGGACTGAGAACCACACCCAGGCAGTTCAGAGAATTAAGAACAAAGTAAAATGTTTACCTTGCCTTTCTCTAGCTAACCCTAGTTATTTCAAAATTGTTGAGACTGATGCCTCTGATCAAGGTTATGGAGGTATCCTCAAGCAAATTGATCCTGAGACTTCTAAAGAAGTCCTTGTCAGATTTACTTCTGGTAAATGGAACAAGACACAATCCAAGTATTCGACTGTTAAAAAAGAAATGCTCTCTATTATAAAGTTCATTTCAAAATTTCAAACAGATTTACTTAATCAAAACTTTTTACTTAGAATTGATTGCAGTTCTGTAAAATCCATTATTGAAAAAGATATTAAAAATCTTGTAGCAAAACAAATTTTTGCTTCTTGGCAAGCATAATTAAGTGTTTTTGAATTTGATATCCAATATATTAAAGGAGAAAATAATTCTCTTGCTGACTTTCTCACTCGTGAATTTTTACAGGGAAATAAGCACCCCTTATAGGGGAAGAGGCGGCCGCTCCTTTGGTCGGGGAGGAAGAGGGAGTAATAATATGTTACCCCAAGTTGAACAAAACATTCCCCTAATAGGAGAATGGACTACTGTGTTTCCTAATAGACCCAGAATGCAGCAATTGCCTGCACCTTCTAAAAATAAAGAAGAATCTTCATCATCCAATTCCAAGAACAATGATTCCTATAAAAATATTGCTGCCAATGATCCTGTACAGGAACAAGCAGCAGATTATTTTGAGAATCCTACAGCTGAACAAATCATGTTCATAGAGGAAGAGGATATTCAAATAGCCAACAATGATGGCTGGGCTATTTGAATATCCTCTTCCTCTATGAACATGATTTGTTCAGCTGTAGGATTCTCAAAGTAATCTGTTGCTTGTTCCTGCACAGGTATATATATATATATATATATATATATATATATATATATATATATATATATATATATAAATTTTTCTATCCGAAACGTGTAAGATTATATATATATATATATATATATATATATATATATATATATATATATATATATAATCTTACAAGTTTTGGATAAAAAAATTTGTAGTCATTATATATATATATATATATATATATATATATATATATATATATATATATATATATATATATATATATATATATATATATATATATATATATATATATATATATATATATATATATATATAATCTTACAAGTTTTGGATAAAAAAATTTGTAGTCATTATATATATATATATATATATATATATATATATATATTAGTGATGAAGGTCATAACAATCTATGATTTATGAAAGAATGCTGTAACACAAAAATCATAATTTCATAATCAATAAATGACCTTTGACTATCCCTTCTAGAATCTGAGATGAGTCCATCCTAGCTAAGTAAGTCATCCCGGAATATCAGAATCCAGGATGTACATACCCTATAACCGTTACACCGATTTGTACACACCGTCTAGAAATATGTCTCCAAGAACTCTATGACCCGAACTCTTATTTGTCGCATAAGTAGCAACTCTGTAATCGTTTTCTTTTTCAAGTCTCCGACATTCCCGACTTTCACCTCTCGGCCCTAATGACTTATAACTCGGCTTTGAGAATTTTGAGGTGTACATAAGCCCCCCCAATCACAAGGCCCAAGGTGATGAATTGTTCGAACAGAGAATCTTGGAATTCTTTCTTCTTGAATCTGTTGTACTTCAATCCGGTTTGGTTTAATACAGTGGTCGTCTCGTGTCCTGCTGATGTGTGATGGTGGGTTCTTAAGAGTAATGATGATGCATGTCTTGTCAGATCTCCTCTTTCTCCTTGTCATGATGACTTTTATGGGGAAGTTAATCACCATCATGACTTTAGTTCGATAGGGTTTCCAAACCGTTTTAAGACATAGAGAAGTCAGAGAGCCCCAATGGGACCTTGATCAGCTTTCATCTTAGAACCTAGTAGGTTCTAGACAAAAAGAAATTAGAAATCTCCAGTGGGATCTCGACCCATTTTCGTCGTAGAACTCAGTAGGTTCTAGACATAGAGAAATCAAAGAGACCCAGTGGGATCTCGACCAGCTGTCATCGTAGAACCCGGTAGGTTTTAGACATAGAGAAATCGGTGAGCCCCGGTGGGATCTCGACCAATTGACGTCCTGTTTTAAATACGCCAACACTTGGCCTTGTTATTAGAATCGTGATAGCCCAAGTGAGTTTTCGAATATTAGTAGTAACCAAATCCTGAAAGATTCAGACGTTCATAGGTTGGAAAATTCCGAGTATATCTTGCTTTATTCTTTACAAAACTTAGGTGAGTTGGGGTCTAATGCCTGAGAATCTTTGTTGTGATTAAAATCAGAGATCGTTCTCATTGGAGCATTAGTTCACAATCGTTTTATCGTTAATCATCCTTTACGAATGCATTTTGTAATGTTTTGGATTATTTCCTGATCCTTTGACAATAATATTCGAACCCTCATGACCATTTTAGTCCTTTTAGAATTGTAACACTAATGCGCTTTATTTCTTTGTTAACATTTGATTTGTTCGAATGGAAATCAAATAGTATAGCCGGCCCCAATCGAATCTTAGCTTATCTTTAGTTGAGGTTTGTACCGTGTAGATTCAAAGCCCTGGTGAGTCGGGCCTTACTGATTGATGTTTTTCGTCATTTTAAATACAAACCAGTCAATCCCGAGTGGATCATGGCCGATATCGATGTTTGGAAGGGGATAAGTTAACCAAACCTCTTAAGGTCAAAGGTATGTTAATTCGAACGGGATGCCAGATGTATATTAACTCGGGCTTTCATTTAAAGTCAGAAGTTTCAATTAACATAACCCGATCAGAGATTTCTATTTACTTGACCTATTTGCCAGAGGTTCTTATTTACTTGGACTTTTGATTTGGTCAAAGGTTTTAATTAACATAACCTTGTCAGAGGTTTTTATTTACATGACCGATTTTCCAGAGTTTCTTATTTACTTGGACTTTTGATTTGGTTAGAGGTTTTAATTAACATAACCCGATCATAGGTTTTTATGAACATAACTCGGTCAGAGGTTTTTATTTACATGACCGATTTTCCAGAGGTTCTTATTTACTTGGACTTTTGAGTTGGTCAGAGATTTTAATTAACATAAACCTGTCAGAGGTTTTTATTAACATAACTTGTTCAGAGGTTTTCATTTACATGACCGATTTTCCAAAGATTCTTATTTACTTGGACTTTTAGTTTGGTCAGAGGTATGTTAACTTGATCGGTGTTCTCCCTGTGGAGGTTTTGGGTTAAATGCATTCAGTGGAGGTCTTCGTCATTCTCGGCCCCTACTTTTATTTGAGAGTAAGTCTTTGTTCATACTTTAAACCTGATGAACTACATAAAAATGATTAAATGCAGAAACAACTCATAATAGTCAGAAGGTGATGTTGAATTTTGCATCAGATTGTTATCTCGACGAGATCAATCGACTTCTCTTTTTCAACTTCCGAATTGTTTAATTTGTGCAATGTCCTGGTTTCTTTTGATCATAATATCTGATGTCCTCTTATTGATAATTCGAGTTCTTTGATAGGATATAGTTTCTTTCGACAACCCCCTGCATAAGTTTAAGATTTAGAAAAGAGGAGGTGTCTCCCGCCCTCGCAGGGGAAAGGAGCGACACTCATTGCCTAAAGTAAGTTCTAAATGGATCATTAGTTACAAACGGCAGAAAAATTAGCTTGCCTTATCTAACAATAAAGATAATAAATTTAAAGCATATACTTGTATTTGTTCAGCCTCTTAGTTTTATTAGCAATCTCGCTTGATAAATTCATGTTTTGTGTTAGCTCATATTTTAGTAATCGTAATGTAATTATGACACATATTGCCTCTTCGTAGACGACTCCTTAGCTTTTAATCCACTGCACAATTTTTTATTGTAAGATATCCACCAGTATATCAATACATAAAATAAAGAATCATGCTTTTATTAGTATTGTCATATTTTCCCAATGCAAGATCCTCTTTAATATACTGATTGTTGTTGTTAAATCAACCATCGAATAAATGTCGAACAAACAATTAGAAACAAATTAGATCCATGCCCTGCCATAAGTTGTATAGGCATACCAGAATTTCCACTTGATGAATGTTGTATGCCTACACAGTAGCTTACAAATCCGTAGAGGCAATATACATGAAACTCTCTTTACAAATGTACAAAGATAACCATGAAAATTTGTGCCAACATCCTTTTGCGGCTTTTCCTTTTTGCCTTGGGCGCACTTATAAATAGTTTTTCATTTATTTGGTGTTGCATACACTGAAAAAGAAAATGTGCCATGGTATAACACCAATTTTATAGATGCAATCGCAACACTATTTCATGAAATATGCATTGTCAATAATAGGATCTCCTGCTCACTGCAGACTCAATGATCCAAATCAGTTATAAATACCCACTATTCCTACGACTTTGAAGTAAATTCACAAAAAGTTAAATAAATTACTAGAATTTTCTTACTAGTTTTAAATATGAATATTTCGATTTTCAAGTGTCTTAAATGGCTTTGCTGCTAGTTTTCCCTAGAAAATTAAGCAAGGAGATTGTTAGAGTGATGGGCTAAGGTGTAAAGTCTCAGCTAAGAGGTTTTGATGATACTAGACTTGGGCCATTATGCAGCAGTTCAACTACAACAGCAGGTTCCTCCATTGCAGGCAGTCATAGGAACAAACCTCTTTAATATTGCTTCCGGGACATTAAGAAGCAGGGTAACACAAGACCAGGTAGGTGTGTTGGCTCGGTAGGTTCTTTAAGAGGCCCTTCAACTGTTACTTATTTTACCGAATTTCAGAATCTTTGTTCAAGCTTGACAATTTCCACTTTGACAGACGCGGGTCTTCTTAAGATTTTGTTCCATACTTCTTAACTTTAGATTGAACCCTTTCCATTTGACACCATTTAATAACAAGTTTCGGTGGACATCAACGGGAAGACGGTGTTGCTCTGAATGCACAATTCTTCCTCATTCTTTGGTCGGGTCTGTGCTAACGCGATTTGATGAAGGATTTCGGTCGACTTATGGCTAAGATAAAGAGGTACGATTCAGATTAGTTTTACCGGGGCCCCACCGTGGGCACCAAATGTTCCTGATAAACACTTTTGGATAATCTCCCTAAAGCGGATAAGGTGAGACCACAAACGCAATGAGAATTGGGTATTTAGGAGGTTTGTTTAAAATAGAAGAATGATTACCATTTTTGTGGTCTTTTAGGTTTTCCTGTGTATCAGCCTATCTCCCCCCATGTTCCTGATAAAAACTTTTGGATAATCTCCCTGAAGCGGATCAGGTAAGACCATAGACGCTATGGGAATAGGGTGTTCGGGAGGTTTGTTTAAAGAGAGGAATGACCACCACTTTTGTGGTCTTTTAGGTTTTCTTGTGTATCAGTCTATCTTCTCCCTTATATCCATTGTTAGAAGCGAGTATAATAATTTTGAGTTGTTTTGGTAATTAAAAATAATGTTTAATTTGTTCTATTATATTAATTAGTGAAAAAAATAGTATGTGTAGAGATTTTAGGGACAATGAGGTAATTACATGAGTGTGAGTTGGGGTAAATGAGGAAAACATCATTAGGAGGAATATTATTATACGATAAAGGGAAAATTGGAATAGGAAAAGTCAGTTGCATCATATGTGAAAAATGGGGAGAAAGGAGAAGGAGTACTAGGGAAAGAAGAGGCAAGAGGCAAGGTGATCAAGAGAGGAGAGTGAAGGTTCCAATTCAGAATTTTTGGAAGAAATCTAAGGTAAGGGTGAAAGTTAGGTTCAATAATAGGGGTATGGATTGAGGGGTAGATTAAGGTTTAATCTTCTTTGTGTTATGATGAATTGTTGATGAAATTGTGATGATAATCATGTTTTCACGTGCCATGATATGAATTTAAATTGTGTGTGATGATGTGTTGTTATTGTGTACTTGAGATCAAGTGAATCCATGAAAATTGATAGAATATTGGGCGAATTAGGGCATGAATCTAAGTAGTTGAATCATGAGAAAAATTAATAGATTGATGTTAATTACCATGATATATGTGTTGTTCTTGTTAGACAATTTTTAAGATGATTTTGAATAAAATTGGGACTAGTTTAGGGGTTGAAGATGAGATTTTGGTGAAAATCTTGTAACATTGAAAAACTGGAAGTTTTGGAAAATCCTTCAAATGTTTTGATCATAACTTCTGATCCGTATGTCCAAATAACGCTCTGTTTGAAGCGTTAGAAAGCTAATAATCAGGAATATGATATGGTAGTGGTTGGTGAGATGTTTATATATTATCCATGCACCTATGTACCATAATTGTATTTGATTGTTCATATGTTGATTTTAACTATGACATGCTTTGACGTTATACCTCATAACTTTTAACCCGTAAATCCAAATGACGACCCGTTTAGAGCGTTGGAAAGATAACGCTCAGAGACATAGCATAATAGTGATATGTGAAAGGTTTATATATTATTCCTATATATACTATGTTTGTGGAGTTGATTGTTTATATGTTCGGTTGATGATTCAATGCATTGTTGTGATAGTGTCGTGTGATAATGATGTTGATATGTTGATTGTAACGCCCCGATTTGTTTAATTGCATTTATTTATTTCATTTATGTGAATTTTGTGACATGTGTGAATTTATTGTATTTTACCTGCTAATTGAGTTAATTGGTTAATTTCCCTGATAGGTAAAATATTTGCAATAAATTATAATTTCTTTTCAACTTTTATTTTTCGAAATATATTTCATCGGTATGTTTATTTTTTATCGCATTTTGAGAGCGTTCGGGAGATATTTGAGCTGAGGGGTATTTTGGTCTTTTTGGGGGTAGATATTTTTATAAATAGAAAGTGGAGAGAAAAAGAGAGGAAAGAAAAAGAAAAGAGAAGAGAAGAGAAAGGAGAAGAAAGAAAGAGAGAAGAGGAGAAAGAGGAAAAAGTGAAGATTCATCCGTTTAAAGCGCGAATAATCGGATAAGGGTGAGAAGTTTCAATTATATTTTGCTTGTATATGTATATGTGTGTGATTGTGTGAATGTTTTCTTGTTTTTCCATAGATTTCCAATTCTAGGTTGAAATGAGAAAAACGATTAGAAATCGATGTTTTTACGGATGAAAGTCGGAATAAATCGCGTAGTAGAGTCGTGTGATGTTGGGTCTTGATTTAGCGTGATCGTTTGATTGAATCGAGTTGAATTTATAACTTTTGAGTTTTTGATATATATTGATGTTTTTGTGCAAATTGATGTTGTGATCGAGTAAAAGTGTTTGGATATGTCTGGTAACATTGGTATAGATTGATATTTAATCGGGTAAGGATAAGAATTAATCGGGAATGGTTATTTGTGTGTTTTCGAGTGGTTTTGAGCGAGTTTGGAGTTGGGATAAACTGATAAAATTATGTTTCAAAATATTTCAAAAATGGAAAATGTGTTAGGTGGCTTTGTAATGGTGGAAATATTGTCGTATGTTGAATTCTGAGATCGCAGCTTTTTACGGAATCGAAATCGGAGGTCCGGAAGTCATTTAACGATCGAAAACTGAGTTTTTAACAAATTCTGCGCAGTATGCGTCGACCTGAAGGACTTTTGCGTCGACCTAAAGTGCTTTGCGTCGACCTATAGACTCGACCTTAGCATACTCGCAAGTGACACAAATTTTTCAAAATGTCCGATTTTGTTTTCTTCATAACTTTTGAACCGTAAGTCCGTTTTGACCTCCGTTTGAAGCGTTGGAAAGCTAATGAAAAGTTCTTTCTATTAAAGATGGTTTGGAGGGTAAAAGATGATTTAAATTAGTCGTCTTTTTGGAAAAATAGTCGGGTGTCGTACCTCGAAAAATACGATCCTCGCGATGGACGCAGAAAAAACTGTTCGAAACAGAGTCGCCACCGAACTTTATTCATTCCAAGGAAGGAATAGGAAAATATCGATAAAACCTTTAAAGGGATAAGAAAATGGTCATCGCAACCAAATTCGGGTTCGGGAGTCGGTTACGCAAAGGGAAGGTATTAGCACCCTCTACGTCCGTTGTACTCAACGGGAACCTCTTGATTCGATTCGTGAGAAATGTTAGCTAGGTTTGTTTGTTTATCTTCTAAGGTAAAAGGATTTATTTTTAAGGGGGAAAATGGGTGGTTTTTTATTAGTGTGCTCGGCAAGGATTAGAACCCTTGTGCCTACGTATTCCCTCGTGCAATGGGAAAGTCAGAGCATTCGTAGTTCGTGGCACTACGGTTATTTGGTTTGTATTTTTATGTAGGCGCCAATTGCCCACACACGAGTAAGTAAACTCGCACCCAAGCAATTGGAGAGAAAGGTTAAAGACTTAGCCCCCCCTCTTTTACACCTTGTAAGAAAGTTGTTTGAATATATTATTAAGTATGTTAAAGATTTGATTGAGAAAAAGGTTTGATTTGGACGTGTTTTAGGCGGACGAGAGTTTAGGTCGCATTCTAACTGCTAAACGTTGGCTTGTCGGCTCGTCATGGGAGGCTGAAGCACGAGTTCATATGCGCGAGAGAATGACTTAAACAATGTTCTTTGGGAAAGGTGTTTGAGTTGTGGATTAAGCGTATTATGGTTTCGGTCGCGCGGAAGCGAGGAAAGGATAATTTAGATCGTATTGGATGTTTTAGAAGCAACAATTGCTCACTCACGAGTAAGAGAACTCGCACCCAAGCAATAGCTGATGATTGCTCATACACGAGTAAGAAAACTCGCACACAAGCAATCGACGAATTAAGGTTTATGTCTTTTAGAAGTGTCAATTGTTCACACACGAGTAAGAGAACTCGCACCCAAACAATTGAGGAGAAAGGTCAAAGACTTGGCCCCCCTCACATCACCTTTAGTAAAATTGTGTTTGAATATATGATTAAGTGTTTTGATAATTTGATTAAAAAAAGAGGATTTGATTTGCGTGTGTTTTAAAGGCGTCAATTGTCCACACACGAGTAAGAGAACTCGCACCTAAACAATTGAGGAGAAAGGCTTAAGTTTTTAGAGGCGTCAATTGTTCACACATGAATAAGTGAACTCGCACCTAAACAATCGACAAGTTAAAGCTTTTTTTTTTTTTTTAACAGCATCAATTGTCCACACACGAGTAAGGAAACTCGCACCCAAACAATTGAAAAGAAAGACCAAAGACTTGGTCCCCCTCTTTTTCACCTTTAAAAAAAATGTGTTTGAATGTATGATTAAGTGTTTTGAAGTGTTTGATTAAGAAAAGAATTTAATTTGTATATGTTTTAAAAGCGGCAATTGTTTACACACGAGTAAGACAACTCGCACCCAAACAATTGAGAAGTTAAGGTCAAAGACTTTAGAGGCGTCAATTGTCTACACACGAGTAAGAAAACTCGCACCCAAACAATCGACAAGTTAAAGTTTAATTTTTTAGAGGCGTCAATTGTTCACACACGAGTAAGAGAAGTCGCACCTAAACAATCGACAAATTAAAGTTTATATTTTTTAGGTGTCAATTATTCACACGCGAGTAAGAGAACTCGCACCTAAATAATCGACAAATTAAAGTGTAAGTTTTTTTTTTATGAAGAACCATGCACCTATGTTCCATCGCATATTAGTAAACAAAAGCGCAATGTTTTCATAAATAAACCAACCCTATCACTCTACATTCATAAATAAACAATATACACATATTTTCCAAAACAGTGGTGCTATGTTATTAACTTACACCGTACGTACACCGTAAAATTTTGCAAGCATTTCACTTTAACGCAAAAACCAAAGCATGGAAAAAATTATTTAACAAAAGCAAATGATACATATAAAAGTATTTATGTCTGGTGCTTATGTAACTTTAAGTGTCAACTTAGCATTTCCCTTTCCAAAATAATAGAAACTGCTAGCATACTGCATACTACTTTTATTGAAAAAAAAAAATGGCGCATCAAAAAGCTAGCCTTCTGCATTTTTAAATTGAACTGAAATTCTTCTTAAACTAGACACACAAAATTTAAGGTTATCATTCTGACCACAGCAATCGTGTAGCAACATGGCACTCCCTCTCGCGTCACTCTCGTAGACCTCAACAACATCTGTAGTGCACACAGTTCATGATATGCATAATTCACAGACAGAGCATAATTCAGTATGCGCAAAGTTCATGGACAACAACAACACGCAGTATCGAAAATGCAGCAGCATCAAAGAAGGTTAGGTCATGAATCAATCTAAGTATCATATGCCAACCTCGAATACTAAATCGCAATAGCAGTGTGTCACATCAAACTACCACAACTGACAATGAAGTGGAGATAGCAACTTCGTAAATGATTCGAAAACAGAAATAACAGGATGTACACAATGCCAACAATATACGCCAAAATCGAATCGTCACCAACACTATAAAATGAGCTGCAAACAACAACACAATAGATAAGCATAGAAGAAACTCAAAACCATTACCGACACGCAAATCTCCTACTGCTGTAAGCTGCTACAAGTTTGTCACGAAATGTAATCGAAATAGTCACAACCATGACATAACTAAATTGATAACGTAGACTAACATACGGAAGCAACAACCATGCCATGATATACTTTACAAACTCGAATTCAATATGTAATCAAAATTGAATTTAAATCGATTATGAAATATGAGAGGCAGCCACTCTATACCTCTTGCAAAATGGAATGAAATAGGATTATATCATAGTAACTGGGCATGGTTGGAATTAAGTCAAAACAAACCAAAACAAACGGCAGTGAAAAACTCATCAAATGAAATCGAAACGATCCGCGATTACAAACAAATTTGCAATTTCACAAACCACAATACGGCAGCAACAACAACATATATGAGAAGTAGTATCAGTCCACCATCACCACACTATCGAAATGCTTACAAAACCGAAGCTGTACATGAAAACAAAACAGGGCAGCAATCCAAACGGACAAGACAATCATAAGAAACAACAGCATAGTGAAAACTCGATATATTATAACCACACCAACATGCTAGCGTCAAGTATGAATTCTTAAAACAACTCAACATCTTGCGTAAGACGCAACAGATCGAAGCATAAGTGATAATTGAAACGGAACCAAGAATTACGAATCAGCTTCTATTTCTTGCTGTCGGCAGAAATTACATAATTATGAATCAACATGAACCACGAAAAAAAAAAACACCGAGATCGTATTCAAAATATCATTCTAAAATTGGATTCTTAATCATGGATCAACACCAACAATAGAACAGCAACATCGACATTAATAGAATGACATCAATCCAAGATTAGCACGTCATTCGAATTCAGAACGCAACAAGACTAAGCAATATAGTAATTGTAATCAAACCAACATCAAAGCAGTGATCGAGATGAAAATCAGATGTACAGCAATGAAATTCATAAATAGGGTAACAAATTCTCAATGGATCAGTACCGAATATTTACCGCAAAAAGCCCGATCCCGACACCATAAACATAAACAGCAGCGACATAGTTTGCATTCAACCAGTATTTCAACCCATGGTGAATTCAATTCATGTCAAACAATCAACATGAATGCAACAAGTGCTACATTTATTTCTACTAAAACAGAAACAACAGCAAATGAAAGAAAAATCCAAACTACAGCATACAAATAAAGCTACACATAAAAACTAATCCATTGAGGGATGAACCAATTGGAACCGTCATTTGAGACTTCGTGAAGGATATTGATACCATAGAAGGACGGTTACCTCATGTGCTGTGAAGTTGGTGCGATTCAGATTTGTTGATTGTTGTTGCAGATCCGAGATTTTGTTGTCGGCGCGATAGTTGTCGATGTTTGAAGTAACAGAGCTGAGTCGTACGTGTTTAGTTGATGCCGTAAACCCCGAGCAAAACCAGAACAGGGTCAAGCCGTGATGGTTGTGCGGCTGCAGAACTTGTTGTGTTGTTGATGTTCAACCACCTTTTCGCGCCGGAAACTCGTTATTTACCCTACTTCCAAGAAATTGCTGAAGCTTGAGGTAGATGTCGCCGATGGCTCCTCACCTTTGAAGTCTGATGAAGAAGATAAGTTAACGAAGTTGTAGGTTGTTGTGCTTGCGAATGCTTCGCCGGAGAAGGAGTTTCGTGGATGTTGGGTGTTTGGCGCTCCGAAGGGTTTTGGTCGTATGCGGGTGAGTCGGAGGGGATAAAGATTGAGAGGGTTTAGGAAAAGAGAAGTGAAATCGATGGATAGATAGGGTTAGGGTTTGATGGTTGGAAGGGAGAACGCAAATCCAATGGAAAGGTTGAAAGAGGGTTGAAGATAAATGATGATGAAGGAGGAAGGCTGAAGGAGGCGATCCGATTCAATCGAGAGAGATTCTCGTGGGAGAAGAATCAGCGTATGGGTTTGAGCGGCGGCTATTGTAGGTCCGGGTGGATTGGTTCCTCCCCCCTTTTCTTTCAATGTCTCGCATACACTCATATATCCTCCAATTTAGGGTTATGAATTCTTATAATATACCCAAAGTGCCCTTTCTAAAAACTTGTTGTCTAAGTTTACTAAACAAAAATCTAAATTTTTTTTATAAAATAAGATAAAAAAACAAAGAAATTAATTAAATTAATTAAAACAATCCTAATTACCATAACTAAAGAAAATAAAATAAAATGATAAAATTAAATAAAGCTAACTAAAATAAAATTCTAATTATCTAAGTAAAATCTAAATTAATTTTAGATTAATAAAAGAAAAATATTAAATAAGTAAAATTAAGTAAAATCCTAATTATTTAAATTAAAATTAACTTAATTAAAAATATTTAGCTAAAAAACCTAAGTTAATTCTAAATTAATTAAAAGATTTTTTCAACTAAAAAACACAAATAAAATAAAATGAATAAAAGCGAATTAAAAAATGGGTATCGAAATAGTCGAAAATAAAACGACTGCGCTAAAATTATCAGCGTGAAATAAATCACTCGGAAAAATACAGTATTTTGTCAGATTTTGAAATTAATCGGGACCAGTATTTAGTTTGACTGATTCGTCTGTAAATCCGAGAATTCTACTCCAGCTGACATTTTAGGCAGTATGCACGATGAAGAACATGTTATGCTATACGGATGATGCGAAATGAAAATAAAATCGAATGCAAGAAAATTTGAAAAAGGTAGGACAAATTTGGGGTATGACATCGGGTTGTCAGGTTTTTATCGAGTACGATGTGTGCGGTTGATGTGTTATCATGCTATATGCTTTTAATATGTAACGTGTAGCTTGTGTGCCGTTATATGATGTGAATATACATGATGGAATGTTGTGATGATGGTTTGTGGCTTTATGGCAAATATGTGCATTGTTTTGAATTAGACTTCGATGCGGGATTAATGATGTTGTTGTGTGGTAAAATATATTGTTTGATTGAATATCAATGTATGTTGTTATGATGTGTTGTGGGTAGCCTTTGTGGTGTGAATCCCTTGTGGAAGTAATTGTGATGGCATGATTGTTGTGGTTTGTAGTTTGTGGTGAAATGCATTGTTTATGTGAAATTCAATGTATGTTGTGTGGTGGCCTTTATGGTTTGAAATGCATTGTTTGAATTGATTTGCAATGCATGAATGTGATGAGGTTGATAATTCATATGGTTGAATTGTGAATGTATGGAATTGATGAGTTGAAATATATGCATGATTTTGGTTGCATATATGTGTGAAGATGCATGTGATGTCATGAGTCATTGTATGCCAAGCATCATGATATGCATTGTTGTGACGTCCTGAGTGACGGTTTGGTTCCAGAGGGAATCTGCTATAACATCGTGTGCCCATGTGGGGACCTAAAGCGATGGTTATAGACGATCGTGTGCCCATGTGGGGACCTAAAGCGATCGGATTGTGCGCCTTATACCCAGAGGACCTAAAGCAATCCATAAACGTCGTGTGCCTATGTGGGGACCTAAAGTGACGGGTGAACATCGTATGCCCGACAGGGTGTTACTTGAGCGTCAGTAACGAGCGATGGTTCCAATAGTTCCTGAGTGAACTAGTGATGAAAAATGTTGGAAGTCGGTACCGCATGGCATTTGCATAGAGTCGTTGTGTCGGTCTCTGTGCATTTGCATAAATCATGAATGGATTTATTATGTGATTATGTGTGGAAAATCATGAGTTGATTGATTATGTGTGGAAATTGTGCATTGATTTGTGATGTCTTGAGATTGTGATAGCATTGGTAATTTGATGTGCATACGTGATAAATGCATTGGTTGTGAGCAATATGGTTATACGTAGACATATGTTATGTGATGTGGTGATGTGATTCTTTATATCATAACTTTGGTGTGCATTATGTGTGAATATGTGATTATGTGGGTATAATTGATATATGCTATATTTTGTGGTGATGTGGTGGTGTGGTTCCATATGTCATAATGGTGGTTGGATTATGTGTGATATGTGTTGTAATTGTGGCATGCTATATGTGTTAGTATGTGATGCGTGAGGTGAGAATAACTGTGTACGTGATTGTTATGTGTGTCTTCATATTATTATGCAATCTTGATTTAGTTGTTATTTCTCACCCTTCTGCTGTTTTATAATGCTCTATGAGGCATTGCAGATTAGAGTTGCTGGAGGTCTTTTTGTGAAGATTAGTCCTCCGTTCTTTTGTCGGTCTTGGTGTCTGCTCTGATACGTAGCACGGGAGTCGGGGAACGATTATGTTATATGTATACTCTTGTTATATTTATTTTGTATTAACTTTGTAGAAATATTTTGATGTTATAAAACACTTTATTTTGTAAAACAAGTCGGTTATGGATCTTTCCGCTTTATTCCATAATTGACTTTTCCCTTTATATGGAAAATTTTTTCCCTTTGAGGGTATTCTATTTTATGCTATGTATCAAATTTATGAGCAGGGATGATGTTTTGTTGTATTAAATGTGACATCCTTGTTTCTGTCGGAAAAATAAATTTTTAGTTACTCTGATTTTATTTATGTATTATTTATTCGTGATGGGAATTGGGGTGTTAAATTAGTGGTATCAGAGCAGGTCGGTCCGTCCGGCCAAGTTGTTGAGTCAGTTGGTGTGACAGTTGAATACTGTCGTTGTTGTTTGTCTCTTAGTATGTGATATGTGTGTGGAACACTGTCAGTGCTTTCGGGTTTTTCTAATCCTTTGTCTTCAGGATTGAGAATGAGATAAGTGGGGGAGAAGTTGGAACTTCTCCAAGTTGCTTCGATTGTGGAGCGTGGGCTCAGTGTGCCGTTGGTTGCAAGAGTGTAAGTGCTCTTGGGGCAGTGTGGTTCCCAGTTCCAGAGGGAATGTTGAGGTAAGGTTTATGTCAACTAAGGATTTTTGCCTTAGGTAGTTATGTGCACAGGATGCAAGAAATGCTATTATAGTTTGGTGAAGACGGTTTATGCCCCATCGTGATTGTCGGCTGTCTATTGACAAATTGAGGAACTGATCACCATTAATCTCTTGTTGATAGCAGACGGAAATTATGTTGGATGGAATATACGTGTCTTTCCGGCTTTGATAGTGTGTGAAAGGAATTGTTTGGAATTAAGGAAATGGTTACAAATTGTTTTGTTTAGTCGAAGAAGATTCTTATATCGGAAGAGGAGACGGATTCGAGGTTTCCGTATGTTGGTCAAGTTGGGAAGTCATTGAGAGAGAATGATTCGGTATTATTAGGGACTGCTTCTCAGAGAGTAGAGATTGAACTTAATTAGACGAAGGTGAATAGTTGAGGTTTATGTCTACTAAGTAAGTAGGAAACTCTTAGTAGATGGGACTAAGAAATTTGTTTTGTCTGTGATGATAGTGTTCTGGAAATTGGCAGGAAGCCATAGTGATGGGTCGTCAGTTGTACAGGGTTTTCGGATGTGTTTTTGGATGGAACATTAAGGTGTGGTCCTAGAGAGCTCCAGCTTTGTTAGTACCAATAGGGAATGATGATTGAATGGAATAACAAGCATGATGGTATTGGTATTGAGACTATGGAAAGTAAAACTTGGAGTTCTGGTGAGGTTTGGAGTCTTTGGAGTTTTAGAGCATTGATGGAAATTTTGAGGAAACCCTAGGTGTGGGTGTAATATTTAAGAGTTCTCTTGGCTTGGTTGTGGCTACATGTTGGGATTTATGGAATTTGGATTGTTAAGAGAAGAAATTGTGTATGGATTGCTAATAGTTGAATAAGGTAACGATTGAGAACAAGTGTCCACTTTCATGAACAGATGACTGGAATGGTTTGGTTGGGCATTACAATGCTCAGTGAGGTTATTTGGTGTTAGTAATGCGTCTGTAATGTTTGTGGAGTAGGGGAATTGTATCTTCTATATTTAATTGGATAAGTTCGTAATGGCTTTGATTAAGGATATTCGGATCTGTTATAAACTCGGAGGAAGAACAAGTTAAGTGTTTGAGATTTGAATTACAAGTGTTGAAAAGAGACGAAGTTTTATGCTAAATTATTCAAGTGAGAATTTTGGTTGAAAAGGTTGGTTTTCTTGGATATGTTATTTCTGAGGATGGTATTTGTTGTGGGTTCATCGGAAGTAGATGCAGTTCTACAATGAGAGGCTCCGAAGTTGATTAAGGAGATTAGAAACTTTTGGGCTCAGTTGGTTGTTACTGTAGGTTATGGAAGACTTTGCTAAGTTAGTATTTCTGTTATCTCAGTTGACGCGCAAAGGGTAAGTCGTTTGTTTTGGATGTTCATTGTGAGGAAAGTTTCAGAGAACTGATGTAGAAGTTGTCTACGACTCCAGTTTTGATTTTGTGTGATCCTGTTCAACCGTTTGTGAGGTTTTGGGATGTGTCTTTGATGAGTTAGTCAGTGTGCTGATGTAAGAGGGTAAAGTCATTTCTTATGCTTTACGACAATTGAGGATTTATAAAAGGATCTATACTATTTTGGGTTTGGATTTGGTCGCGGTTGTATTGTGTTGGAATATTTGGAGGTATTATCTTTATGGTTCTAGATTCGAAGTGTTTAGTAATCACAAGGATATGGAGTACTTGTTTGGTTTGAAGGAACAGAGTATGAGACAACGAGGATGGTTAGAATTGGTGATGAGTTATGACTTTAATTGGAATTCGTGGCGAGTTATGAATTTGGCTTGGATTATCCTTTGGGGAAAAGCTGAGGTTGTGCCTAATGAGTTAAGTCGAAAGTTTCAATGTATGTCTGTTTTGATGGTCCGAGAATTAGAATTATTTGAGCAGTTCCGAGACTTGTGTCTGGTGTGTGAGGTAACGCAGTAGAGTGTGAGGTTGAGTATATTGAAAGTGAACAGCAATTTTTGGAGAATATGAGGAAGAGTTAAACTTTGGTCGTGAGATTGGTAGTTTTGACGGTTACGAGTAATCAAAGTGGCGCAGCGGAAGCGTGGTGTGACGCATTTCGTATATGTGTGTGTGACTTGTAAGAGTTCATAAGTTGAATATTAAAAATATGTAGGAGTGATGAGACCATTGGACGTTTCAAAATGAAAGTGATAAGTGGAAGGTTTCAATATTAATCAGGTACTAATATATAGTTGGGTGTTTTGGTCGATTTGGGAATCGTAGCATGGTTGTAATAATGTTGTGTCGTGGAACTTGTGTTCTTGTTGTGTTTCGGTTCAAGAGTGAGCCTGTGTGTGTTCGTAACTTGGGTATTCCTTGAGTCGTGAGTTGGTCGTCAAGTGCATTGTATGGGCTTTGCATCTTGTCGTTGTAGTGGTCGCCATGTCGTGTTATTGTAGTAGTTGTTGCTAGCGGGGTGGTTTGTCAGTTGTGTTGTTCGTGGTGTGCTTTTGTTGGCATGTTAGGTTGTTGGTCGGATGCGAGAGTCGTATCCGGAATTGTTCGTATCGGTTATATTTTCGAGGACGAAAATGTCTAAGTGGGGGAGAGTTGTAACGTCCCGATTTGTTTAATTGCATTTATTTATTTCATTTATGTGAATTTTGTGACATGTGTGAATTTATTGTATTTTACCTGCTAATTGAGTTAATTGGTTAATTTCCCTGATAGGTAAAATATTTGCAATAAATTATAATTTCTTTTCAACTTTTATTTTTCGAAATATATTTCATCGGTATGTTTATGTTTTATCGCATTTTAAGAGCGTTTGGGAGATATTTGAGCTGAGGGGTATTTTGGTCTTTTTGGGGGTAGATATTTTTATAAATAGAAAGTGGAGAGAAAAAGAGAGGAAAGAAAAAGAAAAGAGAAGAGAAGAGAAAGGAGAAGAAAGAAAGAGAGAGAGGAGAAAGAGGAAAAAGTGAAGATTCATCCGTTTAAAGCGCGAATAATCGGGTAAGGGTGAGAAGTTTCAATTATATCTTGCTTGTATATGTATATGTGTGTGATTGTGTGAATGTTTTCTTGTTTTTCCATAGATTTCCAATTCTAGTTTGAAATGAGAAAAACGATTAGAAATCGATGTTTTTACGGACGAAAGTCGGAATAAATCGCGTAGTAGAGTCGTGTGATGTTGGGTCTTGATTTAGCGTGATCGTTTGATTGAATCGAGTTGAATTTATAACTTTTGAGTTTTTGATATATATTGATGTTTTTGTGCAAATTGATGTTGTGATCGAGTAAAAGTGTTTGGATATGTCTGGTAACATTGGTATAGATTGATATATAATCGGGTAAGGATAAGAATTAATCGGGAATGGTTATTTGTGTGTTTTCGAGTGGTTTTGAGCGAGTTTGGAGTTGGGATAAACTGATAAAATTATGTTTCAAAATATTTCAAAAATGGAAAATGTGTTAGGTGGCTTTGTAATGGTGGAAATATTGTCGTATGTTGAATTCTGAGATCGCAGCTTTTTACGGAATCGAAATCGGAGGTCCGGAAGTCATTTAACGATCGAAAACTGAGTTTTTAACAAATTTTGCGCAGTATGCGTCGACCTAAAGTGCTTTGTGTCGACCTATAGACTTGACCTTAGCATACTCGCAAGTGACACAAATTTTTCAAAATGTCCGATTTTGTTTTCTTTATAACTTTTGAACCGTAAGTCCGTTTTGACCCCCGTTTGAAGCGTTGGAAAGCTAATGAAAAGTTCTTTCTATTAAAGATGGTTTGGAGGGTAAAAGATGATTTAATTAATTCGGGTTTTTGGAAAAATAGTCGGGTTGTCGGGTTTTTATCGAGTATAATGTGTGCAGTTGATGTGTTATCATGCTATATGCTTTTAATATGTAACGTGTAGCTTGTGTGCCGTTATATGATGTGAATATACATGATGGAATGTTGTGATGATGGTTTGTGGCTTTATGACAAATATGTGCATTGTTTTGAATTAGACTTCGATGCGGGATTAATAATGTTGTTGTGTGGTAAAATACATTGTTTGATTGAATATCAATGTATGTTGTTATGATGTTTTGTGGGTAGCCTTTGTGGTGTGAATCCCTTGTGGAAGTAATTGTGATGGCATGATTGTTGTGGTTTGTAGTTTGTGGTGAAATGCATTGTTTATGTGAAATTCAATGTATGTTGTGTGGTGGCCTTTATGGTTTGAAATGCATTGTTTGAATTGATTTGCAATGCATGAATGTGATGAGGTTGATTAATTCATATGGTTGAATTGTGAATGTATGGAATTGATGAGTTGAAATATATGCATGATTTTGGTTGCATATATGTGTGAAGATGCATGTGATGTCATGAGTCATTGTACGCCAAGCATCATGATATGCATTGTTGTGACGTCCTGAGTGACGGTTTGGTTCTAGAGGGAATCTGCTATAACATCGTGTGCCCATGTGGGGACCTAAAGCGATGGTTATAGAAGATCGTGTGCCCATGTGGGGACCTAAAGCGATCGGATTGTGCGCCTTATACCCAGAGGACCTAAAGCAATCCATAAACGTCGTGTGCCCATGTGGGGACCTAAAGTGACGGGTGAACATCGTATGCCCGACGGGGTGTTACTTGAGCGACCCTCAGTAACGAGCGATGGTTCCAATAGTTCCTGAGTGAACTAGTGATGAGAAATATTGGAAGTCGGTACTGCATGGCATTTGCATAGAGTCGTTGTGTCGGTCTCTGTGCATTTGCATAAATCATGAATGGATTGATTATGTGATTATGTGTGGAAAATCATGAGTTGATTGATTATGTGTGGAAATGTGCATTGATTTGTGATGTGTTGAGATTGTGATAGCATTGGTAATTTGATGTGCATACGTGATAAATGCATTGGTTGTGAGCAATATGGTTATACGTAGACATATGTTATGTGATGTGGTGATGTGATTCTTTATGTCATAACTTTGGTGTGCATTATGTGTGAATATGTGATTATGTGGGTATAATTGATATATGCTATATTTTGTGGTGATGTGGTGGTGTGGTTCCATATGTCATAATGGTGGTTGGATTATGTGTGATATGTGTTGTAATTGTGGCATGCTATATTTGTTAGTATGTGATGCGTGAGGTGAGAATAACTGTGTATGTGATTGTTATGTGTGTCTGCATATTATTATGCAATCTTGATTTAGTTGTTATTTCTCACCCTTCGGCTGTTTTATAATGCTCTATGAGGCATTGCAGATTAGAGTTGCTGGAGGTCTTTTTGTGAAGATTAGTCCTCCGTTCTTTTGTCGGTCTTGGTGTCTGCTCTGATACGTAGCACGGGAGTCGGGGAACGATTATGTTATATGTATACTCTTGTTAGATTTATTTTGTATTAACTTTGTAGAAATATTTTGATGTTATAAAACACTTTATTTTGTAAAACAAGTCGGTTATGGATCTTTCCGCTTTATTCCATAATTGACCTTTCCCTTTATATGGAAAAAGTTTCCCCTTTGAGGGTATTCTATTTTATGCTATGTATCAAATTTATGAGCAGGGATGATGTTTTGTTGTATTAAATGTGACATCCTTGTTTCTGTCGGAAAAATAAATTTTTAGTTACTCTGATTTTATTTATGTATTATTTATTCGCGATGGGAATTGGGGTGTTACATTGGTGATGTCATGATAATGTTTTTAATGTATTGATGATGTGGGCGTGATGTTGATGTGGTGTGGAACATTATCATGTTGTTATAATTACGTGTTGTGGTTGCAAGATTGTATGTTTATGAGTTTGTATACGTGAGTTGCTGAAGTTGATGTTGTTGTTGGTTGTAGTAATATTAATTAATGTTGTGTATGGTGTATGATGTTATGAGGATGTTGTTAATGATGTTGTATATTCAAATATATGCATGATATTTTGATGGTGATTATGTGGTTGGTGGCATACACGATCAGAAGAGTGGCTAATGTGTATATGTTATTGTTGTTGCATGTTGAGAGTCCATGAATTCATGTTGTCGAAACTTGGTTCTTTTTGGTGAGCCTCGATACTATGGTGAGGGATCGGGTGCGAGTAGCTAATTCTTATTATGAGGGATTAGTGAAGCGTTACCTATGGTGATGGTAACGAGTTTTGGTGTGCCTCGATCCCATTGTGATGGATCAGGTGCGAGTAGTTAGTTCCTATTATGGGGGATTAGTGAAGCGTTACGTATGGTGATGGTAGCGATTTGGTGTGCTCCGGTTCTAATAGGGAATCGATCCTATGGTGGGGATCATGGAGTGAAATGAACCTGTGCATTTATAATTTGGTACCACATGCATGTTGAGTCAATTGTATGATGCATTGCATTTGAGATGCATTTGGTGATTTCCTGAATGTTATATTGTGTGGATGAGAATACTTTATATGCCTATGTGGTTGTATTTGGTGTATGATATTGTTAGATTAATCTACTTCCGATTGTATTTTATCGTTTTTATTGAATCGTATTATCACCCCTTCTGTTTGAATGTTGCCTTTACATGGGCATTGTGCACTCAGGAGTAGCATTGCTGAAGTAAGTGGAAGATAGCCTTGGAGTTAAGTAGTTTATCGCTTTTATTTAGTCTTTCCTTGCTCTGATCATGTAACATCGGGTTGGGATAAACACTTGATTTGATTTTTTGTATTATTGTTGTCGAAGTTACAAACTTTTTGTGTTGTTGGGATTTTTAACTTGTTTTGAGTTGATTGACATACTCTTTTGATTATGCCATTAAGTTGAAATTCATGAGACTTAATGTCTTGAATTACAGTGCTATTGTTGTATGTTTATTAGTGATTCCGCCACGATGATACCGTAAATTCTTGGGTGGGCATGCGAGGATAGGTACTGAATACCTTATTATACAAGTACTTGACCCGAATCAGATGTGTTAGATGTCGTGTAACATCCCAGGTATAATTATGTACATTTGAATTTATTTTTGTGGTAACTCGTGTTACAGAGCAAGTTACGTGTTTTGATGTGTGTGACACCCTCATGGTTATGTTTTCTAATTAAAATATTCGATTATTGTTTTAGGGTATAGAAGGGTGTTACATTAGTGGTATCAGAGTAGGTCGGTTCGTTCGGCCAGGTTGCTAATATTGTTTGTTCCTTAATACGTGACATGTGTGTGAAACACTGTTGATACTCATTTGTTTATTTAACCTTTTATCTGCAGTGGTGGAATTTAAACAAGTGTGGGAGAAGCTTTTGCTTCTCTGAGATTTTTTAGTTGTGGAGTGTTGGTTCGGTGTGCTGCTTATTGCAAGGGTGCAAGTGTTGTTGGAGCTATGTCGTTTCTTGAATTCGAAGAGAGTGTGGAATCGAGATTCTTGTCTTCCAGTCAAGTTGGGATGTCTTAAGGGAGAATAATCAGTTATGACTGATGTTTGCTTCTCAGAGAGGAGAGATCAATGTGACGGCAAGTGATATGCCAGTGGGTTGTAATTTCCTGATGTTTTTCTTGAAGATATTTGTGACTTGCCACCTGAGTGTGAACCTGAGTTCAATAAAGGTAAGAAGTGGGTTATTCTACTAGATGAGTGGATGAGTCCGGTGTCAGTGGATCCTTATAGGATGCCAGCGTCAAAATTGGTTGAGTTGAAGAAAAAATTGGAAGGATTGTTAGAGAAGAAGTTTGTTTGACCAAGTGTTTCTCCGTGGGGGTGCACCTGTGTTGTTAGTTAAGAAGAAGGATGGGAGTATGAGGTTATGTGTGGACTACAAGTAGTTGAATAAGGTGACTATCAAGAACAAGTATCCACTTATGAGAATCGATGATCTGATGGATCCGTTAGTTGGTGCTTGTGTGTTTAACAAGATTGACTTGAGGCCATGTTACCATCAGATTCGTGTTAAACCAAATGATATTCCAGAGACAGAATTCAAGATGAGATATGGTCATTATGAATACATTGTGATGTTGTTTGGTATATCTAATGCACCATACGTGTTCATGGAGTAAATGAATCAGATCTTCCATCCTTATCTGGATAAATTTATGGTGTTCTTCATCGACGATATTTTGATATATTCTAAATTCGTAGAAGAGCGTTATAAGCATCTTAAGGTTATACTGGAGGTTTTAAGAGATAGAAACTTTGTGCGAAGTTGTCAAAGTGTGAGTTCGGGTTGAAGGAAGTGAATTTCCTTGGCCATGTGATCTCGAGTGGGGGAATTTTTTGTAGATCCTTCTAAAGTTGATGTTGTATGACAGTGGGAAACTCTGAAGTCATCTATTAAGATATGAAGTTTTCTTTGTTTAGCTGGTTATTATCGCAGGTTTATAGAAGGCTTCTCAAAGTTAGAATTTCCTTTAACTCAATTGACTTGAAAGGGTCAAGCTTATGTGTGGGATGTTGCTTGCGAAGAGAGTTTTGTAGAACTAAAGCAGAAATTGATGAGTGCCTCAGGGTTGATTTTGTCTAATCCAAGTGAGCCTTTGTAGTGTATGGTGATGCGTCGAAGATGGGTCTTGGTGGTGTACTAATGCAGAATGGTCAGGTGGTTGCTTATGCTTCCAGACAACTGAAAGTACATGAGAGGAATTATCCTACGCATGATTTAGAGTTAGCAGTTGTGGTTTTCGTCTTGAAAATTTAGAGACACTATCTCTTTGGTTCTAGATTCGAGGTGTTCAGTGGTCAAAAAAGCTTAAAGCATCTATTCGACCAAAAGGAATTGAACATGAGGCAGAGAAGGTGGCTGGAATTCCTGAAGGATTATGATTTTAGCTTAAGTTACCATCCTTGTAAGGCTAATTTCGTAGTTGATGTGTTGAGAAGGAAGTCTTTACTTATGTCGATGGTGATGGTTCGAGAATTGGAATTGGTTGAGCAATTCAGAGATATGAGTTTAGTATGTGAAGAAATTCCTAACAATGTTAAGTTGGGTATGTTGAAGCTGACGAGTAATATCCTTGATGAGATCAGAGAGGGTCAGAAATATGATTTGAGTTTGATAGATTGTCTCACGTTAATCAACCAAGGTAAGATAGGTGATTTCCGAGTTGATGAGAATGATGTGATGAGGTTCAGAGATAGAGTTTGTGTTCCATATGTCCCCGAACTTAAGAAGAGTATTTTTTTAGGAAGGACATTGTGGTAAGCTGAGTATTCATCCAGGTGCGACCAAAATGTATCAAGACTTGAAGAAGATGTTTTGGTGGCCAGGGGTGAATAATGATGTTGTGGAATTTGTTTATGCTTGTTGACTTGCCAGGAGTCAAAGATTGAAAATCACAAGCCGTTGGGTATGATGCAAACATTTAATATTCCAGAATAAAAATGGGATAGCATTTCCTTGGAATTTGTAATAAGATTTCCGAAGATTTCTAAAGGATGTGATTCCATTTGGGTGATTGTTTACAGGTTGACCAAATCGGCTCCTTTTATACCGATAAAGATCAATCATCCTTTGTAGAAGCTGGCTTAGTTGTATATTGAAGAGATTGTCAAACTACATGGTATCCTTTTGAGTATTGTGTCCGATAGAGATCCAAGATTTACATCAAGGTTCTGGGGAAGTTTGCCAACTGCTCTGGGTACTAAGTTGAGGTTGAGTTCGGCTTATCATCCGTAGACGGACGGTTAGATAGAGAGGACTATCCAATCTTTGGAAGATATGTTGAGGGCTGGAATGCTAGAACAAGGAGGTGCTTGGGATAACAACTTGCCATTGATTGAGTTTACTTACAATAACAGTTATCATTCTAGTAATGGAATGGCACCATACGAGGCATTGTATGGTAGGAGGTGTAGGACTCCTTATGTTGGTATGAGTCAGGCGAGAGTTTTGTGCTCGGACCTGAGATTGTTCACCAGACAACTGAGAAGATCAAGATGATCCAAGAGAAGATGAAAGCGTCACAGAGTCGTCAGAAAAGTTACCATGATAAGAGGAGGAAAGCATTTGAGTTCCAGGAGGTAGATCATATATTTTTTAGAGTTACTCTGATAATCGGTGTTGGTAGAGCTTTGAAGTCTTGAAAGCTCACACTGTGTTTTGATGCTCCATACCAGATTTCGCAGAAGATAGGATTGGTAGCCTATCAGATTGCTTTGTCGTCGCCGCATGCAAATCTTCATGATGTGTTTCATGTGTCTCAGTTGAGGAGGTACATTTCGGATCCGTCCTATGTGATTCAGGTGGATGAGGTGCAGGTGAGAGATAACTTGACTGTTGGAGCATCACCCATAAGTATAGAGGATCCAGAAGTGAAATAGTCGCGTGGTAATGATATTGCCTTGGTGAAGGTAATGTGGGGAGGACCAACAGGTGGGAGCTTGACTTGGGAGCGTGAGGATCAGATGAGAGAGTCGTATCCGACTCTGTTTTCCTTAGGTAATTTTCGAGGACGAAAATTTCTTAAGTGGGGGAGATTTGTAACACCCCGCTTTTTTATTAAATATTTTACTATATTTCAATTGTTTGAATTATGCATTTTGATGATTTATTTTATGGTTGGGTTATGGCGGGGTATGCGTCCTTGAGTTAGGGGTATAGAGAAATGATAGAAGTGAGTATAATACTTTAGAGTTGTTTCGGTAATTAAAAATAATGTTTAATTTGTTCTATTATATTAATTAGTGAAAAAAATAGTATGTGTAGAGATTTTAGGGACAAGGAGATAATTACATAAGGGTGAGTTGGGGTAAATGAGGAAAAACATAATTAGGAGGAATATTATTATAAGAAAAAGGGAAAATTGGAATAGGAAAAGTCAGTTGCATCATATGTGAAAAATGAGTAGAAAGGAGAAAGTGTACTAGGGCAAGAAGAGGCAAGAGGCAAGGTGATCAAGGGAGGAGAGTGAAGGTTCTAACTTAAAATTTTAGGAAGAAATCTAAGGTAAGGGTGGGAGAGAGAGACAGAGAGAGATTTTAACCCGACATTCTAGCCAAGCTTAAGAAGAAACTTATTGGCTTCGATGGTTAAGTAAGGAAGTCAGGCGCTTTAGATTGAACCCTTTCCATTTGACACCATTTAATAACAAGTTTCGGTAGACATCTACGGGAAGACGGTGTTGCTCTGAATGCACAATTCTTCCTCTTTCTTTGGTCGGGTCTGTGCTAACGCGATTTGATGAAGGATTTTGGTCGACTTATGGCTAAGATAAAGAGGTACGACCCAAGTTAGTTTTATCGGGGGCCCACCGTGTGCACCAAATGTTCCTAATAAACACTTTTGGATAATCTCCCTAAAGCGGATAAGGTGAGGCCACAAACGCAATAAGAATTGGGTATTTAGGAGGTTTGTTTAAAATAGAAGAATGCTTACCATTTTTGTGGGCTTTTAGGTTTTCTTGTGTATCAGTCTATCTCCCCCCATGTTCCTGATAAAAACTTTTGGATAATCTCCCTTAAGCGGATCAGGTGAGACCATAGACGCAATGGGAATTGGGTGTTCGGGAGGTTTGTTTAAAAGAGAGGAATGACCACCACTTTTGTGGTCTTTTAGGTTTTCTTGTGTATCAGTCTATCTTCTCCCTTATATCCATTGTTAGAAGCGAGTATAATAATTTAGAGTTGTTTTGGTAATTAAAAATAATGTTTAATTTGTTCTATTATATTAGTTAGTGAAAAAAATAGTATGTGTAGAGATTTTAGGGATAATGAGGTAATTATATGAGTGTAAGTTGGGGTAAATGAGGGAAAACATCATTAGGAGGAATATTATTATTAGATAAAGGGAAAATTGGAATAGGAAAAGTCAGTTGCATCATATGTGAAAAATGGGGAGAAAGGAGAAAGAGTACTAGGGAAAGAAGAGGCAAGAGGCAAGGTGATCAAGAGAGGAGAGTGAAGGTTCCAATTCAGAATTTTTGGAAGAAATCTAAGGTAAGGGTGAAAGTTAGGTTCAATAATAGGGGTATGGATTGAGCGGTAGATTAAGGTTTAATCTTCTTTGTGTTATGATGAATTGTTGATGAAATTGTGATGATAATTATGTTTTCACGTGCCATGATATGAATTTAAATTGTGTGTGATGATGTGTTGTTATTGTGTACTTGAGATCAAGTGAATCTGTGAGACTATTGGGTCGAACTCATGATGTGTCGAGGGAAAGCTTTCATGTATTTCGACAGGAGACAAGCATGAAATCGAAGCTGGGTCACATGCTGTAGTTGAAGAGTACATATTGTAGTCAAAGTCTGTTCTAATATGTATTGCCGAAATGTTTGTCTAATTGGGCCTTGTGTTAAGGATCCATTTGTTTAGGTAGCTTGGGCTGCAAGTTATCTAGTTAGTCTATAAATTGGCTAGTACACTCAATTTGTTGAGTGTGGCAAATTGTGATATTCATTTGTAATCATTTGTAACCCTAAATGAGAATGTGAATAGTAAACAGAAAATATTTGCCCTAATCCTTGTTATTTTTCTTCTTGTTTCTCTGTTAACCCTAACCCTTGTGGGTTTCTTGCAAACAAGAAACCGTTAATACTTTGTGTAAAGGCATCGTTTTTCCACAACAAATTGGTGCGGTGAGCATGGAGAAGATGTCTTCAACAAAGTATGAGATTGAAAAGTTCACCGGAGTGAACGATTTTGGTATGTGACACTTGAAGATGAATGCCCTACTGGTTCAGCAAGGTTGTTTGGAAGCGTTGAAGGGAATGGTAGCCATGGACGCTGTGTTAACAGAAAAAGAAAAGACCACCATGATAGAGAAAACACACAGCGCAATATTGTTGAGCCTTGGTGATAAGGTTCTGCGATAGGTATCAAAGGAGACGACGACATCGGGGTTTTGGGTGAAGCTTGAAAGCTTGTACATGACCAAATCTTTAGTAAATCGTTTGTACCTGAAGCAGGCTTTGTATTCATTCAAGATGAATGAAGATAAAGCGTTGACGGAGCAGCTGGATACGTTCAACAAGCTGATTCTTGATCTTGAATATATTGATGTGAAGATCGATGACGAAGATCAAGCACTGTTATTGTTGTTGTTGTTGTTGTGTGCTTTTCCCAGAACGCATGCTCACTTCAAAGAAACCCTCTTATATGGAAGAGAGTCCCTGACCTTTGAAGAAGTTCAAGCAGCCTTGTATTCGAAGGATTTGAACGAAAGAAAGGAGAAGAAACCATCATCATCAGTTGGTGAAGGGTTGTCCGTGAAGGGGAGATCGTCAAAGAAAGATGGTAGGTTTGACAAGAAGAAAGGTAAGGCTCAGCAGAAGTCTTGTAGTATTGATATGTCTGGTATTAAATGTTATCACTGTTAGAAGGAGGGTCACACAAGAAAGGTGTTCCCTGAGCGCCTGAATAATCATGGAGGTAAGGACAATGGCAATGTAGCTATTGTGCAAGATGGTTATGAATCATCTGATGTCCATGTAGTTTCGAGCAGCAACTCTTGCGAAGAGTGGATTATGGATTCTGGATGTACTTGGCATATGACTCCAAACAAGAATGTGTTTGAAGAATTATGTGATCAAGATGGTGGATCAGTGCTGTTGTGGAACAATAAAGCTTGCAAGATTGCAGGTATTGGATCTGTTAGATTCAAGCTCCATGATGAGTCAATAAGGTTATTGACTAGGGTTAGGTATGTACCTGACCTTAAGAGGAATTTAATTTCTCTTGGTGAATTCGACAAGAAAGGATATGTCTTCAAAGGAGAGCAAGGTATCCAGAAAGTCATGAATGGGTCAAAGGAAGTCTTGAGAGGCGTGAAGAAACAAGGCTTGTATACCCTTAAGCCTAAGGTTGTAAGTGGTTCAACAAATGTTGTATCCACGAAACCTATGTCAAAGACAGAATTATGGCACATGAGATTGGGCCATGTCAGCAAAAGAGGCCTGGTCGAATTGGGGAAGCAGAACCTGCTAGGAGGTGACAAAGTCGAAAAGTTGGAGTTTTGTGAATCTTGTGTATTTGGTAAATCCTGTAGGGTGAAGTTTAACAAAGGCAAGCAAAGGACACATGGATCCCTGGATTACATTCATGCTGATCTTTAGGGGTCTGCAAGGAATCCTTCACACTCAGGTGCAAGGTATTTTCTATCCATCATTGATGACTATTCCAAGAAGTTATGGGTATTCATTCAGAAGACGAAGGATGAAACTTTTAAGAATTTCAAAAGTTGGAAGGTTCTGGTCGAAACTCAAATTGGCAAAAAGGTTAAGAGGTTGAGAACCGACAATGGCCTTGAGTTCTGCAATGAAGCGTTCGACAGTTACTGTGTTGAGTCTGGGATTGCAAGGCATAAGACTGTAGCAGGTACTCCTCAACAAAATGGCTTAGCTGAGAGATTCAATCGAGCAATCCTTGAAAGGGTTAGATGCATGTTGGTTAGTGCTGGATTGAAGAAGATGTTTTAGGCGGAGGCTGTTTCGATAGCAGCTTATCTGATAAATAGATGTCCTCGACTGCCCTGGGAATGAAGACACCTGAAGAAGTTTGGTTGGGTCATCCACCAGATCTCGCAAACTGAGAGTATTTAGCTGTTTAGCCTATGTTCACATTAGGCAAGACAAGGTCGAACCTAGAGCTCTGAGATGCATGTTCCTTGGATATCCTGAGGGAGTCAAGGGTTATAGGCTGTGGTGCCTAGAACCAGGTCACAGAAGATGTATCACAAGTCGTGATGTAGTTTTCAATGAGGTCAAAATGGCATTCAAGAAAACTGGTGATGATGGTCGAAGTGCAGAAATCTCTGAAGAGGAGATGGAACAGGTAGAGATGTCTGTTGAGGTGGAGCATATTGATGCTGAAGTGCATAACCCAGATGAAGTCGAAGAGCAAGATGCTGAAGAGGCCGAGGAAAGTGTCGATGACTACCTACTGGCAAGAGATAGGTCGAGAAGAGTCATCAAGCCACCTAAGAGACTTGGTTATGCAGATCTTATAGCTTTTTCCTTAATCTCTGCAAGTGAGGTACTTGAGGAAGAACCTAGAGATTACAAGGAAGCTATAAGGATTCGAAACAAGACTGAATGGCGAAAAGCCATGGATGACGAGATGAAATATCTTCATGATAATAACACTTGGGAGCTGATTGAGAAACCTGCAGGAGCAAGGTTAGTCAGTTGTAAGTGGATTTTCAAGGTCAAGGAAGGAATCGAAGGAGTGATGTCTGTCGCGGCCGGCAAAAAATATTCGAGTCGCCATCATATTTTTTTAAGGAAAATAAATGATAAACCTAAAATCCTAATGCTAAGGGTAGAAATTCCTAAGGTTTGGGAGTCGGTTAAGTGAGGGGAAGGTGTTAGGCACCCCTCACCTCCATTGTACTCAATGGGATCCTCCTTAAGTTCTAGGGTATGTTTGTTTGTTATTTTAATGTTTAGCTTTTTATTTTTATTTACAAAAATCCTAAGTTTTTTATTATTATACAAAGAAGAAGAGTTAATCCAAGAGGGGACCCTAAGTTTTCTTATTATTATACTCGCTAGGGTTTACAACCCTATGCCTACGTACCTTCAATTTTGAAGGATCAGAGTAACCGTAGTTCACCTCCCCTATTCCTATCCCCTAATCCTAATCCCAAAACCTAATACACTATTTATACTCTTGGATAAAGAGTTTTATCCCCAAATCTATTATTTATACTCCTAGATAAAGAGTTATATCCCTTAAATCCCGATCCGTTTATTTATACTCTCGGAGGAAGAGTTTTATCCCATATCCTTCTCCATTGTTTATACTCTCAGATGGAGAGTTCTATCCCTTAAATCCCGATCCGTTTATTTATACTCTCGGAGGAAGAGTTTTATCCTTTAAATCCCGATCCCTTTATTTATACTCTCGGATGTCAAGAGTTTTATCTCAATTCCTATCCATTATTTATACTCTCGGACGAAGAGTACTATTCCTAAATCCTTATCCCTTAGCCTATGTTTATACTCTTGGAACCTAAGAGTTTTATCCCAAAATCCCTTATCCCTTGGCCTACATTTATACTCTTGAAACCTAAGAGTTTTATCCCAAGTTTTAAATCCTTAAAAACCCTTTTATATCCCCTATATTAAAAAATAAACCCCTAAAATTCCATAGATTTTAATACAAAAATAATAAAATCCAAAATACCATCATGCTTAAAAAATAGCAAAATTGAACCCCCAAATTATTCCAATTTAAAAATTGAAATTCTGGTACCATATATGTGATGTTACGTGTGATGTCACAACGACACACTCTGCAATGGACAATATAAAACAACAGAAGAGTACACCAAGAATTGTTCACCCAGTTAAGTTAAACAACTTACTCTGGGGGCTACCAAGCCAGGAAGGAATTTCACTATTAGTAGAATTAATTTACAGACTCAACAACCCAGTTGACATCTCCTAAACTTAATCTCTACCTAATGAACTTTCTACCTAAGAGACCACTTAGGTATGAGAACACTACTCACTTCCTAAAACACCTCAAAGATCACACTTTGAGAAACAACTTGATCCTGCTTACAAGCTTTGATCAAGTAACAACACTCTCTTGCTTCACAGCTCTAAGAGAGTACACCTTACAACTCACCAATTCAACCTAGAATGATTTACAAAATACTCGTACAAAGACAATGATTGACACTCAGTCTATGATCTCTATCTTCTGTATTTTCTTCAAAGGATTGATGCGCTTTATATAGCTATTTGATTTGGGCTAGGACCTGCTACAATATATGACCTGATTTGTTATTTAAAACTGAATCTTCAAAACAGATTTTCTCTCAAAATCTTCTTAAATCTTCAGCCTTTAAACACTCCTACAAATCTACATCAAATCTATTTGCAACAGAAAATATCTCCTCCAAGATATTCGCATCCAATAACTCTAACAGCTCTCCCAAAATCCAGCTAATACGCTTAACCCTAAAAACATCTCAAACCTGATGTTTTAATGATCTGCATATCTGATGTCATGACATCGCATGTGACATCAGACTTCAGAACTTCAACAACTTAAAAATATAACATTAACCAATGTTAAGACTCAATGTTAAGACATCACCCATGTGACATCAACATTGAACAACTTTATTTTACCAAAATTCTATCCAATCCAAGAACTAACAATCTCCCCATTTGGCTAATTTTGGCTAAAACAATCTCTGCAACATCAGAGACTTCAGCAGCGGATAAAAATAGAAAAATGTTAAAAACTCCTAGCAGCACTCCTTCAAAACAACTCCTACTTCAAAATGCTGCACAAACTCCATCAGCTCAGCAAAGGGTCAAGCTCCCCCTCAAAACCAGAACCAGCATAAAGCTGCACAAACACTCTCCCCCTCAACTTCTGCACCACAGGATTCACAACCACACCTTGGCTTAACTAACTCTCCCCCTTTTTAGCCATAATTGGACAAACACCTACTAACTACCAGTTAGTCCTAAGCAAGCTCTCATTGTCAGTCTAAAATCAGCATTCAAGACAAGATAAATCATAGAACAAAAACATAAAAAGTGCTTAAAACATACTATTCAGGTTACAAACCAAACACAACAAAAGCAAAAAAAAAACTACTGTCTAGCAGAAACAACAAAAGAAACTTAATCTTCATCAGAGCTAGGCCCATCTTCATCATCCTCATCATCTTCCTCAGAATTGACACCTTCAGCATCATCATTATCATCCTGTTCCAAGGACTGGATCAACTTCTCAATTTCCTTCTTTTTAGTCATGCTGGTACTGATCACAATATCCAGATCCTTGGAAGTAGCCTTCAATTCTGCAAGCAAATCAGCTTTGGTACTTTTCTTCTTGACACCAACATCTGATGTTGAGATAATGTCTGGAACATGACTCCCAACAAACAATTTTGGATGCAGAGATAATGTAGACTCCCTCTTGCAGGTTGTGTCTAAACTTGTCAATATGCCAGGATGTTGTTTCAGAATTACTCCACAAATGAGAGATGGAAATGCTATAGGCATTTTGATAGCATTAGTGGTGGCATGTTTCACAGTCTGTTCAAAAATATATGATCCATAGTCAAATTTCTTCTTAGTGCCAACATCATAAATGAACCATCCTAATCCCACAGTTGTTGTGATTTTATGATTAGTAGGCACCCAATTTGCAGCTCCAATTCTATGCAAGATAGCATACTTAACACTAAGTTTGCTAGTTGTCAATTTTCCTTTCAAGGGCCACACCTTTACTTGACCAGCAGTTATCTCCTTGCAGACATCATTATCAGTAACTTCTAACTCTGTAAACTCTTCTTCTTTTCTTCCTAGGTAATTGTTGATAACCTCAGGAGAGAACTCAATACAGTTGCCTCTAACAAACACTTTCATGAAATCCACACTTCTTTTGTCAGAAATATTCATAGGAATGTTAACCATAAATTCCTTAACCAGACTGTCATAACACTTGGAGAACCCACAAACAGTCTTCATCAATCCAGTAACCTTTATCACCTCTATGACTTCTTTAATTTCCATAGCCTCTTTGCCAATCTCTCTTTCAAGAGCAAGTCTTCTTTGACAAACAAATTTCCACATGGAAGCACTGCTTGCATAATGGAATGAAATGTTGTCAATAGGAACATCAGGTATCTTGTCAGCAATTCTCTTCAAGATTGACTTTCTCACAGGAGTGATGTCTTGAACATCATCCTCAACATCATACTCTGATTCAGATTCTTCCAACAGCTTCCTCTTTCTGGGATTCACAACAACTTTACTCCATGTTTTTGTTGGACCAACAACAGAAGTCTTTTTCTTCTTTCCTTCAGCTGACTTCTTAGGAGAAGATTCCACATTCTTTCCTTTTCTAGTTTTAAGTCTTTTGGCAAGACTAGGTACAACATTTCCAATCACTTCATCATCAGACAGGTCAACAACATTTACCACATCTTCATTCTTCTTTCCACCAGGGCTAGTTTCAACATCCCTATCAGGCGATGTTCTGACATTTGTTTCAACATCAGCTTCCTCATGAATACCTTCTTCTTCACCACCTACTTCAGCATCTTCAATGACAGACATAGCCAGTCTGTGAAGATTTGTATCAGCACTTTGCATGTCCTCCTTTTCAGCAGGCATTTGTCTAAGGGGAATAGATATTCCTTTTACAGATAAACCCTTATCCAAAATTTTGGTGGCAATCTGATTAAGACTGCGATCAACATCAAACCTCTCTTCAACAGCTTGAGGGGTGGAAGACCCATATGCATATTTCTCTTTAAACAGAATGCTAGTGACTAACCTCCTAGTTTCACTATCATCAATTTTAGGTGTAGGCATTTTGGGTTGTAGTTTGGAAGGTCTTGACTTACCAGATTCAGGAACCATCATGGAGATGGGTGCTACATTCAAAGTTTCTTCTGCAGAGCCCTCTTCTGTAGAAACCCTAGCTTTTTCACGCGATGAACTTTGTGAAGCAGATTTCTTAGATGGAGATGATATATGTTTTGACATTGTTCCTGTGAAGCACTTTAGATTCAGAGATGAATGGAAATTTCTGTTGAAGGAGAAGGAGATGAACAGATTAGGGATATGAAGTTTGATGAAGCGTGAGATGGCTATAATAGGAAATGATGGCCTAAAGTATGGAGCCTGATTCTGAGTATCACTTAAAAGCCAATCAATGAGTTTCTCCCTCCAAAATAACTTTCCTTTTAAATTTTTAAAAGAATTCACACCATAAGTTATTAACCCTAATTGACCTTTCAACATGCTCAGACTTTCACACTTAATGTTACAGTCTGATGTCACAACATCAACCTTAACATCATTAGATGAGCTGACCTCTTGAGGTACCCATTGATAACAATTGTCTTTGGATTTGACTCCCTTCATAACAACCTCATTCTTCTCATTAGTCACCAAACACTCATCTTTAGTGTAGTTGACTTTGTATCCTTCATCACAAAGCTGACTTATGCTAATCAAATTAGCACTCAAACCTTTGACAAGAAGCACATTGTCAAGATCAGGTCCATCATGACACTTCACTTTTCCAACACCTTTTACTACCCCTTTCTCTCCATTTCCAAAAGTAACATCAATTGAGGAGCAAGAATTGACATCCACCAATTGGTTTTTGAGTCCAGTCATGTGCTTTGAACAACCACTGTCAAAGTACCATCCATCCTTAGCAGAGTGTCTATCTAAAATGTGAGCCAATAGATAAGTAACCTCAACTTTAGGAACCCATTGTTTAACAACCTTAGTCATGTTCTCCTTCTGTATAGGTTGAGGGACAGATTTGGGATATCCATGCAGTTTAAAGCAAGAAAACTGCATATGACCAAATCTTCCACAATAGAAGCACCTTACTCTCTCTTCTATGAAGTTGTTAAACTTCCTGCCACCTTGATGATGAAACTGCTGTGGCTGCCATCCATAGTACTGGTGCTGTCTTCTTCCATAGTTTGCCTGTCTTCTGTAGTGAGGATTCTGTCTCTTAGGCTATCTTCTATGATGATGTGGCTTCCTTCTACCATAAAAATGAGGCACATCATTATTATATCCAAAGCCATACATATTCCCCTGATGTTGAGACATCTGATGGAACATGTTAAACCTAGGAGCCTGCATACTCCTATGGTATTGAGGAGGCATAAACTGCCTGGCTCCAGAAGTATGTACCTTCCCTTGATGAGGACCATGAGCATACCTTTTCCCAACATTTGAGGCTGTTGGTGAGCAACCTGCTTAGGTTTAGGATTATGTCTCTTTTTGTTATATTGAGACATTGGTTAAGACATATCCTTTTTGGTTCCTGAAGTACTAGCTTCAGTAGAAACCTTCTCCTCAACAACAAATCCTAAGCCAGATTTGTCTCCTGCTACCTTTTCTGCCTGAAGGATCTTATCAAGAGTATCAGATCCACTGTTCAACATTCTAACAGATTTTGTCATTTGATCAAGTTGAGATTTAACCAACAAGACTTCATTTTCAAGATCAGCTTTAACAGTCTCAAGCTGAACAATTTGTTTCTTTTGTTTCTCACTTTCTTGACAAACCTCAGTACTCCTCAGACATAACTCTTGATAGGAGGCTGCTAACTCCTCAAAAGTCAGTTCCTCATCACTTGATTCTCCATCAGACACACATGTCCCTGTCAATGCTCTGACATGCTTGGCTGACTCTTCTTCACTTTCACTGTCAGTATCAGACCAGGAAACAGTCATGCCCTTCTTCTTCTTCTTAAGGGATGTAGGACATTCTTTCTTGACATGCCCATAACCTTTACACTCAAAGCATTGAATCCCTTTGTCTTGAGCAGTCTTCTCTTCATCCTTTTCTTTTGACTTACTGATGTCAGAGGAGATGTTCTTAATATTAGGTTTGTAGTTTCTATTCATTCTCTTGAACACCTTGTTGAACTGTCTTCCCAGCATAGCAATAGCCTGAGATAGCTCCTCCTTAGATTCAGCACCATTCCCTTTCTTCTCTTCTTGAGTATTAGATACCAAGGCTATACTTTTGGTCTTCTTTTCAGGTTCCTCCTCATTCAACCCTAACTCAAAAGTTTGAAGAGATCCAATAAGCTCATCAACCCTCATTTTGCTGATGTCTTGAGCTTCTTCAATTGCAGTCACCTTCATCTTATACCTCTTGGGAAAGGATCTAAGGATTTTCCTCACCAGCTTTTCTTCAGTCATCTTCTTTCTAAGAGCACTAGAGGCATTAGACAGCTCAAGAATACTCATATGAAAGTCATGAATAGTTTCATCTTCCTTCATCTTTAGACTTTCAAACTTTGATGTCAGAAGTTGAAGTCTTGACATCTTAACCTTTGAAGTTCCTTCATGCGTAGTCTTCAAGATGTCCCAAGCTTCCTTAGCAACTTCACAGGTATTGATCAACCTGAATATGTTCTTATCAACTCCATTGAAAATAGAATTTAACGCTTTGGAATTACCAAGGGAAAGCTCATCTTCTTCCTTGGTCCATTCTTCTTCAGGTTTTAGTTTTGAGCTGCCTTCTTTTTCTTTCCCAGCATCATCTTTCTCAACAACAACAGGTGCTTTCCTTTCTTTTATGATAGCCTTCCAAGCCCTGCTGTCCAAGGATTTCAAAAAGGTAATCATCCTTGGCTTCCAATAATCATAATTAGAGCCATCCAGAATAGGGGGGTCTATTCACAAATCCACCAACTTCCTTGTCCATCTTACCAAAAAGTATCATCCCTAGATCTCACCCAGATGCAGAACGGGATGCTTGCTCTGATACCAATTGAAATTCTGGTACCAGATATGTGATGTTACGTGTGATGTCACAACAACACACTCTGCAATGGACAATATAAAACAACAGAAGAGTACACCAAGAATTGTTCACCCAGTTCAGTTAAGCAACTTACTCCGGGGGCTACCAAGCCAGGAAGGAATTTCACTATTAGTAGAATTAATTTACAGACTCAACAACCCAGTTGACATCTCCTAAACTTAATCTCTACCTAATGAACTTTCTACCTAAGAGACCACTTAGGTATGAGAACACCACTCACTTCCTAAAACACCTCAAAGATCACACTTTGAGAAACACCTTGATCTTGCTTACAAGCTTTGATCAAGTAACAACACTCTCTTGCTTCACAGCTCTAAGAGAGTACACCTTACAACTCACCAATTCAACCTAGAATGGTTTACAAAATACTTGTACAAAGACAATGATTGACACTCAGTCTATGCTCTCTATCTTCTGTATTTTCTTCAAAGGATTGATGCGTTTTATATAGCTATTTGATTTGGGCTAGGACCTGCTACAATATCTGACCAGATTTGTTATTTAAAACTGAATCTTCAAAACAGATTTTCTCTCAAAATCTTCTTAAATCTTCAGCCTTTAAACACTCCTACAAATCTGCATCAAATCTGTTTGCAACAGAAAATATCTCCTCCAAGATATTCGCATCCAATAACTCTAACAGCTCTCCCAAAATCTAGCTAATACGCTTAACCCTAAAAACATCTTAAACCTGATGTTTTAATGATCTGCATATCTGATGTCATGACATCGCATGTGACATCAGACTTCAGAACTTCAACAACTTAAAAATATAACATTAACCAATGTTAAGACTCAATGTTAAGACATCACCCATGTGACATCAACATTGAACAACTTTGTTTTACCAAAATTCTAACCAATCCAAGAACTAACAAAAATAATTTCTAAATTCAAGATAATCCCCAAAAATAAAAGAATTTTAACCCCAAATATATTAAATTAACTTTGCGTTAATTTATTTCATCCCAAACTCATATTTACCCAATAAAAAATCCAAACATAATAATTTTCTTAAAATAAATCCTAAAACAAATTTTAATAAAATTCAAAATTTCCAAACTACCTCACCCCAAAAAACAAAAATCTCATTTATAAAAAACATCCTTATTTTAAATAAATAAACAAGATATTTGAAATATATAAAACTCTTTATTTAAAATAAAACCAAGCCCAAAATTATCCTAAAAAAAACTTAATTATTTACCCTAATAATAATAGTCCTAAAATCCTATTTTTATAAATTCTAATTAATATTTAACTCCTAATTAAATAATTAAATTAAGTAATTAATTTAATTAATTAAAATAATACCCAGGGGGTGCATTTTCTATTGGAAAAGTAATTGGGCTTATGGGGTGGGGGTGTTAATAGTGGTCTGAGCATAAGGCACAGAAGCTCCAGGCCTGCTGGTGGTGCGTGGGGAAGAGTCAGCGATTGACTCATTCTGGGACGTATGATCTTGATCAGAAGGATCTCCAGGCCCTGGAATCCTGGCCATTGATCGCGATTACCAGTCTAGGTAATCCAGTCTGACTGTTCTCGCATCAAGTCAAACGAGGGAACATTGGATGAACGCACACATGTGATCTCCAGTTGACCAACCAGTCAACTAATCTGAAGCGTGAGGAGGATGCCATTTGGCATCCATCCAAGCACACGCTGAGGGAGTATAAAACCTCTCTCCCTTTCACACTTCTCTCATTTCTCCTACTTCTTTCTCTCTCTTCACTTCTCCGTCTCTCTCTACCTTTCAATTCTCTCTCGCTTCTCTCTTCCTTTCCGTCGCCGGTGAGCCTTCCGGCCACCGTGCATACCCCTCCAAACCCAGTTTCCGGTAACCGGTAACCTCAAACCTCAAACCTTTAACCTATTCCACCATGGTCTTCTGGGTTCAAGATGAACCCTAAGAACCCTAGCCCAAAACCCAGTAGCACTCACAAACCCGAAGAACCCTAAGGGTTCCCCAGATGAACCCTAACCCTAAACATGAACCTTAACCCTATTCTCAAACAAAACCCAGAATTTTCCTATGCTCTTCAGGGTTTGTAAAGAGCCCTAACAACAACCCAAGAACCCTAAGCCCAATTTAAACCCAAAAATACCCTAAACCATCAAATCATACCATATCTAATCAACAATTAATCGTTCGCAAACATCAAGAGCTAAGTGGTTACCTCCTTGTCTGTTTTTTTACTTTGTTCCTCGATCTCCTTCTAATCTCTCTCTTTCTCTTTTCCAGGTGTTTAAATGGGGCTTTGCTCAAAGGATTTAGGGTTCTGATGATGAACCCTAGTCCTCTTTGTACGAGCTTTCAGTAGGGGTTGGGGATTTGTGCAGCAACAGTTTTAGCTTAGGGTTTTTTCGTCCCCTTTTCTATTTATTATTTTCTAATTTATAGTCTTAGGAATTAGGTTAGAAATAAAGTTAGATTGATTTTGTTTAGGAATTTTTTGATGTAATTCTGAGATTTGATTTGATTGTATTTTTTGATTGTAAATTGAATGTAAATCAAAGTTAATTGATTCTGTTTTGTCCAAAAAAACCAACTTTGATTTGATTTTGATTCTCTGATCTCTACGCAAATTAGGGTTTCTCATTTGGGGAAGAAGACCCCACTCGTGGTCAACCATTTTGACCAACATAAAATTCCATAACAATAAATAAATAATAAAATAAACATAATAATATTAATAACCGGTCCCTCTCCCAATTAAATTTGAATATCACTTAAAAACCTTAATTCCTCTTCTTAAATTAATAACATAATAATAAAAATTATACCTAATTAGTAATTAATAATATACTTAACTCTAAAACTTAATAAAAATTATTCCTAATTAATAATTAAGTTAAAATAATATACTTAAAATTTAAACCTATTTCAATAAGTCTAATGACCTTTAACAAAAGCAAAATAAATAAACAACTGATATCTTTAATCCTGTAAAAATAAATCAATAACAACATTCAAAAATAATAATTAATTCTAGAGTAAAATCCTGATTATTATACCATTAGACTAAAAGGCCCAAACTTCCTAATTAAAAATAATTATCTCTAAAATAAATAAAATAAAATAAATCCTAACAAATTATTAAAATTAACCAAGCTCCCTTTAAATAAAAGTAACTAATGATAAAACTCTTTATACAAGATCAATCCTCAGATGGGCCTAAAAGCTGCTAGCAAACTCACAAGCCCACTGACATCTAACTGATACCTCTGATAGCATAAAAATCCCAAAATAGGTGAAAAGTCACTGGTCAAAATTTGGGGTACTACAGCTGCCCCTATTTAATCGTCTTCAAATCAAAAAGAGGATGTTGATGAGTCTTCCTCTTTTGAAGAGGAGACGATTAAATACAAGAAGGACCCAAATTTTGACCACGGAGTCCGACAGGTGTGGACCCAATTATGGTGCTCCGCTAATGTCCTAATATCCCTGAGTACAGTAGTTAAGTAAGATTATGACAATCTTCCAATTCCGTAGTAATAAACCCTTATAGAACCCCTGATGAAATCCTGAATTTGATAGAACCCCTGTAACGCTTCTCGATGGAACCCCCAATAAACCTTGACGAGGTTGTAAAACCCGGTGGAACCCCTTAATACTAATACTTGAATAAAAATCCCTTGATGCAATCCCCTGATAAAATCCCTTAGTGAACTCCCCTTGGTAAAACCCTTTGATGAAATCCCTTTCCTCTTTAATACCTCCTTGAGATAATCCCTTAGTACAACCTCTAATAATAACCCTGATATGTTTGATGGCACACCCTCCGTGGGTGAGATAAGTTGCTTAAGTGAAAGGTGAAGACCTACTCACTGAGGATGATAATCCTGAAAGATCCTTTACTGAAGTGATGTTCTCGCGATATAGTCGAGAATTAAATCCTTAATGGTGATTATGAACCCTATGCATGTATGCATGTTTGCGTATGTGAGTGCATGTATTCGTGCTTTTATGTATGATGCATTATTTGGGCTAACGCCTCTTTTTATGTAGTGCAATGTATGTCTTTGTCTGAAATAATACTTTCTATAACGTCCTGACTCCCTGATCCTTGAGACCTTGATAATTGTAGTAAGCCATGATATCCTTGATACCTGTTTGATATGTAACATGCCGTTAAGGAATCTCTCATGTTGGTTAGATTGTAACGTATATTCCTGTCAGTGTATAACCCCTATATCCTGCTTTGGAAGGATGTGATCCCTTTGATGATTCCAAAAACCGAAGTAAAATCCATTTTCCCTTTTCAAAGCTTTTATTTATACCCGATATTTCAATGCATTATTTCACAATTAATCGATGCCTTGTAATCAAGCGGAATAATTTAGGAGGCGAAGAAATATATTTGAAAAGCAAATTTTATTGAGAATTGGCCCGAAAATGGGCAATAATACGTAAGGAGGGTAACTCCCATAAGGAGATATTACCGTAAATCCAGAAAAGATATAAAATGGCAATAAGAAAACAAATTTATTTACGTCCCTATTAAATGTAACACCAGATAATATCCCTAAGTCTCCAAGATCACGACGCTTCGCTTTTGAAGATGACGGCTGGAATGATTTCTCCTTTCCGAATTCCTGTTACGGGGTGACTTGAGTGTTTTCGGTCATATGCCTTTTGGATATCCATAACTTTTGCCCGGACCGCTCTTTTTAGAGTCTTAGTCCACCGGGATGATATACCATTTTTTTTCGACTAAGCCGCCCTTTAGGGTTTTCGACTTGTCGGGTATCATTTTTTATTCAAGTCTCTAATTTTTGCCTGTATTGCTCTTTTGAGTTTTCAATCCACCGGGACGCCCTAATTTTTGCCTAAGTCGCCCTTTAGGGTTTTTGACTTTGCGGGCTTTTATCCTTTTTTTCTAGGCATAGCATTTTTTGACCGAATCAGAGTTCACCGGTCGTGGTAAATCCGCTCCATCCATGGTTGTTAATATTAAAGCTCCGCTAGAGGAGACACTCTTCACGACATATGGCCCTTCATAGTGTGGGGTCCATTTGCTGCAATGGCCCTTATGGATGGGTAATATTTTTCTTAACACCAAGTCTCCCTCATTCGAGTAGGCGAGGACGAATTTTCTTGTCGAACGCTCTCTTAATTCCCTATTGATATAATTGCCCACAGCCACACGTTTCCCTGATATGAGGTTTAGCTGATCGAGTCTAGTTTGCACCCATCCTGCTTCTTCAAGCTATGTTTCCATTATGACCCTAAGTGAGGAATTTCCACTTCCATTGGTACCACCTCTTTGAAGCCCATATCCTTAAGCAAATATAAGTTTCCATCGAGATCTAGGTCTAGGTCCTTCCTAGGAGTCCGAAGTTTCATAATCCTTATAGCCATTACCTCTTTGTTTGGGAAGTCCATCTGCATAAGTTTGATAGTCGTCAACTGGTTTGTGAACGAGACGACTTGCTAGTGTACTTCCTTTAATAGCCTTTGGAGTGACGTATTGGATGTCACATTCAATTAATAACATATGCCACCTATCTATTCTCACTGATACTTCATGTTTCCTTAGTTCACAACCCATTGAATTCTCAAGTATTGTTAAGTACATTATGAATGGTCTCCTTGGGACTGGTGGCACCAATATAGGTGGCTTTTGCAAATATTCCTTGATCCAATAGAAATCCTTTTGACAATCTTCATTCCATTCAATGACTTGATCCTTTTCTGAGTAATTCGAAGATTGGCTCACAAGTAGCTGTAAGGTGTGAGATGAACCTCGTAATATAATTTAATCTCTCCAAAAATTAATGAACTTCCTTTTTGTCCTTGGAGCTGGCATCCATTGAATGGTTTTCACTTTATGTGATCTTCTTCTTTTATGACTTGGTAATCATATAATCCTTATGCACCATATTACCATAGCTCTTTGATAAGTTACTCCTACGTTCTTTAACCCAACAGGCGTTACCTTGTTACAAAAAGTTAAATTGTTTCTTGACCTTTTTCCATATCATGTCTGGTCTAGTCCTCCTCAGCTTTTGCTTGATTGGCGTGCATTCTAGTTGGAGGTAATTCGTGCTTGACGATGTTCGTATCACGTCCAGGCATATCCTGGTATGACCAGGCGAACACATCTATGTATCCTTGCAATAGCTCGATCAACCTTTTTTCGCTCCCGAAATATTCGCATCCAACGGTACAAACGCGAGAGTGGCGCAGAAAACACAGAGTCTCCAGCAATGTGTATTTATCCCGAGAGAGGGAAAGGAAACATTGCATAAACCTGAAGAGAAAGGGGGAAAGACATGGTCATCACAACCATAGTCCGGGTTCGGGAGTCGGTTATGCGAGGGGAAGGTGTTAGCACCCCACGCATCCATCTTTCTCGATGGGATCCACGCTTATTGTCTAAACGGAGGGTGAGATGTCCTACAATCTATGGCTGAACAAAAGAAAACGGGGATGGGGGTGACTAAGACGGACTCGGTAGGACATATTCGATGCCCTAGGCCTACGTACTCCCTCAGTGCAATGGGAAAGTCAGAGTCAACGTAGTTCGGATGGGAACTGTGGGAGAAGGTTGCTCGCCAAGACAATCGCTGTCTTGTGCCTACATATCCTTAATCGGACGAGAGAGAGGAATCAGAGCTAATGTAGTTCGTGGGTACGACCACGAATGGGTAAATGTTTTTTACGTGAGCGACGAGCTCTTTTCTGAAAATGAAATTTGAAACCCAACAATCCCGAAGGATAAAAAGATTTGAATTGGTTTTGTGTTTTTTATATAAAAGTTTTTTTTAAGTTAGTTCATAACTTGCATTGCACCAAATTCTAGGGCACAAGGACGAATACTTAACGAATCGTCTCAAGACAGGACGCTCGCTAAACACTCTAGAAATATGAGAGGAAGCCCCTCATTTCTCATTCCCCACGCTTAAGGCTCGTGCGCAATACACTTTATCTTTATTAAGTGTTTTCAAGAAGTTTTGAGATGAGAAGGGAGAAGACCCAAAGGAAACTCTAAAGGGGAACTAAGAGTCCTAATGTTATCATGCATGGATGACCTATGGTTAGTGAGGCTTAGGAGGGACGAGTACCTAAAACCTAATGCTAATCCTACTCCAAGCTTAATCAAAAATTAAGTTGGACTAGGTAGCTCTAAAGAGAGAGAATCCAAGACTTAAACAAGTCTTGAGATTCATGGGAGGAAGAGAGTGAAAGAGAAGAATGAGAAAGAGAAGGATGAGAAAGAGAAGGATGAGATAAGAAACAAGATAGGGCATCAAGCACATCATATCAAGTATATCCAACTCACACCACTAAACAAGTCTCAAAGATCATGCAAAACATCTCAAGTAAGCATGCAAAGGTAATCATGAAAGAATGCAAGCATACTTATATGAAATGCACAATTAAGCACCAATGAACTTCATATCAAGATGAAATGAGAAAAATAAGATGAAGATGAAAGCAAGTCAGAACCAAGATCATACCATCATCAACAATTCTCATGTGCAAGAAAAGATCAAAACATGAAACATTATGCACCAAAGAAAGTCCACAAAAGGAAACTCAAAGTCCAAACACTTAGCACATGCCAAACATGATTCATAAATTGCAAAAATAAGTCTCAAAGGACCTCAACCAGGGGTAAACATCATACCAAAAACTCATGCAAAGAATCATAAAGAAATTCAATCAATTAGGCATGGCAAATCAATTAGGGTTAAGAGATGTCATATGATGATCATGCAAAATTCACTTAAGCACAAATAATCAAACATATATCAAAAGACATTCAAAAATTGTGGAATCAGAACCCAAATGACCTAAGTTAGAGACTAACAACATGTCAAAATATCACACCAAAATTCAAAGTTTAAGTACCTCAAACAATTAGGCAAAGATCACATAGGAACCATGAACCAATATGCAAAGGAGAGGGACTAAAATGCAATATGAAAAAGTTTTAAAAATGAAACAAAAATGTTTTTAAGAACCTCAAGATGTCTTCTGAAATATGAAAAATGAATGGGATGCAAATCATGTACCAATGATGAGAAAAAAAATCCACAAGGCAATGTGTGCACAATTGAAGCAATTCACAAAGAAATTAAACAAACAATTAATTCAGAGGCACAAAATAAAATAAAAATGGAAAATAAAATTTGACAAAATTTTATAAAATGCCAAAGATGATCCATGATTTTTTGGTAATTTTTGGATTCTTAAAAGTATTTTTAAAAAATAAAAATGCAAAACAATGCAAAGAAAATAAAAAAAGAAATAAAAGAAACCCAGGGGGTGCAACAAGCAGAGAATACACGTTGAAAAAGTAAAATGGGCTCAAGGAGGGGTGGGAAAAGCAAGCCCAGTCCATTCAAATATTCAGCGCATACCAAACAAAAAAAGAAAGGACCCAGTCAACATGATTGACTCACACCAGCCACAAGATTAATCCAACACTCCACATGCAGTCAACAAAACCAAGGTAATCAAGATGAAAGGCTCAGATTAACACGCGCATGATAATAATGATGAGCAAGCAAACACAATGATCAATCTGGACATAACATAATGTCACATGACAAGCAGGTGAGTTTTTAATGCGTTGGCACAACAACAACCATCAGATCCATCCAACGTGTGAGAATCATTCAACAAAACAAGCAAGTAATCATGATGTGTGGTCCAGATCTGAGTGTGCATGATAACAAACATGGATTAACAACACACAATCAACAAAATAAGAGGGGATTTTAAATGACGTGGCTACACATGGACCATTAGATCTGGACCATCAACGGCTGCGATTGCATCTCCTACCTCCATCCCTCACATCACCTGAAAAAAACCAGGTGTCGGAACCCTAGCTCCGGTCACCTTCTCCGGCGAGCACAACCTCAAAATTTTCCAGAAATAAAAAGCAAATACACCAATCCACTCAAATTTTCACAAGGATCATGAATATGCAATTTAAATCAACAGATCATTAACACACAAAGCAAATCGAAGAGATAAAGTTTAGATCTAAAAACTTTATATCTACAATACAGCCATGATACAAGTCCAAAATCACATCTAAACATATCAGCATGATCAACAACTCATGAGGAACACAATGCACATCATAAAATCAAGTTACATGATGATGAATTTCACACTAACCTGAGAATTACAGAGCTTAAAATACACCAAGAAAACCCTCTGGAAGCTGCAGATCTACTCCTTAGAACCTCTTATTGCAAAATAAATGCAATTAAAGCTTGGAATCGTGCTAGATCGTGAGATTTGAACTTGAACCTTCCAAAACTGAATCTGATGAAAAACTCACTCTTAGTTTCAATCAATGGTTGATTCTTGCTCTATTTACTTCACTGATCAAGAATGTGAAATAAAATCTCAAAGAAACTCCAAGGAGAGTGAGTTTCGAAGAGAGAAAGAGTGAGAGCAAAAATTGGAATTATGAGCAAATGAGAGTGCATGAGGGTGAAATGAGCGTGTGATCCTCTTTATATAGACTTGGTTAGAGCACTGAGCATGATTAGGGTTTCATTAATCCCTTGATTAAGGCTAATGGAAGTAATTTGCAAAAATGCAAGTTGTGATGCACCTCTTAATCCACACGTGCCAAAGTCATGAAATAAGTGTGATTCATTTCCATTTTACTTACTGATCACATCTGAATTGAAATTGGGCCTTGTGGATGGTTGGTTTGTGAGTTTCAATCCATCTTGCCAATTTGCATTATGCGAAATAAGTGAGGTATATGGCATGAAATGAATTGATTCAAAGGTCAAAAGTGGTCCTCATGAAGTGTACTTGAATATGGAAATATGACTTGAAGCAATAGAATCAATTACAAGTCATTTTGAACCAAAATGCCAAAGGTCGAAAAAATGAATACATGTGAAAACCTTAAAAACACTTTGCCTTCTTTTGATCATAACTTGAGAACCACAAATGATATGGAGTAAATCTAGTACTTTTTGGAAATGGGAGAGAAAGATCTTCAACTTTTATGTTTGAGGAAAATTCATTTGAAGCTTCTTGGATGATGAAAAGTCAAGTTGAATGTGGTGGAAAAACTGCCAAAAATGGAAAGTTTCAAATTATAGGTCATTTCCATATTTAGTAACTTTTGCACAAACTCTTGATTCTTGAGGAATGACATGAATCTTGACATTTGAGGACCATATTAGGGCACAAGACCTTAAAAATCATGAAGAGGACTTCAAAATTCCATGGTTGACTTTCCTCCTTACAGTTGACTTTTGCTTACTTTACAAGTAACTGATCCACTGAACATCTTCCACAATGAGCCACTAGCCAAGCCTTACTCAATGAGTGTTTGTGAGCATATGGAACCCATGAGGGCATGCTTGAATCCACAAAGTTTCCTCAAGAAGCTCTTTGAACCCAAGAACCCTAATTTGGTCCCTCTGGTTATGAGGGAAAGATTCACTTGAAAACTCTTGCCACTCTTGATCTTTTGAAGATATGATGAACCCCTCAAACCAACTTGAGGCTTGAGACTCCTTTGAGATGAACCAAGTACCTTGATCCCATGCTAAGAACCAATGCTATGCACAAATGCTAATGCAAGAAATGGAAAGAAACATAAGCCAGTTAGCTAAAAACAAGAAGGCAAATTTTGGGGTGTTACAGCTTCCCCTATTCAATCAACTTGGTCCTGAAGGTATGATAACAACAACTGTCATGCGTTCAAAGGATTCACGGAGATTGAATACCAAAAGAAACCTGAAATTTAAATCCTCAAAGGAGAGACGACTCTGCTGGGGAACAAGCAATAAATGTTGCACTGTCACAACACGGACGAGTGTTGGAAACCAATACATACGATGTATTGAAAAGTCTTGAAATAAGCACGGACGAGTGTTAGCTATACTGGGGATAAACACAGACGGGTGTCAAGGAATCAAAGATATCAGATACGGACGGGTATCGAAAAGATACACGGACGGGTGTAAAAGGGTCCAAGATATCAAATACGGACGGGTATCGAAAAGGTACACGGACGGGTGTAAAAAGGGTTCAAGATATCAGATACGGACGGGTATCGAAAAGGTACACGGACGGGTGTATAAAGGGTTTAATACGGACGGGTATCGAAAAGGTACACATACGGGTGTAAAGAGGTTCAATACGAACGGGTATCGAAAAGGTACACGGACGGGTGTAAAAGGGTTCAATACGGACGGGTATCGAAAAGGTACACGGACGGGTGTAAAAGGTTCAATACGGACGGGTATCGAAAAGGTACACGGACGGGTGTAAAAGGGTTCAATACGGACGGGTATCGAAAAGGTACACGGACGGGTGTAAAAGGTTCAACACGAATGGGTATCGAAGGAAACACGGACGAGTGTCTGACGGTAAAAACCTTGAGGGGATAAACCAAAGGACCATCTGGATGAAGGGGTAAAAATGAAATCACGGGCTCACATTCCTGGCAAAACACTCTGCCGTGGGACTGTCAAATATTGCTTTGAATGACTAAACCCAACACTTGTGGAGTAAAGTCGAATGATATCTTCCTGAAATCCGGTTTTCCTGACGAAGGAAACCTCAAACCTGGCTTATGCTTCGGATGCATATGTTTGAATTTTGTCGTAATGCTCCACACAAAGTGGAAATGCTACGCATTTAGGATGATGCCATGCAAAAAATGCTTATGCAATGCAAAAGACCGTCCCATCGAAATAAACGCTGAGAACAGAAGCAGCTCCACCGAGGACGACAAACTACATTGTCATCAAACCAAAGAAATCATCTGAGGAAAACTTCACCTTGCAGGGGAAGATCACAATCACCAATTCTGCTGGAGCTGGACGAAACTCCGAGAGAATACCCACTCTGTTGGGGGATATCAAGATCAACAACTCTACTGGAGATGGACGAAACTCCGAGAGAATACCCACTCAACCGGGGAATATCAAGATCAACAACTCTGCTGGAGATGGACGAAACTCCGAAAGAATACCCACTCAACCGGGGAGGAACTGAAAACTGAAGATGGAAACTCCTCCGCCGGGGATGACCAAATGTTTCATAACCTGGATTCAAAACCTGCTGGGGATACTAATCGCCAACAAACTCTGCTTGGGGATGGAAACCAAATATTGAAAATGGAAACTCCTCCGCTGGGGATCACCAAATACTTCAGAACTTGGATTTGACGCCTGCCAAAAATGATTGGACTTAAGACCTGCTAGGGATACCAATCACCACCAAACTCTGCTTGGGGATATCAATCACCACCAGACTCTGCTTGGGGATATGAGCACCTTTATCCTGCTAAAGAGTACTGATCATCATCGGCACATCTGCTTGGAAAATAGTAGTTGTCAACATCAACTCTGCTAGGGGATAAACAAATGTTTCCCGACTAGCTGAGGAAAAACGACTGCCCCATATTCTGTGGGGAAACACCATCTTTGATCAAAGAAGATGCTCCATCAATCTCTTGCTGGAGAGGCTGCAGAAATGACAATTTCTGGCTACCTGCTGAGGAAAGATGAGCCAAATCATAACTCTGGCTGGGGGAAAACCTCTTATATCCTGCTGAGGGGGACGATCCTCAACGACTCCGCTTGGGGAATTACCTCTTTATACTCTGTTGAGGAAGACGATCCTCGATACTCTGACTGGGGAGAGCAGCAAACTGCTGAGGACGATCAGACTTCCAAGTTGAAGAGAGCAACTCTATTGGGGAGGTACCAATAAATATTGGATTTTGAATTACTTGAGATGACTAGATCTAACCGTTGAGGAAGAGAACACTCTGACTCCTCATCGTCTTCTTGACGATATTCTATCGTCTTACCTTGCTGAGAGTGAGGATTCCATCTGTACTGCTAGAGATAAGAAACCTTCATAAAGCCCTTTTCGAACATAGGGTAATTCTCTGCTTGAGCAAGAATAACAATTCCCACACCTTGCTGGAAAAAGATACCCTCTGGCTCTTTGCTGGAGGGAAAAGACTCCAAAAGTCCCACACTGGGAACAACTCAGTGCTTCAAGTTTCTGCATATTGATTGTCAAGAGCGAAACACAGTTCCTTTAACTCTCCACCTTGCCCCAGACCACGGGGTCTACTTGAAGCAATCATCTTAAGAGGATTTTATAGAAAACCTGGCATTCAACAATGCCCCAGGGTTTTCAAACTCTTAGAGATGTATCTAGTCTGGACATAACTGTCCCATACTTCATGATTCATGAAGTAAACCACCTCGAGAGGGTTCGTAATGACCTGAAATGTTCTGCCACAGTATTCTGAACCTTGTAGAGGTGTTTTTGATTGACTGTGTTCTGAAGAGAAAAACTTCTCGCGCCCTTGAAGTGACCTGCCCCAGTACAAGCCTTGCAGTACATTTGTCTCTGACCGACTGGTCTTCGAGAGATTTACCGAATCTCGACGTGATTGCCCCAGTTTACACGCTTGTGGAGAGATTTATTGGATCTCGACATAATTGTCCCAGTTCGAAGAAATTTTCTCAACATGAATGCCCCATAGTTGATTGTACTCTGAAAAGACCTTCTCAACTTGAATGCCCCAGCTTGGCTACATTTTGAAGAGATTTTTCGAGTTGATTTTCCCAGATTGGTTACATCTCAACACAAATGGCTGGGAACGCCTTCTTCCCACATAATCTTTAAACAATATGTCCTCTGGAGTCTCAGGCAGCTCAACTTGGCCAGTTTAAGCTTCTCGACTGATGTTCATCGTGTAAGCTTCTTTGATGTCAAACAAATGTATGCAAGCAAAAAATATTTATTCTGAGAATGATTATTCAAATGCAACACATATGTTAATCTTGAAGTCCTTATTGAAAATATGTCACACAACCGAGTTACGACACTTATTTTTGAAAGGAAAGCAATACGCACATGCAACACCAACAAAAATCTTATTAACACAACTCATGGGAGTCGGGAACGCTATCTCGTTGAAGTACGCCTTCAGACTAAACCCTGTTTCAATTAGGACTTTTAAGGGTTGTAGCGTGGCCTGGTTCGCGGTTTGAGAAAAAAGGATTTATGGCTCAAAGTTTATTGGTACCCACCCACTCTTCATGATATTCTCCAGTCCTATGTTCAGCTAATTTGACACAAGCGCTCGTCTCTCAAAAGGTTTCCTGATTTCTAGGGAATCCATGCAACTGGTGATTCGACACCTGACGAGGTTTTGGACTAACAGTCGCCCCTTTTTGTCTTTTGTGTCTATAGTCACACGACTTTGTTCTTATCGAGGATTTTCTTTGTAATCCTTTTGGCTTTTCGCTTTCTCATTCTTTTGCTTTTTGATTTCCCTGATTTTTGCCTGGACTGATTCCTTTTGAATCTTTCGATTTTGAAGTCCAGCGGGATGCCTTAACTTTTGCCTAAGTCACTTGCTTTCAAGTTTTTCGACTTAGCAGGCTCTTTTTTTTTCTTTTTCTCTTTTTTTTTTTCTTTTGAACAAGTCGTGTGACACCGTTTTGCCTGACTTGTTTGAAAGGGTTGTAACTGTTTCACTCTTCGGTTGGTGAGGAGTAACCATTGTGGTTCTACACCTCTTAACCTCTTGACAATGGAATGAAAGGTAACGGATCCTCAGATGTACACTCCTTCTGAAAGTTGAACACTTGGTCAAACTAACTGACGCCTACCCTGCCACTGGGTTAAAATTGAGGGTTTTTTGTTTTCAGAAAGAACTCCTACTACTAGGCTCAAAGGGGTTGACAAAGGTCTATCTCCTTATCTCTCCAGTGTTTGTGAATTGGAAACAATGCCTGTACATCCTTAACAGGGTTTTATCCGAAAGCGTACCATTAGAAGTCTGCGTTCTTATTTCGTCATCCTCCCTCCAAGAGTCTAGGCAAGAAAGATAGTCTTGCAGTGCATATAAACATGACATGAGTGCATAAAAGTCAGATACTTCAGGAACAACACATCATTGCATTAAAATCAACATTCAAACACAAACAAGTTTTTACATGCAGACAATGTTTAAACAAACAAAGGAAAGATACATATGAAAATGCAGTAAAGGAAGCTGATGATTGCCATTGTTGAGGAGACTTGACTCCGTCTGGACTTATTGCTTCTGATGATGTCTTCGCAGCCTCGAGTGCTCACTCTGATAAAGAAGCTTCACCTCATGGGGGTACCATCTGGGGTGATGACATTTGAGTCGACCAAGTCTTGCACCTTGTACTGAAATACATTACAATTATCAATTATATGCCCAAACGTTCCCGAGTGGAACTCGCACCTAGCATTCATGTCATAATCCGGAGGTATAGGGCATGACACTGGCATGGCATTCCTCATTTGAATCAGAGAGTTCTTGAGCAGACAAACCAACAACTGACTATAAGGGATAGGAATAGGATCAAATATCCTTTTGGGCCTTCTTGGTCTCGGTTGCCCCTGCTGATGATGATTTTACTGTCGATGCTAATTTGGGCACCTCATCTGCACTTGCACTTTCCTTTCCACATTTGGCTGAGGCACAAACAAAGGTTAGTGACGTAAAGCTTCTGCAGCAAAAGGTTGTGGAGAAAGTCCATGACATGAGGTGGATCCTGCAAAGAGGGGAGGAGTCTCCACTTCTGACGAGAACTTGATTGCCCCTGAATGAATGAGTTCTTGGACCTTATGCTTGAACCTTGTACAATTCTCAACATTGTGACCAGGTGCCCCAGAATGGAAGTCACACCTAGCATTCATATTGGAACCCAAAGAAAACCCTATCGGAGTTGGTCCTAGAGTGACACGCTCGACTAGTTTGAGCTCGAGCAGATAAGGAAGCAATTGCCCATACGGCATAGGAGAGGGATCAAACTTCTTCCTAGGCCTCTCTAGCCTAGGATCCGCTTGGGGAGCAGGGAGTGATTGCCGAGGAGAAAGCTCAAAAACTTCAGACTGTGGACGGGATTCACGAGACACTCCATGATCTAGAGAAGGCCCCAAAGAGATGAGAGGAGTAGGGATTTCTGTTGCGGATGCGAGCACATGATTGTTTTCCTTCTTTAGCGCCGCATTCAAGATTTCCATGACCAAGCCCATCTGAGTCTTCATCCGGTTGACATCCTCCCTCAGCATCTTTTGGTCTTGCATGAGAGTTTGCATATTCCCCATAAATTGCCCCATCTGGCCTCGTATTTCCCTCAACTTAGTTTGAATTTGCTCCATGATCAACTCTTGAATGGCCTGAGGAGTTAAGTCTACAATTCTGAAGAAAAACAGATCAGAACAAGAATAACAAGCCTTGAACACCTGTTATGCACATGAGTATGGTTATGCAAATGCAAATGCAAACATGTATGAACATTATCAAGGCGATCTATCCCTTGATTCCAGTTTTAACAACAAAAGAGAACTGAATTCCTGATCATATAAAGAGAATAAGCATCTGTTACAACACAAGTCTGAATAAGCATAAACAAAGACCCCGACCAACAAGCCTGGCGGTGATCCCAGAAATACAAAGAAAACAGCAGCAAGGAAACTAAGGCATATCATCAAGACTCAGCCGTACTAGAATTCCCCATTCGTCATTCTTTTTGCACCAGTTCTGCACTTCCTTGAGAAGCTTCTTGGTATTAGGATGCTCTGGTCTCTGAATCAACTCCTGAATCAAAAGATCCCTCCTGTGCAAGATCCCTGTTAAATAACGACTATGAAATTCCCAATCATCTTCTCCAGAAGCTCCACCTGAACTTGGACCTTCGCTTCTGGCTCTTTTCACTTCGGCTTGGATCTTCAGTTGTTCCATATCTGCCATGGTTTCCTTGAGCTTTTCCTCAATTGCTCTCCTCTCAAAGATCCCTGATAAAATCTCCTTATCCTTTTCCCGAAGCTTTGTCTTCAAACCTTCAATCAGCTCCAGATACTTGTCCTCTTTCAACCTGTTAGTAGTAATTGCTATATTCCGACGGTCATGGAACTTGTGAATTCTTGACATAGCGTAAGCCAACTCTTTCTTTTTGGACGAAAGGACCTTCCTAACACTTTTCAACGCTTGAGCCACTTTCTCTCTGGCTGTGGATTCTTTAGACAATTCTTTCTCCTTCACGGCCAAAAGTTCTGATTTCAACCTGGCAACATGGATAGGTTCGTCTTTTTCGTGCTTCAACTGACCAATCTCTCTGCCCAGCTCACGATTCTCCTATCAGAGTTTCTCCTTCTCAGCCCATAACTTATCATACTTCTCTATATCAACAGTCGTGGAAGCCTCGATCATCAAAGGATACAAAGGTGGTTCCACCGGGAAGGGAAGAAGCTCCTCTTCTACTCTTTTCTTAATCCACTCTTCATAGGAAGGAAAAGCCCGGTTATTACATTTCCCGAATGAAGTTTTTCCCTTCTTGGTCACCTGCTTCCAAGCATTCACAATCTTCCTTATCATCTCTTGATCCCCAGTACCATTGAAGAATAAGGACTCTCTGATATCTCGCTCTTCAGGTGGACCTCTCAAAGGATAACCAAACTGCCTGATAACAAGGGAAGGATTATAGTTAATTCCACCTCTTCTCCCTATCAAGGGTACATTAGGGAATTCTTCGCACTTGCAAATAATCTCCATTCCTAGCAAGTCATGGTTGAACCAAACAATGTTGTCAGCAGTCAAGCCCATTAACCTCTTTGACCACTTCAAAGAAGCTCTCGTATCAACGAAAACGCCAGCTTCGGGGAGATGACTCAAAAACCAAGTAGATAAGAGTGGTGCACAGCAACTCACAGTTTTTCCACGCCTATTTTCATTCTTGTAGTGGACTGAGTGATACACATCACCTAGCAAGGTAGGTATAGGATTTTTTGAAATAAAGATTCTGACAGCATGCATATCCACCAAATCAGGAACATTGGGAAATAGGACAATCCCATTGATGCACATAGCCAGAATAGCTTGGAAAGCAGTCCAATTCCTCTCCTTAACATGTATGCAAGCTTGATCAAACAAGAACTTCAATAAGAAACCCTTAGCTCATTGTTTCTCCACAATATTACTGCTCAGAGCGGATTCACCAATATGAAGAGCAATGGCCATTTCTTTTATCCCGGGGCGTTCTTCAGAAAAGAATACTATGTCATGCCTGATGGGGATTCCCAAAATAAATGAGAACTCCTCCAACGTTGGAGCCAAGATATAGTCTGGTAAGTGAAGCAACGCAAAGACGGATCATAGAACTGAAGAAGTGTATGAATGGCATCCTTCTCATACTTGGAGATATTGTAGACAAACTTCAGAAGTCTCCCATACTCTCCACCGAACTCTGTACGAACTCCAGGACCAGCCATACTAAACAGCTTGTGAATCAACGTCAAGGAGGTTAATGGGAACGAATAAGCAATAATCTTCTTTCTCTGGACATCCATGTTAAGGCAACCTCAGAAAATCGGAATCAAGAGTAAGATGCAAACCCTGAAAAATGTCAAACATGTTAGAATGCAAGAAAAATGATATGCACATGCAAGCATGGGATCAAGGCATCACTGCTGGATGTGCTGTGCTGTTAACTGAACAAGAACCCTAATCCAGAAAACTAGAATTCTAGAATACCGAACCACTGAGATAACCAAAAACCCAGATAATCAAACACTGATGAGAAATCCAGAAAACCGGGTAGGTTGAAGGTTTCGGTTTCCTGCAAGCCTGTAAACACCCATCCCATATCACATGTGGGTTCTAGAATACCGAGGATCCTCAATATCACGGACTCTCAGGTCGAGAAATGATGATACGTTCACCATTTTTGGTTTGGCATCATCATCAATCGATGAAGCCTCAACTGATTCCCCTAAAAAATAAGGTCATCCTATGCGAGTCCCTCAGCATTGGGTCCTCGGATTGACAAGTGTAATGGGTTTGCCATTTCTGGTCTGCCATTATCACAGGTCGGGAGGAGAGGCGCAACTAAGGTATCGGAGAAATGGTCACCAGAGTTGACAGCTCTCTAGATCAACACCCTGAAATGCGCAAGACACGCACGTCAGAATGCGTCCCAAGATAGCCTCGTCTGGTTGTGAATTTCGTGAACACACAAACGCACCAAGCTGGCACGTAGGTCCCACTACTCTCCACTCTAGTCCTAGGGTGTACTCAAGCCTGGGTATTGGGCTTATCTCTCAGAACAACCCAACCTGCCAAACAGAAACCAGCCAGCACAACACAGCAATATCCAGTATGACAGTAATAAAATGAAATGCAATGCAATAAAAGCTGTAAATAGTAATATACAACATAATAAAGCACAACAAATAAACACCCAACGAAAACAAACAAACAAGCGCTAGGATCGACTCGATAAAGGGGATGGACCAGCAAGAGGTCAACCAGAGTCCCCAGCAGAGTCGCCAGCTGTCGTTCCCAAAAGATTCGCATCCAACGGTACAAACGCGAGAGTGGCGCAGAAAACACAGAGTCGCCAGCAATGTGTATTTATCCCGAGGGAGGGAAAGGAAACACTGCATAAACCTGAAGAGAAAAGGGGAAAGACATGGTCATCGCAACCATAGTCCGGGTTCGGGAGTCGGTTTTGCGAGGGGAAGGTGTTAGCACCCCACGCATCCATCGTACTCGATGGGATCCACGCTTGTTGTCTAAACGGAGGGTGAGGTATCCTACTATCTATGGCTGAACAAAAGAAAACGGGGATGGGGGTGACTAAGACGGACTCGGTAGGACATATTCGATGCCCTAGGCCTACGTACTCCCTCAGTGCAATGGGAAAGTCAGAGTCAACGTAGTTCGGACGAGAACTGTGGGAGAAGGTTGCTCGCCAAGACAATCGCTGTCTTGTGCCTACATATCCTCAATCGGACGAGAGAGAGGAATCAGAGCTAATGTAGTCCGTGGGTACGACCACGAATGGGTAAGTGTTTTTTACGTGAGCGACGAGCTCTTTTCTGAAAATGAAATTTGAAACCCAACAATCCCTAAGGATAAAAATATTTTAACTGGTTTTGTGTTTTTTAGACAGAAGTGTTTTTTAAGTTAGTTCATAACTTGCATTGCCCCAAAGTATAGGGCACAGGGACGAATACTTAACGAATCGTCCCAAGACAGGACGCTCGCTAAGCACTCTAGAAAGATGAGAGGAAGCCCCTCATTTCTTATTCCCCACGATTAAGGCTCGTGCGTAATACACTTTATCTTTATTAAGTGTTTTCAAGAAGTTTTGAGATGAGAAGGGAGAAGACCTAAAGGAAACTCTAAAGGGAAACTAAGAGTCCTAATGTTATCATGCATGGATGACTTATGGTTAGTGAGGCTTAGGAGGGACGACTACCTAAAACCTAATGCTAATCCTACTCCAAGTTTAATAAAAAATTAAGTTGGACTAGGTAGCTCTAAAGGGAGAGAATCCAAGACTTAAACAAGTCTTGAGATTCATGGGAGGATGAGAGTGAAAGAGAAGAATGAGAAAGAGAAGGATGAGAACGAGAAGGATGAGATAAGAAACAAGATAAGGCAGTAAGCACATCATATCAAGTATATCCAACTCACACCACTAAACAAGTCTCAAAGATCATGCAAAACATCTTCAGTAAGCATGCAAAGGTAATCATGAAAGAATGCAAGCATACTTATATGAAATGCACAATTAAGCACCAATGAACTTCATATCAAGATGAAATGAGAAAAATAAGATGAAGATGAAAGCAAGTCAGAACCAAGATCATACCATCATCAACAATTCTCATGTGCAAGAAAAGATCTAAACATGAAACATTATGCACCAAAGAAAGTCCACAAAAGGAAACTCAAAGTCCAAACACTTAGCACATGCCAAACATGATTCATAAATTGCAAAAATAAGTCTCAAAGGACCTCAACCAGGGGTAAACATCATACCAAAAGCTCATGTAAAGAATCATAAAGAAATTCAATCAATTAGGCATGGCAAATCAATTAGGGTTAAGAGATGTCATATGATGATCATGCAAAATTCACTTAAGCACAAATAATCAAACATATATCAAAATACATTCAAAAATTGTGGAATCAGAACCCAAATGACCTAAGTCAGAGACTAACAACATGTCAAAATATCACACCAAAATTCAAAGTTTAAGTACCTCAAATAATTAGGCAAAGATCACATAGGAACCATGAACCAATATGCAAAGGAGAGGGACTAAAATGCAATATGAAAAAGTTTTAAAAATGAAACAAAAATGTTTTTAAGAACCTCAAGTTGTCTTCTGAAATATGCAAAAAGAATGGGATGCAAATCATGTACCAATGATGAGAACAAAAATCCACAAGGCAATGTGTGCACAATTTAAGCAATTCACAAAGAAATTAAACAAACAAATAATTCAGAGGCAAAAAGTAAAATAAAAATGGAAAATAAAATTTGAAAAAATTTTATAAAATGCCAAAGATGATCCATGATTTTTTTGGTAATTTTTGGATGCTTAAAACTATTTTTAAAAAATAAAAATGCAAAACAATGCAAAGAAAATAAAAAAAGAAATAAAAGAAACCCTGGGGGGTGCAACAAGCAGAGAATACATGTTGTAAAAGTAAAATGGGCTCAAGGAGGGGTGGGAAAAGCAAGCCCAGTCCATTCAAATATTTAGCGCATACCAAACAAAAAAAAGCAAGGACCCAGTCAACATGATTGACTCACATCAGCCACAAGATTAATCCAACACTCCACATGCAGTCAACACAACCAAGGTAATCAAGATGAAAGGCTCAGATTAACACGTGCATGATAATAATGATGAGCAAGCAAACACAATGATCAATCTGGACATAACATAATGTCACGTGACAAGCAGGTGAGTTTTTAATGCGTTGGCACAACAACAACCATCAGATCCATCCAACGTGTGAGAATCATTCAACAAAACAAGCAAGTAATCATGATGTGTGGTCCAGATCTGAGTGTGCATGATAACAAACATGGATTAACAACACACAATCAACAAAATAAGAGGGGATTTTAAATGACGTGGCTACACATGGACCATCAGATCTGGACCATCAACGGCTACGATTGCATCTCCTACCTCCATCCCTCAGATCACCTGAAAAAAAACCAGGTGCCAGAACCCTAGCTCCGGTCACCTTCTCCGGCGAGCACAACCTCAAAATTTTCCAGAAATAAAAAACAAATACACCAATCCACTCAGATTTTCACAAGGATCATGAATATGCAATTTAAATCAACAGATCATTAACACACAAAGCAAATCGAAGAGATAAAGTTTAGATCTAAAAACTTTAGATCTACAATACAGCCATGATACACGTCCAATATCACATCTAAACATATCAGCATGATCAGTAACTCATGAGGAATACAATGCACATCATAAAATCAAGTTACATGATGATGAATTTCACACTAACCTGAGAATTGCAGAGCTTAAAATACACCAAGAAAACCCTCTGGAAGCTGCAGATCTACTCCTTAGAACCTCTTATTGCAAAATAAATGCAATTAGAGCTTGGAATCATGCTAAATCTTGAGATTTGAACTTGAACCTTCCAAAACTGAATCTGATGAAAAACTCACTCTCAGCTTCAATCAATGGTCTATTCTTGCTCTATTTACTTCACTGATCAAGAATGTGAAATAAAATCTCAAAGAAACTCCAAGGAGAGTGAGTTTCGAAGAGAGAAAGAGTGAGAGCAAAAATTGGAATTCTGAGAAAATGAGAGTGCATGAGGGTGAAATGAGCGTGTGATCCTCTTTATATAGACTTGGTTAGAGCACTGAGCATGATTAGGGTTTCATTAATCCCTTGATTAAGGCTAATGGAAGTAATTTGCAAAAATGCAAGTTGTGATGCACCTCTTAATCCACACGTGCCAAAGTCATGAAATAAGTGTGATTTATTTCCATTTTACTTGCTGATCACATCTGAATTGAAATTGGGCCTTGTGGATGCTTGGTTTGTGAGTTTCAATCCATCTTGCCAATTTGCATTATGCGAAATAAGTGAGGTATATGGCATGAAATGAATTGATTCAAAGGTCAAAAGTGGTCCTCATGAAGTGTACTTGAATATGGCAATATGACTTAAAGCAATAGAATCAATTACAAGTCATTTTGAACCAAAATGCCAAAGGTGGAAAAAATGAATACATGTGAAAACCTTAAAAACACTTTGCCTTCTTTTGATCATAACTTGAGAACCAAAAATAATATGGAGACAATCTAGTACTTTTTGGAAATGGGAGAGAAAGATCTTCAACTTTCCTGTTTGAGGAAAATTCATTTGAAGCTTCTTGGATGATGAAAAGTCAAGTTGAATGTGGTGGAAAAACTGCCAAAAATGGAAAGTTTCAAATTATAGGTCATTTCCATATTTAGTAACTTTTGCACAAACACTTGATTCTTGATGAATGACATGAATCTTGACATTTGAGGACCATATGAGGGCACAAGACCTTAAAAATCATGAAGAGGACCTCAAAATTCCATGGTTGACTTTCCTCCTTACAGTTGACTTTTGCTTACTTTACAAGTAACTGATCCACTGAACATCTTCCACAATGAGCCACTAGCCAAGCCTTCCTCAATGAGTGTTTGTGAGCATATGGAACCCATGAGGGCATGCTTGAATCCACAAAGTTTCCTCAAGAAGCTCTTTGAACCCAAGAACCCTAATTTGGTCCCTCTGGTTAGGAGGGAAAGATTCACTTGAAAACTCTTGCCACTCTTGATCTTATGAAGATATGATGAACCCCTCAAACCACCTTGAGGCTTGAGACTCCTTTGAGATGAACCAAGTACCTTGATCCCATGCTAAGAACCAATGCTATGCATAAATACTAATGCAAGAAATACAAAGAAACATAAGCCAGTTAGCTAAAAACAAGAACGCAAATTTTGGGGTGTTACACCTTTCCTTTATCCTTGTTCGGAGAAGCACCGACTTTGACCTCGTTCATATCTTCCTCAGTTCCCAGATTGATCACATCCACTGGTTTATGATGAGGTCGTATTTCCTTGTCCGCTTGCCCCAACAATCTGGCTAACTCTTCGGGAAGCTCACACTCGTCCTCATCACCCTCTTCCGCTTGGTTAATCGATAATTCGAAGTCATTCGAGATTATAGCAGTGTCGTTTTCAATAGGTTCATTTTTATATTCGCACGATGAAGTTTTTTTTATTAATATCTTTTTTTTTAATTGATGGGAGGGAAAATATTGAAAAAAGGTATATTGCCATTTTGAACAAACGGAAAATGAAAGAAAAAGATCTTGATTGAAAACAAAATGCAATTTTATTGATAGAAATAATCCAATGAAATAAAAGGTGGCCCTACAAAGCTTTGTCCACTTGCCTTGGGCATAGCAAGGGACTTATTATTATTTTAAGAAAAAGTAAATTACTTCGAAACATAAATCATCTCAGGAATCTCGATGGCTTTCCAATTGTTGAGAATTGTATCTGGTGAACAATGGCACACCCAATCTGGGATCCCCTTATTTTCCTCTTCCATTGCAGCCACTTGATTCTTATCCTGGAACCCAAAACTATGCAAATTGTCTTCTATCCCTTTATTAGCCAGTTTGTAACCCAGCCTGAACAAACCTTTCTCCTCAAGTGACTCCCATTATTTTCCCCAGTTTGTTATGTCTCCCTTCTTCATAAGGAATTCATTTTCCACCCCTTCCATGGCGTTGATTGTTGCCCCAATGTGCCCCATTAATGCATTATCTCCCAGATTTGGACCTTCAGGGTCTACAACACTGACATCGTTTTTCTTTGAGTGGTTTCCGGAATACCTTTTATTGTTATGTTGATCGGAGGATGACTGCCCAATCTTTCCTGTCTTTAAACCGTTCTCAATCCTCTCTCCAACGATAACCAAATCAGCAAATCCTGTTGAGACTACCCCAATCATCTTTTTGTAGTACATTCCTTGTAAGGTATCTATAAACATATCCACAAGTTCACTTTCCAATAATGGAGGTTGCACATGAGAAGCTAGTTCCCTCCATCTTTGGGCATATTCTTTGAAGGACTCATTCCCTTTTTGAGACATGTTCTGCAAATGCGTGCGGTTAGGAGCCATGTCTATGTTGTATTGGTATTGCTTCAGAAAGGCGCTTGCAAGGTCTTCCCAAGTCTTAATCTGAACCATCTCCAATTGCAAGTACCAGTCCAAGGATGCCCCACTAAGGCTGTCTAGGAAAGTGTGCATCATCAGCTTCTCATTAGTAGCATGGGCACCCATCTTTCGGGCGAACATCCGGATGTGACTTTTAAGACAACTAACCCCTTTATACTTCTCGAAGTTAGGTGCCTTAAACTTGGGAGGTATGACCACATCGGGCACCAGACACATTTCCAAAGCATCCACTCCAAAGATATTGAATCCCTCCACGACCTTCAACCTTCCCTCAAGTGTTTTGTACTTAGCAGTTTCGGCCTCCTCACGTTCCAGATCATGGACAAACCCTGGTGGAGGGTTATTGTCTTCAACATGGGGGATAGGAGTAGGAACCTTCCTTTGACGACTTGCCTCGTTTCCTCTGGCTATCAAATTCTGGATGGCAAGTGTTAGTTGATCAATCTTGGTTTTCATACCTTCCACGTTCTCCTTAACAATATCCATTTTTCCTCTTAGAGTGACCAAATCCTTCTCCAACTGATCCATAGCTTCCCTTTGGTACGCTCGAGTGCAAGGTCGGGAAGTCAGATTGTTATGCTCAATGACTCTGAGACAAAGTTTGTAAAAGAAAATGATTTTTTTAATCCTTTTTCCTTATTTTTTGAATGCATGTTGATGCATGGATGTATGAATATGTATGATGTGTGCTAAATAATTTTAAAAATTTATTTGGGGGGAATTCTAAAATCCATTGTAGTTAGAGATGAATATATTCAAAGGATGAAACCCATACACATAGAATAAAAATCACTTTATAAAATTCAAATCCATTAGCCAATTCCAAATCCAAAATGACTTCCAAACTTAAAAATAATTCCTTGGGAATAACCCATAATAATCCAAGATGAAAACTCCTGAACTTAAAAGGCGTAAACTAAATAGATGCCCCCAATGCCTTCTTCAAATGAGCTTTAAACTCCTTCAAGTATCCTTTCTTGAGCCCTTGCACTTCCCTATCCCCCTTGTAATGAGATAATAGATCTTCAACAGGTACAAATGAGTCTTTAGGCTTGACCCTGTTTCCCTTTTTTTCTCTTTTTTTTGTTTTTTTGTTTTTTTGTTTTTTTTTTGTTTTTTTTTTGTTTTTTTTTGCCCCCATACCCTTGTAAGGTTTTTCCCTCTCCTTGTAAGTATAGTCCAAACTGTTCCAGCGTAGGAGCTAGTTGAAAATCCTTGAAGAGAAAGTTACATAGAGGAGGATCATAAAATTGTGGAAAAGCAATTACGGCCTCTACCTTCATAGGGATCCCTAAGAGATCGAGGATCCTTCCATACTTGTGTATAAACATCCTTTGAGCAGATTTTGGCATTAAGTCTTAAAGGTCTTTGAGACTTTGTAAATCAGCATTAAGCATTCTGATGCCTAGGGTAGCCCTTTTGTTTGAATCCATCTTTCCAATGTTCCTACAACATCTTGAAATTCCCCACAAAAATGTGTATATGCAAAAAATGTTTTTAAATGCATGATGACATGGACATTTTTCTTTTTTTTATTAAGTGTTTTTATTCGGTTAGGGTAAGGTGAGATGCAAGCATGACCCTAACTAGGTAGGCTCCCTACAATGGTTTAGATCTAAGTCTTATTTACCCAATCCCCTCACATGTAGGATATACAATTTTTGTATTTTTTGTCATGATATCTCTAGAATTTAGACTATACCCTCGTTTTACCATGAGAAGGATCAAGCCTTCCTACGGTAAACCTTTGGGATAAGTCACATATAGGAAGACCCTAGTAACGACCCTTGAGGTTTGAATACTTAGGGTCACCATGACTTGATAGGGTTTTCTAAAGGTCCTCAGGATCTTGGACCACATCCAAAATTATCAACTATGTAAAGGGTTAGCCTTACCAGGAAGATAACTTTGGAGGGTCTATCTGAGTGTGGCATCAATGCATAGTCGGGATGTTACATCCCTTCCATTAACATTTCGGTTCCACGTCTTAACTTAGGGTATACTCAAAGCTTGGGTTTTAGCTTCACACATCACAATATCCCAATCCAATGCAATGATGACAATATAATAAATATGAAGAACAAATATACTAAATAAGAAACAAATTATAAAACATATAATAAATCATGAAAATAAAAAAAACAAAAATAGTAAACAACTAAGACAAACAAACAAGAACCCTAAAACCTAAGGTTAGGATGGACTCTCCTTTTAGGGAAGTATAAGAACTCCCCAGCAGAGTCGCCAGCTGTCGCGGCCGGCAAAATATATTCGAGTTGCCATCATATTTTTTTAATGAAAATAAATGATAAACCTAAAATCCTAATCCTAAGGGTAGAGATTCCTAAGGTTCGGGGAAGGTGTTAGGCACCCCTCACCTCCATTGTACTCAATGGGGTCCTCCTTAAGTTCTAGGGTATGTTTGTTTGTTATTTTAATGTTTAGCTTTTTATTTTTATTTACAAAAATCCTAAGTTTTTTATTATTATACAAAGAAGAAAAGTTAATCCAAGAGGGGACCCTAAGTTTTATTATTATTATACTCGCTAGGGTTTACAACCCTATGCCTACGTACCTTCAATTTTGAAGGATCAGAGTAACCGTAGTTCACCTCCCCTATTCCTACCCCCTAATCCTAATCCCAAAACCTAATCCACTATTTATACTCTTGGATAAAGAGTTCTATCTCCAAATCTATTATTTATACTCCTAGATAAAGAGTTATATCCCTTAAATCCCGATCCGTTTATTTATACTCTCGGGGGAAGAGTTTTATCCCATATCCTTGTCCATTGTTTATACTCTCAGATGGAGAGTTCTATCCCTTAAATCTCGATCCGTTTATTGATACTCTCGGAGGAAGAGTTTTATCCCTTAAATCCCGATCCCTTTATTTATACTCTCGGATGTCAAGAGTTTTATCCAAATTCCTATCCATTATTTATACTCTCGGACGAAGAGTATTATCCCTAAATCCTTATCCCTTGGCCTATGTTTATACTCTTGGAACCTAAGAGTTTTATCCCAAAATCCCTTATCCTTTGGCCTATATTTATACTCTTGGAACCTAAGAGTTTTATCCCAAGTTTTAAATCCTTAAAAACCCTTTTATATCCCCTATATTAAAAAATAAACCCCTAAAATTCCATAAATTTTAATACAAAAATAATAATATACAAAATACCATCTTTCTTAAAAAATAGCAAAATTGATCCCCCAAATTATTCCAATTTAAAAATAATTTCTAAATTCAAGATAATCCCCAAAAATAAAAGAATTTTAACCCCAAAAATATTAAATTAACTTTGCGTTAATTTATTTCATCCCAAACCCATATTTACCCAATAAAAAATCCAAACATAATAATTTTCTTAAAATAAATCCTAAAACAAATTTTAATAAAATTCAAAATTTCCAAACTACCTCATCCCAAAAAACAAAAATCTCATTTATAAAAAACATCCTTATTTTAAAGAAATAAACAAGATATTTGAAATATATAAAACTCTTTATTTAAAACAAAACCATGCCCAAAATTATCCTAAAAAAACTTAATTATTTACCCTAATAATAGTAGTCATAAAATGCTATTTTTATAAATCCTAATTAATATTTAACTCCTAATTAAATAAATTAATTAAGTAATTAATTTAATTAATTAAAATAATACCCAGGGGGTGCATTTTCCATTGGAAAAGTAATTGGGCTTATGGGGTGGGGGGTGTTAATAGTGGTCTGAGTGTAAGGCCCAGAAGCTCCAGGCCTGCTGGTGGTGCGCGGGGAAGAGTCAGCGTTTGACTCATTCTGGGACACATGATCTTGATTAGAAGGATCTCCAGGCCATGGAATCCTGGCCATTAATCGTGATTACCAGTCTAGGTAATCCAGCCTGAAGGTTCTCGTATCAAGTCAAACGAGGGAACATTGGATGAACGCCCACATGTGATCTCCAGTTGACCAACCAGTCAACTAATCTGAAGCTTGAGGAAGATGACATTTAGCATACATCCAAGCACACGCTGAGGGAGTATAAAACCTCTCTCCCCTTTACACTTCTCTCATTTCTCCTACTTCTTTCTCTCTCTTCACTTCTCCGTCTCTCTCTACCTTTCAATTCTCTCTCGCTTCTCTCTTCCTTTCCGTCGCCGGTGAGCATTCCGACCACCGTGCATACCCATTCAAACCCAGTTTCTGGTAGCCGGAAACTTCAAACCTTCAACCTATTCCACCGTGTTCTTCTGGGTTCAAGATGAACCCTAAGAACCCTAGCCCAAAACTCAGTAGCACTCACAAACCCGAAGAACCTTAAGGGTTCCCCAGATGAACCCTAACCCTAAACATGATGAACCCTAACCCTAAACATGAACCTTAACCCTATTCTCAAACAAAACACAGAATTTTCCTATGTTCTTTAGGGTTCGTAAAGAACCCTAAGAACCCTAACCCATGAACCCTAATAACAAACCAAGAACCCTAAGCCCAATTTAAACCCAGAAATACCCTAAACCATCAAATCATACCATATCCAATCAACAATTAATAGTTCGCAAACATCAAGAGCTAAGTGGTTACCTCCTTGTCTATTTTTTTACTTTGTTCCTCGATCTCCTTCTAATCTCTCTCTTTCTCTTTTGCAGGTGTTCAAATGGGGCTTTGCTCAAAGGGTTTAGGGTTCTGATGATGAACCCTAGTCCTCTTTGTATGAACTTTCAATAAGGGTTAGGGATTTGCGCAACAACAGTTTTAGCTTAGGGTTTTTTCTTCCCCTTTTCTGTTTATTATTTTCTAATTTATAGTCTTAGGAATTAGGTTAGAAATTAAGTTAGATTGATTTTCTTTAGGAATTTTTTGATGTAATTATGAGATTTGATTTTATTGTATTTTTTATTGTAAATTGAATGTAAATCAAAGTTAATTGATTATGTTTTGTCCAAAAAAACCAACTTTGATTTGATTTTGATTCTCTTATCTCTGCGCAAATTAGGGTTTCTCATTTTGGGAAGAAGACCTCACTCGTGGTCAACCATTTGGATCAACATAAAATTCCATAACAATAAATAAATAATAAAATAAACATAATAATATTAATAACCGGTCCCTCTCCCAAACCTTAATTCCTCTTCTTAAATTAATAACATAATAATAAAAATTATACCTAATTAGTAATTAATAATATACTTAACTCTAAAACTTAATAAAAATTATTCCTAATTAATAATTAAGTTAAAATAATATACTTAAAATTTAAACCTATTTCAATAATTCTAATGACCTTTAACAAAAGCAAAATAAATAAACAACTGATATCTTTAATCCTTCAAAAATAAATCAATAACAACATTCAAAAATAATAATTAATTCTAGAGTAAAATCCTGATTATTAAACCATTAGACTAAAAGGCCCAAACTTCCTAATTAAAAATAATTATCTGTAAAATAAATAAAATAAAATAAATCCTAACAAATTATTAAAATTAACCAAGTTCCCTTTAAATAAAAGTAACTAATGATAAAACTCTTTATACAAAATCAATCCTCAGATGGGCCTAAAAGATGCTAACAAACTCACAAGCCCACTGACATTTAACCGATACCTCTGATAGCACAAAAATCCCAAAATAGGTGAAAAATCACTGGTCAAAATTTGGGGTACTACAATGTCGAAGCGCTTTAAGGCGAGGCTGGTTGCTAGGGGGTTCACTCAAAAAGAAGGCGTCGACTTCAATGATGTGATCTCACCTGTTGTAAAGCATAGATCCATTCGAATGTTGTTGGCCATGGAGGCAAAGTTTGATTTAGAACTTGAGCAAATGGATGTGAAGACAACATTTCTGTATGGTGACCTAGATGAAACGATCCTGATGCGTCAACCTGAAGAGTATGCAGAAAAGGATAAGGAAGATTATGTGTGCAAGCTGAATAGGTCTTTGTATGACCTGAAACAATCTCCTCGGCAGTGGAACATGAGATTCGACAAGTTCATGGCACACATTGGTTTCACTAGGAGTCAGTTCGATCACTGTGTTTACTTCAGATTTCGACCTGGAAACTCACTTGTTATTTTGTTGCTTTATGTGGATATATCCTCATAGCTAGCAACATTATTGAGGATGTAATGGAGGTGAAGGCTGAACTCAGTAAGGAGTTCGAAATGAAGGATCTGGGAGCTGCCGCCAGGATTCTTGGGATTAACATCTGGAGAGATAGAAAGCAGTCGAAGTTATGCTTATCTCAAGAGACATACCTACGGAAGCTTCTTGGAAAGTTTGGTATGTCGAATTCAAAGCCTGTTGTGACACCTACAAAACCTCAGTTTAAGCTTAGTACTACTCAAAGTCCAAGTACTGAAGCTGAAAGAATCTATATGAGTAGCATTACATATGCTAGTGTAGTGTGTTCTTTGATGTATGATATGGTATGTACGAGGCCAGACATAGCGTACGGAGTGAGCCTTGTGAGCAGATATATGGCCAATCCTGGAAAGGCACATTGGCAAGCTGTAAAGTGGATTCTCAGGTACATAAATGGGTCTCTGAAAAGAGTCTTGATTTATGGTGGAGCCTGTGGTGGTGATAGCATAGTCGAAATCGAAGGATTTGTCGACTCTGATTATGCAGGTTGTATGGATTCCAGAAAGTCTATTTCTGGATACGTGTTCACAATGTTTGGCACAATAATCAGCTGGAAAGCGACTCTTCAGAAGGTTGTTACCTTATCAACCACTGAAGCTGAATATATTGCCCTTACTGAAGCTGTGAAGGAAGCATTGTGGCTTGAAGGTTTTGTAAAGGAGCTGAAACTTCAAGGTCGAAGTATCACTGTTAAATGTGATAGTCAAAGTACAATACACCTGTTGAAGAATTTAGCTTATCATGAGCGAACTGAGCACATCGATGTGAGGCTGCACTTCATCAGAGAGATAATCGAGCGTGGTGAAGTCCAGGTGTAGAAGGTTTCGACTGAAGACAGTGCTGCTGATATGATCACCAAGACGTTGCCGAGTTGCAAGTTTTTCCACTGTATGCAGTTGATAATGCTGCATGATGAAAGCTAGTTGATTCCCTGGTTGTTGAGTTAGATCCAAGATGGAGATTTGTGAGACTATTGGGTCGGACTCATGCTGTGTCGAGGGAAAGCTTTCATGTATTTCGATAGGAGACAAGCATGAAGTCGAAGCTGGGTCACATGTGTCATACCCCAAATTTTGACCACCAATATTTCCCATCATTGTGCAAATCATCATCACAATATGGAGGAACCATCATACGTCATCAGTCTCCCCAAAGATCGGTGAGCATCCACTACAATCAGACTTAGGGTTTCAAGCCCTCTCAGAGCTCTTAGACAAAGGATCAATCAAGAAATGACATGATCTTCAACTTGTCTAGCCTCTCAAACATCTATAAAGGATTAAGAGGATTGCCACTTCAAGGATTAAGCACAAGGCCGCTCCCTTCTAGTTGGATCAAGCCTTAAGATCGCCAGTGTCACCAAATTAGGGTTTTGGTCGACCATGGCCTCCAGATGGAAATTTTCCTCTGGGCATGAGCCAATGCTTAAAGGCATAACCTATGATGCTCCAAGGGACATCATAAACCCAATCATCAAGTCAATTTAGCCTTAGGGGATGCATACAGTAAAAATCAGGAATTAGGGTTTCTTGACCTAATTCACCCCTAAGTTGACTTTTGGGACAAATCATGAGCCAAGACCTCAAGAGAAGATTTGAGGGTCTCTAATGTACCACATTGATCCATTTACAACAAGGGATTGATCCAAGAAGCTTGAGCAACAAGTCTTAATTTCATCAGAGCCACAATTAGGGTTTTGCGAGAAAAGTCAACTGTAGCTTTGACTTTTGACCAGGACATGCTCCCAAGCCCTAGGACATTGATCAATATACCCTATAACACCCATGGAACATGTCCATCAAGTTCGATTTAGGTCAAGGACATGATTTCCTAAAGGATTGCACAGTTTGGAATTCATCTGATAAAAAGTCAATTGTGCACAAAAGTCAACTTTGACTTTTTGAGATTTTTCATAAAAATGGTTTTTTAACCCTAAAATGATGTTGATGTATGATTGGAATCACCATTCATCAAGAAAAATCAAGAAAAGTGGGATAACTTGTAAAAGGGATAACCATAAAAACCTAGAAAATTTTCTAAGTTATGAAATAAAGTGGCAAGAGTACCAACTTTGGAGGATCATAACTCCTAAACCACAAAGCCATTTTCCCCATCCAAAGCTTGATTTGTAGATCTCATTACCCTCTACAAAAGCTTCAAACTGACCTCCCTCCAAATTCATCATGGATTTTGAGTTATAGAATGATCAAAATCACTAAAAACATGAAAATACAACTTTTCCAACACTTAGAAAAATTCTGGGCAAGGCAGATTTTGTTGAAACACCAAAACTTGTGAGATTTTTTCACATAGTTGCAAGCTAAATCAAGTCCAAAGGTAAACATCAATGTTGTTGCATATGTTTCTAAGAATCCAAAAAGCTTACCAGCATGAATTGATTCAACTTGAGCCAAGAGAAATCCATGCCCAAAGTCATGCTGCTGCAAGCTGTTTTGGAAAAATCAGTTTGCATGTTTGCTTGCCACACACGATTTCTGAACCAAAACTGAGGATCATTGTGCCACATGTACTCAAACCAATCACAATGCAACTGATCCAACTGATAAAGCTGAGTCAAAAAGCCAAGGGATCTTCCAACTTGAGATTAATGCATTTTGGCACATTATGCCTTGAATTCAAAGGCATTTATGTGAAATAGGGCACTTTCAACAAAGCCACTCTACTCAGTCAAGTTCTCTGATTAAACAACAATAAAAACATCTGAAGAATGTGAATTTGGTCAAGGTATAACCCTGCTCTTGGGAGGGGCTAGGTTGCCTTGCATGAGAAGAAATGCCACCAAGCCAAAGCCTTTGAATGTGATCTGATCCAGCGGCCATTCACTATTCCTCCAAGACAAGAATTGATCACCTATAAATAGAGGTTCCAATGGATCATTTAACTCACACCAAAGCTAGTTATAGCACTGCTTTCTCTCACTCTCTCTTAAGTGCCAAATTTCTTTGTTTTTGAGCAACCACTATCGGGTTTTGAGTTGCAGCCACAATCAATCTATTCCAATTGCTCAAACACATCACATATGATGTATTTGAAGTGTCCAAACACTTAAACACCAACTGTAACACCCCTAGCTCAAAATCATCCTTCAACCAAGTCATTATGCTTTAATTATGCAGTTGAAGTGCTCCAGCTTGATCCAAAGACTTTCAAAGTGTTCCAAAGCTTGCAACACACTCCACAACATCCATTGAAGCTGTAGGGATCATCAAATCATATCTGGAACACCATCTGTGCAAAGTTCCATTTCAGCTTGCATCAAGGTAAGCCTCAAACTCCAACTTCATGATCCATGCATATTTCCTCGCATGATATTTTTGCCAATTGATTGTCATCATATGCTGAGTATTTCCCCTCAAAAAATTTGATCATAGCACTCATAATCATGTCTGCTCGATTGCTTTTGCAAAATTAGGGTTCATACGGCCACAATGATATAATTTACTATACACTGAAAATAAATAAAATTGGGTATTGCCATCTTCTTCCTTGTGAAAAAACACATGAGTTTGGTGTTTGAATCATGTCGAATGGTTGAGAAACGAGGGAGATGGAGGGCTTCATGCACGAGCTGGAGGAAGAAGATGGCCATGGCGCCATTCTTCAGGTTTTCCAACCAAGTTCTCTATATATTTATCATTTGCCATACTATATTTGAATTGGCATTGCGCCCCAGTGGTTGATCAGCTAGTTTGTGTGTGTTGGCAAGCGAGAGGCCTGGGGTTCGAATCCCCCTCGCCCCAGATCTCTTTTTTATCACTTTTTCCTATTTTCTTATTTTTCATATTATTTTTGTTAATAATTTGAAAAATTAATTTCTCACTCAATTTTAATTATTTTTTATTGGTTCTTTTTGCAAAAAATACAAAAATGTTGAAATATTTTATTCCACAAAAAAATTAAATTTATATTATTTATTTAATATAATTAGTATTTTTGTGAATAAATTCCTTTTTAATTGTTTTTTAAACATTTTAAAAATGAATATTTACTTTGAAAATCAAAACCAAATGAGTTTAAATTAATCTTGTGATTAAAACCTCATTTTCCAAATCTTAAACAAAAATCACAAGTGGTTTATTCAAACTTATTTGGTATTTTGTTTGATTTTCTTTAAATATTTACTTTTAAAGAATAACAAATTAGGGTTTCTTTGATTTTCACCCCCATCAAACAATTTCAAACACTTTTGGGCCTCTATTAGAGTGTAAGACCCAACCCTTTTTGAAAACCAAACATTTTTTGGGCCTCACTTATTGTATAAGACCCACGGCGTTTTCAAAAATCTCGGCGCGATCGCCATTTCAAACAAAAACAAACCTTGGGCCTCTCCTTGAGCCGTAAGCCCCACCACTTGTACAAAAATAAATCTTTGGGCCTCTAATAGAGTGTAAGACCCAATCACCTTTTAACCAAAACAATTTTTGGGCCTCAGACCTTGTATAAGTCCCTCTGCGTTAAAAGAAAACCTCGGCGCGATCGCCAATTCAAAAACCAATCATCTGGGCCTACCCTCGTGTTATAAGCCCCATTCCTTTTTTAAAAGAAAATTTCTTGGGCCTCTTGAGAGAGTGTAAGACCCATCCCTTTGTACAGAAAAACCTTTCTTGGGCCTCAGTCACTTGTATAAGTCCCTGTACAAATTCAAAACCACAGTGCAATCACTGATAAAACCTTGGGCCTCTCCTTGAGCTGTAAGCCCCAAAATTTCTTTCAAAGCACTTTCTCCATTTATTTTGAAATATACTGTTGTTTTCAATTTCTCTTTGTTGAACAACTAACAATACAGCATGGAAGCTCTACAACCGAGTAAGTGTTTATACGCTTTCATTTACCGCTTTCATATGTATATAACTGTACTGTGGGGCTGTTTCACTGTAAGTCTTCTTTCATAAACTCATATCGACTGTGTAATAATAGTATAGATATTTAGAGTTTCCCCGACAACTACTTCTAGCACTAAGCCCTGTTGATCACTCCTGAATAGACTAAACTAGATCCCCATAGGATTACCAGATATAGTCTTCCCTCATCTTGGGGTTAAACAATATGGAGATGTGAAAGGCATATTCTTTTTGAACCCTTTCTCAGACTGTCACCCGTAGACATTGTCAAAGAAACTCTAACTCCCCAGAGATGATCTTTTCTCCGTGAATGGCATCTCTTGAGTTTCTTCCAAATTCTCAAACTTTCCTAGCTTGATCCATTCTCGGTGAATGGCATGTCTTGAACTTCTCGGGGTTTGGGGACCCACAGGCTTCCTAAAAGCATCCCCGCCTCCTCTTGGGCATTGTACAAGGACCCGTCGGCTTCTTAGAAGTTTTCACAGCCTCCTCTTAGGCTTCGTATAAGGATTCTTCCTTCGGGAAGAGAACCTCCTCTTGGCCTTCGTACAAATTGTCCCTCGGCTTCTTAAAAGTTTCCAGCCTCCTCTTGGGCTTCGTACAAATTGTCCCGACGACCTCCTAGAGGTATAGGAACAGAAATTAGTCATCTTAATAGAACATTCTTTCAAAGAGTCTAGAACTTTCCACCGTGAACGTACTACTACCATTTCTTTAAGCATATTACAAAAGATAAAACTCTAGACTTGGACAGTCTAAGACCCTTGAGTCTCAAAGACATTCTCAAGCCCCTTTCAAAGATAGGGAAAACACCCGCAGACGCGGACGGTCTCAATACCCTTTGGATTTCCCATTTCCTTAAAGAACAGGAAATAACCCTGATCCTATGATCAGTGCCAAAAGCACAACCTTACCTTTAATCTTCATAAGAACTGATTTTCTCTTTTAACCAATATACTGGACCTGTCACTCAACTGAAACAGTTACCATAGCCTCCTCTTGGGCTTTGTACAATGATTCTCCCCAGCGGAGCAAACCTTTCAGCCTCCATCTCGGGCTTTGTACGAGATACAAAACACTTTCTTGTTGAGTATAAAAGACTCTCTTGTTGAGTCAATCCTTTCAGCCTCCATCTCGGGCTTTGTACGAGATACAAAACACTCTCTTGTTGAGTATAAAAGACTCTCTTGTTGAGTCCAACCTTTAGCCTCTGTCTTGGGCTTCGTACCAGACACATATAAAAGATTCTCCTATTGAGTCAACCCTTTTAGCCTCTATCTCGGGCTTCGTACGAGACACATAAAAACACCCTCTTGTTGGGCCACTAGCCTCCTCTTAGGCTTTGTATAAGGAAATCCCGGTAGAGTCAATCAACCTTTTAGCATCAAGGATGTGCCTCGTTCATAGTATACAAACATGAACAACTCCTTTTCCCCCATCTAATTATTGTAAGCGGCAAGCCTCTGGATTATTTACATCCACGCCACTGTCCCTCTTTTAGCATTAGAAATTCCTAAGGAAAGATAATATTGCTCTACACTGAGTTAAAGTCTTCTCCTCTAGGTTGAAAAGCCCCTAAAAAGGAAATTATGGCATTGCCGGATTCACATATCCCGGTTAAAGTAATTCTCCTTTATAAAACAGTTGTGACAAATATACCCCTCTTTATAGATGACAAATTCTCTCTAAAGAAAACACCTTTTTAGGTTCACATCTTGGGCTTTGAACAAGATACAAATAGACTATTTAGCTTCATATTTTGGGCTTTAAACAAGATATAAACCACCTTTTCAGCTTCACGTCTTGGGCTTTGAACAAGACACCAAAACACCATTTCCTCCCATAGAATATGTAGGCATAAGATTGCAAGAAAAATCTTAGCGAGCACACTAATCCAAAACCCAAATCCCGTACCTCCATACATCAATAAAAAAACATCAATCTTAAACCCCCACCAATCACCCAGGCACTTCTTTCACAAAATAACCTAAGAGAGACCCCCAATCTTTGTAGCATCTGTAAACCAACAGTCATCTGTTCGAACTCAGTTTGCAAGCAGGGTTAATTGGAGACATCTATTTCCCTCCCTTCATCAGCTTCAATAGGATAAAAAATGAATCTAGCTGTAGTACCCCAAAAGCGATAGTGCTTCGCAACCACGCAAACATTCGCGCTACAGGAAAAATGGCGACTCTGCTGGGGAATCGTCGCGGTCTTGTTCTCTTCCCATCTCTTAGGTAGAAACCTAAAAAAAAAGTGGCGCTCACAGTGGGGCCCTTCTTTCTTTCTTGGGAATTTCACTGGGATATGACTTTTTGTTGACTCCAATAGGATCTTAGGTAAAAAACCTTTAAAATTAGGAAGGAACTACAAGATGGAAATTCCACCAGGGAGCCATTTTCTGTCAAGAACATAGGATTCATAGTTTTTTAAAGTCTAGGACTTTAGGACAAATATATATACTGCTTTTCCTAATTGATATCTGTGTTTATTTTTTTGCTAATGGGAATGCGTGTGATGCTGCATGTGGAAAGATTGAGTATACACCTAGGAAAAACCTCTTTTAGTGGTGCGGAAACTATTGGAAATGGTTGTCACGCGATACCACCCTCTTCTGAGGGTCCTTCGAAAAACATCACCTAGCACGGTTCCCGGCCCGCTGGTGTTTTCTCGACAAAGACTGATGATTTTGAGAGACAGATACAAAAATCACTAGTATAAACCTTTGGGATGGGTAGAGCCTTGACTCCATGACAACGACCCTTTGACCCCATTTTTTTTCTATGTTTTTGTGTGTTGCATTCATGCATTCATCTAAAAAACACTAAAGCGAAGAAAAACTTCTCTTCTGGTATCTCTTTTTCAAGTTAAACTAAGGCGCTTATGGATTTCGGTAGAAGGAGAACTCATAAGTACACCTTCAGGGTTCTAAAGCTAGAGGATTTGAGAGGACTAGCAAGGATGATCACTAACCCTGAAGCTTTCAGAGCCAAATACGGAGGTCTGCTACCTCTATTAAGAATCCATGTGATTGAAGGAATCATGGAGGCACTCGTTCAGTTTTATGATCCGGTCTATCACTGTTTCACATTCCCGGATTACCAGCTAGCACCAATGCTGGAGGAGTACTCTCACCTGACCAATTTTCACATTACTGATCGAGCTCCATTTTCTGGACTGGAAGAAATTCCAAAGGATCAGACCATTGCAAGAGCAATTTATTTGGATGAGGCGGAAGTCAAGACTCACATGACCACTAAGGGAGGGCTCCCGTGTTTACCAGCCCAGTTCCTGACAAAGAAGGCTCTGTACTTTGCTAGTATAGGGAACATGACTGCTTTTGAAAGCATCTTTGTCTTACTCACCTACGGGTTATTTCTGTTTCCCAACATTAATAACTTCGTCGATATCAATGCCATTAAGGTTTTTCTCATTGGAAACCATGTGCCAACTTTGCTCGCGGACGCGTGTCATTCTGTACACTTAGGGAATTTGTACAGCGGAGGGATGATCACATGCTGTGTGCCCCTGCTATATAAACGGTTTATCTCTCATTTGCCCAAGTCTGCTGCTTTTTGGGATCATAGTGAAATTCTGGTACATGTGCAGAATTCAGATGTCCTAGAACATGCCATTCGACATCTGATCTGACATGAACACAAAGGGCAAGGTATATAACAATAATTAAGGTACTGAAAAGATAAAAGCAAGACACACAGAATTGTTAACCCAGTTCGGTTTAACACACCTACTCTGGGGGCTACCAAGCCAGGGATGAAGTCCACTATCAGTAGTATCAATTCAAAGCTAAACTCTCCGTTTACAACTTATTACTCAATCACTACCCAATGACCCTTCTACCTAGATCCTCTCTAGCTATGAGAAACTCTTCTCACTCCCAATCATCGCAATGATGTCTAGCAGTCGACAATCAGCCACTGCATCAACGGCTCTTTACCTATACAACAGTTCAACAAGGAAGACACCCTTCCAAGACACAACTTAGAGTTACTTAAAAGCTTCCTCCAAGAACAATACTCCTCTTACTTAACAGCTTCGAGGATCACACTAACAAGCTGTCCAACTCACAGGTCGAGTGGTACAGGAACCAACCCTAATACTAGAACTTTTACATCTTTGGTTGCGTTACAAATCTAGGTTACAATGCATCTATATATAACCTATTCCCAACTGGATTTGGGCCTTCAAAATTACAGCATATCAGCTGCTACAAATCAGTAGAAACTTCTATATAATAGGTCTTCAATCAAATATTTCCTAATATGTCTCCATATTTAGAAATTAGTGAAAAACCGAAAACCAATACAAAATCTCAACCCAATTACTTTGGACGCCACATAGGATAACTAAATATTCACAAAATATTCAGTAACAAATAACAACTAACAGAATCTTCTTTTAATCCAATAACAGACGCAATGTCCTATGATCCAAGATGGGACATCTTTATCCGATAAGTTGAATGCAGTACATTAGAACATCTTGATTAACCAGCACATGACAGCAACACAACAACACCTTAAAAAAACCATGCACTCATACCAGCTTAGTGCAGCACAACATGTCAAGACATCACACTTGACATCTCATAACTTGCAACTAAACTATTATGGCAGATACACAAAACAGCATGTTAAAACAACTTTAGTGACATAATGCTATCATATAGGTTTTAACAAAATTTAGCCAACACAAATACTGCATAGCTGCAGAACTAACAAACTCCCCCTTTGGCAAATTTTGGCTAAAACCATCATATCATATCAATAGCAGAAGATAGTCACACACATCAGTAGCAGATAAAACATTTATCAGCATTGCAACACCCACACAAGCAGATCAGCACTCAATCTTCATCTGCACACATACACAACATTTAGAAACTAGATCAGCACATCATGCAATTACACACTCTCCCCCTTTTTAGTCATATTTAACAAGGCAATAGCACACCAGAGCAATATCCATACAACCTTTGAATAACACAACCAGCTCCCCCTCAAGAAAACAACCAAGGAACACCACTACTTCTTACTTCTCCCCCTTTTTAGCCATAATATACCAAACCAAGCAATTAGGCATCTAAGGACAATCAACCAACATCAAGCAAGTCAGTAGCATAACACATCCAACTCAGAAGCTTGTACAATCTAACAGTATACAGTACTCTTCCTGACATGGATAACCAATGCTCCATTGCAAGAAGAACACCCAAAAAGAATGGAAAACACAAGACGCATCTTCATGTCTTCAAGAGCGCACCCTCTGTTCAACACACCTGCTGAACACATTCACCTACTGCTTAACCCTCAAGCACACCATGTACCATAACAGTACATAAATCAGATAGAAGCTTGTGTTCTCTGGAGACAAAAACCATAACATTCTGAACTGAATGTTCTGTCAGCAGATGTTAAGACATCAGTCTTGACATCATGAATAGAATCCATCTGCACTAAGAAAAACACCACATTCCAAATAAAAACAGAATCTCCAAGCTCTCTCTTAAGCCAAGGGACCAGAAACAACCAGAACAAAAACACATCACATCACAGAAGATCACAAGAACACAGGAATAATATTCTCTCACCCAACTCTCCAAAGGCAATCATTCCCTATCATTCTCCTGTATGATAATTTGGAATACTCCTGATCAGTTGATGAGTATCTTCACCTTCAGACTTTCAGGCAATCAATACCTGACCTGCTCCAGTCTTCTCTACATTCTCCATCCAAGGCAGACCTTCTACTTCATCATTCTCCCGTATGACTATGTAGATGCTCCTTAGGCATAATATAGGCACCAAGCTCCAGAACTAGAGCAAAATCATCCTTCACCAAGGATATCCATCCCGGATAATGTTCCAACACCAAGCTAGAACATCTGCCACACACCAAGACATCATCACCGTGATTCTTGATATGCTCCACCAACTGGACTTACTATAGCATAGTAATCCAAAGAACTAGAGAAATAAACTCTCTTCCACCTTCAAGAAGAATAATGTCCTTGAGTCTTCAACTCATCACCCTTCTGCCCAAGAGTAACTTGTTCCAAGACAATCCTCAATAATAACTAGCTGCCACACTCTGATTATCTTGATTCTTCGAATCCACTTCTGAGATCAACCAAATGCCATAGTTTGATCACCTCATTCATGAATCCTCATATGAAAACAACCAAATGCCACATTTTGATCTTTTTCACATTTGTCAGAACTCGCACAAAGATATCCTGATCCACCAAGGAAACTTGATCTTCAAGTCACATGTTCCAAATGCTCAAAAGCAAACACACTTAGACTCCCTAAGCCATGGTCATGTAACATCTTCTCCTTCCTGCAGCTCCAGCAAACTGCCAAGAGAACGATCTTTTTGAAACATCCTATTGTTCATTCCTGTAGATCACCCTATCATAAGCTGATGTGCCACATCACCAACTGAGACTTCTGATGTTAAGCTAGATGTCAGAACATTATGACATCCAACTGTTGAATTCAGCTCTTCCTTCTGCCACTCAGAAGAACCTCCTCCCTTTGCAGAAACAGATTTCCATGCTCTCATAGACTTGATTCAACAATCATGGTTGAGTAGACAACCTTTATCCTACTCAGAAACTCCAAAGACTTCAAACCTACCTCATCTAAATCTTCAGAAAATAAGTAGTTCAAGACTACCCCATAACTATACCAAGGAATGCCACTTCCTTTAGTAGAGCCGTCAGTAGAAAGCCAGAGATAACAGCCACATATCCTCGAATTTAAAAAAAAACCATGCTCCAAAGCACCTAGATCAGAAATAGACTGCTCCAACCATCAAGATTATGATGTCTTCATAGTCTTCCATCTTCAACAGCATAATTCAGGTTGTCACACACAAACACACCACAAAGAGAAATAAACAGTCACAAGAGAAAAGTAAATTCTCAACACTTCAGCAGCCCTGCACCTTTACATCAGACATATACATAGTCTCCCGTCAATGTATTTTGTCATTAGTTAGATGCACATCCTTATCAAAAGTAGACAAATACTCAACTCCTGTCAAGGTATTTATCATATGTGATAAGATAACCTTCACACACAAGGTACGACATTTGGTCTGACATTCTTTTCCTGCACACTTGTGGCACTAGCTGATCCCTCTTTTATTAATCCACACCACTGATCACTTTAGGTTAGGTAAGTGGCTTGACCTGATACTCCACCATGAGCACAACTAACTTCCTTGACTGAAAACTCAACACCTTTGAGATGTTGTTCCAACATCAGATCTGACAACAATCTCAAACACATGGATTTGACACTTACTATGTTTTTGGAGGTAACATCCGTAGTAATCCATGTACACCTCTTTGCAGGGGATACAAGAGTTCACCAGTAGCTGATCATCCTTTCTGATCAGACCATACACACCATCAACACGTCTGCATCTTTTACTCTTCCAAGTGTTCCATCATGTGGAGGACATCACATAGTTGAACCTAAGCTAGATGAAGACTTCCCTTGATCATCTTAAAGGTCTTCAAAACTAATCCAAGCTCCAGCAAAACAAAACAATAGCAAGACTCAGAGTCACTTTCCTAATTAGGTCAAGTATTAGAAAGACTCTTCTAGAGACCAAAATAAATGGCTCTATCCTTTCTTCAACAGATTACTTGAAGAGTAAATCAACCACACACTATAGTGCCTTTAAGAGTGGACTTGAGAAATAAAACTCAAGTATCGTTGGTGACTTTACACAGTTGGTTGAAACAGTCTTGCATACACTACATCATAACCCAACAACTCTTCTGAGGAGACCAACCCTACTGCCCTTCCTTTACTAGCGACACAAGGACCCCCAGGGTTCCATCAGATACCATGCAGCGGAATACACAACAATCACAACCTCCTCAACAGTCTTCAGGTACAACGTATTACATAAAACCACAATCCATAGGTTTGAAAATAAATCAAACCACACAGCAGCTCACCACCAAAGCTACAGACAGGTCCAATACACACCATGTCATGAATAGTCCATCCTCCACTTCTAGGGACCATTCAACTAACAAAATGAACTTCTCCAAGTTCAAACAACTTTTCAGTAGGTACCACCTACCTTGCCCATGACCAGAAAGTATCTTCCCTAGGATCTCACCCAGAAACAAAACAGGATGCCTGCTCTGATACCAATTGAAATTCTGGTACATGTGCAGAATTCAGATGTCCTAGAACATGCCATTCGACATCTGATCTGACATGAACACAAAGGGTAAGGTATATAACAATAATTAAGGTACTAAAAAGATAAAAGCAAGACACACAGAATTGTTAACCCAGTTCGGCTTAACACACCTACTCTGGGGGCTACCAAGCCAGGGATGAAGTCCATTATCAGTAGTATCAATTCAAAGCTAAACTCTCCGTTTACAACTTATCACTCAATCACTACCCAATGACCCTTCTACCTAGATCCTCTCTAGCTATGAGAAACTCTTCTCACTCCTAACCATCACATTGATGTCTAGCAGTCGACAATCAGCCACTGCATCAACGGCTCTTTACCTATACAACAGTTCAACAAGGAAGACACCCTTCCAAGACACAACTTAGAGTTACTTAAAAGCTTCCTCCAAGAACAATACTCCTCTTACTTAACAGCTTCGAGGATCACACTAACAAGCTGTCCAACTCACAGGTCGAGTGGTACAGGAACCAACCCTAATACTAGAACTTTTACATCTTTGGTTGCGTTACAAATCTAGGTTACAATGCATCTATATATAACCTATTCCCAACTGGATTTTGGCCTTCAAAATTACAGCATATCAGCTGCTACATATCAGCAGAAACTTCTGCTATATAATAGGTCTTCAATCAAATATTTCCTAATATGTCTCCATATTTAGAAATTAGTGAAAAACCGAAAACCAACACAAAATCTCAACCCAATTACTTTGGACGCCACATAGGATAACTAAATATTCACAAAATATTCAGTAACAAATAACAACTAACAGAATCTTCTTTTAATCCAATAACAGACGCGATGTCCTATGATCCAAGATGGGACATCTTTATCCGACAAGTTGAATGCAGTACATTAGAACATCTTGATTAACCAGCACATGACAGCAACACAGCAACACCTTAAAACAACCATGCACTCATACCAGCTTAGTGCAGCACAACATGTCAAGACATCACACTTGACATCTCACAACCTGCAACTAAACTATTATGGCAGATACACAAAACAACATGTTAAAACAACTTTAGTGACATAAAGCTATCATATAGGTTTTAACAAAATTTAGCCAACACAAATACTGCATAGCTGCAGAACTAACACATAGGAATGCTTTACGTTGGTCGCAGATAATCATGTCCCTCACCAACTCTGATATAGATTGGTGCAATAGGATTTATGACGGGATCAGGATCATTAACCGTTGTGGAAACTTCCCCAACGTACCCCTGATAGGAACTAAGGGAGGAATCAATTACCATCCAGTTTTGCTTCGTCGTCAATTTGGATACCCAATGAGGCATATCACGCGTAATGCTCATCTGGAAGGTCTTTTCTTCAAAGAAGGAGAAAGTGACAGGGCACTAAAGACGGAAATAGTGCACGCTTGGAAACATGTTCATAAGAAAGGATGGGAGTCTCTAGGAAAACCGGACTGTGTTTCGGTGGAGCCTTGTCTCTACTGGGTACAAATTAGAGCTCTTAAGCTAAAGATGCCTTATCCTCGTCATGGAGTTCTTCCGCCGAGAGAATCTGTCATGTACTTCATGACTGAAACGGAAAAACTTCAGGTTACTCTCAATAAAGTTCAACAGGAGAGGAGGTCTTGGAAGAACAAGTACCACATTCTCAATGTGGAGTGTATCAAAATACAGCGACTACTGAAAGATAAGGATGCTCTAATTGAGATTTTGGAGCAACATGTTGTGGATAATCAGGATGACCAAAGGAATTTGCTCGTTCCTTTCACTTGGAAAAGGAATGACAACCCGACAATGGCTCAAGAGCCCCGGTCAAATAAAAGGAAAGTACCAGAATCAGCACCCGGGTTCTCCTCAGAGAGGACTCGGGACCCATTAACTTAGGTTTCTATTTTCACACCTTGTAATCTACTGTATTTCTATTGTCGTAATCCTTTGAATTCAATAAAACAGGGTTTCCCCACTGTTTGATATTTGCAATCTAATTGTCGAAGTTTACTTTGATTAAAAACAATTAATATAATCATTGCATTCATTATTCTCACGTAACGCATTCTTCTTACCTACGAATCTCACGCTTGTGTCTCGGTTATAGTGTCAAACTGTCTCATTCGTACAATACTCGGGCCAATCGTCAGAAAAAGATGGATGATCTCGAGGAAGAGAACAGAGAGTTGAGAGAAGAGATCGACACTCTGAGAGATGATATGAGAAAGCTTCGTAGCGACATACAAGCCATGGCAGAAGCTCAGCTACAAAGAACTGTGATCTCGGAGATCACCTCAATGCCCATAGTGGAAAAGTCCGATCCTAGGTACAAAATGCCGAAAGATCATCCCTGGGGCATGCCACTTAATTATATCCCAGAAGGATATATCTCATTGATCAATGAGGATCAGGGGACTGCAGCAGGAACCGCTGGGCCTGAAGGTTACAAACTTCGGGAAAGCGAAGATGCCAGGGGCATGACAGCAACTCCTGAAGGTTACAAACTTTGGGAGACACCGAGAGTCTCAGCCATAATGACTGTATCACCGCCCGTGGTACACACTGTCCCGGAAGGACAGATTCCCTAGATACCTTCTGGTGGAAACGACAACATGTTCGAAAGAATGAATGAATTCCAGGAACAGTTCATGGGAATGCAGAAAGAACTGCAGGCCCTTCGCGGTCAGGATCTATTTGGAAAGGACGCCGCAGACCTTTGCTTGGTCCCCAATGTGAAAGTTCCGCACAAGTTCCAAGTGTCCGACTTTGAAAAGTACAAGGGTAACTCTTGCCCTTAGAGCCATTTGGTGATGTATGCTCGACGAATGTCAGCTCAGACAGAAAATCAGGACCTACTGATTCACTACTTTCAGGATAGTTTAACCAGTTCCGCCTTAAAATGGTACATGGGTTTAAACCATACGATCAACACTTTCAGAGATCTTGGCACTGCCTTCGTCCAACAATATAAATACAATCTGGACATGGCACCAGACAGAGATCAGCTCCGATCAATGTCACAAAAGAACAAGGAAACCTTTAAGGAATACACTCAAATATGGCGTGAAATTGCCGCTCAAATTTGTCCACCTCTTGAGGAAAAAGAGATGACAAAGATTTTTCTTAAAGACCTTGAGCTCATTTTACTACGACAGGATGGTTGCCAGCGTGCCCAGTGACTTCACCGAGATGGTGGGCATGGGAGTTCGTCTTGAGGAAGCGGTCTGGGAAGGGTGTTTAGCTAAAGACGTTGGATCATCAAATAGTACAAAACGATAGGGTAGTGCTCTCCCTAAGAAAAAAGAGCAGGATATTGGGAATATCTCTCTCAGAAAGCAAAGGCGACGTTATCAACCAGTAGCAGATGTAACTCCTGCTATCAACCCTACGCCTGTTTCTACGTATCAACCACAGGTCGCGCAGAGCAAACCTAATCAACAAAGGACACAACAGCCTCTTCAGTAGGCTCGTCCTCCATACAACAACAACCGTACAACGCGGCCACCAGGATTTGATCCCATACCCGTATCGTACGCAGAACTATTTCCGTTACTACTAGCCAAGGAGCATGTCCAGACTAAGTCCCCTCTTACAGTACCGAAAAATCTGCCTTTTTGGTTTAAGGTGGATCAGACTTGCCCTTACCATCAAGGAGGGCCTGGGCATAACATAGAGAACTGTCTCAATTTCAAATCTGACGTGCAAAAGCTTGTTAGGAGCGGGGTTTTATCTTTCAAGGATACGAATCCTAATGTTCTCACGAACCCGCTGCCTCAACACGAGAAGGCTACGGCCAATCTGATAGAGGGAGAGACTAGCAACGTCTATCAAATTCATGATGTACTCTTGTTAAGAGCCAATTTGGTCAAGATGCATTGTAGACAGAGTGGATATGGCCATGTTCCACCTCATAATTATCACCAGTGTGATATCTGCTCTAAAAATAATCAGGGATGTTCTGTGGTGCAATCAGCTCTACAGGAACAGATGGATCTCGGATGGATCCAGGAGCACCGAGTTCGTGGAGTTAACATGGTCTATACAAATTCCAACGTCATTCAAAACCATGACATCCGTGCAATGAATGTCAATTTGGTGACGATGCACTCCAGGCAAAGCCAGTATCATAATCTGCTGCGGCACGATTACAATTCCTGTCTGACTTGCTTGGTAAACAAACAGGGATGCTCTTTTGTGCAAGAGGCCCTTCAGCGTCAGATGGATCTTGGGTGGATCTAGGACTACCATGATAGGAATCCTTATCAGATCAACATGATCCAAATCTTCGATGTTCGTTTGATGAATACCAGCTTGGTGGAGCTACATGCTAAATAGGTCCGGCTCGGGTTCATGGTATCACATGATTATCAGAGCTGTCAAGCGGGCTGTGAAAATGATCAAGGATGTGCCCTTGTCCAGGAAACACTTCAGTACTTGTTGAATCACTGGTGGCTTCCAATCTATATGGATGAAGACACGCAACAAATTAGTGTGGTTGATGGAAACCCTACTCGGCATCGAAGTCAGGATGTCCGATCTACGGAAACAGATCTAGTGAGGTTACACTGCATTCAAAGCGGGTGTGGCCAGGTGCCACCACACAACTATGAACGTTGTAGAGTCTGCTCGGAGAATAACCAAGGATGTTATCTCGTGCGAGCAGCCCTTTAGAGTCAGTTAGATCGCAAGGAGATTCACCCATACCTAGCTTCGGGGTCCGTTGACTGGAAGCCGGACTACTTCGCTGATCAAATCAAAGACGTGGTTGTAATCTCTGACCCTGAGAGGAACAAGGATGTTTGTACCATCATTCCTCTACTTGACGAATCGAGAGTTCCCAACCAAGAACGGATCGAAATTTCTTACGATGGTCAGAAAAATCAGAAGGCTCCCATAGTCATCTATCTACCGGGACCGCTACCGTATGAATTAACTAAGGCTATCCCTTACAAATACGGTGCAACAACAGTAAAAAATGGAAAGTAAATTCCATTACCCTCCGTCGTGAATATTGCATACATCAGTCGAGTAACACGGAGTGGTAGAATCTTCAACCGAGGAGTTAGAGAGTCCAGCAAAGAAAAGGAACCTCAGACAGAAGTTCCCAATCCACCAGTCGGTCAATCCAGTAATCCCGACCTTTCGAAAAATGATGATGAGATGCTGAAGCTCATCCAAAGGAGTGAATACAACATTGTTGATCAACTGTTACAAACTCCTTCAAAGATTTCGGTATTCTCACTTTTGCTTAGTTCAGAGGCGCACAGGGAGGCTCTACAGAAAGTCTTAGAGCATGCCTTTGTGGAACAGGATGTAATAATCAGACAGTTCGATAACATTGTCTCTAACATCACTTGGTGCAATAACTTGGGATTTAGTGATGAGGAATTACCTAAAGAGGGTCGCCGTCATAACATGGCACTCAATATCACGGTCAGTTGCCAGGGCGATGCATTACCCAGCGTACTGGTAGACACAGGGTCAGCCCTGAATGTTATGCTGAAGTCCACTTTGATGCAATTATCCTTCAAAGGACCCCCTATGAGAACCAGTGAGGTCGTCGTCAAAGCATTTGACGGATCTAGAAAAACGGTTATCGGCGAAGTCGACCTTCCCATAACTATTTGTCCTTACACTTTCCAAGTTGCTTTCCAGGTCATGGACATCCGGGTAACGTACAGGTGTTTGTTAGGAAGACCTTGGATACATCAGGCTGGGGCGGTCACCTCGACCCTCCACCAAAAGTTAAAGTTCGTCCAGAACAACCAGCTCGTCACGGTCTGTGGAGAACAAGCCTTGCTCGTAAGCAACTTATCATCATCTACTGGTGTAGAACCAGAGGAGGTTATTAAAACTCAGTTCCAAGCACTGTCGGTGAGCAAGGACAATCAATCCGAAGAGGGAACTTCCATTTCCTCATACAAAGATGCTATCAAAGCGGTCGAGAGTGCCAATACAACAGGATGGGGACGACTTGTCATTCCTACTGAAAATAAAACAAGGAAGGGTCTTAGTTTTTCTTCAACCTGTACCCGGACAGCTGCTAACAATGAAAGTTTTCATCCCATTCAAGACTTCTTCCACAGTGGAGGTTTCCTTCACCCAGTGACTCAAGAAGTACACACTATCAATGAGGAGGATCCCTCTAATACAGATGAGGAATGGAGGTCCTATCTCAACGAGGACGGTTATACATCACAGGAAGAGGTGCCTACGCCATTTTACTATCCCGCATAGAGTCCGGGATTTATACCGAGGTCAGACGTCGAAATGATATACAGAGATTGTGATCCGGAAGGATGTCGTGCTCCGCCAAACTCATTAGAGGAGGACACTCTGATGAAAGACAACTTCGACCACAACTACTATGGCCCGATGGATGGTCTGCCAATGTGGCAGCCTTACCTAGGAAACTCGGGGCAAGAAAATCAGTCGAACGATGAAAGTCAGCTGAGCATCATTGAACAGAATGCCTGCGTCCCCACCATGTTATGGGACCAATATTCAGGTCATTCAGAACCTACCCAACACGACGATGAATTCGCAACATTTGCAGGACTAGAATTCATTAACTATGCTTTTCCCAAGGTCAACGTCATCGAGAGGGATGACTCCTCCAGTTCCAAAGAAGTGTGGGACACCTTGGTACAACCGAGTGGAAAATACGACTTCAAGGTCAAATACACCGCTCCCAAAAGCTCTCATATCAGGCTCGAAGACATCCAGCCAGCTGGATAGGGAGATACAGCTGAGAGTACAAATACTACGCAAAATACAACTGAGGAATCCTCCTACGACAATTCTGCCTGGGAGACAGATTCCAACGATCCTGCTCTGCCAGAAATCAGCGTTATTTCTGAAGACAAAAGAAAGAAGGTACTAGACTTTGTGATTCACCGAGGAGTTCGCCGCCAATGGGTTGCGGTCGATGTTCTGAAGATCGTTCATCAGTCAAAGTAATTGCCATCTTTAACCTTTCACCCTGCCCAGGTGAAACGGATGTTTTAATAGGGCTCGCTTTCTGTAAATTTTCCCTCTTCGCTTCGCCCAAAGCGACAGAGTTTTGTTTTATAGGGCTGTAGTTTCAAGAATTGACTTGTTCATTAATAAAATAACGTCGTTCTGTAATTTTCGCATCAATTGCTGTTTTCTCTTTTTGCTTTTCTTAGAAAATGGTAATCCTAAAAAACAAATCAATAATAAAAACAAGCAGTTATCAGAAATAAACTGCACACACTCTTGCATTCTCTCTATCTCTTCTAAAAAAATCATCACGTCATGCAGATTTCTTGTTTTAAACCCCGTTGAAACATACGATCCAATGCCTTCTCCCAACTGTGAGTTCCCGGTATTTAGGGCTGAAGAAGAAGATGACAACGAAATTTCAGAAGAGATCTCCCGACTACTCAGACAAGAGGAAAGGTCCATTGAACCTCACAAAGAGCCGTTGGAAACGGTAAACTTGGGTTCAGAAAAAGAGAGAAAAGAAATCAGGATTAGGGCACTGCTCAGTCCAGCTGCCAAAGAGAGTTTGACAAAGCTTCTCAAAGAATTCCCCGATGTATTCGCTTGGTTCTATCAAGATATGCGAGGGTTGGATACCAGCATCGTGGAACATCATCTACCGTTAAGGTCAGAATATCCGCCAGTAAAGCAAAGGTTGAGACGGACTCACCCGGACATGGCCATCAAAATCAAAGAGGAAGTACAGAAACAAATTGACACGGGTTTCCTCGCCACATCAGAATATCCTCAATGGTTAGCCAACATCGTACCTGTTCCCAAAAAGGACGGGAAGGTCAGAATGTGTGTCGACTACAGGGATCTAAACAAGGCTAGTCCAAAGGACAACTTTCCTTTACCACACATTGACATGCTGGACAGTACAACAAAGTTCAAAGTTTTCTCTTTCATGGATGGATTCTCGGGCTATAACCAGATCAAAATGGCGCCGAAAGACATGGAGAAAACTTCGTTCATTACCCCATGGGGAACTTTTTGTTACAAGGTAATGTCGTTCGGTTTGAAGAACGCCGGGGCAACCTATCAAAGGGCCATGACTACTCTGTTTCATGACATGATACACAAAGAAATCGAGGTATATGTCAAAGATATGATTGCAAAATCTAAGACAGAAGAGGAGCATGTGACCCACCTGTCAAAACTATTTGAGTGTTTGAGACAGTACAAACTCCGCTTAAATCCTAACAAGTGCACCTTCGGTGTCCGGTCAGGGAAACTCTTAGGGTTCATCGTCAGCCAGAAAGGAATTGAGGTTGATCCTGATAAGGTCAAGGCCATTCAAGAAATGCCTTCTCCGAAAACTGAAAAACAAGTCAGAGGATTCCTGGGACGTTTGAAATACATCTCCAGATTCATATTCCTTATGACTGCGACATGTGCGCCAATTTTTAAATTACTAAAAAAGAACCAGGATTGCATTTGGACAGAAGATTGCCAAACCGCCTTTGACAATATTAAGGAATACCTATTGAATCCTCCGATTCTATTACCTCCAGTGGAAGGAAGACCGTTGATCATCTATTTAACAGTCTTGGAAGACTCCATGGGCTGTGTACTTGGCCAACAAGACGAAACCAAACGGAAAGAGTATGCCATCTACTATCTGAGCAAGAAGTTCACCGACTGCGAGACTCGGTACACTATGCTTGAGAAAACTTGTTGTGCACTGGCTTGGGCAGCCAAACGTCTTCGCCAGTATATGATTCGTCACACTACTTGGTTGGTCTCTGAAATGGATCCTATCAAGTATGTATTTGAAAAGCCTGCTCTCACGGGAAGGATTACCCGTTGGCAGATGTTGCTATCAGAATATGACATAGAGTACCATGCTCAAAAAGCCGTTAAAGGGAGTATTTTAGCTGATCATTTGGCTCATCAACCGATTGACAATCAGGAATCAATCGGGATTGACTTCCTAGACGAAGATGTCATGTATTTGAAAATGAAAGATTGCGATGAACCGCTACTCAGTGAAGGGCCAGAACCAGGTTCCCAATGGGGACTTATCTTTGACGGAGCTGTCAATCACTACGGAAATGGAATTGGGGCAATCATCATTGTTACCCCTCAGGGTACCCATATTCCTTTCACTGCCAGACTTACGTTCAAATGTACAAACAATGAGGCCAAATACGAAGCTTGTATTATGGGTCTCGAGGAAGCGATTGATTTGAGGATCAAGAACTTGGACGTATATGGCGATTCAGCTCTGGTTATCCATCAGATCAAAGGAGATTGGAACACATACCAATCAGGACTGATTCCTTACAAAGACTATGCGAGAAGGTTGCTACCCTTCTTCAACAGAATCGAGTTTCATCACATCCCTCGTGATGAGGATCACATGGCTGATGCATTAGCCACTCTCTCTTCCATGATTAGTTTAGGCCAGTGAAATGACCTACCTAAGATCGACATCATGCGCCTTGAATGACCCGCTTACATCTTCACGATTGAAGCAGTCATAGACGATAAACCTTGGTATCACGATATCAAATGCTTCCTTTAGAAACAAGAGTACCCACCTGGGGCACTAAGGAAGGACAGGAAAACCCTCAGAAGGCTGGCAGACAGTTTCTTCCTGAGCGGTGATACTCTCTATAAGAGAAATTTTGACATGGTCTTGCTCCGATGCATAGACAGGCCAGAAGCAGATATGCTGATGAAAGAAATTCACGAAGGATCCTTTGGCACTCATGCCAACGGACACACAATGGCGAGAAAAATTCTAAGAGCAGGGTACTATTGGTTGACCATGGAATCCGACTGCTACAAGTACATGAGGAGGTGTCACAAGTGTCAGATATACTCTGACAAAATTCATGTACCGCCAACGCATCTCAAAGTTCTCTCTTCCCCTTGGCCTTTTTCCATATGGGGGATCGACATAATTGGCTTGATTGAACCTAAGGGTTCAAACAGACATCGGTTCATCCTGGTAGCCATTGATTACTTCACCAAGTGGGTTGAAGCAGCGTCGTACGCTAATGTAACCCGACAAGTGGTCGTCCACTTTATAAAAAATAATCTCATCTGTCATTATGGTGTTCTGAGCCAGATCATTATTGATAATGGATCTAACTTGAACAATAAGATGATGAAGGAGTTATGCGCTGAGTTCAAAATCGAACACCATAACCCATCTCCCTACCAACCCAAGATGAACGGAGCGGTAGAAGCGGCTAACAAGAACATCAAGAAGATTGTTCAGAAGATGGTTGTAACCTACAAAGACTGGCACGAGATGCTACCCTTTGCTCTTAACGGTTATCGCACATCTGTCCGCACTTCAACAGGGGCAACCCATTTCTCTCTAGTATATGGCATGGAAGCAGTGCTTCCCATAGAAGTAGAGATCCCATCAATCAGTGTATTGATGGAAGCTAAGCTTACTGAAGCTGAATGGTGTCAAAGTCGACACGACGAACTGAATCTGATCGAAGAGAAGCGAATCACGAAACTATGCCACGGTCAGTTGTATCAGCAAAGAATGAAGAAGGCGTTCGACAAAAGGGTCCGACCTCGCGTCTTCAGGAAAGGAGACCTCGTGCTAAAAAAGATACAATCTTTTCTCAATGATTCCCGCGGCAAATGGGCTCCGAATTATGACGGCCCTTATGTGTTCAAGAAAGCTTTCTCAGGTGGTGCCTTAAGACTTACAACCATGGACGGAGAGGAGTTTGCCTACCCCACAAATGTTGATGTAGTCAAGAAATACTTCACCTAAAAAAAACGTCTCGGTGAATTGAAAACCCGAAAGGGCAGTCCAGGAAAAATTTAGAGACATGATCAAAAATCATCCCGGTGGGTTGGAAATCTCAAAGTACAATCCAAGAAAAAGTTAGGGATAATGGCAAGTAACTACGTCTGATCAGTTCAACTCCTCAGCAGTAATGCCATCCATCAGAAAACTCCAGTCAAGGTCATCTTCGACAGAAGCTCAGGATGTCCCGAATTCAAAGTTGGTAGAAGGATAGTGGTCGTTATGTTTCAACGTAGCCCTTTTCCCTATAAATTACCATTTTCTAACTTTGTAAATACTCTATGGAATCACGCGTTTGGCTGATTTCCATCCTATCAATAAAATTTGAGCCCTTGTGCTTTTGTTTGCAATTCTTATTTGTTTTAGCTTTACAGAACGACATTTTAGTATGACTAACGATTCTTGAAGTAAAACAAAAATGAATTTACTTGATAAAAATTTTCTGCTTTTAAAATAAAGATGGCAATTTCTTTTGACTGTTGAACATCGAAAAAACATCGATCGCTTCTCCAAAAGTAATCAAACTTCAAAGTGCAGAATCAAGGTACTCCTTCTAAACCAGTGCGCCTGAATGAAGAATCAACCGTGTCAGATACCATGTTTCATCTGACATCCCCGACAGAGTTCTTACCTCCTAAGCTCGACCAACGGTTTTCCCCGCGGGGACTATCTCTCCTAAGCAAGGAAGAATTGCTATCTTGAACCAGCAGTACTTCTTCGTCCCCAGCTGAGACCGAGTATCCAACCGCGTTCATCCATTAGTTTGTATGTCGCGTCAGTTTTGTCAGCATATACATACATACATCATGCATTATTGATTTGTATTTGCATTCATATTGCACCACTATCACTCCAGTCGGTCTTGTCCCCTAGTGATAAAAGTTCTCTCAATCGAGTTGTCAAGTTATTTCCTCGTCAGGAAATGTCGCGTCGGAACTATCTCTCTCCTCCAGTTTATTACTGGATCAGAGTTGGCCCTTGACCACTTTGATAACTTGGACCTCTGAAAAACCAGAGAACCTTCAACCAATGTCATTCTTCGCCATTGAAGATGATATCTTCGCTTTCCCGGATTAAGGAAAAATCCCCAGAGGAAGCCTCTTAAGCAGAGATCTGGTACTACAGCAGTTTTTCTCCAAAAAAATCGGCTAATGAAAAGGTCATCAGCACCTCAAAATTGGATCACATCATATGGTATTTCTTTGAGAAAATCCCGAGAAAAGTATGATGTAATACCCCAAGCGTGAAAGTAGTCTCTCAAGAGACTCGTTTTCCCCAGTAGAAACAAATGGTGTCTCCACCAGAGAAGTTTGTACACCTCTACAATTCAGACATATGGGTTCCCCAGCAAGTCTGACATCAAATTTTTTTCCATCAAATGGCATATCCCCAGGAAAATTCGGCGAGAAGTTTGAGGAAAACCGCTATGTATAGCGTCCCTTGTCGATAATGTTTATTGACAAAAGAAACTGAGACCAGTTCCTTGGTAGGAAACCAGGATCGAGGGGAAGTTTATTTCAGAAACTGAGACCAGTTCCTTGGTAGGAAACCAAGAGCGAGGGGAAGTTTATTTCAGAAACTGAGACCAGTTCCTTGGTGGGAAACCAGGATCGAGGGGAAGTTTAAATCAGAAACTGAGACCAATTCCTTGGTAGGAAACCAGGATCGAGGGGAAGTTTATTTTAGCGACTTAGACCAGTTCCTTGGCAGGAAACCAGGATCGAGGGGAAGTTTACCTTTTCTAAGTATCATTTCTTAGCAAAAGAAGAAGGATGCGTGAACTACCATTCTTAACCACCATCAAAATTTTGGGTATTCCGATATTTAATCCTCTTGCACCCCGAATGCCCGAATACTTTCGTCATTCACACTTTCGGGTTCAAGAATATTAAATAGGGGCATTTGTCATACCCCAAATTTTGACCACCAATATTTCCCATCATTGTGCAAATAATCATCACAATATGGAGGAACCATCATACCTCATCAGTCTCCCCAAAGATGGGTGAGCATCCACTACAATCAGACCTAGGGTTTCAAGCCTTCTCAGAGCTCTTAGACAAAGGATCAATCAAGAAATGACATGATCTTCAACTTTTCTAGCCTCTCAAACATCTATAAAAGATCAAGAGGACTCCCACTTCAAGGATTAAGCACAAGGCTGCTCCCTTCTAGGTGGATCAAGCCTTAAGATCGCTAGTGTCACCAAATTAGGGTTTTGGTCGACCAGGGCCTCCAGATGGAAATTTTCCTCTGGGCATGAGCCAATACTTCAATTCATAACCTATGATGCTCCAAGGGACATCATAAACCCAATCATCAAGTCAATTTAGCCTCAGGGGATGCATACAGTAAAAATCAGGAATTAGGGTTTCTTGACCTAATTCACCCCTAAGTTGACTTTTGGGACAAATCATGAGCCAAGACCTCAAGAGAAGATTTGAGGGTCTCTAATGCACCACATTGATCCATTTAAAACAAGGGATTGGTCCAAGAAGCTTGAGCAACAAGTCTCAATTTCATCAGAGCCACAATTAGGGTTTCGCGAGAAAAGTCAACTGTAGCTTTGACTTTTGACTAGGACATGCTCCCAAGGCCTAGGACATTGACCAATATACCCTATAACACCCATGAAACATGTCCATCAAGTTTGATTTAGGTCAAGGACATGATTTCCTAAAAGATTGCACAGTTTGGAATTCATCTGATAAAAAGTCAATGTGCACAAAAGTCAACTTTGACTTTTTGAGATTTTTCATAAAAATGGGTTTTTAACCCTAAAATGATGTTGATGTATGGTTGTAATCATCATTCATCAAGAAAAATCAAGAAAAGTGGGATAACTTGTAAAAAGGGTAACCATAAAAACTTTGAAAATTTTCTAAGTTATGAAATAAAGTGGCAAGGGTACCAACTTTGGAGGATTATAACTCCTAAACCACAAAGCCATTTTTCCCCATCCAAAGCTTGATTTATAGATCTCATTACCCTATACAAAATCTTCAAACTGACCTCCCTCCAAATTCATCATGGATTTTGAGTTATGGAATGATCAAAATCACTAAAAACATGAAAATACAACTTTTCCAACACTTAGAAAAATTCTGGGCAAGGCAGATTTTGTTGAAACACCAAAACTTGTGAGATTTTTTCACATAGTTGCAAGCTAAATCAAGTCCAAAGGTAAACATCAATGTTGTTGCATATGTTTCTAAGAATCCAAAAAGCTTACCAGCATGAATTGATTCAACTTGAGCCAAGAGAAATCCATGCCCAAAGTCATGCTGCTGCAAGCTGTTTTCGAAAAATCAGTTTGCATGTTTGCTTGCCACACACGATTTCTGAACCAAAACTGAGGATCATTGTGCCACATGTACTCAAACCAATCACAATGCAACTGATCCAACTGATAAAGCTGAGTCAAAAAGCCAAGGGATCTTCCAACTTGAGATTAATGCATTTTGGCACATTATGCATTGAATTCAAAGGCATTTATGTGAAATAGGGCACTTTCAACAAAGCCACTCTACTCAGTCAAGTTCTCTGATTAAACAACAATAAAAACATCTGAAGAATGTGAATTTGGTCAAGGCATAGCCCCACTCTTGGGAGGGGCTAGGTTGCCTTGCATGAGAAGAAATGCCACCAAGCCAAAGCCTTTGAATGTGATCTGATCCAGCAGCCATTCACTATTCCTCCAAGACAAGAATTGATCACCTATAAATAGAGGTTCCAATGGATCATTCAACTCACACCAAAGCCAGTTATAGCACTGCTTTCTCTCACTCTCTCTTAAGTTCCAAATTTCTTTGTTTTTGAGCAACCACTATCGGGTTTTGAGTTGCAACCACAATCAATCCATTCCAATTGCTCAAACATATCATATAGGATGTATTTGAGGTGTCCAAACACTTAAACACCAACTGTAACACCCCTAGCTCAAAATCATCCTTCAACCAAGCCATTATGCTTCAATTATGCAGTTGAAGTGCTCCAGCTTGATCCAAAGACTTTCAAAGTGTTCCAAAGCTTGCAACACACTCCACAACATCCATTGAAGCTGTAGGGATCATCAAATCACATATGGAACACCATCTGTGCAAAGTTCCATTTCAACTTGCATCAAGGTAAGCCTCAAACTCCAATTTCATGATCCATGCATATTTCCTAGCATGATATTTTTGCCAATTGATTGTCATCATATGCTGAGTATTTCCCCTAAAAAAATTTGATCATAGCACTCATAATCATGTCTGCTCGATTGCTTTTGTAAAATTAGGGTTCATACGACCACAATGATATAATTTGCTATACACTGAAAATAAATAAAATTGGGTATTGCCATCTTCTTCCCTGTGAAAAAACGCATGAGTTTGGTGTTTGAATCATGTTGAATGGTTGAGAAACGAAGGAGATGGAGGGCTTCATGCACGAGCTGGAGGAAGAAGATGGCCATGGCACCATTCTTCAGGTTTTCCAACCAAGTTCTCTATATATTTATCATTTGCCGTACTATACTTGAATTGGCATTGCGCCCCAGTGGTTGATCAGTTGATTTGTGTGTGTTGGCAAGCGAGAGGTCTGGGGTTCGAATCCCCCTCGCCCCAGATCTCTTTTTTATCACTCTTTCCTTTTTTTCTTATTTTTCATATTATTTTTGTTAATAATTTGAAAAATTAATTTCTCACTCAATTTTAATTATTTTTTATTGGTTCTTTTTGCAAAAAATACAAAAATGTTGAAATATTTTATTCCGCAAAAAAATTAAATTTATATTATTTATTTAATATAATTAGTATTTTTGTGAATAAATTACTTTGTAATTGTTTTTTAAACATTTTAAAAATGAATATTTACTTTGAAAATCAAAACAAAATGAGTTTTAATTAATCATGTGATTAAAACCTTATTTTCCAAACCTTAAACAAAAATCACAAGTGGTTTATTCAAACTTATTTGGTATTTTGTTTGATTTTCTTTAAAGATTTACTTTTAAAGAATAACAAATTAGGGTTTCTTTGATTTTCACCCTCATCAAACAATTTCAAACACTTTTGGGCCTCTATTAGAGTGTAAGACCCAACCCTTTTTGAAAACCAAACATTTTTGGGCCTCACTTATTGTATAAGACCCACAGCGTTTTCAAAAATCTCGGCGTGATCGCCATTTCAAACAAAAACAAACCTTAGGCCTCTCCTTGAGCTGTAAGCCCCACCACTTGTACAAAAATAAATCTTTGGGCCTCTAATAGAGTGTAAGACCCAATAACCTTTTAACCAAAACAATTTTTAGGCCTCAGACCTTGTATAAGCTCCTCTGCGTTAAAAGAAGACCTCGGCGCGATCGCCAATTCAAAAACCAATCATCTGGGCCTACCCTCGTGTTATAAGCCCCATTCCTTTTTTAAAACAAAATTTCTTGGGCCTCTTGAGAGAGTGTAAGACCCATCCCTTTGTACAGAAATACCTTTCTTGGGCCTCAGTCACTTGTATAAGTCCCTGTACAAATTCAAAACCACAGTGCAATCACTGATAAAACCTTGGGCCTCTCCTTGAGCTGTAAGCCCCAACATTTCATTCAAAGCACTTTCTTCTTTGATTTTGAAATATACTGTTGTTTTCAATTTCTCTTTGTTGAACAACTAACAATACAACATGGAAGCTCTACAACTGAGTAAGTGTTTATATGCTTTCATTTACCGCTTTCATATGTATATAACTGTACTGTGGGACTGTTTCACTATAAGTCTTCTTTCATAAACTCATATCAACTGTGTAATAATAGTATAGATATTTAGAGTTTCCCCGACAACTACGTCTAGCACTAAGCCCTGTTGATCACTCCTGAATAGACTAAACTAGATCCCCATAGGATTACCAAATACAGTCTTCCCTCCTCTTGGGGTTAAACAATATGGAGATGTGAAAGGCAGATTCTTTTTGAACCCTTTCTCAGACTGTCACCCGTAGACATTGTCAAAGAAACTCTAACTCCCCAGAGATGATCTTTTCTCCGTGAATGACATCTCTTGAGTTTCTTCCGAATTCTCGAACTTTCCTGGCTTGATCCATTCTCAGTGAATGGCGTGTCTTGAACTTCTCGGGGTTTGGGGACCCACAGGCTTCCTAAAAGCATCCCCGCCTCCTCTTGGGCGTTGTACAAGGACCCGTCGGCTTCTTAGAAGTTTTCACAGCCTCCTCTTAGGCTTCGTATAAGGATTCTTCCTTCGGGAAGAGAGCCTCCTCTTGGGCTTCGTACAAATTGTCCCTCGGCTTCTTAAAAGTTTCTAGCCTCCTCTTGGGCTTCGTACAAATTGTCCCGACGACCTCCTAGAGGTATAGGAACATAAATTAGTCATCTTAATAGAATAATATTTCAAAGAGTCTAGAACTTTCCACCGTGAACGTACTACTACCATTTCTTTAAGCATAGTACAAAAGATAAAACTCTAGACTTGGACAGTCTAGGACCCTTGAGTCTCAAAGACATTCTCAAGCCCCTTTCAAAGATAGGGAAAACACTCGCAGACTCGGACGGTCTCAATACCCTTTGGATTTCCCATTTCCTTAAAGAGCAGGAAATAACCCTGATCCTCCGATCAGTGCCAAAAACTCAACCTTACCTTTAATCTTCATAAGAACTGATTTTCTCTTTTAACCAACATACTGGACCTGTCACTCAACTGAAACAGTTACCATAGCCTCCTCTTGGGCTTTGTACAATGATTCTCCCCAACGGAGCAAACCTTTCAGCCTCCATCTTGGGCTTTGTATGAGATACAAAACACTCTCTTGTTAAGTATAAAAGACTCTCTTGTTGAGTCAAACCTTTCAGCCTCCATCTCAGGCTTTGTACGAGATACAAAACACTCTCTTGTTGAGTATAAAATACTCTCTTGTTGAGTCCAACCTTTAGCCTCCGTCTTGGGCTTCGTACCAGACACATATAAAAGATTCTCCTGTTGAGTCAACCCTTTTAGCCTCTATCTCGGGCTTCGTACGAGACACATAAAAACACCCTCTTGTTGGGCCACTAGCCTCCTCTTAGGCTTTGTATAAGGAAATCCTGGTTGATTCAATCAACCTTTTAGCATCAAGGATGTGCCTCGTTCACAGGATACAAACATCAACAACTCCTTTTCCCCCATCTAATTGCTGTAAGCGGCAAGCCTCTGGATTATTTACATCAACGCCACTGTACCTCTTTTAGCATGAGAAATTCCTAAGGAAAGATAGCATTGCTATACACTGAGTTAAAGTCTTCTCCTCTAGGTTGAAAAGCCCCTATAAAAGAAATTATGGCATTGCCGGATTCACATATCCCGGTTAAAGTAATTCTCCTTTATAAAATAGTTGTGACAAACATACCCCTCTTTAGAGATGACAAATTCTCTCTAAAAAAAACACCTTTTTAGCTTCACATCTTGGGCTTTGAACAAGATACAAATAGACTATTTAGCTTCATATCTTGGACTTTAAACAAGATATAAACCACCTTTTCAGCTTCACGTCTTGGACTTTGAATAAGACACCAAAACACCATTTCCCCCCATAGAATAGGGGGAACTACGATCGCTCTAATTTCCCTGTTTCGGTAAATGGGAATACGTAGGCATAAGATTGCAAGAAAAATGTTAGCGAGCACATTAATCCAAAACCCAAATCCCGTACCTCCATACATCAATCGAAAAGCATCAGTTTTAAACCCCCACCAATCACCCAGGCACTTCTTTCACAAAATAACCTAAGAGAGACCCCCAATCTTTGTAGCATCTGTAAACCAACAGTCATCTGTTCAAACTCAGTTTGCAAGCAGGGTTAATTGGAGACATCTATTTCCCTTCCTTCATCGGCTTCAATAGGATAAAAAATGAATCGAGCTGTAGTACCCCAAAAGCGATAGTGCTTCGCAACCACGCAAAAATTCGCGCTACAACATGCTGTAGTCGAAGGGTACATATTGTAGTCGAAGTCTGTTCTAATATGTATTGTCGAAATGTTTGTCTAATTGGGCCTTGTGTTAAGGATCCAATTGTTTTGGTAGCTTGGGTTGCAAGTTATCTAGTTAGTCTATCAATAGGCTAGTACACTCAGTTTGTTGAGTGTGGCAAATTGTGATATTCATTTGTATTCATTTGTAACCCTAAATGAGAAAGTGAATAGTAAACAAAAAATATTTACCCCAATCCTTGTTGTTTTTCTTCTTGTTTCTCCGTTAACCCTAACCCTTGTGGGTTTCTTGCAAACAAGAAACCGTTAATACTTTGTGCAAAGACATCGTTTTTCCACAATAGAATCCATGAAAATTGATAGAATATTGGGTGAATTAGGGCATGAATCTAAGTAGTTGAACCATGAGAAAAATTAATAGATTGATGTTAATTACCATGATATATGTGTTGTTCTTATTAGACAACTTTTAAAGATTATTTTGAATAAAATTGGGACTAGTTTAGGGGTTGAATATGAGATTTGGGTGAAAATCCCGTAACATTGAAAAACTGGAATTTTTGGAAAATCCATCAAATGTTTTGATCATAACTTATGATCCGTATGTCCAAATGACGCCCCGTTCGAAGCGTTAGAAAGCTAGTAATCAATGCTATAACATGGTAGTGGTTGGTGAGATGTTTAAATATTATCCATGTACCTACTGTACCATAATTGTATTTGATTGTTTATATGTTGTTTTTAACTATGACATGCTTTGACGTTTTACCTCATAACTTTTGACCCGTAAGTCCAAATGACGACCTGTTTAGAGCGTTGGAAAGATAACACTCAGAGCCATAGTATAATAGTGATAGGTGAAAGGTTTATATATTATTCCTATATCTACTATGTTTGTGGAGTTGATTGTTTATATGTTCGGTTGATGATTCAATGCATTATTGTGATAGTGTCGTGTGATAATGATGTTGATATGTTGATGTTGTCATGATAATGTAGTTAATGTGTTAATGATGTGGTTGTGATGTTGATGTGGTGTGGAACACTATCAAGTTGTGATAATTACATGTTTTGGTTACAAGATTGTATGTTTATGAGTTTGCATACGTGAGTTGTTGAAGTTGATGTTGTTGTTGGTTGTAGTAATATTAATTAGTATTGTGTATGGTGTATGATGTTATGAGGATGTTGTTAATGATGTTGTATATTCAAATATATGCATGCTATTTTGATGGTGATTATGTGGTTGGTGGCATACACGGTTAGAAGAGGGGCCAATGTGTATGTGTTGTTGTTGTTGCATGTTGAGAGTCCATGAATTCATGTTGTCGAAACTTGGTTCTTTTTGGTGAGCTTCAATCATATGGTGAGGGATCGGGTGCGAATAGATAATTCCTATTATGGAGGATTAGTGAAGCGTTACCTGTAACGCCCCGTTTTGTCCGATTTATTTAATCGAGTCAATTTAATTATTTTTGTTTTTATATTATTTTATTATTGACTTTTATTTGACAATATATTATTTTTCATCGTTGTTTATGTTTTATCGCGTTTTGAGAGCGTTTGCGAGATATTTGAGTGTAGGGGTATTTTGGTCTTTTTGGGTGGCTAGATATTTTGATTTTGTATAAAAATAGAAATGTAGTAAGAAAGAGAGAAAAGAAAGAAAAACAGAAAAATAGAGAGAAAGAAGAGAAGAGAAAGAGAAGAAGAAAAAGAGGAAAAACTTGGGGATTTAGGAACCGATTCAACCGACTTTTCAAACGCGAATTTATCGGGTAAGGGTGTGAAATTCAATTATCTTATACATGTGTATGATTATGTATGTTTTGTGTGGATGTTTTGGTTGGTTTTTCCATATGTTTCCGTTTATGCCGTATTTGACGAAATCGATAGAAACCAATGTTTTTACGGTCGAAAAGTCGTATAAATACATGTGTTGGTTAGTTAGATGTATGTGAGCTGCTGTTTAAAGTTTCACGAAGTTTGGTTATGTTTCGGTTAGTTTTCGGTATGTTTCCGTTGTCGTTTCCGTTTAGGTCGAATTGTGGGAAACCGATGTTTTCACGGTTAGAATTCGAAATAAATTACGTAGTTGTATCGAGGAAGGTTAGGTCGTCGTATGTCGTGCTTTTTATTCGATTTGGTGAAGTTTAAAAATTCTGGTTTTTGAAAGGTTGAAATTTAATCGAAAAATCGAACGTCGTAGAAATTTCGTTTAGGTGTTCTAAATTGTTCTTATGTATTGGGTGGTTGGGCGTATATGTTTGTTTCGGTGAAAATGTTCGATTTAGTCGAGTTTTCGGGGATTCGGGAAAAGGACAGCAAGGTTGTAATTTGAAAAATCTGGTTTTTTGTGAAAAAACAGGGTTAGGGATCGATACATAATCCCAGGGATCGATCCCTACTGTGAAAATTGGGAAAAATGGAATTTTACTACAGCAGGGATCGATACATGCGAGTTAGGGATCGATACCTACTGTGCTGAACCAGAAAATTCTGTTTTTCGGGGAAAACTTCGGAAATTCATATCTTTTGATCCGTAACTCGGATTGGGACGTTCTTTATACTGTTGGAAAGCTTACGAAATTTTATTTCTTTTAAAATTAGGTTGGAGGTCAGTGGATGATTTAATTAATTCGTGTTTTTGGAAAAATAGTCGAGTTGTCGGGTTTTCATCGCGTTAAATGCGCACGGTTGAGGTTTTACCGTGTGTTGTGCTTTTGTTATGTAACGTGAAGCTTTTATGTGGTTTATATGATGTGAATATACATGATGGATTGTGTGTGATGTGTGCATAATTGATGTGTATACTGGTTGTGTAACATACCATGTGGCATTGATATTAATGTGTATGCCTTATGTGCTGCTGTGATGATGATTTGTGGCCGAGAGGCAAGAAAATGCTAAGTGTGGCAATTGTTTAGATATGCATGATTATTGATGTGTGTGAGCATGCAATGTGAATGTCATGAGTCATTGTATGCCAAGCATCATCGTGCATTGTTGAACGTCCTGAGTGACGGTTTGATTCCAGAGGGAATCTGCTATAACACCGTGGGCCTCGAAAACATGAGGCGCTGCCTGAGGACTTAAAGCGGTGGTTATAGACGATTGTGGGCTCCTTTGGAGACTTAAAGCAATCCTTAACGTCGTGGGCCTCGAAAATACGAGGCGATGCCTGAGGACTTAAAGCGACGGGTGAACATCGTAGACCCGACGGGGTGTTATTGGCTACGTCCCAGTAACGAGCGATGATTCCAATAGTTCCTGGGGGACTAATGAATTACAAGGTTGGAAGTCGGTACCGCATGGCATGTGCATAGAGTCGTTGTGTCGGTCTCTGTGCATTTGCATGAATCATGAATTAATTGTGCATGGCAAAGTGATTGTGATTGACGAGATGAAATATGTGCAATTGTATTGAATGGTATATGTTTGATTGACATATGTGATTGTGAATTGTTGTGCATTTGTGTTATATGCATTGGGTTATGAATGCTATGTTTTGGTGTATAAACATATGCTTGATGCGTGAATATGTGATTATGTGAATATAATCTGTATATGCCTTATGTGTTGGCAGGTGATAATTGTGGTGAGATAATTGAACATGTGTATTTTTATGTTGATATATATAATTATATTCATTTATATTATGGTTGTCTTTCTCACCCTTCTGCTCGTTTTATAATGCTCTATGAGGCATTGCAGATTAGTGGTGCTGGAGGTCTTTCGTGAAGCTTTGTGTCTTCACCCTTTTTGTCGGTCGGCTCTGATATGTGACACCGGGTAGTTAGGGAGGCCGTTGGCTATTATTATGTATTATGTATATATTATCTTTTGGCTTGTACATATGATACTTGATGTATGACAAACTGTTTATATGTATATATGTGCACATGTTATTCGGATTTTAGATTTTCCGCTTTAATTCTAATTTCTGGAATGTGGGTGTAAGGAACGGAGTTTCTTATGTATGTATGCTACCCCACGTTGCATATCTAAATGAGCAGGTGTTGCATGTTATGTGTTTGGTTTCAATTTGATGTGATTCTCCCTCTCTATGCCATGTTTTTAATTATACTCTGATAAAATTTTCGAACTTTCTTTTTACCGCTTTAAATGCATGTTTATTTGGGGGTATAGATCGGGGGCGTCACATTAAGTGGTATCAGAGCCAGTTTGTGTCAGTTGTGTCAGTTGTGTCTGTCGTGTTAGGCGAGTTGCTGTTGTGCAGCAGTCGTGTGCTGGTGGGTTGTTGGTTAACCATAGTTTCTGTAGTTGGATGAACAGAATATGGCCCGAGCTGTGCAGGATGTAGTGGATGTTATGGGTAATGATGAGTTCGGAAGGAATAAGCTGCCTATCTTCAAGGGAAGGTATGATCCGGATGGTGCTCAATTTTGGTTTGAAGAGGTTGAAAGAATCTTTCGTCTGATGGATTGTGCTGAAGAGCATAAGGTGAGATTGGGTACTTGCATGCTGGTGGAAGAAGCAGCTGATTGGTGGGTTAGTTTGCGCCGAGTGTTGGAAGAGGATAAGGAAGAGGTTACTTGGAATTTATTTGGCCGAGAGTTTCGGAGGGTGTATTATCCTGAGGGAGTGAAGGAAAAGAAAGAGATTGAGTTTTTGGGATTAAAACAAGGCAATATGTCCGTTGTTGAGTATACGACTAAGTTTGTGGAACTGGTGCAGTTTTATCCTCATTATTCGGCGGCAACTGCTGAATTTTCTAAGTGTGTGAAATATGAGAACGGATTGCGTCCGGAGATTAAACGGGAAATCGGTTATCAGAGGATTAGAAGGTTTTCTGAATTGGTGGACAATTGTAGAATGTATGAAGAGGATCGTAAGGCGCGTGCCACTCGCGATATGAGTGTGAATGATAGAAAAGGGAAACAACAGTCTCGTAGTGGGCCTTATGTGACGAGGGGTAATTTTGAGAGAAAGGCAAGTGAGGAAGGAATGTCTGGTCCTCCGAAGTGTTACATTAAGTGTTACAAGTGTGGAGAAGTAGGACATCTACGGATGAATTGTAGAAGGGATAAACTGAAATGTTCCAATTGTGGAAGTTCGGGACATGTCGCAGAGAATTGTAGGAGGATTAAGGTGCGATGTTTCAACTGCGGTGAAACAGGTCATATTAGCACGGGATGTACGAAACTGAAGAAAGCTCAGACTGGTAGCAAGGCTGTTGCAATGGCAGGAGAGGAGACTACTAGTGCGGATCGTTTGACTCAAGGTACTTGTTTATTAATAGTATGCCTTTAATTGCTATTGTGGATATTGGGACGACTCATTCGTTTATTTCGTGTGAGTGCGTGAAGTGTTTGAATTTGTTGTTGTCTTCTTGGGGTAGTAAGATGGTTATTGATACTCCAGCAATGGGGTCAGTAATTACTTTTTTGGTTTGTTTAAATTGTTCTTTGACCATTTGTGGTAAAGGCTTGGGATGGTTTTAGTGTGTTTATAATTAGAGAGATTAGAATGAGATAAGTGGGGGAGAAGCTGGTACTTCTCCATGTGGCTTCAGGTGTAAAGCGCTGGCTCAGTGGGTTGTGAATTACAGGATTATAAGTGTGATTTCTGGATCAAGAAGGGATGCAGAAGTAAGGTTTAGGTTAACTAAGGATTTGTGCCTTAGGTGGTTTTGTGTTTAGGATGTAAGGAATGCTATTATGGTTTGGTGGAGACGGTTTATGCTTCATCATGATTGTCGACTGTCTATTGACAAATTGAGGAACTGATCACCCTTAATCTCTTGTTGATAGCAGACGGGCATTATGTTGGATGCATGGACGTGTCTTTCCGGCTTTGATAGTGGTGTGGATTGGATTACTTGAAATTTAAGGAAATGTTGCGGATTGTTTTGTCAAGTTGAAGAAGATTTTATATCTGACGATGATGGGGAATTAAGGTTTTGTATGGTGGGTAACTTGAGAAGTCGTTGAGAGTCCTTTTGGTTGATTGTTGTAATAGGTTGGAATTTGGAGTATCAAGAGAAGGGATTGTGTATGGATTACGGACAGTGGTATAAGATGACGATTGAGGATAAGTATTCATTTTCGGGATTAGGTAACTATGATGGTTTGGTTGAGTTGATTAGAATTACAATTGTTGGGATGTTTGATAAGAGTAGTGATTTGCTTGAGTTGAGGCTTTGATCGACTTGTGTGACGAGTTATATTTGTTGTCATCGGAAGTAGATGCGGTGTTACTATGAGAGGCTCCGAAGTCGGTTAAAGTGATTAGAAACTTTTTGGATTTTGTTGGTTATTATCGAAGGATATGGAAGACTTTTCCAAGATTAGCGTTTTGTGACTTCAGTTGACTTACAAAGGTGAAGTCGATTGTTTGGGATGCATCTTTGATGAGGATAGTTGGTGTGTTGATATGAGAGGGTAAAGTTGTGGCTTATGTTTTGCGACATTCGAGGATTCATGAAAGGATCAGTATTATGGTGGGAATTGGAATGGTTTGCAGTTGTAATTGCGTTGGAATATTGGGAGTATTATCTTTATGATTCTAGATTTGAAGTGTTTGGTAATTACAAGAATATTGAGTACTGGTTTGGTCTGAAGGAATAGAGACAACGAGATTGGTTAGAAGTTGAGTAGAGTTATTGTTGTGTCTAAGGAGGTAAGTTGAAAGTTTCTATGTATGGCTGTTTTGGGTGGTCCGAGGATTAGAATTGTTTGAACAGTTCAGAGGCTTGTGTCTGGTGTGCGAGATAACACGAAAGAATGCGAGGTGGAATATTAAAAGTGAACAGTGGTTTTTGGAAGGTTCGTGAAAGAATTAGATTTTGGGAGAGAGATTGGTAGTTTTGATGGTTACGAGTCATCAGAGTGCGCAGCGGAGATGTGATGTAGCACATTTCGTATATGTGTGTGCGACTTGTAAGAGTTTTTAGGTTGAACATTGGAAATCTATAGGAATGAAGAAACCATTGGATGTTTCAGAGTGGATGTGTTAGGAGAAAGGTTCTAATAGTATTCGTGTGCTGCTAAGTTGAGGGATGTTTTGGTTCAAGAGTGAACCTATGAGTTGTGTTTTGTGTATTCCTTGAGTTGTAAGTTGTTCGTCAAGTGCATTGTATGGGCTTTGCAGCTTGTCGTTGTTGTGTCGTTATGTTTGCGGTTAGCAAGGTGGTTTGTCGGTTGTGTTGTTTGTGGTGTGCCTTTTGGTAGGACTGATGTTTGTTGGTCGGATGCGCGAGTCGTATCCAGAGTTGTTTGTCTCGGTTATATTTTCGAGGACGAAAATTTCCAAGTGGGGGAGAATTGTAACGCCCCGTTTTGTCCGATTTATTTAATCGAGTCGATTTAATTATTTTTGTTTTTATATTATTTTATTATTGACTTTTATTTGACAATATATTATTTTTCATCGTTGTTTATGTTTTATCGCGTTTTGAGAGCGTTTGCGAGATATTTGAGTGTAGGGGTATTTTGGTCTTTTTGGGTGGCTAGATATTTTGATTTTGTATAAAAATAGAAATGTAGTAAGAAAGAGAGAAAAGAAAGAAAAACAGAAAAATAGAGAGAAAGAAGAGAAGAGAAAGAGAAGAAGAAAAAGAGGAAAAACTTGGGGATTTAGGAACCGATTCAACCGACTTTTCAAACGCGAATTTATCGGGTAAGGGTGTGAAATTCAATTATCTTATACATGTGTATGATTATGTATGTTTTGTGTGGATGTTTTGGTTGGTTTTTCCATATGTTTCCGTTTATGCCGTATTTGACGAAATCGATAGAAACCAATGTTTTTACGGTCGAAAAGTCGTATAAATACATGTGTTGGTTAGTTAGATGTATGTGAGCTGCTGTTTAAAGTTTCACGAAGTTTGGTTATGTTTCGGTTAGTTTTCGGTATGTTTCCGTTGTCGTTTCCGTTTAGGTCGAATTGTGGGAAACCGATGTTTTCACGGTTAGAATTCGAAATAAATTACGTAGTTGTATCGAGGAAGGTTAGGTCGTCGTATGTCGTGCTTTTTATTCGATTTGGTGAAGTTTAAAAATTCTGGTTTTTGAAAGGTTGAAATTTAATCGAAAAATCGAACGTCGTAGAAATTTCGTTTAGGTGTTCTAAATTGTTCTTATGTATTGGGTGGTTGGGCGTATATGTTTGTTTCGGTGAAAATGTTCGATTTAGTCGAGTTTTCGGGGATTCGGGAAAAGGACAGCAAGGTTGTAATTTGAAAAATCTGGTTTTTTGTGAAAAAACAGGGTTAGGGATCGATACATAATCCCAGGGATCGATCCCTACTGTGAAAATTGGGAAAAATGGAATTTTACTACAGCAGGGATCGATACATGCGAGTTAGGGATCAATACCTACTGTGCTGAACCAGAAAATTCTGTTTTTCGGGGGAAACTTCGGAAATTCATATCTTTTGATCCGTAACTCGGATTGGGACGTTCTTTATACTGTTGGAAAGCTTACGAAATGTTCTTTCTTTTAAAATTAGGTTGGAGGTCAGTGGATGATTTAATTAATTCGTGTTTTTGGAAAAATAGTCGAGTTGTCGGGTTTTCATCGCGTTAAATGCGCACGGTTGAGGTTTTACCGTGTGTTGTGCTTTTGTTATGTAACGTGAAGCTTTTATGTGGTTTATATGATGTGAATATACATGATGGATTGTGTGTGATGTGTGCATAATTGATGTGTATACTGGTTGTGTAACATACCATGTGGCATTGATATTAATGTGTATGCCTTATGTGCTGCTGTGATGATGATTTGTGGCCGAGAGGCAAGAAAATGCTAAGTGTGGCAATTGTTTAGATATGCATGATTATTGATGTGTGTGAGCATGCAATGTGAATGTCATGAGTCATTGTATGCCAAGCATCATCGTGCATTGTTGAACGTCCTGAGTGACGGTTTGATTCCAGAGGGAATCTGCTATAACACCGTGGGCCTCGAAAACATGAGGCGCTGCCTGAGGACTTAAAGCGGTGGTTATAGACGATTGTGGGCTCCTTTGGAGACTTAAAGCAATCCTTAACGTCGTGGGCCTCGAAAATACGAGGCGATGCCTGAGGACTTAAAGCGACGGGTGAACATCGTAGACCCGACGGGGTGTTATTGGCTACGTCCCAGTAACGAGCGATGATTCCAATAGTTCCTGGGGGACTAATGAATTACAAGGTTGGAAGTCGGTACCGCATGGCATGTGCATAGAGTCGTTGTGTCGGTCTCTGTGCATTTGCATGAATCATGAATTAATTGTGCATGGCAAAGTGATTGTGATTGACGAGATGAAATATGTGCAATTGTATTGAATGGTATATGTTTGATTGACATATGTGATTGTGAATTGTTGTGCATTTGTGTTATATGCATTGGGTTATGAATGCTATGTTTTGGTGTATAAACATATGCTTGATGCGTGAATATGTGATTATGTGAATATAATCTGTATATGTCTTATGTGTTGGCAGGTGATAATTGTGGTGAGATAATTGAACATGTGTATTTTTATGTTGATATATATAATTATATTCATTTATATTATGGTTGTCTTTCTCACCCTTCTGCTCGTTTTATAATGCTCTATGAGGCATTGCAGATTAGTGGTGCTGGAGGTCTTTCGTGAAGCTTTGTGTCTTCACCCTTTTTGTCGGTCGGCTCTGATATGTGACACCGGGTAGTTAGGGAGGCCGTTGGCTATTATTATGTATTATGTATATATTATCTTTTGGCTTGTACATATGATACTTGATGTATGACAAACTGTTTATATGTATATATGTGCACATGTTATTCGGATTTTAGATTTTCCGCTTTAATTCTAATTTCTGGAATGTGGGTGTAAGGAACGGAGTTTCTTATGTATGTATGCTACCCCACGTTGCATATCTAAATGAGCAGGTGTTGCATGTTATGTGTTTGGTTTCAATTTGATGTGATTCTCCCTCTCTATGCCATGTTTTTAATTATACTCTGATAAAATTTTCGAACTTTCTTTTTACCGCTTTAAATGCATGTTTATTTGGGGGTATAGATCGGGGGCGTCACATTACCTATGGTGATGGTAACGAGTGTTGGTGAGTCTCAATCCCATTGTGATGGATCGGGTGTGGGTAGCTAATTCCTATTATGGGAGATTATTGAAGTGTTACCTATGGTGATAGTAGCGATTTGGTGTGCTCCGGTTCTAATAGGGAATCAATCCTATGGTGGGGATCATGGAGTGAAATGAGCCCGTGCGTTCATAATTTGGTACTACAAGCATGTTGAGTCAGTTGTTGGAAGCATTGCATTTGAGTTGCATTTGGTGATTTCCTGGAGGTTATGTTGTATGGATGAGAATACTTTTATATGCCTATGTGGTTCTATTTGGTGTGTGATATTGTTATATTAATCTACTTCCGATTATCTTTAATGTTATTATTGAATTGTATTCTCACCCTTTCTGTTTGAATGTTGCCTTTACATGGGTATTGTGCAGATACTCAGGAGTAGCATTGCTGAAGTAAGTGGAAGATAACCTTGGAGTTAAGTAGTTTGTCGATTTTATTTAGTGGTTCCTTGCTCTAATCATGTAACATCGGGTTGGGATAAACGCTTGATTTAATTTTTTGTATTATTGTTGTCGAAGTTACAAACTTTTTGTGTTGTTGGGATTTTTAAGTTGTTTTGAGTTGATTGTCATACTCTTTTGATTATGCTATTATGTTTAAATTAATGAGACTTAATTTCTTGAGTTACAATGCTATTGGTGTATGTTTATTAGTGATTCCGCTGTGATGATACCTGTAGCGAGCAATTTTTGTTGGTGACGCGACCACCTTATCGCTGGATTTTTCCTCACCGCAATGGTAGATGGGGGTGCTACTTTCTGATTTCTTATTCATCCCATGAAGCTGGAAGGGAAAGGGAAGCTATCTAAAACTAACCTTGCACGTATTTGTTTAATTGAACAAACGCTTAAAGAGATTGGCGGTTCGGGGTCAGGTTATACAATGGGTAGTTGTCAGTTACCCATCCTATATGTGGTTATCCACAGGATATTAGCTTTAGGTTTTGCTTTGTACTTGATGGTGTTTATCTGTTAATGGGTTGGGAAAGTTTCTTGGGAAATATGATAGAGTAAGATTGAGTTTTTGTTGATGTTTTTGGTAAGGTGCGGGACCTAAGTTTTGATTGATGTATGTAGGTATTGGACCTAGAGTTTTTTGATTGGTATGCTCGCTAAGATTTCACAATCTTATGCCTACGTATTCCCGTTTAAACGAAACAGGGAAATTAGAGCAATCGTAGTTCCTCCTATTCTAAGGGAGGAAAAAGGTGTTTTGGTGTCTCGTTCAAAGCCCAAGACAGCGGCTAAAAAGAGTATTTGTATCTTGTTCGAATAACAAGATTGAAGCGAAAAGGTTGACTGAAAGAGAATTTGCCATCTCTAAAGAGGGATTGTTGATTTTTGTATGCCTTGATCGAAGCCCAAGGTTTAAGCTAAGAGGTTGATTGACTCCACTGGGGAAGTCCTTATACAAAGCCTAAGAGGAGGTTGTATGAGATCGACTCAACAAGAGAGTGGATATATTGGTGTCTTGTACAAAGCCCAAGACGGAGGCTAAAAGAGACTGACTCTTTGGGGATATCCTTATATGAAGCCTAAGAGGAGGCTAAAAAGGGTTAACTCAACAAGAGAGCGCTTTTTATCTGTCTCGTACGAAGCCCGAGATTGAGGCTAAAAAGGGTTGACTCAACAAGAGAGTGCTTTTATATGTCTCGTACGAAGCCCGAGATTGAGGCTAAAAGAGTTAACTCAACAAGAGAGTCTTGCAAAGGTGATTGACCCAACAAGAGAGTAATTTATACTCAACAAGAGAGTGATTTTCTGTCTCGTACGAAGCCCGAGATTGAGGCTAAAAGGAGATTGACCCAACAAGAGAGTCTTGAAAAGTGATGGACTCAACAAGAGAGTCTGAAAAAAGGTTAGCTCCGCTTGGGGGAGGATCATTGTACAAAGCCCAAGAGAAGGCTGACTGTGTTGAGGAAAAATCTTTATACAAAGCCTAAGAGGAGGCTATCTTACTACTGAGGATTAGATCCATAGGCAGGCCCAAGGGTGGGGAACTCTCATGAGAGATACCGAGTTTCTGCTGGAGATTGATCTAGAGTGATCGGTGTTTTTTCCTATGTTTGAAAGGAAATTGAGAATGTCTTTGAGACTCAAGGGGTTTTAGATTGTCCAAGTCTACTGGTGTTGAAGAGTTTTATCTTTTGTAGGATACCCAAAAGAGGGCAAGGGCCTTAAGGGATGAGAATCAACCCTAAAGTGGCTTGAGGTTTGACACTGGAAAGACTGCTCTAGCAAAGGATGACTAAGTTCTGTCTTATACCTTTAAGAGGTCATTAGGATCCTTGTATTAAGCCCAAGAGAAGGCATGAGAACTTCTAAGAAGCCGAAGGGTCCTTGTACAATGCCCAAGAGGAGGCGGAGATGCTTTTAGGAAGCCTGTGGGTCCCCAAACCAAGAGAAGTTTAAGAAATGCAATTCACAGAGAAGATATCATTCCAGGAAAGTTCGAGTATTTGGAAGAAACTCAAGAGATGCTATTCACGGAGAATAGATCAACTCCGGGGAGTAGAATTTCTTTGACAATTTCTAGGGGTGACAGTCTAAGAAATGGTTCACCAAGAATACTGCCTTTCTCTTTGTTCCATATTGATTAACCCCAAGAGAAGGGAAGACTGTATTTGGAAATCCTATGGGGATCTAGTCTTGACTGTATTTAAGAGTGACCAACAGGGCTTTACCTAGTTCTAGACGTAGTTGCCGGGGAAAACTCTAAATAACTATACGAGTATATATACAGTTGATATATGACAAGTATTTAAAGGAGTATAAAAGAAGACTAACCATGCGCAGCTTCCCACAATACAGTTATGTATATGAAAGCATTTAAAAGAATGAAAGAAGACTAACCATGCGCAACTTCTAACAATACAGTTATGTATATGAAAATATAAAAGAAAGCGGATAAACACTTACCCGTTGTAGAGCTTCCATGTTGTTTTGTTAAGCTTCCATGCTGTTTTGTTAGTTGTTCAACAAAGAAAGTTTTGATAGAAACTATACATTTGGATTCAAAATCAAAGGAGAAAGTATTTTGAACAGAGGTCGGGGCTTACAGCTCAGGGAGAGGCCCAAATTTTAACAGTGATGGCGCTGTTGTTTTGTATAAGGACTTATACAACGACTGTGGCCCAAAAAGTTTTGGTCAAAAGGGGATTGGGTCTTACACTCTATTAGAGGCCCAAAGAGTTTGAAAATGAATAAAGATAGGTCTTATAGCTCAAGGAGAAGCCCAGTTAATTTTGTTAAAAAGGCGACGATCTCGCCGAACATTTGAAAATATACAGAGGGACTTATACAATGTGTGAGGCCCAAAAGGTATTATTTACAAAGGGGTTGGGTCTTACACTCTATTAGAGGCCCAAAAGATTTTTAAGAAAAGGAATGGGACTTATAGCTCGAGGAGAGGCCCAGATGATAATTTAATTGAAAAATGGCGATCGCGCCGAGGTTTAAAAACACAGTGGGTCTTATACGATTACCGAGGCCCAAATTATTTTGGTTTTCAAAAGGGGTTGGGTCTTACACTCTATTAGAGGCCCAAAAGTGTTTGAAAAATATTTGTGAGGGTTGAATTAATCAAAACTCTAATTTTGTTAAAAAAGGAATTAATTTTGTTTAAAAATTAATAAAAATTGATGAAAACATGTGAAAAATGGGTGGTGATCTTGGATCAATGTTTCAAAAATCAAATTTTTATCCACAAAATGATTGGAAACCAATTAATCTTGGAAAATCAAGAAGGAAAAAATATTTCAAATGTTAAAAAACAAATAAACATTAATTCTTTGCAAAAATATCCAATATATGAAATAAATAATATTTTTGGGAAATTTTGGTAAAAAAAAATATTTTAACATTTTTGTGAATTATTAAAAAAAGAATCAACTCAAAATCATTAAAATTCAGAGAGAAATTAATTTTTGAATCAATTAAATAAAATCACAAAATTAAAATATTTAAATATTTGAAAAAAGGCGCCAAGAACACACCAAGAACACGCGCGGGTTCTGGGTTTGGCTTGATTTGCATTTTCTCTCCAATCTCACTGAATACTTGATGAAATCACACAATCTACATATCAATCTGCTCGTTTTCACCTCACGATTATGTCTATGGTCTTTAATTTCATTTATTTTAAGCATGGAATAAGAAATCAAGACAAAACCTCAAGAACCCTAAATTCTACATGAAGACTGAGAAATTCTATACACGATTTATTCAAAGTAATTAATTGAGGGGAAACATTCGATGCATGATTATGAACATTTGGCAAAAGTATTGTGCGAGAAAATATGCATAGATTAAGAGAGGACCAAGTTGAGGCTTACCTCTTGCAGCTGGTGATCGTGTTTTGTGTTGGAGATGTTACAGCTTAATTCCAATGATGTGGACAGCTTCCCTAGGTGCTATGGAGTGTGTCTGAATGCTTGGAGTGGTTGGAAACAAGCTGGAACTTAAGATGGTACCCCAACTGCAAGTCTGCTAAAAGCTTGAGCAGCTGGATGGTGATTTTGTGAAATTGATGTTCCATATGTTGTTTAAGTGTTTAAACCACTTCTATATGATGTTTATGAGATGTGTGTGTGATTGGTTTGGTTGGAATGACTCTCAAACTCAAAACCCGATAGTGACTTGCTTTAGAAGGCAAATTTGGAGTGAAAGAGGAGATTTTGAGGAAAGCAACAATTTGGTTGCTTTGGTGTACTTAAACTGAGCACAAATGAGCTCTATTTATAGTAGAGCAAGTTTTTTTTGTAAGCAATAGTGAATGGCTGCTGGATCAGATCACATTTAATGGCTTTGGCTTGGTGGCATTTCTTCTCATGCAAGGCAAACTAGCCTCTCCCAAGAGCAGGGCTATGTCTTGACCAAATCCACATTCTTCATATGTTTTAATTGTTTTTTAAGTGAGCATCTTGACTGAGTAAAGTGGCTTTGTTGAAAGTGCCCTATTTCACATAAATGCCTTTGAATTCAAGGCATATATGCCAAAAACTCATCAATTCCCAATGACAAGCATTTGGCATTTCAGTCCAAGTTTGTTGGTTGGATCAGATGCATTGTGATCAGATTGGATGAATTTGGCATAGTGATCCTTGGCTTTGACTCAGAAATCGTGTAAGGCAAGAAAACATGCAAACTGATTTTTCCATGACAGCCTTGCCATGGTGTGTTGCAGCAGCCATAACTCTTGGCTCAAGTTGATTTGTTTCATGCCAATAAGTTCTTTGAATTCTCAGGAACATTTGCAAAAACATTGATGTTTACAGTTGGAGTTGATTCCCTTTCAACTATGTGAAAAAACCTCACAAGTTTTGGTGTTTTCAACAAAATCTGTCTTGGACAGAATTTTGTCTAAGTGTTGGAAAAGATGCATTTTCATGTTTTTAGTGATTTTGGTCCAACAATAACTCAGAATCCATGAAGAATTAGAATGAGATGTAGTTTAAGCTTTTGTAGTATGCCATGGGAGCTACAAATCCAGCTTTGGACCATCCAAAATGGTTGCTTGGATCTCAAGTTATGATCCTTGGAAGTTGGTACCCTAGCCACTTTGTTCTATAACTTAGAAAAATTCTAAGTTTTTTTATGGTTACCCATTTTACAAGTTAACTCACTTTTTTTGGTTTTTCTTGATGAATGATGATTCAAATCATACATTAACATTGTTTTAGGGTTAAGGAACCATAATTATGAAAAATCTCAAAAAGTCAAACTTTGACTTTTGTGCACAGTTGACTTTTTAATAGATGAATTTCAAATTGTGCGATCCTCTATGAAATCAAGTCCTTGACCTAAATCAAACTTGATGGATATGTTCCATAGGTGTTATAGGGTGTTTTGAATCATGTCCCAGGGTTTGGGAGCATGCTTTGGTCAAAAGTCAAAGGCACAGTTGACTTTTTCTTCAAAACCCTAATAGTGGTCCAGATGAAATTGAAACTTGTGAATCAAGCTTCTTGGGTCAATCCATTATTGCAAATGGATCAATATGATGTATTGGAGACCCTCAAATCATGTCCTGAGGTCTTGGCTCATGTTTTGTCCCAAAAGTCAACTTAGGGGTGAATTAGGTCAAGAAACCCTAATTCCTGATTTTTGGTGAATGCATCCCCTGAGGCTAAATTGACTTGATGATTGGGTCCATGAAGTCTCTTTGAGTATCTTGGATTATGCTTTGAAGTATTGGCTCATGCCCAGATGAAAATTTCCACCTGGAGGCCTTGGTCGACCAAAACCCTAATTTGGTGACACTGACGATCTTGAGGCTTAATCCACTTGGAATGCTGCAACCTTGTGCTTGATTCCTGATGTGGGAGTCCTCTTGATCCTTTGTAGGAGTTTGAGAGGTTAGACAAGTTGAAGATCATGTCATTTCTTGATTGATCCTTTGTCTAAGGGCTCTGAGAGAGCTTGAAACCCTCATTCCTGTTTGTGGTGAATGCTCACCCATCTTTGGGGAGACTGATGAGGCATAATGACACATCCATATTGTGGTGATGATTTTCTCAATGATGGGAAATCTTGGTGGTCAAAATTTGGGGTATGACAATATCGTAAATTCTTGGGTGAGCATGCGAGGATAGGTGCTGAAGGCCTTATTATACAAGTAATTGACCCAAATCAGATGTGTTAGATGTCATGTAACATCCCAGGTATAAATATGTGCATTTGAATTTATTTTTGTGGTAACCCGTGTTACAGAGCAGGTTATGTGTTTTGATGTGTGTGACACCCTTGTGGTTATGTTTTCTAATTAAAATATCTGATTATTGTTTTGGGGTATAGAAGGGTGTTACAATACCGTCCAATATACATAACAGTACACTATCCTAGTTTTAACATCACTCAAAAATACAAAAACACTCACACATAGCCTATATATAGTGTGATGGCCAATTAAGGTTCTCATTATTCTCAAATGGGTCATCCTGACATCCACTCATATTTAAGCACATATCTAATTAATTAATTAATTAATTACTAAATAGAAATCTAATTAACCTTTTAAATTTATTTGACCACTTAATCAATTTAGGTTCTTAATTTTGATAAATAGCTAATATAATTAAGATATATATATGCCCACATAATAATGATTGGAATATAATAATTACATAATATTTAAATTATAAAATATTCCAACAATCTCCCACTCGGGCAATATATTTTTCATAATTGTATCAAAATTCTTTAGGCGCGCATCTAAATGCTATTTATCTTTAGATTTTAACTTTACAATCTGGTCCACCTCATACATCAATAATGGGACCACCATGGCTGTTGTCACTAACCTATAACGTGACGAAACCCTGACGACCACCACATAAATGTACTTGATGACATAGATCCATATGGATGAATGTCATGGAAATTTCATGTAATGTGATCTCTGAATCATGCCTATTTGCAACTAATCCAACTGAATTCTTTATTGAGATCAAACAGAAGTTTACAAATTCAACATATTTGCATAAACGATTTAGAAATGGTTATAATAATAATAACCTCATAAACTTTATTTCTGCCGATAATATTAACATAAAGTATGTATCGATATCAAAACAATATTATAAAACATAAAGAAGGAGTGACTCTCACTATTCTAGGACATCCTTAATGACAATAATCATATGAAATACCTTATATGTGAAGTCTTTGATTAGTAAGTCAACCATCATAAAATTTCTATCTATATGTTCTATCCTTCAGCAACAACAACTTATAAGTCAATGAACTTTATAAAATAGTTGTTGAAACATTATCCGACTGACTTATGTCACAATATAGCTCGAGTTGTCTTTCAAAACCTTTTACTATATACAACCAAGTGACATAAATACTTAATCATTTCTTGAGTTAGATTGTCCATTATATATAGACATCCAAAAGGATCAGAGTCGAACATCTTGATAATCTCCAAATCATTCGATCTCTAATATGTGAGCACAAGTCTTTTTGTTCTCTATAAAAATCCTTATGGTTGCCTCATTTTAACAATTCAAATTTTGAATTTTCATATCTGCCAAATGATCTCATTATATATACGCTTATTTCGGATGCATATACATAAGATAATACATAAGATTCCCCAAAACCGAAAAAGTATAAAAAACTTAATTTTCTAAATTTCCAGATTCTTTTATTTTGGACAATGATTGAGACTTAATAGTCTCCCTTGATAATTGAGACATACCCTAGTTTATTATATTTCATGTTAGTTTTATTTTCAACTTTATTGATATATACATAGATCTTTTGTGATAATCGGATGATACCTTGAGAATAATCTCTAAGTATCTAAATATCTAATACAAAAGAGATGTGCCTAAGATTTTTCCTCGCTAAAATTTTGTTAGAGATTTCTTGGTTTCACACAACAATCATATATCATTGCTAACTAAATAAAATCGACACATTAAACTAGGAACATAAACTTACTCCCACTGAACTTGTAAAACCCAATAATTTTTCATAATAAACATCTCAAAACCAAACCATACAATTACCTTATGAAATATTGCGGTATCAATAATGAGACAATTTTATTAACTCATAAACGAATTTTATCCATTCGCAAACCATAAACTTTGTATCTATTGACACAAAATTATCTCCCATTGCACCATATTGTATTTCTTAATGTCGCCATTAAGAAACACTAACTTAATATCCATCTTATGAAGCTCCATAATTATAACAAGTAACAAGTGTCATAACTATCATAATAGGGCATTTCAATCATACCAAATAGAAAATTTCTCTTTTTCAGTCAATTCTTCATGACACTTGATGCTCTAGTTCATGAGGATGTTGAGTTTGATCTTCAATGATTAATTTCTTAATTAAATTGAGAGGAAGAACAATAATATTCATATAAGGGTCCAAAATTTCTATATAAATAACAATTATATGATTTGAGTCAGAACCATTCTTTCCCACTCAATTTTGTTCTTTGACCATGTCTCTCCCCCAAACTCAATATTCTCAAGATACATTACAAAATTTGTCTCAAAATAGTCTTTAATTTGAGACTAAAGTTTATATTTCTCAAACTTTTCAACAATTCTAGATTGTCACAAGTCATGACTGAATTAACTATAATAATATTTATATTTAAAAGACAAATTGAATTAATCATTAAAAAAAGGGTTAAATGTAAAACACCCCCTGCAATGAAGGCGAATTTTGGTTAACCAACTTGTAATTTTTTTTTGAATACCCCCTGAAATATTAAAATTCTATGTCTTTTATCCCCTAAGCGTCAAAGTTACATCCTTGTAGTAGTTTTTTATTGTTTACCCCTCAGATTCTGTTCAAATTGCACGCTTAAGGGGTAAAACAAATATATATATATATATATATATATATATATATATATATATATATATATATATATATATATATATATATATATATATATATATTACAGGGGGAATCCAAAAAAATAAAAATTACAGGGGTAAAGCGAAACTCATCTACATTACCGGGGGTGTTGTATACTTAACCCTAAAAAAAAAAAGTTATCATATCAAAACAAAACTATATTCATTCACCAAATTGTCTTTTAAATACAAATTTAAGCTTATAATAACAATCTAAAATAGTTAAAAATAAACTTTAAATAATATATCAATCTTTACCAAATGTGTCCCCTTTAAAATGATATATCTTTCAACACTATTGAACATTTATCAGTTCAGTTTATATTTTCTTATTATTCTTTATTTGTCCATATCCTTTGAGGTATTTACCAAATGAACACTATTTTATTTTCTCTTACTTCAATCTTTTCTTTATTGCACACTTTATGAAATTATTCTATTAAAGAATAATTTCTAACTTTAATAGCTATAAACTTAATTGTGTAAAGAGAATACCATATGCTAAATTTTTGACAAAGTCACCTAATAAAAAGTCATCTCTCCAATGAGAGTTTGTTTTTTGCTTTATTCCATTAGAAGCACTAGAATTTAAGTAAAGATAATATGACAAATTTTATGTCATCTTAAATAAAACCTCTAATGTCTCTGGATTGCAAAGCTTTAAGATCATATACCTGTGTAATTTGGAATGTACTCACTTTTTAAACTTGAGTCTCACTTTAAATACTAAATTGTGAGAGAATTTGAGTTTCTCCATCCTTATGTAAGGTCTAGATCAAAGAACATAATGTTCATATTTTAATCCTAAAAGTTAAAACTTTTGAGAATCAAAATATAACTTATTTTGCAGATACATAAAATATACTAGTTTATAGGTAACAAAAAAATATACTCACCAAAAATACCAAGTGCATCACTCATGTCAAGTCTTTAGACAACAACATCAATTCCTAGTGATATTTTTTTACAATGACCAAACATTGACAATTAATATTGATAAATAATAAATCCTTATAATCGTCACATGTTTACCATCATAGGTGTGAATGTAATTCACCGAATACTTTCATAAATTTATGTTCACACTACTTTATTAGGCACATCAATAAATTATCATAGAGACATGCAGATATTTAATCGTAAATTATAAGACAAAAACAAGATACCATACATACCATTAATCCACAATCTTTAATTGCCAAGAATTAACGGTAAGCGGTACTCTCAAGTAATTATTAAACATTGGTAATAAGTTCTGTCAGATAATGCGCGTCTTTCACATCAATCATTACCCACATGAAAAAAAAACTTAATAATTACCACATATCCACCATCACAGGTATGTAACTATCCGGCCAAACTGTGTATTCCTTTTGATCGACTATAACAGCTCGCAAGAATAATTGCATACCACATCTTTTGTAACTTGTTGTTTCAACCAACTCAATCACAATTACTAGACAATTTAATAAATTAAATGGAAAAGATCTTAAATTTACAAGGTGTTAACCATAAAATGTAGGTCGGATCCGTGAGTTTTGTCGCATTGCTCATAATCATAAAATTACTTAGCGGCTCTTAATGTGAGAACAAATGAAATAAAAAATTATGATAGAAAATTAATAACTATAAAATTCAAACATTATAATCAAGGTATAAAGCAAATATTCAATTTTAAATCAAATAAAAATTAAATCTTTATATATAGCAAAAAAATTATTTCATGCTAAAATTGATTCACAAACATACTCAATGATTCTTTAAATAAATAAAAAAAATATTTCAGAATCAAAGTTTTCAAAAAAAAAAAAATAATAAATAAATAAATGAAACAAATCTTCATATGCTTATAAATAAATCATAAATCTAAAATTTAAATTCCCTAAAATTTAAAGAGTCAAAACCTTAATTTTAGTACTTATCAAAATTACATCACAATATTTTGAGTTTCACTATTAAGGGCTATATAAAGGTAATTGATCTTATAATTTTGAGAGACATTCAAAATATTAAAAAAATCATAAATAATATATAATAACTAAATATATATTAAACAAATTAGTATTTGCCTTATCTCTAAAAAAAAACCAAAATTTTCACAAATATTTTTCTTTAAAAAATATTTAAATTTAAATTTTCAAACAAATCTTTATCACAAACATTGATTTCAAACAAATCTTCCAAACATATATATCAATATTGAAAAAAAGAAAACCATAAACTTCAAATATATGTTTCATGATCTAAAATAAATAAATAAAAACATTGAAGTTTAGAGGACAAAACTCAATAAACTAAACATGAAGACCTGTTTTGATACCACTTGTTGGAATTAATTTATATATATATATATATATATATATATATATATATATATATATATATATATATATATATATATATATATGTGTGTGTGTGTGTGTGTGTGTGTGTGTGTATAAGCTAGGATCTATAACATGTTAATTTACCAGGATTAAGATTAGGAATACCTGGACAATCTAATCATTGACACGACAATTTTATACTTTCGTGAAACACAAAGTAAAGAGAGACGAGTGACGAGCACTCGTTGGCTTGTATGGTTCTTCCTCAACTGGTACTCCTAATGTCTTGAATAGATAAATTGATTTTGTACGGTATAGTGGGGACCATAGCATATATATATAGTGTGATGACCATTTAGGGTTCCCATTTTTCTCAAATGGGTCATCCTGACATCCACTCATATTTGAGTCTATATCTAAAATTTAATTAACCTTTTAAATGTAGTTGACCACTTAATCAATTAAGGCTCTTAATTTTGATAAATAGCTAATATAATTAAAATATATATGCCCACATAATAATTATTAGAATATAATAAATACATAATATTTAAATTATAAAATATTCCAACACTAACATAATCAAAAAATATCATATCATAAATATGGATAGTTAATAGTGGTTCGGTTCGGTTCGGTTCGGTATGTTTTAGTTCAGTTCGATTTAGTTATTAAATTATTTGATAAATTGTGATTCGATACATAAATCAAAGAGAACAGTTCAGTTTTTAACGACAGTTACATTTTTTTATATGATTCTTCAGTTTTATGGATTTTTTAAATGACCTGGTGAGAGAGCTTAATTCATCATTAATTTGGAAGAGATTGTGCTAAACTTAATCTGTGGTGGCAGCGCTTACGAGTAAATTTCAGATATATCATTTACATTGTAATAGTATAGCTCTAGACATAAGAAAAAAATGCATTGCTTGGACATCACAAAGCAACAAAAAGTCAGATAATTAAGTAGACCGACGAACTGATAACCCAAAAGAAATACCACTAAAAAATAAGTAAGGACACAAGGAAAACACCCACCTACCCCCTTCTACTACAAAGTACAACACCCGCGCTAGCCACCAGAAAAACTTGAAAAAAAGAAGCAGCAAAATTGCACTAAAGGATTGTAGCAAAACTATTCATCTGAAACAATTTGGTACCAATCCAAAGTTGGATATGGGAGGAAAGCATGCCATATACATATCATATGACCATGGTTATAGAGTATGAAATTCTTGAATAAGACTGTAAATTCATGAATATTTTTAGTAAGATAATGACTACTACAACTACAATTACTTTACAATAAGCAACAAGGATAATGCCAAACACTGAGGTAGACACATAAGCTCTCATTACCATTCTATTATTGAATTATAACATGTAGGCACACCATATTTTGCATTGATTTGATAAAAAAACCTACATGCCCAAGTAACATGACCATAATCCAGATACATCTCATCTAAAGTCGTTTCTAGTAATGTCATCCCTAATAACAAAGTTCAAATAACATGTTCAAGCAACTCTATCTATCTAACAACGTAGCACACAAAATTCAGCATATGTTTGGCAACAAACATGTGAAACATTTTAAATAGGGCCACATCAACATACAAAATTTTTAAATTGCGCTTAAAAAATCAAGTTTAAAATAATGATAATATTTTGAAATTATGTGCTTGCAGTTGTAGGTTCAATTAAGAAGTGATCAAAGCGAAGTAAGTTATATCTATTATGATTTTGATGATGACAATTTTTGACGATGCAAATTGAATCAAAGACAAGCAAATATTTTAAGAGCTAAAAAATTCACAAGATCATTTGTTCAAGCTCTTCTTTCGAATAAAGCCAAAGAGTTAGGATTTTATGATCACCATTGATTTTCTTTAATGATGGCATCTAACTTGAATGTATTTCAAGCCTCATCTTCAATAACACTCAAGCAAGTGCTTATATGATTGGTGTATTCGGCTAAGTATTGATGCTTTAGAGGGTGAAAGAGAGGAAGTGTGAGAGCTTTCCTGACCGTATCTGAGTGATCAGTGTTTTGTAACGTTTTTTAAAGTAATATGTATAAATCACACACTCACTAAAACTTTTTTAGAAATCCTTTATCTCTCAAATAAAACAACCTAAAAATATTTAGGATCCTAGTCATATGAATTAGGAACCTTTAGAATAATTTGGACACGTGTTTTTGAATTATTCAACCGATTGGAGCATATTCCCAATAATTTAGATGAAAGAAAACTTTTTCCATAATTGATTGTGACAGTGTCTTAATAAAAGGTAACAACTCTCTATTAAATATTTCTAAAATGGCCATTTAAAATCAATTATTTAGGGCATCCAATCGATTGGGATAAGTACCCAATCGATTAGACCATTAAAGTATCCCATGCATTGCTTCCTTTTTTAATTCCACCTTTGACCTATAAATATAGGCCTCTCCCTTCAATATCTCACACCTAGAATTGTGATCTAACTCACTCTCCTCACTCTCTCTCTCTAAAATATTTTTCTACTTTCCCTCACTTTAATTTATCCATAGGGCTTTGAGATAGTCCTTATGTTTATGTGAGGAAATTATTTCTATAAAGAGTATATTTGTAAATTCACCTAGAGCTATTTTTTCTCTTGAGTGAAAATCTATTCTTAGGAAGTATTTGTTTGGGTTTGAAGCTAAACTCGTTAAAATTTTTGGTTGGGGGATTTAGTATTAAGTCGCCGATTGGCTTATGAGCCGAGTCAATTAAGGAAAATCTCGCTTTCTGGGTTCTTGAAGATAACCAATGAAAAATATTCTCTTAGATTCTTTAGCTTAGCTCAATGTAAAATCTCTACCTGGTTCGAGATCAGCCTAGTGTAAAATCTCGATTTAATTTATGGTTATCCCGTTTAAAACCCTAGTTCAGTTCGGATGATAGCCAATTCAAAACTCTACAATGGTTCGAGATAATGAAATTATGTTCTTAAGAGGACAAATGTTAAACCAAATGGTTAAACAATGGTGTTCAACATCTTACACCAGAATTAACAAACAATTGATAAAAAAGATATTGAAAGAGAAAAGCAATAAAGGAACACACAAAATTCTTAACCCAGTTCGATGAAACCACGCCTACGTCTGGGGAAAACCCTACCCAAGAAAGGAAATTCACTATCTTGAATTAGAATAATTATTCTTATAGGAACTACAATCCCATGTTGTTTAATGTCTCTTCCTAATTCTAATGACTTTCTATTTAGGTATCCTCCTAAGTATGAGAACCCCTATCACTTTCTTTCAATCACTAATCCCAAGTGATTGTTCCTTCAATAATAACTTATATAATTATGAATTACAAGTAAACTAAACAAACCAACACCATGCCTTATGAAAGAGGGCACTAGCATGGTGTACAAGAAACACAAACATAGGACTCAAATAAAACCCAAATCAGTTTGAAAAAAATTTTTATTAAATCATAATGCATAAAGGTTGAAGAAGATTTAATTGGATATGATTTAATTGAAAGATTTGGATTTTTTTTAAATAAGAAGATTTGATTTGATTGATTTTGCATTTAAGAAAAGATCTATTTGAATATGCTTTGAAGGGTGATTTGGTTCAGATTTATTTTGTCAGAGATTGTGCATAAATTGATATACAAAGATATTGATTGAAGATTTATATTCCATGAATAAATCTTATTGGATTTGTTTTTAATTACTAGATTTGGATATAACGCATATACAATTATTAAAAATCGTTTACTTGAGAAGTTGGAATTATGATTTATATCTTATGCACAATCTTGGACAAAATATTCCATGAGTAAATCTTATTGGATTTGTTTTTAATTACTAGATTTGGATTTGCACTTAATTAGAAAATCCCCAATCTATATTAAAGTTGATTTAAAATGTGGTTTAATTTTTGGCAAGACAATGATTAAAAATCGTTTACTTGAGAAGCTGGAATTGTGATTTATATCAAGTAAAGATTTTAATTGATTTGTTTAAGATTCAGAATTGTGTTATGGGGATAGATGTCAAGCCATATGTTCAATGATCTATGAGATATCTTTCTTAGGCTGGTTACTTGGAGAGCAAGATAAATTGAAGTATGTATTTTCCTTTTATGATTTATTTCTATCTTTTACCAATGTGTCAATTAGATTTATTTGGCAGATTGAATAAGATTAAATCTAATTATTTGGGGATTTAAATTTGAATCAAAACAAATCAAATCTTTTTGTTGGAGGTTTTTGAAAAACAAATCAAAACAAAATCCTCTACAAATCTGGACGTCATCAAATCTTATGCCTATTGGAGAAAAGCCCAGAAGTTGCATTGCTAGTTAAGGAGATTCAAACTTAACATTTGAATATAACGCATATATTGACGATCTAGTGTGCTAAGGTTTGGTTCTTTGAGTCTTTGTAAGTTTTTTTTTACACCTCTATAAGAAGCCTAAACTGAATATTCAAGGAATTGAGGTTGATTATTAGTTAAGTTGCAATTCAAAATCCATAAACTCTTTATTGTATTGATCACTAGGGTTAGTGGTTGAGAGAAAGTGAGAGGGGTTCTAATATTTAGGGTGAGTCCTGAATAGAAAGACACGGGTCATATTAAGAAGAGATGCATGAAACAAGGAGTGTTCATCTAGGACACTTTGTACTAATACTATTGATAGTGAATTTTCTTTTAGGTTAGAAGCCCCATAAATGTAGGTATTGTTGCACTGAATTGGGTTAAAGTTGATCTTTTATTCCTCACTCCTCACTCTCTATAAAACTATTTTTGTTTGCTTTCTCTTACTAATGTTTACCTGTAAAGCTTTCAAGAAAGTCGATTTACAAGTGAGGCAATTGTAATTCTTGAAGTATAGATTTGTAAGTTCACCAAGGAAGTTTTGTTTTTAACTTGGTTGAACATTTCATCCATCTAGGGATCATTTAATTGGGTTCAAAGATAAACAAGTTAAAATCTTGGTTTTGGGGATTTAGTTACTAAGTCACCACTACATTTCGAGATCAACCTGATACTAAAATCTCATAGGTTCTTCGTTAGCCCAATATAAAACCAAAGTTCGGTTCAAGATCATCCTAGTGTTAAAAGTTATTTTCGGTTTGAAATTAGTCTAGTGTTAAAAACTCACAGGTTCTTGGTTAGCTTGATATAATATCAAGGTTCAAAATTAGTTCGTGTAAAATCTTGGTTTGAAGCATGAAGACTAACCACTCCAAGTTTCTTATGGAAAGGAGACTAACTGCTTTGATCCATCGTTTGGAAGGAAAACTTATCGCTTCTCTCTGCATTTACTATTCTGTTGGAAGTTAGCCACAAACTTCACTTTTCTTGTATAAGGGGGTTCGAGAGTTCAATCTACTAAAAGCTCTTAAGTATTATTGGATACTCATAAGATCTTATCTTGTGGACAAGACTAAGTCTCTTTTGACTGAACCATCATTATTCATGGTGTCTTCTTTCTTCCCTTAACTTTTACTTTCTGCATTTTACTTTATGAGCTTTATTTTCCGTTACATACTTTCAAAAATGTTCTAAAATTATTTTAAACTGTGAAATTAATTCTAAAAACTTTTAAAAATCATTTTTTACTAAACACATAATTCAGCCCCTCTTGTGTGTGAAGTCACATATCCAACAAGTGGCATTAGAGCCTAACTCTTATTTAAGGACTAATCACCTCAAGAGTAAGAAAACTTCCAACATACCTTTAAAGGGATCTTTCCTAAACACACCATCACCTTTCAATAGTAGTGGGTTTGAATTATGGAAATCTAGGTTTAAAATTTTTAGTTAAAGTATCAACTATGAATTATGGGAAAGTATAATCATGTATGTTTATCCCTACTTACCAAGTAAATGGAAAAGTAGTAGATAAACCTGATTCCCTTTGGACCAAAGAAGAAAAGAGATAATTTAAAATTGATTTCAATACTAAGAGTTTTATAGTATTGTCTCTAGATGATAGTAAATTATTTTGTGTTCATAATTGCAAAACCGTCAAGGGAGTATGGGATACTCTTGAATTAATATATGGAATTTCTCCAAGTATCCAGCAAGAGGAGATGGACACATGAGGCGAAGAAGACGAAGATACCACCTTTAAATGTTTTTCAATGTTTATAAATATTATAAATTATATTGGAACGCTTATCACTAACCAATGTATAATGATTAAGAATTGAAAGTTTAAATCATTCCTTAAATCGAAAGATCAGAACCTTTATGAATTTCAGAAGAAAAAAAATCAAGAAAGAAGGAAATCATAGAGAAATTGAATAAGATACTTCAATTACTTAAAGATAAAGGAGAGCCTAAAAACTGAAGAATTGCCAACTTTATCAAACTCTTATCAAACATCTCCAATAGTTTCCTTCAAAAGAAGATACTCAGTAGTTGAGTGATCTTTGGAAGATTCAACATCAAATGAAGGAACCTTGTGTGTAAGAAGTTAAGAAGTATCTTACAGTGGAATCTTCGAAATAAGAAAAAGGAGGAGAGACATCAACCTCAGGGAGAACTATAAAAGAACCTTCTTCCAATGAAGAAGATGAAGTCTACTTAAAAGCATCCTTCGAAGAAGAAAATGCTAAGGCAACTAAACCATCCTACAAGAAATTGCTTAGAATTAGTGCTAGGTTGATTAAATAGAATGATAAACTTAAAAAATGCAACTAAAATCTTAAGAAATATTTCGGATCTCTTGAATAAAGCAACAAATCCCCTATGTTAGAAGTAACTAAAATTAGAAACTCAAGAGAAACTTGTGAGACTTGTGTCTCCCTGAAAAAGGAAGTAATTTATTTGCATGAAACCCTAGGTAAGTTTACCCAAGGGAAAGAAATGCTTGACTTTATTCTATCAAGTCAAAGGTATTTCTTAAATAAGAATGGACTAGGATTCAAAGAGGATAAAAAAACTGATAAAGGTGTATATCACAAGAAAAAGAATCGTCCAGTTTATAAATGCACACACTGCAAAATATTTGGCCACTTAAAGCTCTTATGCTTTGACAAATTGAAAAAGGTCTAAAAGGGATAACCCTAGACCTTCTAGAAAAACTAATGCACCTGAACCCTAGAAATTTTGGATACCAAAGCTAACACCTTAGTATTTTTTAGGTATGATTTTTAGCTTAAATCTTTAATGATAATCAATGGAGTTGTGCAAAACAATAGATATATTCTTAAGTATACAATAAGTCTATGATATAATAATATATGATGATGGTATGAATGACAATAATCAAAGCAAGAGTTTTGAGAATATCTCAATGTTTGTGTTCCTTAGTGATCAATTAACTTCATAGTAGGTTGAATGGATATGTATGTGATGGACTTATCCATCCCGCTAGTTATACCAACTCTCGCATCCAACAATGCATAGAAAAGGATACACCATAATATTTCTGGTGTTCCCCTTTAAGGGAAGCTTTTATAAAATCCCTTTGATATTTAAGGTAGTACACTATTTTAAGGTTGAAATGATCGAAAAACACTGATTAATCCTTTAAAATAGTTATTTTAATTTTTCTCATCTCGATAAACTATTTCCACTAACCAAAAAATGAGTTTCTAAGTGATTTCTAGAAAGGAGGTGCAAATAAGATCAAACATGGGTACGACACAACATGTTGAAAATGGACCAGTCAATCGATCAACACTATGATCCAAATGATTAGATCATCTCTAAAATCAGAAACTCAAACGTTGGAGCACACCAAAATGTCTATTTGGATGAGCAATTAATGCAAAAGCTACTTGCCACGACTAATTCGTAAAACTTAAAGTTGCCTATCATTTCGCACTATCAACCAATCGATTGGACAAAATTTATATACAAAGTTAACTTTCTCATTATTCTCATATAATCTTACATTCTCTTTTGTATTGCATTAGAACACTTAAGCTCTTTCAATCATCTATCATCACCTCAAAAGGCACAAAAGAGAACTCACTCATCTCAATCATCACCAACCTATTTCTAAGAAGATTTATCCACTCAAGAGAAAGAGAACTGATTCAACCGGAACTATGTTAATAAGGAACTGCACGTATCTCGCAAATTGGATGTAGAAATCTTAAAGGACTCCTCCTTCATGGAAGCCTTCAAATTTTTCGGCCTAAGGAACTTCGTCTTTGAAAAACGTCAAGAGAGGTACCCCGAATTGGTAAAAAAGTTTAATGAAAATATTAGTTACAAAGATGGTATTATTTATTCTGAAGTTAAGAAGAACTTTATCACTCTATCTCTTGAAGAATTTGCACAACTTTGTAACCTACCCTTCATCGAAAACCTTGAAGGTAATGATTTTAACTTCTACATTTATGGTCACACTCTTATAATTGATCCTTATTTTGGAATTCTATCTCCATTCAATATCGACCTTGTATGCCCATTGTCATACCCCAAATTTTACCCCTAGATTCAGTCATCATTTGCATAACATTCTAGGTCAATCATTCATGCATAGCTAACCAATTGCCAAGACGTGTTTACTTTTTGTTCATCTGTGAATTAGGGTTTGACCTAAGAGGCTCAAAGGGTTGATCAGTCAAGGTTTTGGATGGATCATTAATAAAATAAGTCCTCATACATTTAAAAGACCTCCCTTCATCAAATATCAAATAAAAATTGCCTTCATTACAAGTTATCCAAGATCCAATTTCATCTGGCCATAAATTAGGGTTTGTCAATCAAAGTCAACTACATCTTTGACTTTTGATTAAGGCATGACCTCAAACCTTGGGAAATGATTCAAGACATTCAAATACACCCTTGGAGTCCATCCATGGTGTTCAAATAGCCCAAGAGATTGAATTCATTGAAGATCAAGAAATAAAAGTTCATCTGAAACACAAGCCATTAACTGCAAAGTCAAACCTTTGACTTTAGGGTTTTTGGTCAAATATGAGTTCCTAAAGTCAACATTCATTGAAAACATGTTTTATGATTGAGTTTGATCAAGAAAAATCAAGAGAATTGAGGTTACTTGTAAAAAAGGCAACTTTGAAGAAAGTGGATTTTTTTTCTAAGTTATGAAAAACCCTAATTTGGAGCCAACTTGCCAAAGCCATAACTCCCAATGCAAGCATCCATTTTTCTTGCTCCAAATATCAATTTAAAGAGCTCTTTACATACTACAACTTTGTCAATGAGGATGAATTCCCAAAAAGTTTTTAGATTTCAAGTTATGAAGCCATGAAGTTGGTGTTTCCTTCAAAATTGATTTCCAACACTTAGAAAAATTCTGACACAAATCTGCCTTGTAAAAGTAACCAACTTGTGAGCCATTTTTCATCATGGTCCATTTTGATTAAAGGAAAACTTAAAACATGAAAGTTTTAGAGCATGTTTCTATCTTTCCAAAGAGTATAAGAACTCATTGATACCATTTTTGAGCCATGAGTTTCGAAGGGGGAAAGTTTACCCTCCACACTTGAATTCTAGGTCATTCCATATGCCAAAACCTTGAGCAAATCCTACAAAACCTACCCAGTCTCATTATGCGGGTTTTGTTGCTTCTAAACCTTCACATAATTGATGATTTACACAGATCATAGATGCATTATCCACTTGTTTTGAGCATTATGCAATGGATTATGCCATTTTGGGAACAAAGTTCTCACTTCCATTTTAGAAAAGCCAATTTAATCACAATGTTAACTCTCCTTGAGCTTCCAATTTGTTTTTCTCCACTCAACCTTTTCTTTGATCAGAAGCAACTTGTCTGCACTTTACCATAACTTTTGGAAAGGTTTGTACTTGTCTTAGAACTTCACAAAATAAAACAAACCATCACTTTGATCCTAACCAAACCAAGTGAACTCCAACTTAGTGATTCCGCATCAATCTGACCTCCAACCTTTCCCTATAAATAGACGCTTGGTTCATGCCTCAAACACACAACAAAAACCTCAGAAACACTCTCAAACAAACCTTATTGCAGCATCTTAAAAACCAAACCTTCACTTGTGCCAAAAAAAAAACTCATTTTGCATAAACATCCTCATCTAAATTTCCACACATCAAACCACCAAACCAATGTCTCAAACACATCACAAAGCACTCCCTAGAGGTGTTCCAATAATCGCCTTCATCCAAAACCAGAAAAATAAAAAATCAACCTTCAAAACCAAAATCTATTGACTTTTTGCATCTTTCAAACCAAAACCATATTCTGACCCTCTACAAAAAATTTGATCATTGAGAATCAATCCTCAAACATGTCTTAAGCTGTTCACAACCTCATTTCCTAACTGTAACCACACTTTCATCAGAATCAAAATCACATTTTTTCTCATTTTTGCAAGAATGAGGGTGTAGATTGCTTGAAGTGATTCCAAGTGTTTCCAAGCATTCAAAAGGTTCCTAAGAGGTCTAAGGAAGCTATCCAAATCATCAATTCAATTCTGTAACAGCTCTTGAGGATTTTGGAAATTTGCTTCAAGAGGTAAGTTTTCTCTTAATTTGAACTCATGGAATCATGTTATATTTTGATCCACCTTGAACTGCAAATTTGTTAGTCATGATGTTTATGATGTTTTCCCTCATTTAATTTTTTTTTAATCAAGATAAAATTTATTAATTCAAAAAACAATACAACTCAAGGTGATCCCAAGGATCCAACCTAATTGTTATTTATCATGAATGAATGTGACTGTTTTGCTAGAATTGCAGATTAGGGTTCTTGAGGTTTTAATTATGATTTTTGAATTAGAGACATAGTTGGCTAAATTGATTATTACCATTGTGTTCCTTGTCAAAAAGTACACGAGTTTCATTTTTATTTAATTGTATTTCATTGAGTATTCAGAAAGTTGTGATTTTGTGAGAAAAGATTCAAAGATGATGAAGTTTCAGTCAAGAACGAAGGGCACGGTGCTTTCTCATATTTTCAAACTTACCTTAGCTTATGTTTTTCTGTTTCTAATAAATTCATGGATGTAATGACCACCCCAGTGGTAGAGCGCCTTGCCTTGCCCTCTCCTCTATCATGTCACGGGTTCGAGTCTTAGTGACTCCCCTTTTGCATTTTTGTGTTATTTTGTTTTGTGTATGCATTTCTGAAGCATTTTCAAAATATATATTTGTTCTTCCCATGTTTATCACACGCGCGTGCATGACCCAGTGATCTACTTTTAAACCTGCAACCAACCTGACTTGGGTTCAAACCCTCCCAAGGCCATTTATTTCTTTTTTAATACTTGTTTTTTTTTTTTTTTGCATTTTATTCACAACTTTGAAAGGGCATAACTTTGTGCTCCTTTGGCCTCTTTGAGTCACTCTTTTGCCTACATGTTCCTCACATTGTCTATTTTTTTGTAGTATTTTAAATTTCCATAAAATATTTATTTTTCACATACTTATGTGTAGTTAAAGTTAGGACTTTTTAGGGTTTGTTTTGGTCCCTAGTTGACTTCTTTGACTAATTTCTTGTTTTCCCTTGGCCATGTTGACTTGTATGAGTGTGGTGTACCATGTTTTGACTTTGTACTATGTTAATAACACGTTTGCCTTGAAATGTACTTGAGTTTATGGTATTTGAATGTTTTCTTTACCATGTTAAATTCCTTGCCTTTCATGTATAGTTTTGAACTTGTTCTCTTAACTTTTGCCATGATTCTTTCATACCTTATTTTAAATTTGTATGTCTACAAACCCATGTTTTCATCATCTTTGTTTATGTTTTCATAAGTGGTTTTAAACTTTAAATGACATGTCTTTACATGATACATAACTAGTATGATTACCATGACTTAATCTTTGTGGTTGTTTTAACCTTTGAACATGATCATTTAGAACCCTCACATGTACTTTAGGTTGTCACCTAAGTCTTGAACCATGTACAAATCTGTCTTCATGCTTAAGTAATGTCTTGACTTATCCATGTCTTGTTGAACTTTTGAACCTTTATCCATGTTTAAGTAATGTTTTGACATATACATGTTTGCCATGAAATTTGAATTGTTATCCATGTTTAAGTAATGTTTTGAGTTATCCATGCTTGTTTGAACCTTATCCATGTTTAAGTAATGTTTTGACTTATCCATGTTTGTCTTGTATTCATGATTAAGTGGTGTTACCTTGTATGATCCCTTGATTAACATCATGTTTGAATGTTATCTTTGTCACTTACAATTGATATCATGTTTGAATATCCTCCTTGCCCATTTCATCTCACATTCAGTTTGCTTTGAACTTTATTAAGTTATCCCTAGGTGATGTTAGCTTACTAGCTATCTTCCTTCTCTTTTCTTTTGTTTCCAAATACAAAGGAAAAGAAATTTTCATTGACTTAATGTCATATCTTGTTTAGCAAAGCCCTCCTTAGTTCCCTTTTGACTTTGTTAGAGTCATACAACTTTCAACTTTCAACTTAGACTTAAGTAAGAGTCTTTTTGAACTCTTGTAAGTGTTATTGTTATAAACACTTACCTCCCCCCTTTGGAACCTTGATCACTATCAAGTGTTCTTCACCCTTGTTTAGGTGAACTACGATTTCTCTGATTCCATCCTTGTTAGGATACGTAGGTACAAGATTGCGAAGTTTTGGCGAGCAAACAAACAATAGACTTTTAGGTCCTTTTCCATAGAACATTCCCAAACATAACAAACAATAATAACTGTCGCGGCCGGCAAAAATATTCGAGTCGCCACCATATTTTTTTAAGGGAAATAATGATAAACCTAAAAATCCTTAATCCCAAGGACAGAGATTCCTACGGTTCGGGAGTCGGTTAAGTGAGGGGAAGGTGTTAGGCACCCCTCACCTCCATTGTACTCAATGGGATCCTCCTTAGATTTTAGGGTATGCTTGTTTGTTTGTCTAAATGATTTATTTACAAAAGAAACCTAAGTTTTTTATTAATTATACTCGCTAGGGTTTACAACCCTATGCCTACGTACCTTCAATTTTGAAGGATCAGAGTAACCGTAGTTCACCTCCCCTATTCCTACCCCTTAATCCTATTCCCATACCCATTCCTAATCCTAAACCCAATCCACTATTTATACTCCTGGATAAAGAGTTCTATCCCTTGATCTATTGTTTATACTCCTAGATAAGGAGTTTTATCCCTTGTCCATTGTTTATACTCTCGGATATCAAGAGTTCTATCCCTTAATCCATTTATACTCTCGGATATCAAGAGTTCTATCCCTTAATCCATTTATTTATACTCTCGGATATCAAGAGTTATATCCCTCAATCCATTTATTTATACTCTCGGATATCAAGAGTTCTATCCCTTAATCCATTTATTTACACTCTCGGATATCAAGAGTTCTATCCCTTATCCCATCCCTTATTTAGACTCTCGGACCAAGAGCATTATCCCTTGATTTTATATCCCAAAGAAAGATCCCTTATTTTTATTATTAACATTTTCCCTTAATTTATTTAGAAAAAAAAAAGAAAATTAATTTTAATAATTTACAAAAAAACCCATATTTTAACCCTTATCCCAAAACCCTATTCCTTTGTTTATGCTCTCGGAAATTAGAGCTCTATCCCATGTTTAAACCCTTAAATATCCCTTTAGATGAATTTCCAAAATTCAAGAAAAATAAACATCCAAAACTTTATAAAAAAAAAAGCCAAACAACCCCTTTATTTTTCCCATTAAAAAGTAATTTTTAAAAAAAGGTTAAGTTGATCCAAAAACCTAAAAAAAGTTTAATATTTAATTAAAGAACTAGGTTAAGGGATTAACTTAATTACCACAAAACTAAATTTAAAACCCCAATTAAGTTAAGGAATTTACTTAATTATCCCAAAAAAACCCTAAATTTAAAACCCCAATTAAGTTAAGGAATTAACTTAATTATACCAAAAAACCCTATTTATGCCTTAATAAAAAAATCCTAATCAAATAATTAATTTAAGCGATTAATTTAATTATAAAAACCCATTTAAACCCTAAAAAATATCCTAATAAAATAATTAAATTAAATGATTAATTTAATTAAAAAAACCCTTTAAACCCTAATCAAAAATATCCTAAAATCCTATATTTTTTAATCCTAATTACCCACTTAAATCCTAATCCATTAAACTAATTAATTAATTTAATTATTCACCAAAAAAACCAGGGGAGTGCATTTTCTATTGACTTAGCAACTGGGCTTAGAATGGGGGTGCCAACAGTGATTAGGGCGCTAGGCCCAATCACACAAGATAATTCTGAGAAAAAAAAAGAAAAAAAACAAGCCCACGGTGGGAAGAAATCCACCCGTTTGACTCTCCCTGACCGTTGGATGGAGATCACACGGTTATCTCAGAAACCAACCCTATCCATTGATCCCTAGGTATGCTGAACGTATGGCCAAGATCGAGAGTCAATACGAACTCACGGTGAGCACGCACACATTGGATCCTTTGGTTGACTGGAAAGTCAACCGATCCTGGACGTCCCAGAGACGCCACTTGGCATAGATCCAAGGGCGCGCCGAAGGGGTATAAGACCCCACTTCCCTTCAGTCCCCCTCCCATTTTCCACTTTCTTTCTCTCTTTTCACTTTCCTCCTCTCTCTCACGCTCTCTCTTCTCTCTAAAACCTCTCCCTTCTCTCTACTCTTCATCCTCCGACCACCATCCAAAAACCCTCCGGTCACCGCCCAAACCCAGGTTCCCGGTTGAACTTCAACCGGAACCTTCATACCTCATGAACCCTAATCTCCCCAGCCCAGAAACCCATGAACCCTAACCCTACTCTTCATCCAAACCCAGAAAAACCCAAGAACCCCAAGAACCCTAAGGGTTCTGGGATGAACCTAACCCTACCCTATAGAACCCTAACCCTAAACCCTAAAAATTCCCAGAAACTCCCCCAAATCCCACGCAAATCCAACGATTAACACCACACGGAGGAGGATTTACAACAATCAATAACAACAAATAAAAGTTACGTATGCCTACCTCTCCCGCAGTGACACTGGTCGTATATTTTGGTTGTTTTTCCTCTTCTAATCCCTCTTCCTTTTCTTTGTTCGCAGGTGGGTTCGAGCTCAGAGGAATTAGGGTTCTAATGATGAACCCTAAGTCTCTATGTTATTGAGCTTTGAGTGATGGGTTTGTGGATTCGCGCAGCTGCAAGAATTTTTTGCTTCGGGTTTTCTTCCCTCCATCTGAATTTTGTCTTAGTTTTTATAGGTGCAAATTAAGTTTTAGGATTAATTAGCTTTAGATTTGTTTTAAGAAATTTTCGATGTAATTTGATTTGATTTGTACATCTGAGATTTGAATTTGTAATATTTTGTAATTTGATTCCAAAAATCAATGAAAAAGATATGGATTTGATTTGATTTTGTTTCACGCAAAATTAGGGTTTGCGTTTTGGGGACGACGACAATCTCACTCTTGGTCAACAAATTGACCACCAATAATAAACAAAAAATAAAATAAAAATAAAAATAAAACTAATTAAACAATAATAATAAATAATAAATAAGAAGGAAAATATTGATAACGTGAAGAGGAAAAAGCCCTAATATGACCACTTATTAAAAAACGATAATTATAAACTGAAATAAATAAAAATCAATTCTAATCTCTCCTAACCCTTAATTAATAATTAATGACAAAAATAATTATCCCTAATACCATATACTTAAAATCTAAATCCCAATTAACAAAGCCCTTAATAAGATTAACAAAACAAAAATAAAAGATATTTAGCTAATTACCAACTAAAATAAAAAACTAAAATTCTACAATATCCCCATTCAATTTTTTCTAAAATAATAAAACTCTAAAAATAAAACTCATTATCATAAAAACCTTCTTTTCTAGAATAAAAACCTAATTAATTCTACCATAAAAATCTAAAATAAAAATGAAATCCCCAATGAATTCTTATAATCAATAAAATCTCAAAAATAAAACTTTACCTTAAAATAAATGAGCGAAAATGAAATAGAAAATAAGTCTAAAACCTAAATGAATGTAAAACACTCTTTATAAACCCAAAACCCAAAAACGGGCCCGAAAGCAATAGCACACCCCCAAAGCCAAAATGGCATCCCCTAGTAACACTAAAAAACCCTACAAAATTATAGGTTAAAATTTGGGGTACTACAGCTGTCCCTATTTAATCAGCTTCAACCTGGGATGATGATGACGATGAGTCTTCATCTTCGCGAGGAGGAGATGATTAAATATAAAGGAACCCTAATTTTGACCGCGGAGTTGATAGGTTCAGCGTCCGTGTGGGCCGATTCCAAATGCTCTGTTAGTATCTTAATATCCCTGTGTATAATATCCCTGGTAATAAACCCCTGGAAAAATACCCGATTGGACCCCTTTATCCTTGAACGTAAGCTATAAGCCCTATGCCATGTATGTATGTTCAAAAGTATGTATGCTTTTATGCATGATGCATTATTTGGGCTAACGCCTCTTTTATGATATGCGATGCATGTTTTTACGGAAACCAATATCTCTTATATCATTCCAACTTCCCGACCTTTGAACCCTTGACTCCTTTGCTTGTTGTAACAAGTCTCATGCTCTTACTACCTGGAGATGTGCATTATTCCTTTGAAAAAACTGCCATAATGATCGAATTGTGACTGTTAACATGTAGACCCTGTGTTCAACTTGGAAGAAATATGATCCCTGTACTGTCTCCCGGTCGAAGTAAAATACTTTTCCTTTCTTTTTTTTTTGAACGCTTTTGATTATGCCCAATGTTTCAATGCATTATTCTGTAATTAATCGGTATTTTGTAATCACACAGAATAATTTGAGAGAAAAGAAAGTTTTATTTATTGAAAAATGGCCCATAAACAGGCAACAGTACATAAGGAAAGTAATCCCCATAAGGAGGAGTTACCATAAATTTATAAGATAAAAAATGGCAATACGAAAAACAAATCTATCTATGTCCCTATTGAATTCAACACCAGCTACTATCCCTAAGTCTCCGAGGCCATGATACTTCGCTTCTGAGGATGACGATTGGATTGCTCACCCCTTTCTGAATCCTCGTTGTGTAAGTGCCATCAGTCCTATGCCTTTTGGATATCCTTAATTTTGCATGGACCGTTCTTTTTTAGGCTTAGTTCATCAGGATAATATACCATTTTTTTCAACTAGCCGCCCTTTAGGGTTTTCTACTTGTCGGGTATCATTTTTTTTAGTCCCTAATTTTTGCCTAAGTCGCCCTTTCGGGTTTTCGACTTAGCGGGCTCTTATCCTCTTTTTCTAGGCATAGTATTTTTTGACTGAATCGGAATTTACCGGTCGCGGTAAATCCGCTCCATCCATAGTAGTCAACATTAAAGCTCTGCCAGAGAAGGCGCTCTTTACAACATATGGTCCTTCATAGTTTGGAGCCCATTTGCCACGAGGATCTTTATAGATGGGTAGCACCTTCCTTAATACCAGGTCTCCCTCTTCGAATAGGCGAGGGCGAACTTTCTTATCGAATTCCTTCTTGAGTCTCCGCTGATATAACTGACCATGACATACAGCGGCCATGCGCTTCTCCTCTATGAGGTTCAATTGATCAAGTCTATTTTGTACCCATTCCGCTTCTTCCAGCTTGGTCTCCATTATGACCCTAAGTGAAGGAATTTCTACTTCAATAGGGAGTACTGCTTCTGTGCCATATACCAAGGAAAAAGGTGTAGCTCCTGTCGAAGTACGAACTGAGGTTCTGTAGCCATGTAGTGTGAACGGGAGCATTTCGTGCCAATCCTTGTAAGTCTTCACCATTTTCTGAATAATTTTCTTTATGTTCTTATTGGCTGCTTCTACTGCGCCATTCATCTTCGGGCGATAAGGTGACGAGTTATGGTGATCGATTTTGAAACTCTCACATAACTCATCCATCACCTTGTTATTTAGATTAAGCCCATTATCCGTGATGATCTTGTTAGGAACTCCATAGCGACAAATTATCTCTTTCTTGATGAATCTTGCAATCACTTGTCTTGTCACATTAGTGTAGGAAGCAGCTTCTACCCATTTGGTGAAGTAGTCGATAGCGACTAGAATAAACCGGTGTTCATTTGATGCTTTTGGCTCGATCATCCCTATTATGTCTATCCCCCACATAGAGAAAGGCCACGGGGCAGTTAAGACGTTCAAAGGAGTTGGCGGAACATGAATTTTATCCGCGTAGATTTGACACTTGTGGCACTTCTTGACATATTTAAAGCAGTCGGACTCCATAGTCAGCCAGTAGTACCCTGCTCGGAGAATCTTCTTAGCCATAGTATGCCCATTTGCCTGATTTCCGAAGGATTCTTCGTGTATTTCTCTGATGAGCATGTCCTGTTCGTGTCCATCTAAACACTGGAGTAACACCATGTCATGATTCCTTTTATACAGTACCTCTCCATCAAGGAAAAACTTGGCAGCCAGTCTTCTAAGTGTTTTCTTATCCCCACTTGAGGCATTTGCAGGATATTCTTGTTTATGGAGGAACTGTTTGATATCGTAAAACCACGGTTTATTATCTACTTCGGCCTCCACTACTGCATAGTACGATGGTTCATCTAGGCGGTTAATTCTTATAGCTGGTGCTTCGTTATACCATTTGACTTTGAACATGGACGCCAAAGTTACCAAAGCGTCTGCCAGTTGATTCTCATCTCTGGGGATATGATGGAAGGTGATCTCCTCAAAGTACTCTATCCTTTTCCAGACACAATCTCGATATCGAGTCAGCTTGGGATTAAGTGTTCTACACTCTCCTTTGACTTGATTGGTGACGAGAGCAGAATCTCCATATACTTCTAAGATTTTGATTCTGAGATTAATGGCTTCGTTAATTCCCAAGATACACGCCTCATATTCTGCCATATTGTTAGTACATGTGAAGCATATTCTTGCAGTGAAGGGTATGTGAAATCCCGTTGGAGAAGTTATAACAGCTCCTACCCCATGTCCTTCTGCATTTGAGGCTCCATCGAATATAAGCTTCCATCGAGATCCGGGCTCAGGTCCTTCGTAAGAATCCGGAATATCATTGTCTCTTACCTCCATCACATCCTCGTCAGGGAATTCAAATTACATAGGTTGATAGTCATCCACTGGCTGATGAGCGAGATGATCGACTAACACGCTTCCTTTTTTGGGTAACATACTGGATGTCATATTCAGTTAGTAACATCTGCCACCGAGCTACTCTCCCAGTCACTGCACGCTTCTCGAATATATACTTGATGGGGTCCATTCTTGATATTAAGAAAGTTGTATGACACACCATGTATTGTCTTAATCGTCGGGCGGCCCATACAAGAGCGCAACAAGTCTTCTCCAAGAGGGAGTATCTGGATTCACAATCGGTGAATTTCTTACTCAGGTAATAAATTGCGTGCTCCTTTCTTCCTGTTTCGTCTTGTTGTCCGAGTACACAGCCCATCGAATTGTCAAGCACTGTTAGGAACATTATGAGCGGTCTTCCAGGTACCGGAGGCACCAGTATGGGTGGCTCTTGTAAATATTCCTTGATTCGATCAAAGGCCTTTTGACAGTTTTCACCCCACTCTATGCTTTGACCTTTCCTTAACAGCTTGAAGATTGGCTCACAAGTAGCAGTAAGGTGTGAGATGAACCTAGCGATATAATTTAACCTTCCAAGGAACCCACGCACTTCTTTTTCTGTTTTCGGTGCTGGCATTTCTTGGATGGCCTTCACTTTGTCCGGATCAACTTCTATACCCCTTTAACTGACTATAAACCCCCAACAACTTCCCAGATATGACCCCAAAAGTACACTTTGCAGGATTTAGTCGTAACTTGAACTTCCTTAGCCGTTCAAACAACTTCTCTAAATTGACTATGTGCTCTTCCTCAGTTTGTGATTTAGAGATCATATCATCGACGTAAACCTCTATTTACTTATGCATCATGTCATGGAAGAGAGTCACCATTGCCCTTTGATAAGTTGCCCCAGCATTCTTTAACCCGAAGGGCATTACTTTATAACAGAAGGTTCCCCACGGCGTAATAAACGTAGTCTTTTCCATGTCTGAGGGAGCCATCTTGATCTGATTATATCCGGAGAATCCATCCATGAATGAGAAGACTGAGAACTGAGCAGTGTTATCCACTAACACATCAATGTGGGGTAGTGGAAAATCATCTTTAGAACTTGCTCTATTGAGATCTCGATAGTCTACGCACATCCTGACCTTTCCATCCTTTTTTGGCACAGGCACAATGTTGGCTGCCAATTCGGGGTACTTCACTGCGGCTAAGAACCCTGCGTCAAACTGCTTTTTAACCTCTTCCTTGATTTTGAGAGTCATATCTGGTCTAGTTCGCCTTAACTTTTGTTTGACCGGTGGACATTCAAGCTTAAGCGGTAGCTTATGTTCAACAATATCTGTGTCCAAACCAGGCATATCTTGGTAAGACCAAGCGAAAATGTCCACATACTCTTGTAGTAACTTGATCAACTTCTACTTTACATCCCTGTCTAAGGAAGCGCCAACCTTAACCTCCTTTTTATCCTCCTCAATTCCCAGATTGATCACATCCACTGGTTCCTGATGAGGTTGTATCACTTTGTCCTCTTGCTTTAATAGTCTGGTCAACTCTTCAGGGAGTTCACAATCGTCCCCGTCACCCTCTTTCGCTTGGTTAATCGGGAACTCGAAGTTGTAAGGAATTATAGCAGTGTCGTTTTCAATAGGTTCATTTTTAAATCTGCATGAGGGAGATTTTTATGCTTATTATTTTTTGAATTGGTGCAAATGAAAGTATTGAAAAGAAAGTGTATTGCCATTTGAAAAATGGAACAACTAAGAAAGAAAAAGATCTTAATTGAAAACAAAATGCGATTTTATTATTAAATAGTTCAAAGAAACAAAAGGTGGCCCTACAAAGCTTGTCCATTTGCCTTGGGCATAGCAAAGGACTTATTGATTTTTTTTAGAAAAGTAAATTACTTTGAAATAGAAATCATCTCAGGAATCTCGACGGTTCTCCAATTGTTGAGAACTGTATCCGGTGAGCAATGGCGCACCCAATCTGGTATCCCTCTATCTTCCTCTTCAATTGCAGTCACTTGATCTTCATCTCTGAATTCGACACTATGGAAAGTTTCTCCAAGAGGAGGAAAGATCATTTGTCGAGACTTCTGCGCCCCTTTATTAGCTGGTTTGTAACCCAGCCCGAATTGATCCTTCTTTTCACGTATCTCTATCACTTTGCCCCAGCCCCTAGTATCCCCATTCTGGATCAAGTCTGTGATCCTTTTCGGCCTTTCCTCCTGTCGAACGACTTGCTTACGACTGACCGTCGCAACCTCTAAAGCTTGGAACGGTATTTCAAATGTTTCCCCATCCACTTCTATGTATGTGAACGATGAGAGACAGCTGACGAACATGTCTTCCTCCCCATCAAGAATTATTAAATTGTCCCCAGATATGAACTTCAACTTCTAATGAAGTGTGGAAGTAACTGCACCCGCAGCATGAATCCATGGTCGTCCTAAAAGACAAGTGTAGGAGGGATTGATGTCCATGACTTGGAAAGTGATCATGAAGGTATGTGATCCCACCACTGTAGGTATGTCCACTTCCCCAATTACCATTCTTTTTGAACCATCGAACACCCTGACAATCAGGGAACTGGTCTTCATAAAGGTCCTTACAGATGTTAATTTCATAAGGATATCCTTAGGCATGACGTTTAGAGCAGACCCTGTATCTACCAGCACCCTTGAAAGAATAGTGTCCTGACATTTGACTGATATGTGTAAGGCCTTATTATATGTTTGCCCCTCGGGAGGTAATTCCTCACTACTGAAACCCAGGCAGGTGCTGGCGGCAATATTGGAGACTACCTCGTCGAACTGAATTACTGATATGTCTTTAGTGACATGGGCTTCATTTAGGACCTTCAGCAGGGATTCCCTATGTGCCTCCGAGCATAACAACAAGGATAGAATAGAGATCTTGGACGGTGTTTGATTTAGTTGGTCCACCACCCTATAATCACTCTTCTTTATGATTCTCAAAAATTCCTCAGCGTCTTCTTGAGATATACCCTTCTTGGACGGTCCCTAACCTGTACTTGTGGTTTCTTTCCCCTTTGAGCTTTCGGGGGTATCCTTCTTGGGTTGCTCTGAGGAGTATACCCTTCCACTACGGGCCATCCCTCCAATACCGGCTATGTTAGTAATAGCTGGTGATGGTATTATAGTCTTTCCTCCCACGGATGCAGCGATGTCGTATTTCCAAGGTACAATCTTGGTGCTTTCTGTAGCACCCCAAAATTTGCTCTCCTACCTTTACTACTAACTGGCTTATGTTTCATTTCATTTTTGCATAATCATGTGTGCATATCATTGGTTTTTAGAATGGGGTCAAGGTGCCTGAGGCAAGTTCAAGAGGAGAAGATGTTCTTCAAAGGGTCAAGCAAGAGTCCTTATATTGTCCAAGAGATCTCAAGTGGATCACTCTCTCCTAACCAGTGCAGAAATTAAGGTTTTGAGAATCTTGGGTTTATTTCTCCAATTGGGCAAGCTTCTTGGGTTTTTATCATCATCAAATGGCATATCTTATCTTTGTTGGAGAGGATACACATCATATTCAGATGAATTCAGATTTGGAGACTGTGCTATTTCCTCCTAGACTGAGGGTACCAAAATTAGGGTTTGCTATAAAGTCAGTTTATTTCTGATTTTTTGGGAAAGGTTTGATTCCATGGTATTCCTTGGGTCCCTAAGTATCTAGGAATGGAAGATTGTCCATCAGTTTGGTTCATGAGAAGTTCAATTGGCCAATGGATTGGGAATCAGGAAAAGTCAACAGTGAGAGGGGACGTCAACTGTGAAATTTTGAGGTTCTCTTCAAGGTTTTCAAGGTCTCACATCCTCACATGGTCTTCAAGGGTCAATTTCCACACTATTTATCAAGAATCAAGGGTTGGTACAAAAGTTACTAAATGTGGAAATGACCTATAATTTGAAAGTTTCCATTTTGGGCAAGTTCTTACACTACTTTCAACTTGACTTTTCATCATCAAAGGAGCTTCAAATGAATTTTCCTCAAACATGAAAGTTGAAGATCTTTTTCTCCTCTTTCCAACAAGTACTAGATGTTCTTCATATCATTTGTGAAACTCAAGTTATGATCAAAAGAGGGCAAGGTGGTTTTTAGGGTTTCCTTATGGTTCCATTTTCACAACTTTTTCACTTTGGGACATAGTGACCTATAATTTGGTTCCATTGCTTCAAGGCATATTCTAACATTAAAGAACAATCCATAAGGATCATTTTTGGCCTTTGAATCAAGGGGATCCATGGTTTATTCATCACTTATTTTCCATTATGCAAAATTGCAAGATTATTGAAAACTCATGAACCAAAACATCTCAAGGCCCAAATTCCATACAGGTGTGATTAGCAATTGAAATATAAGTGATCCATCATAGAATGTTTGGGTGTACATGCATGGAAGAGGGTGCATTCCACATAATGCAAATTTCCAAAATCACCCAAAACTCTTTAAGTGAGGAATTAACAAGGCCCAAGTGATTATCAGTGGATTAACCCTAGGTATTTAAGATTACTCATGCACTGGTTGAAGGGAACACACGTGATTTTGAGGAGAACAAAGTTTGCAACCCTAAAAACTTCTCTCCTTAGAATCTCTCAATCAACAAGAGCTTTTCCAAAACTTCTTTCACCATCTGAACCCTTGGGATTCATAGAGCACGAAGCAACCATCCTTTGAAGCTAACAGCAAGGATACGTGGTGCATAATCTCAGGTCAGTGACTTTTTTATGATCCTAAAACTCCTTTTTTAAACGTGCATAATGATATTTGATGGCCACTGATAATTCTGGTGTGTTTTGTTTGGAGTTTGGATGTATAGATTGTGCATATCGTGAGTTTTAAATTTTGGAACCATAACTTGTTTCGTGCGAATCTCTTGGTGTGTTGGTTATTTGTGATTTTTAAGGACATATTGTTGATCCTGGTGAAATTCTGGTTAGAATGGTTGAGTCTCATTTGGTTTATAACCATTTCTCTCTGGTTTTTGATTTGTTTGAGTTTCATTTGTCCTATTGTCAATTATGTCTGTTTGGACTAACCTTTTATGCAGGGGCTGAGGTAAACTATTTGAGGGTGTGGATAGTATCCATGTCCACTCTCACTCTTTCTTCCTCTCATCTTTTCTTTTCTTTAGGTTTAGGTTGTTGTCAAACCTCCCCTTAGGGCCACCTTTGCATGATAACATTAGGACTAAATTCCATAGGATAGTCTCCCTCCAAACTTCCCCTTAGGGCCATCTTTGCATGATAACATCAGGATAGATTTCCCCTTAGTGTTTTTCTTTTCTCTTGAGTCCCTCTTCTCATCTCAAAACATCTCTAAGATACTTAATAATGTCAACTTGCCTTGCACACAAGCCTTAAACATAGGAAATGAAGATAGAGGGGTCCCCCTTCTCTCTTCTAGAGTGTTGAGCATACGTCCCATTGGGGACGACCATGCGACGCATTCGTTCCCGTGTCATAGACTTTGGTTCAAGTTGAGTTATGAACTAACTCAAGTTACTTCTGTCCTAAAAAATACAAACAAACTTCAAACCTTTTATCCTGCGGGATCGTCAAACTAAAGGCTATTTTCAAAAAGGGCACGTTACCTTCCGTCTGAGTCGCAAACAGGCATCGACCCTAACTGTCGAACGCGAGCTAAACGTCGCTCATAAAAAACACAAAAAGAACTTGGTCCAAACTACGTTGACTCTGAATTTCCCATTGCACAAAGGGAGTACGTAGGCCTAGGACGTCGACGTCCTACCGAGTCTTTCTTTGTCTTCCCTTCCCCCGTTTTAGTGCAGCCCTAGATGTTAGGATAACTCACCCTTAGATTAGACAACAAGCGTGGATCCCATCGAGTACGATGGACGCGTGGGGTGCTAGTACCTTCCCCTCGCGTAACCGACTCCCGAACCCAGGCTATGGTTGCGATGACTATTCCTTTCCCTATTCCTCAGGTTTGTACGGTGTTCCCTTTCCCTCTCTTGGGATGAATTTACACGGCTGGCGACTCTGTTTTCCGTGCCACTTTCGCGTTTGTACCTGGATGAAAATCCTGGGAGCGACAGCTGGCGACTCTGCTGGGGACTCTGGTTGACCTATGCTGGTCCATCCCCTTTAGCGAGCCTATCCTAGCGCTTGCTTGTCTTTGTTCTCTTTAGGTGTTTTGTTTTTTGTTTTGCTTTATTTGTTGTATTTTATTTTTACCGCATTTACTGCATTGCATATTATTATCAGCTGCTGCACTGTTTTTCTGTTTGGCGGGTTGAGAGTTCTGAGAGATAAGCCCAATACCCAAGCTTGAGCATACACGTAGGATTAGCGTGGCAAGTAGTGTGACTCGTGTGGAATTTGGCCAGACATAGTATACATGAAAACTCCACATCCAGACGAGGTTCTCTTTGGTAATGATCTATCCTGCGCATTGGTGCAATGATTGAATGTAACCTGGAAAACTGTCGACTCTAGTGACCATTCCCGAGGACTCAGTAACGACACTCCTCCCAAGACGTGATAATGGCAGACCAGAAATGGCAAACCCATTACACATGTCGATCCGAGGACCCAATGCTGGGAACTTGCTATAGGGTTTCCTTTTGGGAAAGAATCAGTGGAAGCACTCCTCGATTGGCGATAGTACTGTACCCCGAGGGATGAATGTACTATTGCTTCTCGACGTCAGTGCTGAAGCTGAGGACTTGCCATTGGATATTTTATTTTTGAGGGGAATCAGTTGAGGCCTCCTCGATTGGTGATGATACCAAACCAGAAATGGTGAACGTATCATCATTTCTCGACCTGAGAGCCCGTGATATTGAGGATCCTCGGCTTTCTAGTACCCACATGTGAGAGGGCAGGGTGTTTACAGGTTTGCAGGTAACCTTGACCTTCAACATACCCGGTTTTCTGATCTGCAGATTTATCAGTGTGGTACTATGGTTATTTTGGTATTCTGGGTATTTGGGCAGACCTTTGAGATTATACAGTGGTTCAGTGCAGCAGTTGTCCAGTCTGTGTGGCATCCTTGATCCCATGTGTGCATTTGCATCATCATCGTGCATCCTAACATGTTTATTCATTTGCAGGGCTGCATCCTAACTTTGATTCAGGTTTTTGAAGACTATTAAGGATGAGTACTGAGAAGAGAAAGAGCATCATAGTGTACAAGTTCCCATCACTTTTTTTGGATACTGTTCACAAGAATGTGTCTATGGCAGAACCTGGGGTATTGGCAAAATTTAGAGAAGAGTATGGAAGAATTCTGAATTTTGCTCGCAACATCACTGAATACGAGTATAGGGCTTTGCACACTCTGGTGCAATTCTATGACCCTCAACTGCGTTGCTTTCTATTCACTGATTATCTTTTGGCTCCGACATTGGAGGAATTTTCTCTCATTCTGGATGTTGTCGTTAAAGAAGAGGTTCCTTTCTATCCTTCTGAAGAACTTCCTGATTTAGGGAAGGTCTCCAAGGCTTTGCATTTGGATCCATCTTTGTTGAAAAATAACATTGCCAGTAAGGGAGGGTGTAAAGGTTTTCATGTGAAATTTTTGATAGAACAGGCTGCTGTGTATGCTAAAGCTAGATGTTGGTCAGTTTTCAATGCCATCTTGGCTATGTGTGTCTATGGGACGGTGTTGTTTCCAAATATGAAGGATTTTGTGGACATGCACGCTGTCCGGATATTTACCATGAAGAATTCGGTACCTACTTTGCTTGGAGATCTGCATTATTCAATGCATTATAAGAATGAGAAGAGGAGGGGAGGACCCCTTTATTTTTGTGCGCCAGTCTTCTACAAATGGTTTGCTGATCGTCTTCCCACATCTGGGGCATTTGTAGATACTCAAGGAACTTTGGAGTGGTCCAAAAGATTGATGGGCTTAAGGGCAAATAATCTAATTTGGGTTAACCGTGACTTGTTGGGCCAAGATATCATGATTAGTTGTAGAGGTCTCCCAAATGTGCCTCTAATAGGAAGGAAATGGGGAATTAACTACAACCCTATTCTTGCTATTAAGCAATTCGGGTATGCCTTGAAAGAGCCACCAAGAGACGAGGAGGTCCAAGAATCTTTATATCTGAGTGGGGAAATCAATCCAGAACTGTTAAAAGAAGCTGCAAATACTCGGGGAGATCGTCATAAGAAGGGGAAGATTTCTTTTGGGAAGAGCAACAACAGAACATTTCCTGCGTATGAAGATTGGATTCAGAAAAGGGTAGAGGAGGAGCTTTTGCCATTCTCTAAAGAACCACCATCTTACCCTTTGCTGATTGAGCCTCCTACCACAGTTGAGATAGAGAAGTTTAACAAGTTGTGGGCTGAAAAGGAAAAGCTGCGAGAAGAAAATAGTGAGCTACGAAGAGAGATTTACCAGTTGAAACATGAGCGGGGTGAAGCTGTTCATATCGCCAAGTTAAAGACAGAGCTTCTCGATAAGGCAGAAAAGGAGCTAGCTGATAAGGTCACATCCAGACAAAGGATGAAGCAAGCTCTAGAGGGTATCAGTAAGGTTCTCGAGTCTAAGAAGGAGGAATTGGACAAGGCTTTGTTGAAAATTCATAGGTTCAATGCTCACCGAGACACTGCAATGGCTGAGAATAAGCGAAAGGAAGACGATTATCTAGCTCAGATTGAACAATTGAAGTTGAAGCTCAAGAAGAAAGACGCTGAGATCCTATCAGGGGTATTCCAGAGACAAGCCGTCGAGGTCAACTCAATGAAGCCATAACCTCTATAGAGGAACTGAAGATCCAAGCTGAAGTGAAGAGACCTAGAAATGAGGGTCCTAGCATGGATGGAGTTTCGGGAGAAGACGCTTGGGAGTTGCATTGCCGATACATGGAAGGGATCATGCATAGGAGAGATGTTCTCATTCAAGAGCTAATTCAGAGACCGAAGCATCCCGACACCAAAAAGCTATTCAAGGACATTCAAGACTGGAGCAAAAAGCATAATGGATGGGGGGATTGACACTTGTGGACTTTGATGACATGCCGTAGTTTTCTATTTTCTTTCATTATTTGGACCACCACCAGGCTTGTTGGTTGGGATCTATGATTATTGTGTTCAGACTTGTTATCTTGGATTTGTGATTGTTGACATTTGGTTTTCCTCTGGTTTTCTTAATATATGAGCAGAAGTTTCGTTCTATCTTGTTGTTAAACTGGAATCAAGGGGTGGATCACCCTGCGAATATTCAAACATGTTCATTTGCATTTGCATATTCATAATCATTTCGCATAATCATTTTGCATGACAGGTGTTTATCTCTGGTGTTCTTACTTTGTTCTCCTCCGCAGTACAGGATTGATCAGCCAGTTCATCGGTATTCTACTCAGTCTATGATAACCAGGGGATAGCCATGGAATAACTCCGTGCAGAGATGCTTGAAATGAAGGTTCAGATGAGGCAATTTGGGGAACATATGCTGGTCATGTCCCAGGAGCAGAAGATGCTGAAGGAGGAGGTCAATCAGATGAAGACTCAGATGGGTTTGGTCATGGAAATTTTGAATGGGGTGTTAAAGAAGGAAGACAGTCCTGTGCTCGCTTCCACAATAGAGGTCCTTGCTCCTCCCATATCTTTGGGATTTGATCTAGATCACAGATTGCCTCATGAATCTCTTCCACAAATTGAGGTTCCAGAGCTTTCCCAACAGCAGCCAGGTCGTGTCTCCCAAGATAAGCCTAAGAATAAAAAGTGTGCACAGAGTCCGAAGCAGCCAGAAAGGGTTTTTCATCCACTCCCTATGTCATATTCTCAACTATTGCAGCATCTCCTTCAGTTGCAACTGGTACAGAAAAGGACTATGGCTCCTCTCACTGGTAATCCCCCACCAGGCTACAACGTAAGAGGCCATTGTGATTTCCATTCTGGGGCACCAGGGCATGCTGTGGAGAAATGTAGGGCCTTTCAGCACCAAGTCCAGGATTTGATTGATGCAGGGGTAATTGAATTCACATCGGGCGGCGTGAGTATACAAGGTGATTTTACTCAAATTGTTGCAAAAGAAGTGGAGACTCCTCCCCTCTTTGCAGGATCCACCTCATGTCATGGACTTTCTCCACAACCTTTTGCTGCAAAAGCTCTACGTCAGCAACCTTTGTTTGTGCCTCAACCAAGTGTGGAAAGGAAAGTGCAAGCGCAGGCGGGGCGCCCAAATCAACATCAACAACAGAATTATCAGCAGCAGGGGCAGCCGAGACCAAGAAGGCCCAAGAGGATATTTGATCGTATTGCTATCCCTTATAGTCAGTTGTTTGCTCGTATGCTCAAGAACTCTCTGATTCAAACGAGGAGTACGACGCCAGTACAGTACCTTATTCCTCCGGATTATGACATGACTGTTAGGTGCGAGTTCCACTCGGGAATGGTTGGGCATACAATTGATAAGTGTAATGTATTCCAGCACAAGGTGCAAGACTTGATCGACTAGAAGGTCATCACGCCAGATGGTACCCCTTTGGATTGAAGCTTCTTTATTCAGAGTAAGCATCAGATTGCAAGAGCGTCATCAGAAATAATAAGTCCAGACTGAGCCGAGTCTCCTCAATGATGGCGATCTTCAGTTTCTTTACTGCGTTTTCATTTGTAGTTTTTCATTTCTTATTAAAGCATTGTATGCATGTAGGAACTTGTTTGTTTTTTTGAATGACAATCATAATACAATGAGCATGTTTTCCTTGAAGTAATCCATTCGTGTTCACTCTTAAATGTTTATAAGCACTGCAATACCAATTTTCTTATCTAGAACTCTCGAGGGAGGATGACGAAATAAGAGCGCATATTTCTAACGGTACACTTTTGGATAAAACCCTGTTAAAGATGTACATGCATTGTTTCCAATTCACAAACACTGGAGATATAAGGGAGATAGACCCTCGTTAACCCTTTTGAGCCTTGAAGTAGGAGTTTCTTTCGTATGAAAAAACCCTCATACTTAACCCAGGGGCAGGGTAGGCGTCAGTTAGTTTGACCGAGCATTCAAATTTCAAGGAGAGTGGGCATCTGAGGATCCATTACCTTCTATCCCACCACCAGGAGATCGAGGGACGTGAAACCACAATGGTTATCCCTCATCGACCAAGTAATGAGGCAGTCACAACCCTTTCAAGCAAGTAAGACAACCAGTGTCACACGCTTTGTTCAAAAAATTGGAATAAAAAAAAAGAAAGCCCGCTAAGTCGAAACTTGAAAACAAGCGACTTAGGCAAAAGTTAGGGCATCCCGCTGGACTTCAAAATCGAAAAACTCAAAAGAGTCAGTCCAGGCAAAAATTAGGGATCAAAAAAAAGGGGGGGGGCAAAAGAAAGAAAAAGCGAAAAGCGAAAAGGATTACAAAAAAGGCCTCGATAAGAACAAATTCGTGTGATTACAGACACAAAAGATAAAAATGGATGACTGTCATTCCAAGACTCCCTTAGGTGCCAAACCATTAGTGGCATAGGTTCCTTAAAGATCATAAACCTTTTGAGAGATGAGTGTTTGGGTCAGATTAACTAAACATAGGACTGGAGAACATCACAAAGAGTGGGTGGGCACCGATAAATTTTGAGCCATAAATCCTTTTTTCTGAAACCGTGAACCAGACCACGTTATAACCCTTAAAAGTCCTAATTGAAACAGGGTTTATTCCGAAAGCGTACTTTAACAGGATAGCGTTCCTGACTCCTACGAGTTATGCTAATAAGATTTGTTGGTATTGCATGTGTGCATTGTTTTGCCATTCAAAAAAATCAAGGTCGCATCCCAGCTAGTGATTCGTTCACAAGGCTTGGCGACGCATTTTCAATAAAGCTTCAAGGTTAACATGAGTGTTGCATTAGAATTGTCATTCTCATAATAAACATTTTCTGCTTGTATGTGCTTGACATCAAAGAGGCTTACACGATGAACGACAGTTGAGAAGTTCGATCACGCCAAGTTGAGATGGTGAAAACTCCGAAGGACAATCATGTCAAAGGGGTATGTGGCCAAGAGACTGTGCGCAGCCCGGGGGTTCCTGATAAATGGTGATAAGATGCAGCTAATCTGGAGCAGTCACGTTGAAAACTCTCCCTAAAGCAGCCGAACAGGGGCAATCAGGTATATTTGACAAATCTCTGTAAGATCAGTCAGGGGAAAAAGTTCCTTCAAGACTTGGGGCAGGCCACCTCCAGAGCGTGAGAAATTGTCTACTCTTGAAAATAGTTAATTGAAAACACCTCTTCAAAGTTCATAATACTGGGACAGAGTATTTTCGAGTTATTACAATTCCTTTCGAGGTAATGTACGTCATGGATTATGAAGACTGGGGCAGTTATGTCGAGATATGATAAATCTCTCCGAGAGTTTGAAGACCCTGGGGCAGTGCGAACGCCCGGTCTTCTATAAAATCCTCTTGAGGTGATTTTTTCCATTATACCTGGTGGTCTGGGGCAAGTGGAGAGTTCAAAGGGCCGTTTATGAACATAGAGACAGGCCAGGTTGAGTGGCAATAGGATCGTACTTCCCCAGTAGGGTTGCTCTCCCCAGCATTGAGATTGCACCTTTCCTCAGCAGAGCAGACCTTCCCCAGCAGGAGACTTGGGAAGTATTTTCTCCGGATCAAGACGTTATTTCCCCATAGAATCAGGGTGTTCACTTTCCCCATCCAGTCAGGAAGCGCGCTTTCGCCGACAATGTCATATTCTAGTCCCCAGCAAGGTGGGAGTAAAGTCATTCTCCCCGTCAGCAGGCTAAGATCAGCAAGCAGTATCCCCAAGCAGGATGGTATTATGGGCTGGCATCCCCCAGCAGGTCCTAAGCCCATCTATTATTGGCAATCCTCAGTAACAGACTTCCGGTTCCGTTATCGGCATTCATTCTCAACCCCCCAGCAGATGAGGAATCTCAGGTTCGATGTCACCTTCAGTAAAGAGGACAGGTGTAGCCCCGGTAGTGCTTTCGGGATTTCATCCCCAGCAGAAGTTATTGATCCAAAGAGTCGATCAGTATGATCCTTCTCAGCAGAGTTCCTGGATTCAGAGGACAATTTATTTATTTCATCCCCAGCTGAATTGGTCTTTTCTCTCCAGCATTTATTTTGCCGGAGGGACCCCTTTTGCATATCATAAGCATTTTCATTGCATCCTCAAACGCGTAGCATTTCCACTTCGTGTGGAGCATTACGGCAAAATTCAAACATTTGCATTCGAAGCATAAGCCAGATTTGATGCTTTCCTTGCCAGTTCTCTTTCCCAGCAGAGATGGCATAACTCAGGAGATTTTGGAGGGATGCGTTCCTCATACTTGTGCTCCCCGACAGAGTCTTTTATTTAGACTTCTCCTTTCCCCAGCGGAGTCATCTTATCTGTGGATCGTGAGTCCGTTAGAAGTTTGCCTTTGTTTGGCCTTTCTCTTTTGTGAAATCCAGTTCTCGCCTAGTAGTCAGTTCTCACTTGACATATTTTGTTTGCCAATTTCCCTTTCTCAGTAGGGTGGTTTAAACCAGAAGTTTTGTTTCATGTTATCCCCAGCGAAGTCCACTTTATGTTGGTTATCCTTTGCGGGTACAATTGAGGTTGTATTCGTTTTGTGGGTGCGATTGAGGTCGTATTCATATTTTTCTTTGTGGGTAGAGTGATTGAGGTCAGTCTTCCTTTGCGGGTCCAATTGAGGTTGTATTCGTTTTGTGGGTGCGATCGAGGTTGTATTCATGTTTTCTTTGTGGGTAGAGTGATTGAGGTCAGTCTTCCTTTGCGGGTATAATTGAGGTTGTATTCGTTTTGTGGGTGTGATTGAAGTTGTATTCATGTTTTCTTTGTGGGTAGAGTGATTGAGGCCAGTCTTCCTTTACGGGTATAATTGAGGTTGTATTCGTTTTGTGAGTGCGATTGAGGTCGTATTCATATTTTCTTTGCGGGTAGAGTGATTGAGGTCAGTCTTCCTTTGCGGGTACAATTGAGGTTGTATTCGTTTTGTGGGTGAGATTGAGGTCGTGTTTATGTTTTCTTTGTGGGTAGAGTGATTGAGGCCAGTCTTCCTTTGAGGGTACAATTGAGGTTGTATTCGTTTTGAGGGTACAATTGAGGTTGTATTCGTTTTGCGGGTGCAATTGAGGTTGTATTCGTTTTGTGGGTACGATTGAGGTCGTATTCATATTTTCCTTGTGGACGGAGTGATTGAGGCCAGTCTTCCTTTGCGGGTACGATTGAGGTCGTATTAGTCCTATTTTTGTGGGTATGGTTGAGGTCGTCTCCTTATTTTTCAGCACGCTCCATTTCGTTATTCTCACCGTTAGCAAATTTCCGGGGCTCTTTCGGTATTCAATCCCCGTGCATCCTAGAATATCTGAGAGCCGTCGCTATCATACCTTTAGGACCAAGTTGATTGAATAGGGGCAGCTGTAGCACCCCAAAATTTGCTCTCCTACCTTTACTACTAATTGGCTTATGTTTCATTTCATTTTTGCATTATCATGTGTGCATATCATTGGTTTTTAGCATGGGGTCAAGGTGCCTGAGGCAAGTTCAAGAGGAGAAGATGTTCTTCAAAGGGTCAAGCAGGAGTCCTTATATTGTCCAAGAGATCTCAAGTGGATCACTCTCTCCTAACCAGTGCAGAAATGAGGGTTTTGAGAATCTTGGGTTTATTGCTCCAATTGGGCAAGCTTCTTGGGTTTTTATCTTCATCAAATGGCATATATTATCTTTGTTGGAGAGGATACACATCATATTCAGAGGAATTCGGATTTGGAGACTATGTTATTTCCTCCTAGACTGAGGGTACCAAAATTAGGGTTTGCTATAAAGTCAGTTTATTTCTGATTTTTTGGGAAAGGTTTGATTCCATGGTATTACTTGGGTCCCTAAGTATCTAGGAATGGAAGATTGTCCATCAGTTTGGTTTATGAGAAGTTCAATTGGCCAATGGATTGGGAATCAGGAAAAGTCAACAGTGAGAGGGGAAGTCAACTGTGAAATTTTGAGGTTCTCTTCAAGGTTTTCAAGGTCTCACATCCTCACATGGTCTTCAAGGGTCAAGTTCCACACCATTTATCAAGAATCAAGGGTTCGTACAAAAGTTACTAAATGTGGAAATGACCTATAATTTGAAAGTTTCCATTTTGGGCAAGTTCTTACACTACTTTCAACTTGACTTTTCATCATCAATGGAGCTTCAAATGAATTTTCCTCAAACATGAAAGTTGAAGATATTTTTCTCCTCTTTCCAAAAAGTACTAGATAGTCTCCATATCATTTATGAAACTCAAGTTATGATCAAAAGAGGGCAAGGTGGTTTTTAGGGTTTCCTTATGGTTCCATTTTCACAACTCTTTCACTTTGGGACATAGTGACCTATAATTTGGTTCCATTGCTTCAAGGCATATTCTAACATCAAATAACAATCCATAAGGATCATTTTTTGCCTTTGAATCAAGGGGATCCATGGTTTATTCATCACTTATTTTCCATTATGCAAAATTGCAAGATTATTGAAAACTCATGAACCAAAACATCTCAAGACCCAAATTCCATACAAGTGTGATTAGCAATTGAAATATAAGTGATCCATCATAGAATGTTTGGGTGTACATGCATGGAAGAGGGTGTATTTCACATAATGCAAATTTCCAAAATCACCCAAAACTCTTTAAGTGAGGAATTAACAAGGCCCAAGTGATTATCAGTGGATTAACCCTAGGTATTTAATATTACTCATGCACTGGTTGAAGGGAACACACGTGATTTTGAGGAGAACAAAGTTTGCAACCCTAAAAACTTCTCTCCTTAGAATCTCTCAATCTACAAGAGCTTTTCCAAAACTTCTTTCACCATCTGAACCTTTGGGATTCATAGAGCACGAAGCAACCATCCTTTGAAGCTAACAACAAGGATACGTGGTGCATAATCTCAGGTCAGTGACTTTTTTCATGATCCTAAAACTCCTTTTTTAAACGTGCATAATGATATTTGATGCCCACTGATAATTCTGGTGTGTTTTGTTTGGAGTTTAGATGTATAGATTGTGCATATCGTGAGTTTTAAATTTTGGAACCATAACTTGTTTCGTGCGAATCTCTTGGTGTGTTGGTTATTTGTGATTTTTAAGGACATATTGTTGATCCTGGTGAAATTATGGTCAGAATGGTGTATTCTTTTGCATGTTCTGGGAAATTTTTTGTTGCAGGTGGTCGGAGAAGACGACCGGAACCCTAGTTCCGGCGTCTGGTGTAGTCTCCGGCGAGGTAGGGTTTGGGTTGAGGAAGAGATAATCCTGACCGTCCAATTGTTTGATCCAACGTCCCACATGATGCCACCTCATTTAAAATTTGTTTTATTTTATGGTTCATGTGTTTGCTAGTCCATGATAATTAGTGTGCACCTTTAATCTAAATCACCCATCACTCTTTGGTTTAATTAATCTGGGACGTTGCTTTAATCTGATGGCCTACGTATTGACAACACATTAAATTCACATGTGCCTCTCACATGTGGTTTTTATTTTATTCTGAGTAATTCTGTGTGTGCACGTGTTTCATAATTATGGTGAACTTTTAATCATATCCCTTTATCATGTTTACTTGGACTCTGGTTGACCAATTGTGTGACGCTAGATTGATCTCATGGCTGATGGTGAGTCCTAGGGTTGATTGGGTTCCACGTGTTCCTTTCCTTTTTTATTTTTATTTTTGCTGACGGGCTTTGTGGTGTGGGATTGATATCCACATCCCCTCTGTTTGATCCATGTTGTTTTTCAACATATTTGGGCTGCTGAACATACCCCCCATGTTTATTTCAAGTTATTTATTTCATTTAATTGCATCGTTTCATTTTAATTATTTTAAAAATAGATGCTTGCATTAAAAAATTCCCAAAAAAATCATGAACCACATTTAGCATTTTATAAAATTTTACCATATTTTATTTTATTATTTTATTTATTTTTAGTGACTGAATTAATTATTTAATGGATTTTCTTTTGAATTTATTCCATACATGCATACTCTAACTTGTTTATTTTATTTCTCATCATCCATAAAACATTTTGAACCCATTCCTTTTGCATTGTTTCATCAACATATTGAATGTCATTAAAACATTTTTCTCTCATTTTTAAAACTTTTTCATATTGCATTTTAGTCCTCCTCTTTTGCATATTGAACCATATTTCTCATTTGAATTTGCATAATTGTTTGAGTGATCTATCTAGGGAATTTTGGCATGAGCTTTTGACATGTTGTTTACCACTGGTTGAGGTGTATTAAGTTTTAATTTGGTAATTTTAAAATATATTTTGCTAATTGTTTGATTGCCATTTGCTTGAAGTCTTCTTGTATGCACATCTTTGATCATGCCTGATTACTTGTTTGAGAAGGCACTTGTGCCATCATTTGGGTTTGCTTCTTTGACTTCATAATCCATGTTTAGGTCATCCACCTTCTGTCTTGGTTGAGTTTCATTTGGTTTATAACCATTTCTCTCTAGTTTGTGATTTGTTTGAGTTTCATTTGTCCTATTGTCACTTATGTCTGTTTGGACTAACCTTTTATGCAGGGGCTGAGGTAAGCTATTTGAGGGTGTGGATAGTATCCATGTCCACTCTCACTCTTTCTTCCTCTCATCTTTTCTTTTCTTTAGGTTTAGGTTGTTGTCAAACCTCCCCTTAGGGCCACCTTTGCATGATAACATTAGGACTAAATTCCATAGGATAGTCTCCCTCCAAACTTCCCCTTAGGGCCATCTTTGCATGATAACATCAGGATAAATTTCCCCTTAGTGTTTTTCTTTTCTCTTGAGTCCCTCTTCTCATCTCAAAACATCTCTAAGATACTTAATAATGTCAACTTGCCTTGCACACAAGCCTTAAACATAGGAAATGAAGATAGAGGGGTCCCCCTTCTCTCTTCTAGAGTGTTGAGCATACGTCCCATTGGGGACGACCATGCAACGTTGACTCTGAATTTCCCATTGTCGAACGCGAGCTAAACGTCGCTCATAAAAAACACAAAAAGAACTTGGTCCGAACTACGTTGACTCTGAATTTCCCATTGTACAAAGGGAGTACGTAGTCCTAGGACGTCGACGTCCTACCGAGTCTGTCTTTGTCTTCCCTTCCCCTGTTTTAGTGTAGCCCTAGATGTTAGGATAACTCACCCTTAGATTAGACAACAAGCATGGATCCCATCGAGTACGATGGACGCGTGGGGTGCTAGTACCTTCCCCTCGCGTAACCGACTCCCGAACCCAGGCTATGGTTGCGATGACCATTCCTTTCCCTCTTCCTCAGGTTTGTGCGGTGTTCCCTTTCCCTCTATTGGGATAAATTTACACGGCTGGCGACTCTGTTTTCCGCGCCACTTTCGCGTTTGTACCAGGATGAAAATCCTGGGAGCGACACTTTCATATGGAAATGGTGCTGGAACATGGAACGTGATAGGACCTTTTAGCGTTGCAGGCACCAGAGCTTTGACGGGCGCAGGCACAGGTATTTGAATTGGTGTTCGTGCAGGCACCGGTATTGATATCTAAATGGGAACCTGTGCAGGCCTTGAAATTGGTATTTGGATGGGCGCCTGTGCCTGCCTGGGAACTGGTATTTGAATAGGCACTTGTGCAGACCTTGGAACTGGTATTTGAATAGGAGTCGTGACCCCTCTTTTCTGGTATGGAATCTCAGAAGGTACTTTCCCCTGGGACTCTAAGGCATCTACCTCATTTATATTCCTTAAGTACCCGATTTGAACTATCCCTTGGTCCATTAATTGTGGGAGGACCTCATTCATCTTCTTACAATTATTAGGATTAACCATGCAATCCTTGCAGTCACCGTACATCCTTTCAAACTCCTCGTACCCAATTAATACTTCCCTTACTTTCATCATAGGGGTCTTTACCTGTTCCACCCCTATGATCAGGACATCCTCTCCCATCCCCTCGATGTAGTTAACAGTTGGTCCAGCGTGCCCTGGGAGTGGGTTATCTCCTACGTTTGGAGTGTCATAACTGAAGTTAATGACCTTCTGATCCAGCAAATCTTGCACCCTAAACTTAAAGGCTAAACACTTTTCAGTCGAATGCCCTGGCGATCCAGCGTGGTATTCACACCTAGCATTAGCATCATACCCTCGAGGAGGAGGCGTAGGAGGGGGCCCTAACGGTTTGATTTCTACCAACCCCTTTTGGATTAACATTGGCAGGATCTGAGAATATGTAGTGGGTATAGGGTCAAAGTCCCTCCATGGCCTCTTTTGTTCCTTTCGGGGATACTTCTATTGTTGCTGATTCTGCGGAGGTGGCGCCCTTGGCTGCTGGATCTGGAGCGCAGAAGGGGCTTGACTAGAGGCTGTAGCCGCCACGTAAGGGTTATAAGGTGCTTGAGTATACCTATCAGCAGAAATGGTGTTGGCCTCCTTATTCGAACTGTTTCTGGAGTACCTTTTGTTGTGATGTTGATTGGAAGGCGACGCTCCAATCTTTCCGCTTTTTAATCCATTCTCGATCCTTTCTCCAATAATGATCAAATCCGCAAATCTTGTTGAGACATATCCAATCATCTTTTCATAGTATAGCCCTTGCAAAGTTCCCATGAATGTATCTACTAGCTCGCTTTCCCTCAATGGAGGTTGCACACGAGACGCTAGCTCCCTCCATCTCTGGGCATACTCCTTAAAAGATTCATCCCTCTTCTGAGACATGTTTTGTAATTGCATGCGATTAGGGGCCATGTCTACGTTATATTAGTATTGCCTTACGAAGGCACTTGCCAAATCCTCCCAGTTCTTGATATAGGCCCTTTCCAGCTGCATGTACCAGTCCAAGGATGCCCCACTAAGGCTGCCTTGGAAAACATGCATCATCAGCTTTTCGTTCTTAGCGTGTGCCCCCATCTTTCGGGAAAACATCCGAATGTGATTTTTGGGACAACTAACCCCTTTATACATCTCGAAGTTAGGTGCCTTAAACTTAGGAGGCACGACCACGTCGGGTACCAAACACATTTCCAAGGCATCAATCCCAAAGATCTTGGATCCTTCCACAACCCTTAACCGTCCCTCAATTATCTTGTACTTTTCATCCTCTTTTCTTCCTTCCATGGCAGCTGGTTTGGTTTCACGAACTACTTGTCTTGAGTTTTCTTCTCCATATTAGAGGTGCCAGTCATCAGAGACTTCACGAGTGACAGGTATCTGTATGGGTCGTGATTCTCCATTGTGCTCGGGTGGAGGAACAGACCCTACATGAGGTTGAGTGTTAGCCTTCCCTTTACTAGCCTCTAAAGCCTCACGCTCCAAGTCAGCCACAAATCCCAAAAGAGGATTGCTATCTTCATATTGGGGAGGAGGGGTAGGGGCATTCCTACGGTTACTAGCCTCGGTGTCTCTTGCTATCATATTCTGAATAGCTCGAGTCAGCTGATCGATTTTGTCCTTCATTTCCTCCACATTTCCCTTGACAACATCCACATCTCCTTTCAGAGCAATGTGGTTCAACTCCATTTGTTCCATAGCTTTCTTCTGGTGCGCACGGGTGTTGGGTCGAGACGTCAGATTGTTGCGATGATTCTGAGAGAAGATATTGAAAAATGATTTCCGTTTGATATTTTTTTTTAATTATGTTATGCATGCATGAATGTATGAGTATGCAGAAATTATTTTTATTTCAGGAATCTTAAACTTTAGTTTATTAAGATTAAAGCCAAGGATAATGGAAAACAACTACTTTTATTAATGAAAAGAAAGTACTAAGGTCAAAGCCCCATTTATTACATAAGGAAAACCAAACTAGGGATAAACCCTTAAATTATTCATAACAAAAACCCAAACGTAAGAAGTCTATACATAGAAAAGCTAGACCCTCCTCCTAATCCTAGCCCTAAAATCCTCTACCATCTCACGACAAAGTGCAAGAAAATTGGCAATCTCTTTGACTGGCTTGAAGATGTCAGCCATGTACTCAGCCTCCTTTAAACTTCGAGGGATCTCGTGGATGAGATCGTTGGATAGTAAGACCAACTTCTGATACCTTTCTCGATAATATGCCTTGTCCTCTCGTAACTTTGTCATGATCTCTAAATCCTCCCTAGTTGTTTGCTATAGCTGTTGGTTGTGTTCTTCAACATAAATGGCCCATGCCCTTAGATCTTCGTTGGAATCCTGAAGCTCCCCATATATCCTTCTAAGCTCCTGGTTCTCCTCTTGAGTTTCTAACCATCCCTCTGGCTGTTGGGCAAGGAGCTCTTCAGCTGATCCTAAGGGCACAGTTGCATCTAGGGCTTGCCTTTTGCTCTCAAGAAGAGCACTAGATAAGCTTTGGACTTTAGCTTCAAGGTGGTGGATACGCCTATCATATCCCTCTTTGAATTCTCTTTGCGTTGACGTCATCCAAATGTCTCTCCACTCGTCCCTTTGACGCCAGGCTCTATCTAGTTGCTCTTTGTGGTCTTTGAGGCGTGAACTCACAACTTGAAGGTCGACATAAGCTTGTTCCTTCTTTTCTTCCTCCATCTGGGCTATCCCCTTATTGATCTTTGATTGCTCCATAACTTCACTAAGACTCCTTCTTAACTGACTACTTTCTCCAGTGGCTTGGTAATATTTACCTTCCCACTCCTCTTTTTCTTTTGTCAATTGTGCAATAGTCTCCCTGAGTCTTTCACTTTCCTCCATGGAGATTACGACAGGTGGGGGGACCCTTGGATTAACAGGACGATCCAGAGAAAAAGGCAACTTCACTATGCTCACCCTTTCTTTCATCCATTGCAGATATGGTACCCTAGATTCTTCACTTGGTCTTTTAACGCTGCCTTTCCCTTTGATACTTAACTTCTAAGCTTGAGCAATCTTTAGAACATCGGGATGATTTCCAGCTACATTTTGTAGGAGGAAGCCTTCTAACAACCTATCCTCTGGCTTGTAGGCCAATGGATGCCCCAATTGCCTTATTAATAAGACCGGATTGTAACTTATGCACCCTCTTGATCCTATCAAAGGTACATTAGGGAAATCCCCACAGCTTAGGACCACGTCGTCTCGAAGGAGTATTTGAGGGAACCACAAGATGTCTTTATCACCAAGAGATACCAAATATTGAGACCAATCATAAGCTTTAATTTTTCCCATATCCTTTAGATCCCTTACTAGATGAGAACACAACCATTTGTACAATAACTGAGAGCAACACAACATAGTCCCTCCCCTTCTTTCAAATTTCTGGTGAACAATCACAGCTAAGAATAAATTAATGGCAGCGATGTCTACAAAGTTCTTCGTGCTAGGGAAAAAAACTAACCCAAAGATGAGGAGTACCATGATAATGTCCATGGCTGCCCAATTTTTACAAGCAGCAAAATGATTGGCTTTCTTCTCCAAGAACCCCTTAGAGAACCCATGAAAGTTTTCTTGAACCTTTAAGTTGGCTTGCAAGTCTTCTTAACGGATATGAAAACCACTTGCCATTTCTTTGAAGGTAGGGCGATACCCTAAAGCCTTGAATGGACCTTTGTTGTTCTTGGGGAGACCCAGTATCCTACGAACTTCTTCTAGAGTGGGGGCTATTTGAAAGTCTTGAAACTGGAAGCACCTTAACTCTGTGTCGTAAAACTGAGCCAAGGCAGTTAGGCCCTCTTCTTGAATAGGAGTAGTGACCAGATCTAGTATATCCCCATACTTACAAATTAGGGGCTTTCTCCTTTCCTTAGGCAATCCCCTAGCATAAGCTTTTAAGCTCCCTATGTCAGACGTTCTTACTTTGATCGTGATAGTCTTCTTTTTCCCGAATTCCATTGCCTTTGACTTTAACCTTTTTTGAAAAATATTTAAGATTCTTGTGACATGATAATGCAAAAAGAATTTATGAGGATGATAAATGCAAATTATACTTTAGTTAGGGTAAGGTAATATGCAAGTATGCCCTAGCAAGGTGGGCTCCCTATAATAGGTTAGATCTAAGTTTAGACTACCCAATCCCCTCACATGTAGGTTATAAAAATTTGGACAACATAACGACCCTAGTGTTTACGGACTATACCCTTGTTTTACCATGAGAAGGATCAAGCCTTCCTACGGTAATCCTTCGGGATAAGTCTCATCTGGGTAGAACCCTAGTAACAGCCCTTGAGGGTTGAATACATAGGGTCTCCATGAGTTGGCAAGGGGTAGGCTAAAAGTTCTCAGAGTCTCGGACCACATCCAAATCATCCTCTACGTTAGGGGCTAGCCCTTTCATGAGGGCACCTTTGGAAGGATCTATTTTGAGTGTGGCATCAATGAATTGTTGGGGATGTCGCATCCCCCCCAAAAACATTTCTGTTCCACGTCCTAATCTAGGGTTATACTCCAAGCTTGGGCTTTAGCTTCACACCTTATTTGCCCCAATCCAATGCATGATGACAAAAATAAAAAATATATTATAGACAGATATAATAAGTAAAACAAAATAAATCATGATAATAAAGAGAAAATAAAAATTAAAAACAATAAACACCCAAAACAAACAAGGACCCTAAAACCTAAGGTTAGGAGGGACTCTTTTTAGGTTACCCGTCCTCAGCAGAGTCGCCAGCTGTCGTGGCCGGCAAAAATATTCGAGTCGCCACCATATTTTTTTTAAGGGAAATAATGATAAACCTAAAAATCCTTAATCCAAAGGACAGAGATTCCTACGGTTCGGGAGTCGGTTAAGTGGGGGAAAGGTGTTAGGCACCCCTCACCTCCATTGTACTCAATGAGATCCTCCTTAGATTTTAGGGTATGCTTGTTTGTTTGTCTATATGATTTATTTACAAAAGAAACCTAAGTTTTTTTATTAATTATACTCGCTAGGATTTACAACCCTATGCCTACGTACCTTCAATTTTGAAGGATCAGAGTAACCGTAGTTCACCTCCCCTATTCCTACCCCTTAATCCTATTCCCATACCCATTCCTAAACCCATTCCTAATCCTAAACCCAATCCACTATTTATACTCTTGGATAAAGAGTTCTATCCCTTGATCTATTGTTTATACTCCTAGATAAGGAGTTTTATCCCTTGTCCATTGTTTATACTCTCGGACGGAGAGTTCTATCCCTTAATTCATTTATTTATACTCTCGGATATCAAGAGTTCTATCCCTTAATCCATTTATTTATACTCTCGGATATCAAGAGTTTTATCCCTCAATCCATTTATTTATACTCTCGGATATCAAGAGTTTTATCCCTTAATCCATTTATTTATACTCTCGGATATCAAGAGTTCTATCCCTTATCCCATCCCTTATTTAGACTCTCGGACCAAGAGCATTATCCCTTAGTTTTATATCCCAAAGAAAGATCCCTTATTTTTATTATTAACATTTTCCCTTAATTTATTTAGAAAAAAAAAAGAAAATTAATTTTAATAATTTACAAAAAAACCCATAATTTAACCCTTATCCCAAAACCCTATTCAATTGTTTATGCTCTCGGAAATTAGAGCTATATCCCATGTTTAAACCCTTAAATATCCCTTTAGATGAATTTCCAAAATTCAAGAAAAATAAACATACAAAACTTTATAAAAAAAAGCCAAACAACCCCTCTATTTCTCCCATTAAAAAGTAATTTTTAAAAAAAGGTTAAGTTGATCCAAAAATCTAAAAAAAGTTTAATACTTAATTAAAGAACTAGGTTAAGGGATTAACTTAATTACCACAAAACTAAATTTAAAACCCCAATTAAGTTAAGGAATTAACTTAATTATCCCAAAAAAACCCTAAATTTAAAACCCCAATTAAGTTAATGAATTAACTTAATTATACCAAAAAACCCTATTTATGCCTTAATAAAAAAATCCTAATCAAATAATTAATTTAAGCGATTAATTTAATTATAAAAACCCATTTAAACCCTAAAAAATTCTTAATCAAATAATTAAATTAAATGATTAATTTAATTAAAAAAAACCCTTTAAACCCTAATTAAAAATATCCTAAAATCCTATATTTTTTAATCCTAATTACCCACTTAAATCCTAAACCATTAAACTAATTAATTAATTTAATTATTCAACAAAAAAACCAGGGGGTGCATTTTCTATTGACTTAGCAACTGGGCTTAGAATGGGGGTGCCAACAGTGATTAGGGCGCTAGGCCCAATCACACAAGATAATTCTGAGAAAAAAAAAGAAAAAAACAAGCCCACGGTGGGAAGAAATCCACCCGTTTGACTCTCCCTGACCGTTAGATGGAGATCACACGGTTATCTCAGAAACCAACCCTATTCATGGATCCCCAGGTATGCTGAACGTATGGCCAAGATCGAGAGTCAATACGAACCCACGGTGAGCACGCACGCATTGGATCCTTTGGTTGACTGGAAAGTCAACCGATCCTGGACGTCCCAGAGACGCCACTTGGCATAGATCCAAGGGCTCGTCGAAGGGATATAAGACCCCACTTCCCTTCAGTCCCCCTCCCATTTTCCACTTTCTTTCTCTCTCTTCACTTTCCTCCTCTCTCTCACACTCTCTCTTCTCTCTAAAACCTCTCCCTTCTCTCTACTCTTCATCCTCCGACCACCGTCCAAAAACACTCCGCCCACCGCCCAAACCCAGGTTCCCAGTTGAACTTCAACCGGAACCTTCATACCTCATGAACCCAAATCTCCTCAACCCAGAAATCCATGAACCCTAACCCTACTCTTCATCCAAACCCAGAAAAACCCAAGAACCCCAAGAACCCTAAGGGTTCTGGGATGAACCCTAACCCTACCCTATAGAACCCTAACCCTAAACACGAACCCTAAACCCTAAAAATTCCCATAAACTCCCCCAAATCTCACGCAAATCCAATGATTAACACCACACGAAGGATGATTTACAACAATCAATAGCAACAAATAAAAGTTACGTATGCCTACCTCTCCCGCAGTGACACTGGTCGTATATTTTGGTTGTTTTTCCTCTTCTAATCCCTCTCCCTTTTCTTTGTTCGCAGGTGGGTTCGAGGTCAGAGGAATTAGGGTTCTAATGATGAACCCTTAGTCTCTAGGTTATTAAGCTTTGAGTGATGAGTTTGTGGATTCGCGCAGCTGCAAGAATTTTTTGCTTCGGGTTTTCTTCCCTCCATCTGAATTTTGTCTTAGTTTTTATAGGTGCAAATTAGGTTTTAGGATTAATTAGCTTTAGATTTGTTTTAAGAAATTTTCGATGTAATTTGATTTGATTTGTACATCTGAGATTTGAATTTGTAATATTTTGTAATTTGATTCCAAAAATCAATTAAAAAGATATGGATTTGATTTGATTTTGTTTCACGCAAAATTAGGGTTTGCGTTTTGGGGACGACGACAATCTCTCTCTTGGTCAACAAATTGACCACCAATAATAAACAAAAAAATAATAATAAAACTAATTAAACGATAATAATAAATAATAAATAAGAAGGAAAATATTGATAACGTGAAGAGGAAAAAGCCCTAATATGACCACTTATTAAAAAACGATAATTATAAACTGAAATAAATAAAAATCAATTCTAATCTCTCCTAAAATTAATAATTAATGACAAAAATAATTATCCCTAATACCATATACTTAAAATCTAAATCCCAATTAACAAAGCCCTTGATAAGATTAACCAAACAAAAATAAAAGATATTTAGCTAATTACCAACTAAAATAAAAAACTAAAATTCTACAATATCCCCATTCAATTTTTTCTAAAATAATAAAACTCTAAAAATAAAACTCATTATCATAAAAACCTTCTTTTCTAGAATAAAAACCTAATTAATTCTACCATAAAAATCTAAAATAAAAATGAAACCCCCAATGAATTCTTTTAATCAATAAAATCTCAAAAATAAAACTTTACCTTAAAATAAATGAGCGAAAATGAAATAGAAAATAAGTCTAAAACCTAAATGAATGTAAAAAACTCTTTATAAATCCAAAACCCAAAAACGGGCCGGAAAGCAATAGCACACCCCCAAAGCCAAAATGACATCCCCTAGTAACACCAAAAAACCCTACAAAATTATAGGTCAAAATTTGGGGTACTACAATAACATAACACAAATACAACAAGAGGTTCCTATAGAGTACTATAGATACTTAGGGTGCTAATACCTTCCCTTAGTATAACCAACCCCCGAACCTTAGATTTCTTAGCATTGTTGTTACATTATGCACTTAGGGTTTTCTTCGATTTTTTCCCTTTCCTTTGGATAAATCAAAGTTCGGTGGTGAACTTCAATGTTCTGTGATTCAAGTTAATACAATAGCTTGATATGCGATTCTCACCGTGACACCCACACAGTAGGTTGACTCATTATCAATGAATTATGTTCTTTTCCCAAGGAAAGGTAATTTTAGAACCATAAAAAAAATCAGACGTCAATGCAATTTGGCTTTTGGAGAATCAAGTTTTGAAATTTTGAGTAAATGTCATACTTCATCACATATTAGAGAGCAAAAAAAAGAACATCGCTCTACCCTATGTTGAATTAATCATAAAAATTTTGCATACACCGGCTATGACTTCGGAGAATAAGAATCAGAATTTATGCACACAAAAATAGGAAAATGGGTTGTAATCAAAATGGGATATAGCATTCAAGGAAAAGAAATTGTCCCATTACCTCCAAGAAGGGCAAGACAATGAAGAAGCAATGACCTCCCTTCGTCCTTTTTAAACACTCTCAGTGACATTCGTGATGAACAAAGGATAATGCGCTCAAAGATTAACAAGATCATTGAGGAAATGGAGAAAAGAAACCTCATATCTCCAATAGTGTCCAGCGAGAATGATGATAAGATGAACTAAGTGATTATTATTTGATTTTTTCTTGTTGCTCTTTGTTTATTTTATGCAATTTTCCCTTCCATCAAATAAAATGCTTTTCCCTTCTTAAATGGTTACTTGCCAACATGTTTGCATATTAAAATTATTGCAATGCTTCTTTATCCTTCTTTTTAATTTTGACCAAGGGGAGAAGTATACTCTCATGGAGAGTAGAGTATACTCTCTACTTAATTGAGGGGGAGTTTAATCATTCAAAACATACATCGGTTATTTCTTTTACCACCTCCATGAGAGATGTGTTGTCATCATAAAAAATGGGGAGAATGTGGAACCTTGCTTTGAAGGTTATTGGTCAAGGAAGCCCTCTTAAAGAAGGACTTGTTTTTTATGATGATAACTAGTCCTTGATGATAACATCTAAAGTCAAGCGTAAAGCGGTTAAATATGCAACCAAGTCAATAGGGTTAGATAAATTTGATTCTCTGATGACGGCACCTAAATGGAATATAACTCAAGCCTCGTCTCAAAGTAAAGATCAAGCAAGTGTCTACAAGATTAGTAGTATCTGAAAAATCTTGAAGTATATGAAAGCTTGCCTCGATACGTATGAGTGAATATACATTGTAAAAACAAAAGGACTTTCTCATAAAGTATATGGTTAATTAGACACACACAAACACATAAACAAGTTTTCAAACTTATTTTTCTCTAGAAAATAATTCTAAAAATGCCTTGAAGTCGTGGCAAATGAGTTAGGAGCTATTAAAAAAGCATTGGCCAAGTTTTTTCTCTTGTCAATCAATTGGCACTCCATCCAATCAATTGAGGTAGTTCAAAAATGCACCAAAATCGATTAGGACATCATATTAATGATGGAAAAAACCAAATATATTTTTTCTTGCCTTTTACTTATTAATCAATTGTTGTTAGGCCAACTAATCGATTAGAGCACTATGTCAATCGATTGGCTCATCAGTTATGGCCCCAAAAAATTTCTTTTTTTGTGCCAACCTCTAGCCTATAAATAGAGGTCTCTTCCAACATCTTTTCACATCCAGAGACGTGACCTTTCATTCTTCAGTTATTCCAGATGAAAGGGAAAATATTGATAAAACCCCTAAAGGTAAAGAAAATGGTCGTCACAACCAAATTCGGGTTCGGAAATCGGTTATGCATGGAAAAATTATTAGCACCTCTCTCATTCATTGTACTCAACGGGAGCCGTTTTGATTGCTCTATGCGTAGATAGGTGTTACTATCTAAAGGTTACTTGCGATTGGGAAAAAGGTTTTAAATTAGTGTGCTTGCCAAGGTTTCGAAATCTTGTGTCTACGTATTCTCATAGTGAAATTAGAAAATCAGAGCTCCGTAGTTTGTGGTAGAAAATAAGTAACTGTTGGTTAATTTTATTGAACGATGTTGATGTTCGCGTTCTAACAGTTAAACATTAATTGTATACTCGCGTTCAAACTTTTTATTAGGCCAAAAGGTAGAAATTATATTTTGTTCAAAGTGAAAATTTTATCAGATTTTGATGTTTTGGGATTGATTATAATTTTACTGTAAAAATGGTTAATGGCTTTTAACAACTTTATCTGAATCTTAGAAGTTAGATTGGTCGGTCTGGCGTGAGAACCTGATTGCTTGACTTGTTTAGTAAGGCATCGCCAACATATTTTTCATAGGGTGAGTTTTTTACTTGAGTTGAGCACCCCTTATGCTTTTATATTTAAATTGCATTTGCTTACTAAAAAAACTAGCAAGTAAGAAAAAATTAAAAGCCACCGCTAGGGGTTCACTTTTTTATTTTGACTTTGGTCACCTAAATTTCCCAACCATGTTCGATTATTACAAAACTACATATAATGAGCATGGCTCATTAGTTATTTCGGCTGTACATAGAACAATACAAAAAGGCCCGTGTATATGTCGATATCATCATTGATTAATTATCTTAGACAATATTTTCTTACACAACATGGGACGAAAATAATAAAGAAAATCGTTGCATATTGTTGAAACTAAATCATTCATTATTAACAAATAAACTTGAAATTATAAATTATTTTTTTAATAAATAAATTTGAGATTTAAGATTTAAGTTAGATTCTATCAAGTTTTAATTGATAAATTTATTGATCATGATTATGGTTCGAGTAACTTACATGTATTTTAAATTTTGAATATATATATATATATATATATGGTATGATGATGTGTTTGATCTCAATGCCATGAACACATGAATCACAAAACCAGATACCACAGTGGCATGGTTTGATTTTAATCCAATGATGTTCCAAATGCTAGCTATTGTCTAATACTCAAGAGTTGCTATTGAAGATCCATATATAAATTTGAGGCAATTCATGGAGGTTGTTAGTAACTTAAAGATCCTTGGAATTTTTTATGATGCTTTTAAATTGAGGTTGTTTCCATATTCTTTAAGGGACAATGTTAAAGGTTTGCTCAATTCGTTAGAGCCTAATTCTATTGTCACATAGAATGCCTTGACTAAAATGCTTTTAGCTAAATATTTTCTTCCTGTCAATAATGCAAACATGAGAAATGAACTAGTGTCAAGGAATTGTTAAAGAAATGTCTACACCATGGGACTCCAAGCTGTATTTAGTTGGAAACAATTTATAATGGACTAGTGCCATCATCAAAGAACATGTTGGATGCATCATCTAATGGTGTGTTGTTATCCAATTCCTACGAAGAAGGGTACAAATTGATTGAAAGAATTGTTACCAATACCTTCCAATGGCCAATTACTCGAGCAACCATTATATTCGTCCCTAAGAAACCAAATGGTGTCCATGAAGCCAATGAGACCACAACCTTAATTTCTCAAGTGGCCCAAATACATCTAATGATGAAAAACATGATGACAATTTTTGCATGTTAGTTATTGATCTAGTCAAAGTTGTAACTGATGCCAATGAAGTTGCTTGTGTTTATTATGGGGAGCTCACTTGTTTTAGGAATGTTCAGCAAGCCCTATTTTTTTTTAATTATGTGGGCAACAACAAATACAAAAATCCCTACAGAAACACATACAAACTTGGATGGCGTAATCATCCTGATTTTTCATGGAGTAACACCCAAAATCAATTAAAGCCTTAAGTACCATAAATTCCCCCTGGTTTTTCTGCTAAAACCCATGTAGTGGCTACACAAGGAAACAACCAGTTGGAAAATATTTTGAAGTCCCTTATATAAGAAATAAAGAATCAGTTTCAATCTCAAGGTGTAAGCATAAAAAAATCTAAAAAAGCAAGTTAGACATAATGCTTTTCACTCAGTTCTAGAACCATGGAAGGACTCCCAAGTTCAACTGAAACACCAGCATCTACCTATGGTACCAAAAGCATTGAATCATGCAAGTTAATCTCATTAAGGGGTGGAAAAGAATGCGAAGGAACAAGTCAAAAAACCGTAAAAAATCATGAAGGATTAGAAGACTTTTGACACATTAGAAGAAGAAGATTTAACTCCTACAACAACAACTCCCTTGGTAGAAACAAGAAAGATGGTATATAAGCTACACAACCTAGTCTGAAGACTTCATGCATGACTTATGTAGAAGAAAAATTGTCTCCTATTATGCCAAAAGTCAGCACAACACCCAGATATATGCAAGAAAGGCCACCGCCACCTTTTCCATAAAGAATCAGAAAGGTAAAAGAAGAGAAAAAATTTGGAAAATTCATGGAGATTTTGAAGCAGCTTCACATCAATATACCTTAGATTGAAGCAATTCAATAGATTCCAAATTATTCTAAGTTCATGAAGGTTGTTTTAACAAAGAGGAAAAGAGTAGGATAATTTGGTACTATAATATTGACCTAAGATTGCAGTCAATTTGTGCAAGGAAACTATTTCCCAAATTGAAAGATCTGGGAAGTTTTACTATACCTTGCAACATAGGAGATTCCTTTTGTGGCAGGCCACTTTTTGATCTTGGAACAAGTATTAATCTCATGCCCTTGTATATTTTCAAGAAGCTGGGTATTGTAGCTGCAAGGCCAACAATCATCACAATTCAACTAGCTGATTGAAGTATTTATTACCCTTAATGGAAGATCGAAGATGTGTTAGTAAGGATAGACAAGTTTGTATTTCCAGCTGATTTCATAATCATGAATTTCAGCACTGATGAAGATAACCATATTCTCTTGAGAAGGTCGTTCCTTGCAACATGAAGAACTTTGATAGATTTTGAAAAAGGAGAAATCACTATGAGAGTAAATGGGATGCAAATTCTATTTAATGTCCTTAATGCATTGAAATGTCCCAAGGAAGATATAGTTGTTTGTTCAGTGATCTTTAGATCGAACTCTCTTATCCACAAACATGCCATAAAGAATAATCATGAGTTGGAAAAGGAATTGGGTGAGAAATACAAAAATATATTAGTAAGGGAAGGTATCATAAGTGTACCCTTACTTCCACTTGAGAGTGTAGCGAGCGATTTTGGACGCGGTTCTTAAGCGCTGGTCGCTCTCTGCGGTTGAGCTTAAAACTACATGTCGATTCATTTTTTATCCTATTAAAGCTGATGAAGGAAGGGAAATAGACGTCTCCAATTAACCCTGCTTTGCATACTGAGTTTAAACAGCGGTCTGTTAGGTTACGGATGCTATCAATGTGGGGGGGCCTTTGTACTGGTTATTTGTATTTTCGCCAATACTGGTTTTTATCTAGATAGAAGGTTTCTGGCGGGGAACAAGGATTAGGATGTTAGGACTGATGCTTTTGAATTACTGCTTTTCATTGATGGAGATATGGGATTTGGGTTTTTGTTTAGTGTGCTCGCTAAGATCTTTTCTTTCAATCTTATGCCTACGTATTCCCGTTTATCCAAAACAGGGAAATCAGAGCGTTCGTAGTTCCTCCTATTCTATGGGAGGAAATGGGTGTTTTGGTGTCTTGTTCAAAGCCCAAGACGTGAAGCGAAAGGTGGTTTGTATCTTGTTTAAAGCCCAAGATGTGAAGCTGAAAAGTCTATTTGTGTCTTGTTCAAAGCCCAAGACGTGAAGCTGAAGGACCTCGACTTTAGAGAGAATTTGTCATCTCTAAAGAAGGGTTTGTCTGTCACAACTGTTGGGTGACTGGTTTATAAAGGAGGATTACTTTAACCGGGATACGCGGATCCTAGTAATGCCATAATTTCCTTTATAGGGGATTTTAACCTAAAGGAGAATACTTTAACTCAGTGTAGAGCAATGCTATCTTTCCTTAGGAATTTCTCATGCTAAAAGAGGGACAGTGGCATGGATGTAGATGATCCAGAGGCTTGCCGCTTACAGCGATTAGATGAAGGGGAAAGGAGTTGTTGATGTTTTTGTACTGTGAACGAGGCACAACTTTGATGCTAAAAGGTTGATTTGATCAACCAGTGGTTTTCTTATACAAAGCCTAAGAGGAGGCTATTGGCCCAACAAGAGGGAGTTTTTATGTGTCTCGTACGAAGCCCGAGAGAGAGGCTAAAAGGGTTGACTCAACAGGAGAATCTTTTATACTCAACAAGAGAGTGTTTTTTGTATCTCGTACGAAGCCCGAGATGGAGGTTGTTGTTTGACTCAACAAGAGAGTCTTTGTATCTCGTACAAAGCCCGAGATGGAGGTTGTTGTTTATTTGGCTCAATAAGAACCTTTTTGTATCTCGTATAAAGCCCGAGATGGAGGCGAAAGGGGTAATTGACTCAACGAGGGAGTCTCTTATGTGTCTCGTACAAAGCCCGAGAGAGAGGCTAAATGTTATTTGACTCTGCTGGGGAGAATTTTTTGTACAAAGCGCAAGAGGAGGCTATGGTGACTGTTTTAGTTGAGTGACAGGTCCAGTATGTGGATTTTGAAAGAGAAAATCAGTTCTTATATGAGCAACACTGTACTCAAGGATTTGAGTCAAGGATCCGGGTTATTCCTGTTCTTTAAGGAAGCGGGAAATCCGAAGGGTATTGAGACTGTCCGAGTCTACGTGTTTCCTTCCTATTCTTGAAGGGTGCTTGAGAATGTCTTTGAGACTCAAGGAAATTAGACCGTCCAAGTCTAGAGTTTTATCTTTTGTACTATGCTTTGAGAAACAGTAGTAGACTCTGGAAAAGACTGTTCTATGTAGATGACTAAGTTCTGTTCCTATACCTCTAGGAGGTCATCGGGACAATTTGCACGAAGCCCAAGAGGAGGCTGGAAACTTTTAAGAAGACAATCGGTCCTTGTACGAAGCCCAAGAGAAGGCTATCATTCCCAGAGGAAGAGATCATTATACGAAGCCTAAGAGGAGGCTGTGGATACTTTTAAGAAGCCGACGGGTCCTTGTACTAAGCCCAAGAGGAGGCGGGGTTGCTTTTAGGAAGCCTGTGGGTCCTTATACGATGCCCAAGAGGAGGCCGATGCTTTTAAGAAGCCCGTGGGTCCCCAAACCCCGAGAAATTCAAGGCAAGCCATTCACAAGGAATAGATCAAGTCAGGAAAGTTCGAGAATTTGGAAGAAACTCAAAGATGCCATTCACGGAGAATACATTCATCTCTGGGAGTAGAGTTTCTTGACAATTCCTAATGAGGACAGCCGAAGAGAAGACTGTATCTGGTGATCCTATTGGGGATCTAGTTCAGTCTATTTCTAAGAGTGACAGTCTGAGAAAGGGTTCAAAAAGAATCTGCCTTTCACATCTCCATATTGTTTAACCCCAAGAGGAGGGAAGACTGTGTCTGGTAATCCTATGTGGATCTAGTTTTGACTGTAAGTTCAGAGTGATCAACAGGGCTTTACCTAGTGCTAGACGTAGTTGCCGGGGAAACTCTAAATATCTATACTATTATTACACAGTTAGTATGAGTTTATGAAAGGAGACTTACAGCGAAACAGCCCCACAATACAGTTATATATATATGAGTTTATGAAAGGAGACTTACAGTGAAACAGCCCCACAATACAGTTATATACATATGAAAGCGGTAAATGAAAGCGGGTAAACACTTACTCGGTTGTAGAGCTTCCATGCTGTTTGGTTAGTTGTTCAACAAAGAAAGATTGAAAACAACAGTATATTCAAAATCAAAGGAGAAAGTGCTTTGAAATAAAAAGATTTGGAGCTTACAGCTCAAGGAGAGGCCCAGGGTTTTATCAGTGAGCGCACTGTTGAATTTGTACAGAGGGACTTATACAAGTGACTGTGGCCCAAAAAAGGTTTTCTGTACAAAGGGATGGGTCTTACACTCTCTCAAGAGGCCCAAGTGAGTTTTAAGAAAAGAAATGGGTCTTACTACTCGAGGGTAGGCCCAGTTGGTTAATTTTAAATTGGCGACGATCGCGTCGTTTATTTGAAAATGTACAGAGGGACTTATACAACGAATAGGCCCAAAAAGTTTTCTGTACACAAGGGGTTGGGTCTTACACTCTAATAGAGGCCCAAAGAGTTTATTTTTGAACAAGTGGTGGGGCTTACAGCTCAAGGAGAGGCCCAAAGTTTATTTTGAAAAGGTGACGATCGCGCCGTGATTTTTGAAAACGCAGTGGGTCTTATACAATGGATTGAGGCCCAAAAAAGGTTTGGTTTTCAAAGGATTGGGTCTTACACTCTAATAGAGGCCCAAAAAGTTTGAAAAAGTTTGATGAGGGTTGAATTAATCAAAAACCCTAATTTCATTTTTTAAAGAGCATTTTTCAAAGAAAAATCAAGTAAAAAATGATAAAAAAATATCAAATAAAATCATTAATCATGTTATAAACAGTGATTAAGGTTTATGAAAAAGTATTTTATCCACATGAATATTTAAAATCATTTTGGTTTTAAAAATCAAGAAAAATAAATCATTTTAAAAGCATTTAAAACAATTTAAAACAATATTTTTGAATATATTAAAAATATATCAAATAATAATATTTTTTGTGATTTTTTGGTGGATTAAAATATTATGGAGTATGAATAACAAGTGTGTAAAACAGATTTGGAAAATGATAATTTTTGCTATGTAAAAGAATTGGTTGAGTTTTGAAGATAAACTAAGAAAAAGAGGAATGTGATGTCACAACATCACTCATGAGACATCACTCGTGAGTTTTCAACATCTTTTTTATCAAACTTCCAACACCCATAACTTTCTCAAATCTCAATGGTTTGAGACAAAATTTATATGCATCTGGCCCAGAATTTCACAAGGAATCCAATGGTGGTGGTAGTTTTTTCAGAACACACTCCCTCCTCAAAACCCGATAGTGGTTTTGAAAAGGACCTATAATTGCATTTTATGTGCTACACTTTGATACAGGCATGGATTACATGGTGAATTAGCCCAAACACAACATATACAACATGTATGAGATGTGTATGATCAGTGGACTTCAAAGCAATGCATGATTTCAAGGATTCCAAGTTGTGATGCTTACCTCTTTTTGAGCTTTTTGGAGTTTTTGTGCAATCTGTCAAGCCTCTTATTCCAGAAATGATTTGATGCTTTAGACACACTCAAATGATCCCTTAGAAGCTTTTAGGATTATTGGAATCAACTGGTACCTGCAAAAACACAAACTGTCCCTTTCTTGCAAAAGGGGTTAAAAGTGACCAAAATAGCAACTCTCTCAAATGGTGTTCCAGATGGGGGGAACCATTTGGGACAGTTCAAGGATGATATTTGGAGTGTGTTTGAGGTTTTATCTGGTTTGGAAAGTGACTGAATCAAGACATGGCTTGAAAAATGTAAAAAAGTGCCATTTTGAGGTTTTGAGAAGTGACTTTGTGATTTTGTGATTACAGGTCACTCGTGATAGTTTGCACAACTTACATATGACATATATGAGGTGTGTGTGTGATTAGTTTGAGTGGAATTGCTCTCTAACTCGAAAACTCAGAATTACTTGCTTTGGAAGGCAAATTTGAGGTGAAAGAAGAGATTTTGAGGAAAGCATCTGTTTGATGGCTTTGGTGTACTCAAACTGAACACAAAGGAGCTCTATTTATAGTAGAGCAAGTTTGTTTTCGCAGCAACAGTGAATGGTGGCTGCAGCAGAGGTTTGGCCAATGTTGGCCAATGAAAATCCAAGTCTCCTCTAGCCATTGACTAGAGGTTAGAGCACAGAGCTTTGGTTCCCTACTTGTTGGAGGAATGTTGACTGAATTCAGTTGCAAATGTGTCAGTCCATGCCACCTCTAAGCATCTATTAAATGCTCCAATCCAAAATTGGAGTCTTGTCCCTCTTTTAGGGATTTTTAGGAATAGCATGCTACTTCTTGTTCCAAGGACTTTGGAGGCTTGGCTCAGTGATTTTCCCCTTTAGATTTGATCCTCAGAGGTGTCCAAAGTGATGACAAGGCTTGGAAATTTGTGTGGCACAAGAAATGTGCAAATCTGTCCCATGAAAAATTCAGCTGCAGCAAGCCGTTTTGTAAAATTCATAACTCCCTGCTCGAGTATGCTATATGGACATTCTAGGACTTTCTGGAAAGCTTAGATGACGTACTTCAACTTTGATGTTGGACTTTGGTCTTGGTTCAGCTTGCAAAGTCATCAAAAATGGTCTTGAACTTGTGTAGTCAAATCTGTCCTAAAAGCTGTCATGAAAATTCTGCTTTATCAATGCTTTTTGCGAAAATTATATCTCCCTGCTCGAGTATGCTACAAGGACGTTCTACACCTTTCTGGAAAGCTGAGACAACGTACTTCAACTTTGATGTTAAAGGTTTGGCTTGAATCAACTTGGATCATGGAGAAAAACATCCTTGAAGTTGGGACATTCTTGCTGGAAAAATATTAATGATGTCCCATGAAATGTTGAAACATTTGACAACTTTGATCATTAATAATTCCAAACTTTAATCACTTGTATATTTTAATCCACTATGATATTTTGAATTGAAGTGAATTGCATCCTTGACGCTTGTCTTGCATGGTGACAAAGCTTGAAAATTGGATGGCACAAGAAAAGTGCATAAAATCTGTCCTAAAAAATCAGCTCGAGCAAGGCCTGTTGTGAGGTTCATAACTCCTTGCTCAAGTTGAATTAATGGGAGTTCTAATAAATTTTGGAAAGTCCTAATGACATACTTTAACTTTGATGTTTGACTTTGGTCTTGGTTCAGCTTGCAAAGTCATAAAAAATGGTCTTGAACTTGTGTAGTCAAATCTGTCCCAAAAGCTGTCATGAAAATTCTGCTTTATCACTGCTTCTTGCGAAAATCATATCTCCCTGCTCGAGTATGATACAAGGACATTCTATAACTGTCTGGAAAGCTGAGACAACGTACTTCAACTTTCATGTTTGACTCCAGACCTGGTTCAACTTGGATCATGGAGAAAAACGTCCTTAAAGTTGGGGCATTCTTGCTGAAAAAATATTAATGATGTCCCTATGCAATGTCAGAACATTGGACATTAAGAATTCCCAACTTTGATCACTTATATCTTTCAATCCTTATGATATTTTGAGTTGATTCCTTCTACAATGTTGAAGTATCAAATACCCTCTTTAAAAGTAGCTCTTACTCAAAATCAATGGATGCTTGGATCAATAGTTACAACCTTGAAAAGTTGTGCACTTGAACGTGATTTTAACTTAGAAAAAATTTCTAAGTTTCTTTCAATTTGATCAATTTTGCAATTTTGCATGATTTCTTGATTTAAATTTGATCAAATTAAATCATCCATCATATTTTCTTGAGTAATGGCTTGTGAAGCTCAAAGTTGACCAAAAGTCAAACTTTGACTTTTTGCATCAGTTGACTTTGTATTAGATGAACTTGAGGCTTGATCCACTTGAAATGTTGCACTCTTGTGCTTAATTCTTGATGTGGGAGTCCTCTTGATCCATTGCGGATATTTGAGAGGTTAGACAAGTTGAAGATCATGTCATTCCTTGATTGATCATTTGTCTAAAGGCTCTGAGAGGGTTTGAAACCCTAGTTTGATTGTAGTGAATGCTCAATAATTCCTTGAGGAGATTGATGAGGCACAAAGGTACATCCATATTGTGATGATGATTTGCACAATGATGGGAATCTTAGTGGTCAAAATTTGGGGTATGACAGAGAGGAATATGGAACACTTTGAGACTCAAGAAATTACAACTAACTTGGTGGAACACAGTTCTATCAAGAGAGAGACCATTGTATATGGCATTGAAACAACATCCTTACCACTTGCAGTATGCTTACTTAGAGGTAGAACAAAAGTTGCCTCTGATTATTGCTATAGACAAGTTTGAAGAGCATATGTGTTAACTTCTGGCACTTCAAAAAAAGCACAAGAAGACTATTTCTTGGAAAATCTCTAACATCAAGGGAATCAGTCCTACTATTTGCATGCATAGGATACTTTTAGAAGAGAATGCCGAGAAAAATATAGAGAGCCAAAGAAGACTAAATCCTATCATGAAGGATGTAGTGAAGTATGAGATCATCAAGTGGTAAGATACAATGACTATCTACCATATATCTAATAGTGTGCGGGCAAGCCTGATCTAATGTTTCCCAAATAAAGGTGGTATGACAGTGATTACAATTTAGAAGAATTAATTAATTCCTTCAAGAGTTGTCACCGGTTGGAGGATATTTCAAGATTATTGGAAGTTAAACAAGGCTACGAGAAATGACCAATTCCCTCTTTCATTCAGTGAACAAATGTTGGGTAGGTTAGTTGGAAAGAAAGTTTATTGTTTCCTTGATGTATATTTTGGCTATAATCAAGTTGCAATAGGCCATGAAGACCAAAAGAAAACAACATTTACACGTCCTTATAAAACCTTTTCCTTTAGAAGGATACCATTTGGATTATGTAATGCTCTAGAAACCTTCCAAAGATGCATGGCGGCTATCTTTTCTGATCTTATTGAATGCTCCATTGAAGTTTTTATGGTTAATTTTTAAGTATTTGGAGAATCATTAAAAATATGCTTGGATAATTTGGAGTTGGTACTAATAAGGTGTGAGGTAAACAACTTGGTGCTGAATTGGGAGAAGTGTCATTTCATGCTTAAAGAAGGAATAGTCATAGGGCATAGAATTTCAAAGGAAGAGTTAGAAGTAGATCAAGCCAAGATTAAAGTAATTGAAAGACTACCTCCCCCTTCCAGCGTAAAAGGAATAAGAATCTTTCTTGTTCATGTTGGTATCTATAAAAGTTCCTTAAAAGAGTTTTCAAATATCATAAACCCTTTATGTCAACTATTGTAGCATGATGTTACATATGTCTTCATGTCTGAATGTGATCAAGCTTTCAAATTTGTAAAAAAGACTTTGACCTCTGCACCAATTATGAAGGCATCTTCCTGGACAAAACTCGTCGAGCTCATGTGTGATGCAAGTGACTTTTCCAGTGGAGTTGTTCCTTGAAAAGGGCATAATAAAGTGTTTCACACCATTTATTATGAGAGTAAGACACTGATAGAGGCTCAGATTAATTACACCACCATTAAGAAGAAGTTTTTGGATGCTATATTTGTTTTTGATAAGTTTAAATCCTACTTGGTAGAAACAAAGGTGATTGTATACACGGACCATGCAGTAATCAAGTACCCCATTGCCAAGAAGGATGCAATGCAAAAATTGATAAGATGGGTACTACTTCTACAAAAGTTTGACTTAGAAATCATAGAAAAATAGAGTTGTGGACTTGGTGGATGGCCATTTGTCAAGACTCCCTGATGAATTCTAGAGGTGCGATAGAGAAGAAATAAAAAAAGAATTTCCTGATGAATAGTTGCCTATGATGACTTCTTTCATGACACCATGATATGCATATATTGTGAACTATTTAATAAGTGGATATGTCCCTCTATAATTCAACTCTAAGCAAAGGAAAAAAATTATTTCATCACTCTAAGAATTACTACTAGGATGAGCCAATCATGTACAAGAAATATGCTTATCAACTTCTAAGAAGATGTGTAGTCTATCCAAAGGCACGTCAAATCTTGTTAGCGTGCAAAAATGCACCCTATGGAGGAACCATAACTGCTATCAAGGTTCTACAATCAGGTTATTTATGTCCCTCCTTATTCAAAGATACAAATTAATTTGTTAAAATTTGTGAGAAATGCCAAAGGATAGAGAATATTTCCATGATACGAGAAATACCACTCACTAATCTATTGGAAATATTTACATACTTGTGGCGGTATATTATGTGTCCAAATGGATAGGGGCAACAAAAGCACACACCAATGATGTTAAGGTTGTGACCAAATTTTTAATCAAATATATTTTCTCTAGACATGGCATACCTAGAGACATCATTAGTAATGAAGGAATCCATTTTTGTATTAAACGTTTTGAGGATTTAATGACTAAATATGGGGTTAAATATGAGGTTGCTACAACTTACCATCCTCAAAGTAGTGGTTAAGTCAAACTGTCCAATATAGAGATAAAGAGAATTCTTGAAAAAATAGTTAATCCTTCTAGAAAGGACTAGTCAAAATATATTGATGAAGCTTTGTGGGACTATAAAGTTGATTTCATAACACCTTTAGGAATGTCTCCTTATAGACTACTTTATGGAAAAGTTTTCCATCTACCCATTTAGTTGCAACACAAAGCCTTTTGGGTTGTTAAAAGCCGAATTGCAACTTAGATGTTGTTGGACAAGCAAGAATGCTGCAACTCAATGAATTAGGGGAGCATATAATATTTTATTATGAGAATGATGAACTTTATAAGGAAAAAACCAAAAAAATGGCTTGACAGAAAATTATAGAAAAGAGAATTAGTGGAAGGACAAAAGGTCCTTTTGTTCAACTCAAGGTTGAAACTCTTCCCTGGGAAATTGAAATCAAGATTGTCAGGCCTATTTAAGTTAGTAAAAATTTATTCTCATGAGGCTGTAAACCTTCTTAAGGAACAAACAAGGAAGGTGTTCAAAGTTAATGGGCAAAGAGTAAAAACCTACCTTGGTGATTCATTGAGTAACATAAGGACCTCTGTTGGTTTGAATGATTGAAAATTATTTTTTAAAAGTCAGGCTATAAGATTTAAAAATAGCACTACTAGGAGGAAAACCATAATAATTTAGATTGCTATTTTTACTCTTATGGTGATAGGTTGAAGAAAATTATGAGTTGTTGATAACATCTGAAGTCTTTTGTCACGACTGGGACATGTCAAGATAATATGAAAGAATCATGAATGAAGGGATCAAAGCCAAGTGGCATGAGTCAAGAAAGGCTAAATAAAATAAAAAGAAAAAGGAAGTTGAAAGTGAAGGTGTGAGAAAACACAAGAAAAAGGGGTTTGAATTGGGTTTTCAAAATGAAAGCTTTTTGTGAAACTCAAACAAAGATCACAAATAAACTAGAAATAGAGAAAGACACATGATATATCATGGTTCACTTGAAAACTATCAAGTTAATCCAGTCCACCCGCCAAGGTGATTTCTCCTTATTGTAGCGAGCGATTTTTGTCGGTGACGCGACCACCTTATCGCTGGGTTTTCCTCACCGCAATGAGGAGGAGGTGGTGCTACTTTTTGATTTCTTATTTATCCCATGAAGCTGGAAGGGAAAAGGAAGCTATCTAAAACTAACCTTGCACGCGAATATTTAACTGAACAAACGCTTAAAAGAGATTGGGGGTCCGAGGTCAGGTTATACAATGGGGAGTTGTCAATTACCCATCCTATATATGGTTATCCACAGGATATTAGCTTTAGGTTTTGCTTTGTAATTGATGGTGTTTATCCGTTAATGGGTTGGGAAAGTTTCTTGGGAAATATGAGAGAGTGAGTGAGTTTTTGTTGATGTTCGGGTTTTTCCCGATTATTTTTGGTAAGGTAGTAGACCTAAGTTTTGATTGGTATGAAGGTACTGGACCTAGAGTTTTTGATTAGTATGCTCTCTAAGATTTCGCAATCTTATGCCTACGTATTCCCGTTTAAATGAAACAGGGAAATCAGAGCAATCGTAGTTCCTCCTATTCTAAGGGAGGAAAAATATGTTTTTGGTGTCTTTTTCAAAGCCCAAGATTGAAACTAAAAGGGTATTTGTGTCTTGTTCAAAGCCCAAGATTGAAGCTAAAAGGTTTGACTGAGAGAGAACTTGTCATCTCCAAAGAGGGATTGGACTTCATCTGGGGGAATTGTTGATTTTTGTGTGCCTTGATCAAAGCCCAAGGTTGAAGCTAAGAGGTTGATTGACTCCACTAGGGAAGTCCTTATACAAAGCCTAAGAAGTGGCTGGAAATGACCGACTCAACAAGAGAGTGTTTTATCTGTCTTGTACAAAGCCTAAGATTAAGGCTAAAAAGAGACTGACTCTTTGGGGATATCATTATGCAAAGCCTAAGAGGAGGCTATAAGTTTGACTTTTTTGGGGGAAAGTGTTTTATCTGTCTTGTGCAAAGCCCAAGATTGAGGCTAAAAAGGGATTTTTGACTCCGCCAGGGAGGTTTGTAGGTGTCTTGTATAAAGCCCAAGATTGAGGCTAAAATGGGAAATTTAACTGATTCGGTTGAGGATATTTTTATGTGTCTTGTACAAAACCCAAGATTGAGGCTAAAAGGATTTAACTCTGCTGGAGAGTATTATCTGTCTTGTACAAAGCCCAAGACAGGGGCGGAAAAGAGTTTTGACTCTGCTTAGGAAATCATTTCTCAAAGCCTAAAAGGAGGCTGGGGAGGAAGTGACTTCGCTGGGGAAGATATATGTCCCAGGCTTAAGATATGGTTTTGGAAGATTTATGTCTTGTACAAAGCCCAAGATTGAGGCTAAAAGGGTCGACTCAACAAGAGAGTGCTTTTATCTGTCCTGTACGAAGCCCGGGATTGTGGCTGAACAAGCTGGAGAAATCACCATACCTAAGAGGAATTTGACTTATGCTAAGGGAAATCCTTATACGAGGCCTACGAGGAGGCTGGAAAAGATGGACTCAACAAGAGAGCGTTTTTATCTGTCTTGTACAAAGACCAGGATTGAGGCTAAAAAGGATTGACTCAACAAGAGAGTGCTGAAAGGTGATTGACTCAACAAGAGAGTCTGGAAAGTTGATCGACTCAACAAGAGAGTCTGTAAAGTGATTGACTCAACAAGAGAGTCTGAAAAGTTGGTGGACTCAACAAGAGAGTCTGAAAAGGTTAGCTCCGTTGGGGAGAATCATTTGTACAAAGCCCAAGAGGAGGCTAACTTCACTGAGGAAGGATCATTATACAAAGGCTAAGAGGAGGCTATCTTCTTCTGGGGATTATGGAGATCCCTAGGCAGGTCCAAGTGGGGAAATCAACTCTTGCTAAGGTTTACAGAAGAGTTGTGAAATCAGACACCCTGAGGTTCTGATTTGGGATAGTGTTATTAACAGCCTTTTGACCCTGGCTGGGGAATTTTTTAGGAGAGATATTAGGTTTTAGAACCCACGGGTTTTAACTCAGCTAGGAATTGATCGGATGATCAGGGTTCCTCCTACGCTCGTAGGGAACTTGAGAATGTCTTTGATACTCAAGGGGATTTAGATTGTCCAAGTCTACTGGTGCAGAAGAGTTTTATGTTTTGTATGATGCCCAAGAGGAGGCGGGTGTTAAGGGATGAGAATCAACCCTAAACTGGCCTGATGTTTTGACACTGGAAAGACTGCTCTAGCAAAGGATGAATAAGTTTTGTCTTATACCTTTAAGAGGTCTTCAGGGTCCTTGTATTAAGCCCAATAGAAGGCATGAGAACTTCTAGGAAGCCGGAGGGTCCTTGTACAAAGCCCAAGAAGAGGTGGGGATGCTTTTAGGAAGCCTGTGGGTCCCAAACCAAGAAAACCTCAAGAAATGCTATTCACCGAGAATAGATCATTTAGTGAAAGTTCTGTGGTTTGAAGAAACTCAGGAGATGCTATTCACTGAGAATAGATCAACTCCGGGGAGTAGAATTTCTTTGACAATTTCTAGGGGTGACATCCTAAGAAAATGTTCACGAAGAATACTACCTTTCTCTTTGTTCCATATTATTTAAGCCCAAGAGAAGGCAAGACTGTATCTGGTAATCCTATGGGGATCTAGTTTTGATTGTATTTAAAGAGCGGCCAAATGGCTTTACCTAGTTCTGGACCTAGTTGTCGGGGAAAACTCTAAATGGCTATACTAGTATATATACAATTGATATATGACAAGTATTTTAAAAGCGTATGAAAAAAGACTAACCATGCACAACTTCCCACAATATAGTTATATATATGAAAGCGAGTAAATGAAAGCCGCTAAAACTTACAGGTGAGCAAGCTTCCATGCTGTGTTGTTAGTTGTTCAAAGATATTAAAGAAAGTTTTGATAATAACATGTATATTTGAATCTAAATCAAAAGGGAAATTGTTTTGAAAGGATTGTCGGGACTTATACTCAAGGAAAGGCCCAAGGTTTAACAGTGATCGCACCGTTGTTTTGAAAATGTACAGAGAGACTTATACAATGTGTGAGGCCCAAAATTGTTTTATTTACAAAGGGGTTTAGGTCTTACACTCTATTAGAGGCCCAAAGGACGTTTTAAAAAAAAAGAAATGGGACTTACAACACTAGGGTAGGCCCAGATGATCTTTTGTTTTGAAATGGCGATCACGCCGAGATTTTTCTTTTAACGCAGAGGGACTTATACAATATCTGAGGCCCAAAAATGGTTTTGGTTAAAAGGGGGTTGGGTCTTGCACTCTATTAGAGGCCCATGAGTGTTTGAAAAAGATTGGTTAGGGTGAAAATCAAAGAAACCCTAATTTTGTTAAAAATGGAATTAATTTTGATTAAAAATTAATAAAATCATTGAAAACATGTGACAAATGAGTGGTGATTTTGGATCGATGTCTCAAAAATTATGTTTTTATCCACAAAATGATTGAAAACCATTCAAGTTTAGAAAATCAAGAGAAAGAAAATTTTTAAAATGTTAAAAAACAAATAAAAATTAATTCTTTTCAAAAGTATCAAATATGTGAAGTAAATAATATGTTTGGGGAATTTTTGTAAAATAAAATATTTTAACATTTTTGTGAATTATTAAAAAAAGAATCAACTAAAAATCATTGAAATTCAGAGAGAAATTAATTTTTGAATCAATTAAATAAAATCACAAAAATTCAAAAATTCAAATATTTGAAAAAGGGCGCCAAGAACATCTTGGTTTTGCCCGCGTGCCCTGTTTTGCCAAGATTTGCGTTTTCTCATCAATCTCACCGAATACTTGATGGAATCATACAATCCACATATCAATCTGCTCATTTTCAACTCACGATCATGTCTATGGTCTTTAATTTCATTTATTTTAAGCATGGAATGAGAAATCAAAACAAAACCTCAAGAACCCTAATTTCTGCATGAAGGCTGAGAAATTTGATACACAATTCATACAAAGTAAGCAATAGAGGGGAAACATTCTATGCATGATTATGAACATTTGGGAAAAGTTTTGTGCGAGGAAATATGCACAAATTATGAGATGACCAAGTTTAGGCTTACTTGAAGGTCGTGGCAGCAAGAGCAATTTGATTTTTGAGTTAGAGGTGTTACAGATGAGTTGTGATGATCTGAACAGCTTCCCTACACCATATGAAGTGTGTTTGAATGCTTGGAATGGATTGAATTCGGCTGGAACTTGATCTGGCACCTCAACTGCAAATCTGTCAAAGGCTTATGCAGATGGCTGGTGATTTCATGAATTTGGTGTTCCAGTCATTGGTTTAGTGTTTGATTAGCTCACATATGATGTTTATGAGGTGTGTGAGTGATTGGCTTGGTTGGAAACACATTCTAATTCAAAACCTGATAGTAGCTTGCATTAGAAGGCATTTTTGGAAGTGAGCGTGTGATTTTGAGAAAGACAAGTGTTATAGGCCTTTGGTGTACTCAAACTGATAAAAAATAAGGTCTATTTATAGTGTGTCAAGTTTGTTTTGGCATCAATAGGGAATGGCAACTGCAGCAGGCCTTTGGCCAATGTGGATCAAATGGAATCTCAAGTCTCCTCTAGCCATTGACTTGAGGTTAGAGCACAAGCCTATGGTTCTTTGATTCAAGGATAAGGCTTGACTGAAGTGTTCATCTTTGCTCTGATACATGCCACCTCTAAGCATCTATTGAATGCTCCAAAACAAAATTGGTGTCTTGGCACCTTTTTAGCTCTTTTAGGTTTAGCATGCTACTTGTAGATTTGGGGACTTTGAAGGCTGATAGATCAGTGCTTGTCCCTTGTTTGTTCCCCCTTGAGGTGTGAAGATGGATAACCATGCTTTTTGTTGCACAATTTGATCAAATCGAGCCCTTATGCATAAATCTGTCTTGCAAAACAATTTGCAGCAAGGCATGTTGCATCTGTCATAACTCCTAGCTCAGGTGGAGTTTGATGGAGTTCTTGGTCATTTTGGAAAGCTGATATATCCTATTTCAACATAATGTCCAACTTTGGTTTTGAACCAGCTTGAATTACAATGAAAAATGCCTCTACATTTGGGAAAAAATAAGGCAGATTCTGACTTAGTGAAAATTTCACTAAGTGTTGGAAAAATGTCATTTTCATGTTTTTTGGGATTTTGATCACTCCATAACTTAAAATCCATGAGGAATTGGAATGAGTTGTAGTTGAAGCTTTTAAAGTAAGCCTTGAGAGCTACAGATCCATCTTTGGACCATCCAAAATGGTTGCTTGGATCTCAAGTTATGGTCCTTGGATGTTGGTACCCTAGCCACTTTGTTCCATAACTTAGAAAATTTCTAAGTTTTTTGTGGTTACCCCCTTCACAAGTTAACTCACTTTCTTTGATTTTTCTTGATGAATGATGATTCAAATCACATATTAACATTGTTTTAGGGTCAAAGAACCAAAATTGTGAAAAATCCCAAAAAGTCAAACTTGATTATGTGCACAGTTGACTTTTTATCGGATGAAATCCAAACTGTGCGATCCTTGGTGAAATCAAGTCCTTGACCTAAGTCAAACCTAATGGATATATTCCATAGGTGTTGTAGGGTGTATTGAATCATGTCCCAAGGTTTGGGAGCATGCCTGGGTCAAAAGTCAAAGGTAAAGTTGACTTTTTCCCTCGAAACCCTAATTGTGGTCCTGACGAAATTGAAACTTGTGGATCAAGCTTCTTAGATTAATCCATTGTTGTAAATGGATCAATGTAGTGTATTGGAGACCCTCAAATCATGTTTTGAGGTCTTGGCTCAGGTTTTGTCCCAAAAGTCAACTTAGGGGTGAATTAGGTCATGAAACCCCAATTCCTGATTTTTTTATGAATGCTTCCCCTGAGGTTAAATTGACTTGATGATTGGGTGCATGAGGTCCCTTGGAGTATCTTAAGTTGTGCTTTTATGCAATGGCTCATGCCCAGAGGAAAATTTCCATCTGGAGGCCTCAGTCGACCAAAACCCTAGTTTGGTGACACTGGCGATCTTAAGGCTTGATCCACTTGGAATGCTCCAACCTTGTGCTTGATTCTTGATGTGGGAGTCCTTTTGATCCTTTGTAGGTGTTTGGGAGGTTAGACAAGTTGAAGATCATGTCATTCCTTGATTGATCCTTTGTCTAAGTGTCTTCAGAGGGCCCAAACCCTGATTCTTGATTGTGGTGAATGCTCAACAATCCTTGAGGAGATTGATGAGTCATGAAGGTACATCCATATTGTGATGATGATTTGCACAATGGTGGGAAATGTTGGTGGTCAAAATTTGGGGTATGACAGATGCTCCTATTTAATCTTCTTGGACCCGAAGGTGTGAATGGCGAAGGTGTTCGGGCATTCGGGGTGCAAGAGGATTAAATATGGGAATACCCGAAATTTTGATGGTGGTTATGAATGGTAGTTTGCTCATCCATCTTCTTTTGCTAAGCAATGATGCTTAGAAAAGGTAAAAACTTCCCCTCGATCCTGGTTTTCAGCCACGAAACTGGTCTCAGTTTCTTTTGTAAACTTCCCCTCGATCCTGGTTTCCTACCAAGGAACTGGTCTAAGTTCCTGAAATAAACTTCCCCTCGATCCTGGTTTCCTACCAAGGAACTGGTCTCAGTTTCTGAAATAAACTTCCCCTTGATCCTGGTTTCCTACCAAGGAACTGGTCTCAGTTTCTTTTGTCAATAAACTTTCTCAACAAGGGACACTATTTGTAGTGGTTTTCCTCAAACTTCTCGCCGAATTTCCTGGGGAGATGCCATTTGATGGAAAAGGTTTTGATGTCAAACTTACTGGGGAAACCCGTTTGTCTGAGCTGTAGAGTTGTACAAACTGCTCTGTTGGAGACGCCATTTGTTGACTCTATTGGGGAAAACGAGTCTCTTGAAAGACTGTTTTCTGCTTGGGGATATTACATCATACTTTTCTTCGAGATCTTCTCGGAGAAATGCCATGTGATGTAATCCAATTTGGAGGTGCTGATGACCTTTTCGTCAGCGAATTTTCCGAAGAAGAATTGTTGTATTGCCGAACCTTTGATTAAGAGGCTTCCCTGGGGATTTTCCTTAATCCGGGAAAGCGAAGATATCCTCCTCAATGGCGAAGAGTGATATTTGTCGAATGCCTTCTTGCCTTTTGGAGGTTCGAGTTATCAAAGTGGTCAAGGATCGGCTCCAATCCAGAAATATACTAGGAGAGAGATTGCCTAGACGCAACATTTCCTGACGAGGAAAGAACTGACAGCTCCATTGAGAGGACTTTTATCACTTGGGAACAAGACCGACTAGAGTGATAGTGATGCAATATGAATATGAATGCAAATTAATAATGCATGATGCATGTATGTTTATGCTGACAAAACTGACACGACAAACAGACTAGCGGATGAACTCGACTGGATACTCGGCCACTGCAGGGGATGAAAAGTATCACTGGTCCAAAAGTAGCAATTCTGCCTTGCTTAGGAGAGATAGTCCCCATGGGGGGACAACGTTGGTCGGGCTTAGGAGATAAGAACTCTGTCGGGGATGTCGTACGGGGTATTCGCATCTGACACAGCTAATCCTTTATTCAGGTGCACTGGTTTAGAAGGAGTACTTTGATTCTGCACTTTGAAGCTTAATCGCCTTTGCAGTAGCGATCGATGTTCTTTCGATGTTCAACAGTCAAAAGAAATTGCCATCTTTACTTTAAAAGCAGAAAAAGTTTGACAAGTAAATTCATTTTTGTTTTATTTCAAGAATTGTTGATCATATTAAAATGTCGTTCTGTAAAGCTAAAACAAATAAGATTTACAAACAAAAGCATTAAGGCTCAAATTTTATTGATAGGATGGAAATCAGCCAAACGCGTGATTCTATGGAGTATTTACAAAGTTAGAAAATGGTAATTTAAGGGAAAAGGGCTACATTGAAACATAACGACCGCTATCCTTCTACCAACTTTGAATTCTGGACATCCTGAGCTTCCGTCGAAGATGACCTTAATTGGAGTTACTTCTGATGGATGGCATTACTGCTGCTGGGGGATTTACCCCTTTGTTGGACGTAGTTACTTGCCACTAATCCATAATTTTTTCCTGGATTGTACTTTGAGATTTCCAATCCACAGGGATGATTTTTGATTATGTCTCTAATTTTTGCCTGGACCGCCCTTTCGGTTTTTCAATCCACCGAGACGTTTTTATTTATTTATTTAGGCGAAGTATTTCTTGACTACGTCAACATTTGTGGGGTAGGTAAATTCTTCTCCATCCATGGTGGCGAGTCTCAAGGCACCGCCTGAGAAAGCTTTCTTGACCACATAGGGGCCATCATAATTCGGAGTCCACTTGCCCCGGGAATTGGTGAGAAAAGATTGTATCTTCTTGAGCACGAGGTCTCCTTTTCTGAAGACACGGGGTCGAACCTTTTTGTCAAACACTTTCTTCATTCTTTGCTGATACAACTGACCGTGGCACATAGCCGTTATTCGCTTTTCTTCGATCAGATTCAGTTCATCGTGCCGACTTTGGCACCATTCGGCCTCTGTTAGCTTAGCTTTCATCAATACCTGAATTGACGGGATCTCTACCTCTATGGGGAGTACTGCCTCCACGCCATATACTAGAGAGAAATGGGTTGCCCCTGTTGAAGTGCGGACAGATGTGCGATAACCCTGAAGAGCAAAGGGTAGCATCTCATGCCAATCTTTGTAGGTTACAACCATCTTTTGAACGATCTTCTTGATGTTTTTGTTAGCCGCTTCTGCTGCTCCGTTCATCTTGGGTCGGTAGGGAGATGAGTTATGGTGTTCGAGCCCCATGATACAAGTTTTGTATTCGGCCTCGTTGTTTGTACACTTGAATGTCAGTCGGGAGGTGAAAGGAATGTGGGTACCCTGAGGTGTTATAATGATTGCCCCAATTCCGTTTCCGTAATGATTGACAGCTCTGTCAAAGATAAGTCCCCATTGGGAATCTGGTTCTGGCCCTTCACTGGGTAGCGGTTCATTGTAATCTTTCATTTTCAAGTACATGACATCTTCGTCCGGGAAGTAAAACCCGACTGATTCCTGATCGTCAATCGGTTGATGAGCAAAATGATCGGCTAAAATACTTCCTTTGACGGATTTCTGAGCGTGGTACTCGATGTCATATTCTGATAACAACATCTGCCAACGAGCTATCCTTCTCGTGAGAGCAGGCTTTTCGAAGACATACTTGATTGGATCCATTTCGGAGATTAACCAAGTAGTGTGACGAATCATATACTGGCGAAGACGTTTGGTTGCCCAAGCCAGAGTACAACAAGTTTTCTCAAGCATAGTATACCAAGTCTCGCAGTCGGTGAATTTCTTGCTCAAATAGTAAATGGCAGACTCTTTCCTTTTTGTTTCATCTTGTTGGCCAAGCACACAGCCCATGGAGTCTTCCAAGACTGTTAAATATATGATCAGTGGTCTTCCCTCTATTGGAGTTGACAGGATAGGTGGATTCAACAGATACTCTTTCATACTGTCGAAGGCAGTTTGGCAGTCTTTTGTCCAAACGCAGTCCTGATTCTTTTTTAGTAATTTGAAGATTGACGCACACGTCGCGGTCATGAGGAATATAAATCTGAAAATGTAATTCAAACGTCCTAGGAATCCCCTGACTTGTTTTTCAGTCTTTGGAGAAGGCATTTCTTGAATGGCCTTGACCTTATCAGGATCAACCTCAATTCCTTTCTGGCTGATGATGAACCCTAGTAGTTTTCCTGAGCGAACACCGAACGTGCACTTATTGGGATTCAAGTAGAGTTTGTACTTCTCAACCGCTCGAATAGTTTTGACAGGTGGGTCACATGTTCCTCTTCCGTCTTAGATTTGGCAATCATGTCATCGACATACACTTCGATCTCTTTGTGTATCATGTCGTGGAACAGAGTAGTCATGGCCCTTTGATAAGTTGCCCCGACATTCTTTAAACCGAACGGCATTACCTTGTAGTAAAAGGTTCCCCATGGGGTGATGAACGAAGTTTTCTCCATGTCTTTTGGTGCCATTTTGATTTGATTATAGCCCGAGAATCCATCCATGAAGGAGAAGACTTTGAACTTTGATGTACTGTCTACCAGCATGTCAATGTGTGGTAAGGGAAAGTCATCCTTTGGACTTGCTTTGTTCAGATCCCTGTAGTCTACACACATTCTGACCTTTCTATCCTTTTTCGGAACTGGTACTATGTTGGCTAACCATTGAGATATTCTGAGGTGGCGAGGAAACCCGCGTCAATCTGTTTCTGTACTTTCTCTTTGATTTTGATGGCCATGTCCGGGTGAGTCCGTCTCAACCTTTGTTTTACCAGTGGAGATTCTGATCTTAACGGTAGATGATGTTCCACGATGCTGGTATCCAACCCTGGCATATCCTGATAGGACCAAGCGAATACATCAGGAAACTCTTTGAGAAGCTTTATCAAACTTTCTTTGATTGTTGGACTGAGCAGTGCTCCAATCTTGACTTCTCTTCTCTCTTCTTCTGAACCCAAGTTGACTATTTCCAGCGGCTCTTTATGAGGCTCAATGGACCTTTTCTCTTGTCTGAGTAATCAGGAGATCTCTTATGGAATTTCTTTGTCCTCTTCTTCTTCAGCCTCAAATACCGGGAATTCAAAGTTGGGAGAAGGCATTGGATCGTATGTTTCAACGGGGTTTAAAACAAGCAATCTACACGACGTGATGATTTGTTTTTTAGAAGAGATAGAGAGAATGTAAGAGTGTTATACGGTGTATTTTCTGAAAACTGCTTGTTTTTATTATTTGAGTTGTTTTTAGGATTACCATTTTCTGAAAAAGCGAAAAGAGAAAACAACAATAAATGTAGAAATTATAGAACGACATTATTTTATTTATGATCTTGTCGATTCTTGAAACTATAGCCCTATAAAACAAAACTCCATCGCTTTGGGCAAAGCGAAGAGGTACATTTACAGAAAGTGAGCCCTATCAAAACATCCATTTCACCTGGGCAGGGTCAAAGGTTAAAGTAAAGATGAAAATTAATTAGACTTATGGATAACTTTCAGAATGTTGACAACAACCCATTGGCGACGAACTCCTCGGTGAATCACAAAGACTGGTACCTTCCTTGATTTGTCTTCAGAAATGACGCTGATTTCTGGTGGAGCAGGATCGTTGGAATCTGTCTCCCAGGAAGAGTTGTCGTAGGAGGATTCCTCATATGTATCTTGCACAGTGTCTGTATTCTCGGGTATAACTCCCCATCCAGTTGGCTGGATGTCTTTGAGCCTGATACGAGAGCTTTCGGGAGCAGTGTAATTGACCATGAAGTCGTATTTGCCACTCGGTTATCCCAGGGTGTCCCGCACCTCTTTGGAACTGGAGGAGTCATCTCTCTCGATGACGTTGACCTCGAGAAAAGCATAGTTAAGGAACTCTTGTCCTGCAATTCTTGCAAATTCATCGCCGTTCTGGATATTTTCTGAATGCCCTGAGTAATGATCCCATGATTCTGTGGGGACACAGGTATTCTTTTCAATTATGCTTAGCTGATATGCATTGTTGGGATGACTCTCTTGCCCCAAGTATCCTGGGTACAGCTGCCAGATAGGCAGACCATCAATTGGGCCATAATAGTCGTGGTCAAAGTTGTCTTTCATTAGAGTGTCTTCCTCTAATGAGTTTGGCGGAGCACGGCATCCTTTCGGATCACAATCTTCGTATATCATCTGACCTTGGTATATATCTCGGACTCTGTGTGGGATAGCAAAATGGCGTAGGCACATCTTCCTGAGACATATAACCGTCCTCGTTAAGATAGGAATTCCGCTCTTCATCTATATCGGAGGAATCACCTTCGTTGATGGTATGTACTTCTTGAGATACTAGGTGAAGGAAACCTCCACTGTGGAAGAAGTTTTGAATGGGATGAAAACTTTCATCATTAGTAGCAGTCCGGGTACAGTTTGAAGAAAAACCAAGACCTTTCTTTGTCTTGTTATCCGTAGGAATGACAAGATGTCCCCATCCTTTTGCGTTGTTACTTTTGATCGCTTCGAGAGCATCTTTGTACGAGGAAATCGATGTTCCTTTTTCTGACTGATTGTTGTTGCTCACCGAAAGTGCTTGGAACTGGGTTCCAACAACCTCTTCCAGTTCGACACAAGTGGATGACGATAAGTTACTTACGATCAAGGCTTGTTCTCCACAGACTGTGACTAATTGGTCGTTCTTGACGAACTTCAGCTTCTGGTGAAGTGTCGAAGTGACTGCCCCAACCTCGTGTATCCAAGGTCTTCCTAACAAACAGCTGTATGCTGCCCAGATGTCCATGACCTGGAAAGTGACTTGGAAAGTGTGAGGACCGATAGTTATGGGAAGGTCGACTTCGCCAATAACTGTTTTCCGAGATCCGTCAAATGCTTTGACGATGACCTCACTGCCTCTCATTGGAGATCCTTTAAATGATAGTCGCATTAGTGTGGACTTTGGCATAACATTCAGAGCCGATCCGGTATCTACCAGTACACTGGCTAAAGCATCACCCTGGCAGTTGACTGTAATATTGAGCGCCATATTATGATTATGGCCCTCTTTCGGTAGTTCCTCATCACTAAACCCCAAGTTGTTGCAGGAAGTGATGTTGGAGATGATGCTGTCGAATTGTCTTATTGTTACATCTTGTTCCACAAAGGCCTTCTCTAAGACTTTCTGTAGAGCCTCTCTGTGGGCTTCGGAACTGAGTAAAAGAGATAGTACAGAGATTTTTGAAGGAGTTTGTAACAGTTGATCAACAATGTTGTATTCACACTTCTGGATGAGCTTCAGCATCTCATCGTTGTTCTTTGAAAGGGCGGGATTACTGGATTGACCGACTGGTTGATCAGGAACTTCTGTTTGAGGTTCCTCTTCTTTGTTGGGTTCTCCAACTCCTCGGTTGAAGATTCGACCGCTCCGTGTCACTCGACTGATGTCTGCAATATTCATGACGGAGGGTAACAGAGTTTCCTTTCCATTCTCAATTGTTGTTGCGCCATATTTGTAAGGGATAGCCTTGGTTGATTCATACGGAAGAGGTCCTGGCAGATAGATAACTACAAGAGCCTTTTGATTTTTCTGACCATCATAGCTGGCCTCGATTGGTTCGAGGTTGAGAATCTTTCCACCATCAAGAGGAATTCTTGATTCATGGAGTAGAGGGATTATGGCGCACACATCTTTGGCCACCTCTCGTTTAAGGATTACAACAACATCTCTGTCTTGATTAGGATGATAGTCTGATATTGAACCAGAGCTTGACCATGGTTGAATCTCTTTGTGGTCCAACTGACCTTGAAGGGCTGCTCGCACGAGGTATCATCCTTGGTTATTCTCTGAGCAAACTCTACAGCGCTCGTAGTTGTGTGGTGACACCCGGACACGTCCACTTTGTATATAGTGTAACCTCACTAAATCTGTCTCCATTGATTGAACATCCTAATTTTGATGCCTAGTAGGGTTCCCATTAATCATACTGACTTGTTGCGTGTCTTCATATAGATATATCATAAGCCACCAGTGGTTTAGCAAGTGTTGCAGTGTCCTTTGAACGAGTGCACATCCTTGGTCACTCTCACGACATCCCTTACAGTTCTGATAATTGTGAGAAGTCAGAAAACCAAGCTGGACTTGCTTAGCGTGTAATTCCACCAAGCTGGTATTCATCTAGCGAATATCAAAGATTTGAATCATATTCACTTGATAATGACTTCTATCGCGGTAATCCTGAATCCACCCAAGATCCATGAGGACCTCTTGTACAAAAGAGCATCCCTGATTATTTACCGAGCAAATCAGACAGGAATCGTAATCGTGTCGTGGCAGATTATGATGTTGGCTTTGCCTTGAGTGTGTTGCCACCAAGTTGACATTCATCGCACGAATGTCGTGGTTCTGAATGATGATGGAATTCGTATAAGTCATGTTGACCTCATGGATTTGGTGATCCTAGATCCATCCGAGATCCATCTGTTCCTGTAGAGCTGATTGGACCACAGAACATCCTTGATTGTTTTTAGAGAAGATATCACACTAGTGATAGTTATGAGACGGTATATGCCCGTATCCACTCTGTTTGCAATGCATATTGACCAGGTTGTTTCCCAATAAGAATACATCAAGAATTTGATAGTTGTGCTTAGAATTTTCTTCTATCAAATTTACCACAGCTTTCTTGTGTTGAGGGAACGGGTTCATCTGAACGTTTGGATTTGTATCTTTGAAAGATAGGACCCCGCTCCTGACAAGCTTCTGTACATCGGATTTAAAGCTGAGACAGTTTTCTATGTTATGCCCTGGTCCTCCTTGATGGTAAGGGCAAGCCTGATCCACTTTGAACCAAAAAGGCAGATTTTACGGTACTGTAAGAGGACACCTGGTTTGGACGTGCCCCTTGACCAGTAGTAATGGAAATAGTTTCGCGTACAACATTGGTATAGGGTTAAACACTGGCGGTCGCGTTGTACGATTGTTGTTGTACTGAGGACGAGCCTGCTGAAGAGGCTGTTGTGTCCTTTGCTGATATTGTTGTTGATTCGGTTGGTTCTGAGCAACCTGAGGTTGATACGTTGGAATTGGCGCAGGGTTGATAGCAGGAGTTACAGCTGCTACTGGTTGGTACTGTCGCCTTTGTTTTTTGAGAGAGATATTACAAATATATTGCTATTTTTTCTTAGGGAAAACATTACCCTATCTTTTGGTACTGCTTGATGGTCCAGCGTCTTTAACTAAACGTCCTTCTCGGACTGCTTCCTCAAGACGAACTCCCATGCCTACCATCTCAGTGAAGTCACTGGGCGCACTGGCAACCATTCTGTCGTAGTAAAATGAGCTCAAGATTTTCAAGAAGATATTTGTCATCTCTTTTTCCTCAAGAGGTGGACAAATCTGGGTGGCAATTTCTCGCCATCTCTGAGCATAATCCTTAAAGGTTTCCTTATCCTTCTGCGACATGGCTCTAAGTTAATCTCTGGCTGGTGCCATATCCAGGTTATACTTATATTGTTGAACAAAGGCAGCGCCAAGATCTCTGAAAGTGACGATCTTGGTTCAGTTTAAACCCATGTACCATTTGAGTGCGGCACCAGTTAAACTATATTGGAAATAGTGGATCAATAGCTGTAGGTTTTCTGTCTAAGTTGACATCCTCCGAGCGTACATCACCAAATGGCTTTGAGGGAAAGAGTTACCCTTGTATTTCTCAAATTCGGGCACCTTGAACTTGTGCGGAACTTTCACATTAGGGGCCAAACAAAGGTCTGCGGCGTCCTTTCCGAATAGATCCTGACCGCGAATGGCATGCAGTTCCTTCTGCATTTCCAGGAGTTGCTCCTGGAACTCATTCATTCTGTCGTACATACTTTTGTTTCCACCAGAAGGTATCTGTGGAATCTGTCCTTCTGGGACAGTGTGTACCACGGGTGGTGGTATAGTTATTGTGGCAGTGACTCTTGGTGCTTCCCTCTCCCGAAGTTTGTAACCTTCAGGAGTTGATGTCATACCCCTTGCATCTTCGCTTTCCCAAAGTTTGTAACCTTCAGGCCCAGCGGTTCCTGCTGTGGTTTCCAGATCTTCCGTGATCGGCGAAATATATCCTTCAGGGATATAGTTAAGTGGCATGCCCCAGGGACGATCTTTAGGCAAGTTATAGCGAGGATCATACTTTTCCACTATGGGCGTAGATGTGATCTCTGAGATCACAGTCCTTAGTTGTTGCATCTGAGCTGCTGCCAGAGCTTGCATGTCTTTGTGAAGCTTTCTCGGGTCCTCTTTCAGAGTGTCGAGTTCTTCTCTCAACTCTCTATTCTCTTCCTCGAGATCATCCATTTTCTTTTGTCGATTGGCGCGAGTATTGTACGAATGAGACAGTTTGACTTTAGAATCAAGACACAAACGTGAGATTCGTAGGTAAGAAGAATGCGTTATGTGAGAATGATGAATGATATGCCATGATTATATTGATTGAATTTTTTTTTTGTTTAATCAAAAGAAACTTCGACAATTGGATTGCAGATATCATACAGTGGGGAAACCCCATTTTATTGAATTTAAAAATTGCGGAAATGGAAATACAGTAATTTACAAAGTGCTGTAAAAGGAAAAGTCTAGACTTATGGATCCCGAGTCCTCTCTGAGGGGAGCTCAGGTGCTGGTTCTGGTTTCCTTTTCTTTGATCGGGGCTCTTTAGCCATTGTCGGGTTGTCATTCCCTTGCCAAGTGAAAGGAGCAAGCAAATTCCTTTGGTCTTCTTGATTTTCTACAGCGTGTTGCTCTAAAATCTCAATCAGAGCGTCTTTTTCTTTTAACAGTTGTTGTATTTTGGTATACTCCATATTGAGAATGCGGTACTTGTTCTTCCAAGACTTCTTCTCCTGTTGAACTTTTTTGAGAGTAACCTGAAGCTTTTCCGTATCTGACATAAAATAAAGGACGGATTCTTTTAACGGAAGAACTCCTTGACGAGGGTAAGGCATCCTTAGCTTGAGAGCCCTAGTTTGTACCCAGTGGAGATAAGGTTCCACAGAGACACAGTCCGATTTTCCTAAAGACTCTCTTCCTTTCCTGTGAACATGTTTCTAGGCATGCACTATTTCTGTCTTTAGTGCCCTGCCATTTTCTCCTTCCTTGAAGAAAAGACCTTCCAGATGAACATTACAAGGGACGTGTCTCATCGGGTATCCAAATTGATGACGAACTAAAACTGGATGATAATTGATTCATCCTTTAATTCCTATGAGGGGTACGTTTGGGAAATTTCCACAATAGTCAATGATTCTTATCCCGTCATAGATTCGATTGTACCAATCGATGTCAGAGTTGTTAAGAGACATGATTCTCTGTGACCAACGTAAAGTACTCTTATGATCCCAAAATGCAGCAGACTTGGGTAAGTGGGAAATGAACCATTTGTATAGCAAGGGTACACAACATGTGATCATTCCTCTGCTGTACAAATTCCTTAAGTGTACAGAATGATAAGCATCTGCGAGCAAGGTTTGTACAGGGTTTCCAATTTGAAAAATCTTAATGGCGTTGATATCCACGAAGTCATCAATGTTAGGAAATAGAAATAACCCGTAGGTGAGCAAAACAAAGACGCTCTCGAAAGCAGTCACGTTCCCTATACTAGCAAAGTACAGAGCCTTCTTTATCAGAAACTTGGATGGTAAATCTTGGATTCCACCCTTAGTGGTCATGTGAGTCCTGACTTCTAACTCATCCAAATAGATTGCTCTTGCAATGGTTTGATCCTTTGGAATTTCTTCCAGTCCAGAAAATGGAGCTTGATCAGTGATGGGTAAATCGGTCAAATGAGAGTACTCCTCCAGTGTTGGTGCCAGTTGGTAATCCGGGAATGTGAAACAGTGATAGACCGGATCGTGGAACTGAATCAGAGTAGACGGGATTCCCACAATTACACGGACCCTTAACAGAGACAGCAGTCCTCCTTACTTAGCTCTGAAAGCATCAGGGTTGGTGATCATCCTTGCCAGACCTCTCAAATCCTCTAGTTTTGGAACCTTGAAGGTGTACTTGTGAGTCTTCCTTGTACCGAAATTCATAACGCAATCTTTTTTCTCTGACATTTGCAATCATTGTCTTAGTTTAATTTGAAAAAGAGAGACTAGAAGAGAAGATTTTTCTTTGTTTAATGTTTTTTAATGAAATGAATGCATGGATGCAGCACACAAAAACGTAGAAAAAACATAGGGTCAAAGGTTCGGTGTCATGAAGTCATGGCTCTACCCATCCCCAAAGGTTGTACTGGTGATTTTTTGTACCTGTCCTCAAAATCATTGACCCCTCTTGGGATAACAACAGCAGGCTGGTTCACCCGAGTGAGCTGATGTATCTTAGAGTAATCTTAAATGAGGGTAGTATCACGTGACAACTATTTCCGATAGCTTCTGCACTACAAAATAGTAACACAGTCTTAGCCTACTAAATCCTCGGTTTCATAGAATACCACAATCGAACAATCTGCTTTCAACAACCAAAGTTGTATAGGCATTGAATCCGCAAAGGATCTCTCCACTGATTCGATGGTCGACCGGGATCTCTTACTTGGGAGTCACTCCCTATAAGATTACCCGTCTAGTGGCATCACTTATCGTAGGTGTCACTCAAACTTTCCAGATGCGGCATCACCCGCAGTCCCATTAGCAGAAAAATAAACACGGATATCAATTAGGAAAAGCGATATATATATATATATATATATATATATATATATATATATATATATATATATATATATATATATATATATATATATATATTCATTCCTAAAACTAACATCCTAGACCTCTTAAGAGCTATAATCCTAGTCCTAACAAATAAAATGACTCCCCAGCAGAGTCGCCATTTTACTGTAGCGAGCGATTTTTGTCGGTGACGCGACCACCTTATCGCTGGGTTTTCCTCACCGCAATGAGGAGGTGGGGGTGCTACTTTCTGATTTCTCATTTATCCCATGAAGCTGGAAGGGAAAGGGAAGCTATCTAAAACTAACCTTACACGCAAATGTTTAATTGAAAAAACCCTTAAAAGAGATTGGGGGGTCCGGGGTCAGGTTATACAATGGGGAGTTGTCAGTTACCCATCCTATATGTGGTTATCCACAGGATATTAGCTTTAGGTTTTGCTTTGTAATTGATGGTGTTTATCCGTTAATGGGTTGGGAAAGTTTCTTGGGAAATATGATAGAGTGAGTGAGTTTTTGTTGATGTTCGGGTTTTTCCCGATTGTTTTTGGTAAGGTACTAGACCTATGTTTTGATTGGTATGAAGTTACTGGACCTAGAGTTTTTGATTAGTATGCTCGCTAAGATTTTGCAATCTTATGCCTACGTATTCCCGTTTAAATGAAACAGGGAAATCAGAGCAATCGTAGTTCCTCCTATTCTAAGGGAGGAAAAAGATGTTTTTGGTGTCTTATTCAAAGCCCAAGATTGAAGCTAAAAGGGTATTTGTGTCTTATTCAAAGCCCAAGATTGAAGCTAAATGGTTTGACTGAGAGAGAACTTGTCATCTCCAAAGAGGGATTGGACTTCCTCTGGGGGAATTGTTGATTTTTGTGTGCCTTGATCAAAGCCCAAGGTTGAAGCTAAGAGGTTGATTGACTCCACTAGGGAAGTCCTTATACAAAGCCTAAGAGGAGGCTGGAAATGTCCGACTCAACAAGAGAGTATTTTATCTGTCTTGTACAAAGCCCAAGATTGAGGCTAAAAAGAGACTGACTCTTTGGGGATATCATTATGCAAAGCCTAAGAGGAGGCTATAAGTTTGACTTTTCCGGGGGAAAGTATTTTATCTGTCTTGTACATAGCCCAAGATTGAGGCTAAAAATGGATTTTTTACTCCGCCGGGGAGGTTTGTAGGTGTCTTGTACAAAGCCCAAGATTGAGGCTGAAACGGGAAATTTAACTGACTCGGGTGAGGATATTTTTATGTGTCTTGTACAAAGCCCAAGATTGAGGCTAAAAGGATTTAACTCTGCTGGAGAGTATTATCTGTCTTGTACAAAGCCCAAGACGGGGGCGGAAAAGAGTTTTGACTCTACTTAGGAAATCATTTCTCAAAGCCTAAAAGGAGGCTGGGGAGGAAGTGACTTCGCTAAGGAAGATATTTGTCGCAGGCTTAAGAGAAGGTTTTGGAAGATTTATGTCTTGTACAAAGCCCAAGATTGAGGCTAAAAGGGTCAACTCAACAAGAGAGTGCTTTTATCTGTCCTGTACGAAGCCCAGGATTGTGGCTGAACAAGCTGGAGAAATCAGAGGAATTTGACTTCTGCTAGGGGAAATCCTTATACCAGGCCTACGAGGAGGCTGGAAAAGATGGACTCAACAAGAAAGCGTTTTTATCTATCCTGTACAAAGCCCAGGATTGAGGCTAAAAATGATTGACTCAACAAGAGAGTGCTGAAAGGTGATTGACTCAATAAGAGAGTCTGGAAAGTTGATCGACTCAACAAGAGAGTCTGAAAAGTGATTGAATCAACAAGAGAGTCTGAAAAGGTTAGCTCCGCTGGGGAGAATCATTTGTACAAAGCCCAAGAGGAGGCTAACTTCGCTGAGGAAGGATCTTTATACAAAGCCTAAGAGGAGGGTATCTTCTGCTGGGGATTATGTAGATCCCTAGGCAGGTCCAAGTGGGGAAATCAACTCTTGCTGAGGTTTACAGAAGAGTTGAGATATTAGACACCCTGAGGTTCTGATTTGGGATAGTGTTATTAACAACCTTTTGACCCTGGCAGGGGAATTTTTTTAGGAGAGAGACTGGGTTTTAGAACCCACGGGTTTTAACTCAGCTGGGAATTGATCGAATGATTAGGATTTCTCTTACGCTCGTAGGGAACTTTAGAATGCCTTTGAGACTCAAGGGAATTTAGAATGTCCAAGTCTACTGGTGCGGAAGAGTTTTATCTTTTATATGATGCCCAAGAGGGGGCGGGTGTTAAGGGATGAGAATCAACCCTAAATTGTCCTGATGTTTTGACAGTGGAAAGACTGCTCTAGGAAAGGATGACTAAGTTCTGTCTTATACCTTTAAGAGGTCTTCAAGGTCCCATGTATTAAGCCCAAGAGGAGGCATGAGAACTTCTAGGAAGCCGGAGGGTCCTTGTACAAAGCCCAAGAGGAGGCGAGGATGCTTTTAGGAAGCCTGTGAGTCACAAACCAAGAAAAGTTCAAGAAATGCTATTCACCGAGAATAGATCATTTAGTGAAAGTTCTGAGGTTTGAAGAAACTCAGGAGATGCTATTCACTGAGAATAGATCAACTCCGGGGAGTAGAATTTCTTTGACAATTTCTAGTGGTGACAGCATGAGAAAAGGTTCACGAAGTATACTACCTTTCTCTTTGTTCCATATTGTTTAAGCCCAAGAGAAGACAAGATTGTATCTGGTAATCCTATGGGGATCTAGTTTTAATTGTATTTAAAGAGCGACTAGTTGCCGGGAAAACTCTAAATGGCTATACTAGTATATATACAGTTTATATATGACAAGCATTTTAAAAGGGTATGAAAGAAGACTAACCATGCGCAGCTTCCCACAATATAGTTATATATATATATGAAAGCGAGTAAATGAAAGCCGCTAAAACTTACAGGTGAGCAAGCTTCCATGCTGTGTTGTTAGTTGTTCAAATAAATTAAACAAAGTTTTGATAATAACATGTATATTTCAATCTAAATCAAAAGGGAAATTGTTTTGAAAAGATTGTCAGGGCTTATACTCAAGGAGCGGCCCAAGGTTTAACAGTGATCACACCGTTGTTTTGAAAATGTACAAAGGGACTTATACAATGTGTGAGGCCCAAAATTGTTTTATTTACAAAGGGGTTTGGGTCTTACACTCTATTAGAGGCCCAAAGGATGTTTTAAAAAAAAAGAAATGGGACTTACAACACGAGGGTAGACCCAGATGATCTTTCTTTTTGAAATGGCGATCGCGCCGAGATTTTTCTTTTAACGCAGAGGGACTTATACAATATCTGAGGCCCAAGAATGGTTTTGGTTAAAAGGGGTTGGGTCTTACACTCTATTAGAGGCCCATGAGTGTTTGAAAAATATTGGTTAGGGTGAAAATCAAAGAAACCCTAATTTTGTTAAAAATGGAATTAATTTTGATTAAAAATTAATAAAATCATTGAAAACATGTGAGAAATGAGTGGTGATTTTGGATCAATGTCTCAAAAATTATGTTTTTATCCACAAAATGATTGAAAACCATTCAAGTTTGGAAAATCAAGAGAAAGAAAATTTTTAAAATGTTAAAAAACAAATAAAAATTAATTCTTTTCAAAAATAGCAAATATGTGAAATAAATAATATTTTTGGGGAATTTTTGTAAAATAAAATATTTTAACATTTTTGTGAATTATTAAAAAAAGAATAAACTCAAAATCATTAAAATTCAGAGAGAAATTAATTTTTGAATCAATTAAATAAAATCACAAAAATTCAAATATTCAAATATTTGAAAAAGGGCGCCAAGAACATCTTGGTTTTGCCCGCGTGCCCTGTTTTGGCCAGATTTGCGTTTTCTCATCAATCTCACTGAATACTTGATGGAATCATACAATCTACATATCAATCGGCTCATTTTCAACTCACGATCATGTCTATGGTCTTTAATTTCATTTATTTTAAGCATGGAATGAGAAATCAAAACAAAACCTCAAGAACCCTAATTTCTGTATGAAGGCTGAGAAATTTGATACACGATTCATACAAAGTAAGCAATAGAGGGGAAACATTCTATGCATGATTATGAACATTTGGCAAAAGTTGTGTGCGAGGAAATATGCATAAATTATGAGATGACCAAGTTTAGGCTTACTTGAAGGTCGTGGCAGCAAGAGCAATTTGATTTTTGAGTTAGAGGTGTTACAGATGAGTTGTGATGATCTGAACAGCTTCCCTACACCATATGGAGTGTGTTTGAATGCTTGGAGTGGATTGAATTCAGCTGGAACTTGATTTGGCACCTCAACTGCAAATCTGTCAATGGCTTGTGCAGATGGCTGGTGATTTCATGAATTTGGTGTTCCAGTTGTTGGTTTAGTGTTTGATCAGCTCACATATGATGTTTATGAGGTGTGTGAGTGATTGGTTTGGTTGGAAACACATTCTAATTCAAAACCCGATAGTAGCTTGCATTAGAAGGAGTTTTTGGAAGTGAGATTGTGATTTTGAGAAAGGCAAGTTTTATAGGCCTTTGGTGTACTCAAACTGGTCAGAAATGAGGTCTATTTATAGTGTGTCAAGTTTGTTTTGGCATCAATAGGGAATGGCAACTGCAGCAGGCCTTTGGCCAATGTGGATCAAATGGAATCTAGAGTCTCCTCTAGCCATTGACTTAAGGTTAGAGTACATGCCTATGGTTCTTTGATTCAAGGATAAGGCTTGACTGAAGTGTTCATCTTTGCTCTATTACATGCCACCTTAAGCATCAATTGAATGCTCCAAAACAAAATTGGAGTCTTGGCACCTTTTTAGCTCTTTTAGGTTTGGCATGCTACTTGTAGATTTCGGGACTTTGAAGGCTGATAGATCAGTGTTTGTCCCTTGTTTGTTCCCCCTTGAGGTGTGCAGATGGATAACCATGCTATTTGTTGCACAATTTGATCAAATCGAGCCCTTATGCACAAATTTGTCTTGCAGCTGTCATAACTCCTAGCTCAGGTGGAGTTTGATGGAGTTCTTGGTCATTTTGGAAAGCTGATATATCCTATTTCAACATATTGTCCAACTTTGGTTTTGAACCAACTTGAATTACAATGAAAAATGCCTCTACATTTGGGAAAAAATAAGGCAGATTCTGACTTAGTGAAAATTTCACTAAGTGTTGGAAAAATGTCATTTTCATGTTTTTTGTGATATTGATCACTCCATAACTTAAAATCCATTAGGAATTTGAATGAGCTGTAGTTGAAGCTTTTAAAGTATGCCATGAGAGCTACAGATCCATCTTTGGACCATCCAAAATGGTTGCTTGGATCTCAAGTTATGATCCTTGGAAGTTGGTACCCTAGCCACTTTGTTCCATAACTTAGAAAATTTCTAAGTTTTTTATGGTTATCCCTTCACAAGTTAACTCACTTTCTTTGATTTTTATTGATGAATGATGATTCCAATCACATATTAACATTATTTTAGGGTCAAAGAACCAAAATTGTGAAAATTTTCAAAAAGTCAAACTTGATTTTGTGCACAGTTGACTTTTTATCGGACGAAATCCAAATTGTGCGATCCTTGGTGAAATCAAGTCCTTGACCTAAATCAAACCTAATGGATATATTCCATAGGTGTTTTAGGGTGTATTGAATCATGTCCCAAGGTTTGGGAGCATGCCTGAGTCAAAAGTCAAAGGTACAGTTGATTTTTTCCCTTGAAACCCTAATTGTGGTCCTAATGAAATTGAAACTTGTGGATCAAGATTCTTGGATCAATCCATTGTTGCAAATGGATCAATGTAGTGTATTGGATACCCTTAAATCATGTTTTGAGGTCATGGCTCAGGTTTTGTCCCAAAAGTCAACTTAGGGGTGAATTAGGTCAAGAAACCCTAATTCCTGATTTTTTGATGAATGCTTCCCAGGAGGTTAAATTGAATTGATGATTGAGTCCATGAGGTCCCTTGGAGTATCTTAAGTTGTGCTTTGAAGTAATGGCTCATGCCCAGAGGAAAATTTCCATCTAGAGGCCTCAGTCGAACAAAACCTTAGTTTGGTGACACTGGCGATCTTAAGGCTTGATCCACTTGGAATGTTGTAACCTTGTGCTTGATTCTTGATGCGGGAGTCCTTTTGATCCTTTGTAGGTGTTTGGGAGGTTAGACAAGTTGAATATTATGTCGTTCCTTGATTGATCCTTTGTCTAAGTGTCTTGAGAGAGCCCAAACCCTGATTCTTGGTTGTAGTGAATGCTCAACAATCCTTGAGGAGATTAATGAGGCATGAAGGTACATCCGTATTGTGATGATTATTTGCTCAATGATGGGAAATCTTGGTGGTCAAAATTTGGGGTATGACACTTATACACAAGGACTTAATCCACTATAACCAAACTGATTACATCTGCACTAGCAACTGCTGGTAACTAACATACACAGACTAACTGTCTCTCCTTAAGGATTCTGACCCAACCGGTCCCTTAAGGTATACAAATAACTGTTTGATCAAATATGATGTTTACAATGAAATGCTTCTACACAAGCTGATATAAACATAATTTCTAGCTCAGACTAACTTAGAGAAAATCTATACAGTATGAACAAAATTTCTTCTTTATATTTGTAGTGCTTTACTGTTCACTCATGGATTTCTCTATCTCATATCAGTGTTTTCACTTTTTTTTATTTCACTCATGAATTTCAGAGTCGACTTGTATGTGTGTTTCATGATGTATCAGTCTCTTTTTCAATATCAGTCACACTTCGTGTCACTTGATTCTTTGAGTGATCAAGTCTTTATATAGCTAGAAAAAGACCCGTTGAAGGGCAGATCAGGAATATCAGTAAAATTGCTGGCGACTTGAAATAATGTCATTATGCTGGGATGAAATTTGTACACTGATGTTGTCCTTTGTACCACCAATTCAGGGTAGTGGAATGGTAGTGGAAAAAAACGTTTTTGATCTGTACTATGTACTATTTTCCCTCGCAAACGTTTCATCTTCTTCTATTTATCAGAGGCTTCTGAATTGATATGGTTGAAGCATGATCAAAATAATTGATCACTGGGTCTTCAGAGTCTTGAGTCTTTAGAGTCTTCAGAACTTTGTTCAGCAGAACCTTGTCTTCAGAGTCTTTAGCACTCCTTCTTCAGAACCCTTGGTTATCAAAAACTTAAATCTTCAGAATCTTCAGAATGTTGTTCATCAGAACCTTGTCTTCAGAGTCTTCAACACTTAGTCTTCAGAAACCTAAGTCTTCAGAGTCTTCAGCACATTGTTCATCAGAACATTATCTTCAGAGTCTTTAGCACTTAGGCTTTAGAAGATAAATATCAGAGTTATATTCAGAGCCAGAATCCAAGAGAACATTGCAGCAGCAGCATATTGTCTTCTTAGAATCTTTCTGAAGCAAATCAGAAGCAAACTTGCTTCTTTGACGTAGAAGTGACTTTTGATCCCTTGAGAGTGACGTTCCACATGATTTCTATCAGAGTCAGAGCTATCTTTATCAGAGTCAGATCCTATTTGTCAATACTTTAGAAAACAGACGTTAGAGTACCAAAATTGTTCTCACACAAATACAACTTTGTTATTATCAAAACTTAGAGATATCTTATAGAACCAAATCTTGTTCTAACAGAAAGGATGAGAGAGAATTTGCGTAAACAGACAAAACCTAAATAGCCATGTGCGTGACTCTGATGCGTCATACCAAGACTGTGTAATGATGATTTTGTCTCCGTCACAACACTATGAATTTACAACCATTTTCATAATTTAACCTTGAATTAATTATGCTGCGGTTATTTTCTTCTCTCCAATTTCAAATTTCAAATTTCAAATTTTTACCACCCTCACCAACCACTACTTAACCGTACACTCACTCATCATTCTCCAATTTCACAAAGATATACCTTAATTCATTTTCTCTCTTTTTTGGAAAAAAAAAACCACCCTCAATACTCAAACCGACACCAACTTCCTTATCCATCATTTCAAAAAACTCAACAATGAAGCCCAAAGCCAACAGATGAAATCTTAATCCTTTAAGCCATATTTGGTAAGGCGGCCATTTTGAACCTGCTAAAGTCTAAAGGGAAAAAGAATCGGCAGGAGATGTGTCGGAAGACGTTAGAACCTAGTTCTTCGAGCAACAACAAACAACTCTTGTAGGAAATATAACTAATGTAGTGGGCCAATGAAAGTTCTACACATTTTTGAAAGATCAATACATATGGCATGAAAGATTATACAAAATTCACAAAAAAAGGAGTAATGAATATTCCTCATGTGTTCCCAAACCACATTTTGGATGACCAACTAAGTGAAGAGAAATAATACAAAGATGAGCAACCTGCAAGGATAGATAAACCACAAGGAAGCTTGGAAAAGAAAAAGAAGAAGGATAAAATCATAAAGAAGAAGGTATCTTTTGTGATGAAAGATGTTGTTCTAGAGGCAACCTCTAGCGTGACACTAGAAGAACCATCCACTTTGAAAAATAAAACCAAAAAGGCTACCAAGAAGCTAAAGATCCCATCCAATAATATTAGCAACCAAGAAGTATGAAATCAATGAGCCAGTAGGAAAAAGAACAAGTGGAATATATAGATGAAGAGATTGTGGTAGAAAAATGAGCCAAAGAGAGTGAGGAAGAGAAAATAAATGATGATTTGATTAAGGAATTTAAAAAGGATAATGGAGAAATGAAGGACAATGCAATGAAGAATGGGTAAAAACTAATGACAAAGGAGATGATGAATACAAGGATGAAGACGAAAATGAGGAGGGTCAGGTTGAATGAGAAAAGGAAGATGAATCTGCCAATGAGAAATAATTTGTTCTTGTGCAGGTACCTTTAAAACAAAAGTAAGAGGAGGAATAAGGCCATAGTGAAAAGGGGCAACCATAAGATATTGATGATAAGGAGGTTGAATATCCATCCCCTTTCAAGACAAAAGCAACATAGGAACAATAACAAGTGGGCAAGCTATTGAAGAATATTGACCCAACTTTGATGGGGATTTGTATGTTTGGGATTTACAAGGAGCCTTGGGAATCACTACAACTTTATAAGAGTTTCGACGTGCCATAAAACCCAACAAAAACAAAGAGCTATAACATGTAACAAGCTAAGCCAAAGGAAAGATTCCAAAGAAAATTAAGAAGAAAACATAATCTTCTGACCCGATAGAAAGTGTTATAAAGCCCCCACTAGTAGATGAATAGAGGACCAATCAGTCCTCTCCAAAATCAAGATCCAAGAAGAAATTTGATGTTGTTATTAATGAGAATGATGAATCAGAAGTAACAATGGAAAAGATTAAGAAGAAAGAAGATGAAATGAACTGAAAAACCTCATGCAATAAGGAAAAAAACAGGCTTCAGGCATGACTGGTATTTTTAAACCAGCCATGTTTAATTTATGGTTGTTTCTGATTTTGTATTCTTATGATCTAGAACTCACCAGAGTGACAGTAAGGACATTGTCCTTACTTTAAATTTGGGGGTGTATGGCACCTTTATTTGCTAGTTTGTCTTAATCAATGAAAAATTTTAAGCTTAAGCTGTTTTAAATTTTAAGTCTTTAGTACTTATGTTAAAAAAAGTTTTATTTTTAACTAAGTTAATTTTTTATCAGTATAATTTTAATAAGAATAGTAAAATGCTTAGAATTGTAAACTGATAAACAATGCATGTTGAAAAGGCTAAGATGAAACACACATGAAATTGTAACTTGGCAAAGTGATGAACCCATGTCACACTAGAAGAAATCAGAAAAGTAGTTTTTTTTATTTTAATTAGTTTATATTGCCTTTTGAATATGGAATAAGCATAACTGTAGGATTTAGTTTAGGGGAGAAAACACTAGTAATTAGGACTATCTAAATTGGGACTACGTTATTTACTAATTGTTGGCTGAAAATTTCTACGCCAAGCTTTCGTTTGAGATATTAAGTGAAAATCAAGTCTTCTTGAATTTTGCTGATTTCGACAGGAGCTGGTGTGAAGCTTGGTCGAAGTAGTTCCCATGAAGGAGACATGTTTGGACAATACTTAGAAATATTTTCTAACTATGGAAAGCCACTTCGACGGAGGATGTTTGAAGCCTTACTCCGACAGAAGATTTAAATTTCAATATACGGATAAATAACTGTCTTTTGTCCTTATCCGTTTCTCATGAGAGAATCGTGGAGAGCTATGGCGAAATGAAGACATGCAGGGCGAAATGTGTCAATTTTTGGAGAAATGTCCGTTAAAGACTGTGATTTCGACGTGTTATAAATAGGGGTCCTAGTGTTAGGATTTCTCTGTGTTCAATTGTTGTACAATACTAAAAAATTTACTCAAAGTATCTAAGTCAAGTGAGAAAAGAGTTATAATTGAGAATGTACGCCTGAAACACCATGTTTTATTTCATTTCAATAGAAATTTACTTTCATTTATCAATTCTTCGTTACTGCACTTTTACTTTGAAGTTTTTCTTCATTGCATTTTCTTTATCAACTTTTATAAAGTTTATCTTTTTCCAAAACAATCAAAACAATCTTTTATACAAATGAATATTGTCGAAGTATTCTTCAATTTTCCAGAAATATATTGAAATAATAGTTATGTCCTTAAGATTCACTAGTTGATCCTGCAAGTAAACCAAATTTTGGAAGACCAAAAGTTGTTTACCAATTTTCACGGTAAACAAATTAACATGCCCAGTGGGACAGTGCTATTGTGTTAAAAAAACATCATTTTACTTTTTCTGGAAAGTTTTTACATTTAAGTTCTTTTACGATCTCTCTACACTTCGTTGCATGAGACTTTGGAGTGGTAGAATAGCCACAAACAATGAAGAGAGACCAATGAGAAGACACGTAAGGAAATTGTTGAATCAGAATCCACCAAATAATCAGAATCCACCGAATGATAGAGAACCACCCCTTCTTCTTCGACAGAGGGCAATACGATTTCAGCATCAGTGTCTGAAGTCATACCGTCCACGGCAAGTTCGACATTTGTGTAGTCGATTGCCTAAAGTGCTCTCATTCTATCCTATGTGGGAACACAGGGTCCACCAGTGACCCCCCTCCAGTGGGGAATAATTTATTCAGGCCTTATGTGCTTGGATTTTCAATGCCTCCAATTGGACGTGACCAACCTTATGGTATGCCAACATCAGTGATGACAAGTTTGCACAATGCCTCATCAGCATTTGCAGACCCAGTGGCGAATGTAACTTCGCCATTGCAAGGGTCTGGTTCAGGTATCAATAATATGGGTCGAATTAGCTAACCCTTAGGGACAGGATTTCCTACCTAGATACCAAATATCACCAACAATTCTGCAGCAGTGATAAGGCAACAGATGGACAAAAGTAATCATGAGATGGTCCAAATGCTTGCCCAACAAACGGGTGTCATATTCAATCCCTTAATCCAAAATACTACCCAATCAAACCAATAATTGGCAGTGTAAATGACGCGCATTACTGATTTCTTTGGTGTTACACAACCCCCTCGACATCCTTAGAGGGAATTGATGATACAAAATACTAGGGTAACAAAATGTACCCCAGGCAAACGTTTTATACCAGGATGTAGGAGTCAAACCACCTAGGGTCTAACCTCCTAGAATTAAACAACCAATCCAAAGGGAACAAAGGGTATTAATGGTAAATAGGAACCAAAATGCTGATGAAGTAATAAATCAGGTTTGACGTGATGATGTGGCAGCAGATAATAACCTAGCAGCCATGGTCGAAAGGATTATAGCTAGAAATAGGGTAAATGTTAGCCTCCATTGGCCAAATTATACATCACCATTATCTGAATACATCTTGCAGTCAGATTTACCCCTAGATGGAAAGTCCCTAAGTTTACTAAGTTTTTTGGGGATACTAGTGAGTCCACAGTCGAGCATGTGGCAAGATACTTGATACTTGATAGAGGCTGGCGAAATTGCTAATAATGAAAACCTAAGAGTGAAATATTTCCCAAGTTCACTTACCAAAAATGCCTTTACTTGGTTTACAACACTGCCAGCAAATTCGATCCACAATTGGACTTAATTGGAGAGATTGTTCCATGAACAATTCTATATGGGACAATCGAAGATAAGCTTGAAAGAATTGGCTAGCATTAAGAGGAAGTTCTCTGAGCCAATAGACGACTACCTGAATAGGTTTTGACTACTTAAGGCTAGGTGCTTTACACAAGTGTCTGAGCATGCGTTGGTCGAAATGGCCGTTGGTGGCCTCGACTACTCAATTAGGAAGAAATTGGATACCCAATACCTGAGAGACATGGCCCAGTTGGCTGACAGAGTTCGATAGGTAGAGCGACTGAAGGCTGAGAAGGCTAGGGCAAACAAGAATAGAAAATAAAGGGTAGCCTAAGTCGAATTTTATGAATATGAAAAAGGAACTAGTGTTGATCCCTTTTTCGACGATAGTGAAATTGACCTGGCTGAATTAAAGCAAGGTCCACCTTACTCTTGTAAAGTTTTAACACCGTCGAATGGAAAGAATTAAGTCGACTCAGAGAAGAATGATAGGGTCCCTAAGAGATCATATACCTTCGACGTCACCAAGTGTGACGAAATCTTTGATTTATTAGTTAATGATGGCCAGATGATAGTGCCTCCTGGAACTAAATATTCCTCCTTTAGAACAAAGAAAAAGAGAGGTTTTTGTAAGTATCATAATTTTCTGGGCCATAAGACTTCTCAATGTTTTCTTTTCAGGGATCTTGTTCAAAATGCCTTTAAGGAGGGAAGACTCAAGTTTGCTGACAAGTAAAAAAATAAGATAAAGATAGACTCTGACCCTCTCCTTGTAGCTGATGCACATTACTCAAAACCTTCTATGGTCAACATGGTAGAGGTTACTGATGACTTCACCAGTGATGTTGTAATGGTTGAAGCTGCTGATGGCTTCACTAGAGGTGTTGTTGAGGACTCTAACAAAGAAACCACTAAGGGTTTCGTCCAGGTTGCAGGGAACTTTAATCATGAGGTCACTGGCGAATTTGATGAGGAAGCTACTGTGGGCTTCGCCAAGAAAGTCACTGATGACTTCAAAATAGAAACCACTGAGGGTTTCATGAAGGAAGCTGCCGAAGGCTTCGACAAAGGGACTACTGAAGGTTTCAACCAAGTAATTTCAATGTATGAGACTGCTGATGGTTTCATACAAGTTTACAACGAAACTAAGGCTACTGAAGGCCTTAGAATCAAACTACAACAATTGGATATCACTGGAGGTACAAACCTTGGGGTTAGCATGGTCGAGATCATCCAGAAGTCCATGATGGAGGTGGACGGACACAGTCTTAAACAAGAAGAATATGTCAAGGTGGCATATCCAAAACAGGGGGATAATTTGGTCGAGTTCCTCCATAGATGCCAGCGAAATAACTCTCAAGTAATGTTGTTCCCCAGGTGCAGCGCAGTCTTTGATCAAAAAGCTGCGGAGAACATTCAAGAAGTTCGACGGGCAAGAAATGAAAACAACTGGATGGATTCAAATTGTTAGACGATGACTAGGATCTAGAAGGGGGGGGTTGAATAGATCCCACAAATTTTATACACGCAAATGGTTACCAAAAATTGGTTTTAAAAAGTTTGATGGAAGCAACCACTGAATCACACGTCTACAACGAACCTCTACTAAAAGGATCGAATATGCACGACAATATTAGGAATGAAAAAACAGATGAGAAAAATTCAGATTAATCAACAAAAATAAATACAATCAACAATGTTTTATTTGTTTGATATTAATCCAATCCAACGAGATATGTCGACAAGAAATTAATTGCAAATGCGTTCGATTTTGCTTTGAAACATATTATCGAACACTTGGTGTGCGCAAACATACTAAGTGCAGATTTCCAAATAACGTGAATGTTAAGTTGATCCTAAATAAAATCCAAGGGATTGTATCAATTTTACAGAACAATTTCTCAGCTCAAAATTACATTATCTCAGAAATTTAGATCAATTGAAACTTCGCAAATTCGAATAAAATTGAAAAGTAAAAGAGTAGGGAAAGAGAGGACAAACACGTTCTGATTATGCAGTTCCCCAATCGTCCTCGCTATGGGTACCTCTGCCCCTAATTCCACAAATGGAATTGAGATATATATAAATTGTCGTTTCCAAATTGTTTATACAAGAGAAGAGCAATGAACATCCAAACTCTCAAATGTCTTTGATTGTTAATGCAGAGTCTTCTCTCCCCTTGATTCAAGAGGAATCAAGTTCCTCGAATTCGGTTGAACAAATCATTGTCTCACGCTACTAAAATGCAAGAAACCACCGTTCTTCAGTCACCTTCACTCGGTCGATTTCGATCTTCTGCAATTTGATCCCCAAACCTTTATTCTACGATCCTCCGACTGTAGCTACTAAACCGAACGAATACTCAGTTCTTCGGTTACCTTCACACGGCTGAATCCCTGTAGAACGAAACGATTTGTGCCAAAAACCCCCAAAATCTCCTTGATTCTTGGAGGACAAAACCTGAGGTTTTATTCAAGAAACACCTACCAATTCTCAACCTAAAAATGAAGATCACAACACTTCCTAATTCTAAACGTTATCACTTCAAAACAATGGGCGACACAAACAAAGATGATTATGTGTGATTGTTTGTTTACTCAAGGTTGAAGATGAAGATTGTAACGCCCCAGTTTTTGTCAGTTTTAGTCCGTTTTATTTATTTGAGTCGTTTTTTATTATTCTATGATTATTTTATTTTTATTTATGACTTTTATCTGAAAATATGTTATTTTTAGTCGAGATTATATTTTATCGGGTTTTGGGAGCGTTTGGGAGATATTTGGGTGTAGGGGTATTTTGGGCGTTTTGATTTATTTGGTTAAGTTAAGAATAGAAAGAAAAAGAGAGAAAAATAGTAAGAAGAGAAAAGAAGATAAGAGAAGAGAAAAGAAGAAAAGAGAGAAAAACTAGAGAAAGAAGAAATCAATCAACCGATTTTTCTACGCGCTATTTAATCGGGTAAGGGTGCGAAACTCGATTATGCTATGTTTGTGTATGATTATGTATGTGTTTGCTTGGATGTTTCTTGTCTTTCCATGGCTTTTGAGTTCTAGGTCGAAAATGATAAAATGATTAGGAATCGATGTTTTTGCGCGGTCGGAAATCGATATAATTTGCGTTGTATGATCACCATGTGTTTATGAGTCATTGCTGATAATTGTTTTGGTGTTGGAATTGATTTGGAATGAAAAATAAGGTTTTTGGAGGGTTTTGGATAGTGTAACCCGTAATAGCATTTTTCTGGTTCTGGTGTGATTCACCAGGAGAATTTGGGATTCGCCAGGCGAATTGAGTATCGCCACTAGCTCGCCAGGCGAAGTGCGGGCGAAGGGGAATTCGCCATGCGAATCCGTAAGTCGCCAGGCGAAATAGGAATTACAGAAAGGGGGTAGCTTCTGTAACTCTTGGTTTTTTTCTAATTGGTGATCCGCCACTAGCTCGCCAAGCGACCTGCTGGCGAATGGGATTCGCTAGGAGAAATCCATGGCAAATGGCTGGCGAATTCTCAAGTCGCCAGGCGAATTTGGCTGTATCTCAATAAATTCTTTTCTTTGAAAATTCATAACTTTTGATCTGTGGTTCGGTTTGAGGCGTGGTTTGATGCGTTAGAAAGCTCATAAAATGTACTTTATATTGATGATGGTTTTGAGAGTTGTTGGCCGATTACATTATGTCAGAAATTAGAAAATGTGTTGTTTTGTTGTCGACTTTTGCCATCTAATTGTGTGAACTTGATGTGTATGTGCAATATATTGTTAGTGTGGATATTTTATGACTTGTGTACTATTGAGTGATGAAATTGCATGAAATACATATCGTAATGATGATTGGTGGCCTTACGGCAAGAAATTGCAATGTGTTGTAATTGTTGAGTTATGCATGATTATGGATGAGTAAATGTGTGCATATGAATGTTATGAGTCATTGTATGCCAAGCATCATAATATGCATATTGTGAAGTCGAGTACCATGAGGGTATGAGCGACGGATAGATTCCAATGGGAATCCGCTATAACATCGTGAGCCTTAAAAATAAGAGGACCTAAAGCGATTTGATATATCGTGAGCCTTAAAAATAAGAGGACCGAAAGCGATGGTTATAGAAGATCGTGTGCCCTTGTGGGGTGTGAGCGATCGGATTGTGAGCCTTATACAAAGAGGACCGAAAGCAATCCATAAATGTCGTGAGCCTTATACAAAGAGGACCGAAAGCGACGGGGAACATCGTATGCTCGACGGGGAGTTACACTAAGTAACGAGCGATGGTTCCGATAGTTCCTGAGTGAACTGGTTCTGAGATGTGATGAGTCGGTACCGCATGTGCATTGCATGGAGTCGTTGTGTCGGTCTCTGTGTATTTGCATAAATCATGGATTAATTGTGTATGGAATTGTGAATGTGACTGATGAGATGAAATATGTATATTTATGTGGTTGATGAGAGTATTGTATATGATTAATATGCATCAGCGACGTATATATATATAGAATACGTGTTGTATTAGATTGTGGTGCAATTGTGGTGAAAATATTTTATATGTGCATTTTGTGTTAATATATGATTATATGCAATTGTGTTATGATTATGTTTCTTACCCTTCTGCTGTTTTATAATGCTCTATGAGGCATTGTAGATTAGAGTGGCTGGAGGTCTTTTTGTGAAGCTTTGCGTCTTCATTCTTTTGTCGGTCGGCTCTGATATGTGACGCCGGGTAGTTAGGGTGGCCGTTTGTGATTAGTTTGTATTATGTATATGTATCTTTTGAATTGTACATGTATGGTTGTATATGACAAACAAACTTTCATGATATATGTATATGAGATTCAGTTGCAGATTTTCCGCTATTATTCTGTTTTTGATTCGTGGGTGTATTACTACCTGAATTGTTGCATATCTGTATGAGCATGTGTTGTATGTTTGTTTCAAATTGATGTGGCGTCTCCGGTCTATGCCGTGCATGTTTTAATTATACTCTGATGAAATTTTGAATTTTCTTTTACCGCTTTAATAGCTTGGGGGGTATAGATTGGGGGTGTTACATTGAGTGGTATCAGAGTCAGTCCGTGTCAGTTTGTGTCAGTCCTTGTTGGTCTTTGTGGTTAGGTGAGCTATTTGTTTAACCATAGTTGCTGTTATTGGAAATGAACAGAATATGGCTGGAAGGAACGACACTGCTTTAGCTGCTGCGATGCAGGCTATGGCTCGGGCTGTGCAGGGTGCACCGAATGCTGCTGGCAATGATGAGTTTCGGAAAAATAAACCACTTGTCTTCAAAGGAAGATATGATCCTGATGGTGCACATATTTGGTTGAAAGAGATTGAAAGGATTTTCCGAGTGATGGATTGTGACGAGGATCAGAAGGTGAGACTAGGTACTCACATGTTGCTGGAAGAAGCTGATGATTGGTGGGTTGGTACTCGTCATGTGTTGGAAGCTGCAGCGGAGGAGGAGGAAGAGATCACTTGGGAGTTGTTTAGCCGGGAGTTCTTGAGGAAGTATTTTCCCGAAGATGTCAGAGGGAAGAAAGAGATAGAATTCTTGGAATTGAAACAAGGTAGTATGTCTGTTGTAGACTATACTGCTAAGTTTGTTGAGCTGGTGTAGTTTTATCCACATTATGCGGAGGCGACTGCGGAATTCTATAAGTGTGTTTAGTTTGAAAGTGGGTTGCGTCCTGAGATTAAACAGGCTATTGGTTATCAGAGGATTCGAAGGTTTGCAGACTTGGTGGATTGTTGCAGGATTTATGAGGAGGATAGTAAGGCTCATTCTACTCACTATAAGAGTATGACCGACCGGAAAGGGATGCAACAGGTTCGTGGTGGTCCTTATGTGACACTAGCTGATAAAGGTAGGCAAAGGGGTGCTTTTGATCGAAGGTTAAGTGAGGGAGGAATGTCTAGTCCTCTGAGGTGTTTTAGATGTGGTGATGTGGGACATCGTCAGTCTGAGTGTAGGAAGGATTTGAGGAAGTGTTCTAATTGCGGCGGTGTAGGACATGTGGTTGCTGATTGTGCATGGAAGAATGTGTTGGTATGTTTCAACTGTGGTGAACCTGGTCACATTAGTACCAAGTGTCCGAAACCGAAGAAGGCTCCAGTTAGTGGGAAAGTCTTTGCGTTTTCAGGGACTCAGACTTCAAGTGCAGATCGTCTGATTCGAGGTACTTGTTTTATTAATAGTATGCCCCTAATTGCTATTATTGATACTGGAGCCACTCATTCGTTTATTTCGTCTGAGTGCGCGAAGCGTTTGAATCTTGTGTTGTCTTTAATGGATGGTGAGATGGTTATTAATACGCCAGCAATGGGTTCAGTAACTACTTCGTTGGTTTGTTTGAGTTGTCCTTTGACCATTTATGGTAAAGATTTTGAGATGGATTTAGTGTGTTTGCCGTTGGAGGGTTTAGATGTGGTTTTAGGAATGAATTGGTTGCAATTCAATCGGGTTCATATTGATTGTTATCATAAGCTAGTAAGGTTTCCTTCTCTTGAGGAAGACGAAGACTCGAGTTTCTTATCTACCAAAGAGTTGAAGAAACTTTTGGCGGAGGAAGCTCAGTTGTTCGGGTTGTTTGCATCTTTGACCATGGCTAGTCAAGTGTCGCTGGATGTGTTTCCTGTTGTGTGTGAATTTCCTGAAGTGTTTCCTGAGGATATTTCAGATGTGCCGCCAGAGAGAGAGGTGGAGTTTTCTATAGATCTAGCTCCTGGTACTAGACCTGTGTCTATGGCACCTTATAGAATGTCAGCATCTGAGTTGGTTGAGTTGAAAAAGCAATTGAATGAGTTGTTGGAGAAGAGGTTTGTGAGGCCAAGTGTTTCTCCTTGGGGTGCTCCAGTTTTGTTGGTGAAAAAGAAAGATGGAAGTATGCGATTGTGTATTGATTATCGCCAGTTGAATAAGGTGACGATTAAGAATAAGTATCCTCTTCCAAGAATTGATGATCTGATGGATCAGTTGGTTGGTGCTTGTGTGTTTAGTAAGATTGATTTGAGATCCGGGTATCATCAGATAAGGGTGAAAGAGGAAGATATTCAGAAGACGGCTTTTAGGACACGATACGGTCATTATGAATATTCGGTGATGCCGTTCGGGGTTTCTAATGCGCCAGGTGTGTTTATGGAATACATGAATCGTATTTTTCACGAGCATTTGGATCGTTTTGTTGTTGTGTTTATTGATGATATTTTAATCTATTCTAAGTCTCGGGAGGAGCACGCGGAGCATTTGCGTATTGTTTTGCAGGTTTTGAAGGAAAGGAAACTTTTTACAAAATTGTCCAAGTGTGAGTTCTGGTTGTCGGAAGTGAGTTTTCTTGGACACGTAATTTCAGGTAATGGTATTTCTGTGGATCCATCTAAAGTAGAAGCAGTTCTACAATGGGAGGCTCTAAGATCTGTTACTGAAATTCGAAGCTTTTTGGGTTTGGCTGGTTATTATCGGAGGTTTATTGAAGGTTTTTCTAAGTTGGCACTTCCATTGACCCAGTTGACTTGGAAAGGGCAAGCGTTCATTTGGGATATTCGGTGTGAGGAGAGTTTTAATGAGCTGAAAAGAAGATTGACGACAACTCCGATTTCGATTTTACCGGATCCTAATGAACCGTTCGTGGTTTATTGTGATGCGTCTTTGATTGGCCTAGGTGGTGTGCTGATGCAGGAAGGTAAGGTAGTGGCTTACGCTTCAAGGCAATTGAGAGTGCATGAGAAAAATTATCCTACTCATGATCTTGAGTTAGCGGCTGTGGTTTTTGTGTTTAATATTTGGAGGCATTATCTCTACGGTGCAAGGTTCGAAGTCTTTAGTGATCATAAAAGCTTGAAATATTTGTTTGATCAGAAGGAGTTAAATATGAGGCAACGTAGATGGTTGGAATTCTTGAAGGACTACGACTTTGGCTTGAATTACCATCCTGGTAAAGCTAATGTGGTAGCTGATGCGTTGAGTCGGAAATCATTGCATATGTCGGCTTTAATGGTTAAGGAGTGGGAACTTTTGGAATCATTTAGAGACTTGAGTTTGGTATGCGAAGTGACTTCGGATAGTGTGAGGCTGGGTATGCTGAAGGTTACTAATGATTTTCTGATGACGGTAAGTGAGAAACAGAAGTTGGATGTGAAATTCGTGGATTTGATGTTGGTTGGCGGAAAAGTTGCGAGTAGTGATTTTGAAGTGGATGTTAATGGTGTTTTGAGGTTCCGTGGCCGAATTTGTATTCCTGATGATTCGGAGTTGAAAAGGATGATTTTGGAGGAAGGACACCGGAGTAATTTGAGTATACATCTGGGAGCGAATAAGATGTACCAAGATTTGAAGAAGATTTTCTGGTGGTCTGGATTGAAAAGAGATGTGGCTCAGTTTGTGTATGCGTGTTTGACTTGTCAGAAGTCGAAAGTTGAACATTTGAGGCCTAGTGGTTTGTTGCAACCGTTGGATATTCCGGAGTGGAAATGGGATAGCATTTCAATGGATTTTGTAACGGGATTGCCAAACACTCAGAGAGGGCATAATTCTATTTGGGTGGTTGTAGATAGACTGACTAAATCGGCTCATTTCATTCCGATTGATATCAGTTTTTCTTTGGAGTGGTTAGCTGAGATTTACATCAGTGTGATTGTGAAGTTGCATGGGGTTCCGTTAAGTATTGTTTCTGATCGAGATCCAAGGTTTACCTCGAGATTTTGGGAAAGTTTACATAAGGCTTTGGGTTCTAAATTGAGATTGAGTTCGGCTTATCATCCGCAGACGAATGGTCAGACGGAGAGGACGATTCAGTCGTTGGAAGATTTATTGCTAGCGTGTGTTCTTGAACAAGGTGGTATGTGGGATAGTTATCTTGCATTGATCGAATTCACGTATAACAACAGTTTTCATTCTAGTATTGGAATGGCATTGTTTTAAGCATTATATGGACGAAGGTGTCGAACACCGTTGTGTTGGCACGAATCTGGTGAGAGAACGGTGGTAGGACCAGAGTTGGTGCAGCAGACTACAGATAAGGTGAAGTTTATTCGTGAGAAGATGAAAGCTTCTCAGAGTAGACAAAAGAGTTATCATGATCAGAGACGGAAAGATCTTGAGTTTCAAGAGGGCAATCATGTATTTTTGAGGGTTACGCCGGTAACGGGTGTTGGTCGTGCATTGAAATCGAAGAAACTTACTTCTCGGTTTATTGGTCCTTACCAGATATCCGCGAGAGTTGATACTGTGGCGTATCGGGTGGCGTTGCCGCCGAATCTGTCGAATTTACACGATGTGTTTCATGTTTCACAGTTACGGAAGTATGTTCCGGATCCGTCACATGTGATTCTGATGGATGAGGTTGAGGTAAGGGAGAACCTTACGGTTGAGGCTTTACCAGTTAGGATTTTGGATCGCGAAGTGAAGCGGTTGAGGGGCAAGGATATTGCACTGGTGAAAGTAGCATGGGGAGGCGCTGCTGAGGGAAATTTGACTTGGGAGTTGGAGAGTCGGATGCGGGAGTCGTATCCAGAGTTGTTCGTCTCAGGTATATTTTCGAGGACGAAAATTTCTAAGTGAGGGAGAGTTGTAACGCCCCAGTTTTTGTCAGTTTTAGTCCGTTTTATTTATTTGAGTCGTTTTTTTATTATTCTATTATTATTTTATTTTTATTTCTGACTTTTATCTAAAAATATGTTATTTTTAGTCGAGATTATATTTTATTGGGTTTTGGGAGCATTTGCGAGATATTTGGGTGTAGGGGTATTTTGGGCGTTTTGATTTATTTGGTTAAGTTAAGAATAGAAAGAAAAAGAGAGAAAAATAGTAAGAAGAGAAAAGAAGAGAAGAGAAGAGAAAAGAAGAAAAGAGAGAAAAACTTGAGAAAGAAGAAATCAATCAACCGATTTTTCTACGCGCTATTTAATCGGGTAAGGGTGCGAAACTCGATTATGCTATGTTTGTGTATGATTATGTATGTGTTTGCTTGGATGTTTCTTGTCTTTCCATGGCTTTTGAGTTCTAGGTCGAAAATGATAAAATGATTAGGAATCAATGTTTGCACTGTCAGAAATCGATATAATTTGCGTTGTTTGATCACCATGTGTTTATGATTCATTGCTGATAATTTTTTTGGTGTTGGAATTGATTTGGAATGAAAAATGAGGTTTTCAGAGGGTTTTGGATAGTGTAACCCGTAACAGGATTTTTTTGGTTCTGGTGTGATTCGCCAGGAGAATTTGGGATTCGCCAGGCGAATTGAGTATCGCCACTAGCTCGCCATGCGAAGTGCAGGCGAAGGGGAATTCGCCAGGCGAAATAGGAATTACAGAAAGGGGGTAGCTTCTGTAACTCTTGGTTTTTTCTAATTGGTGATTCGCCAATAGCTCGCCAGGTGAACTGCTGGAGAATGGGATTCGCTAGGCGAAATCCATGGCGAATGGGAATTCGCCAGGCGAATTCTCAAGTCGCCAGGCGAATTCTCAAGTCGCCAGGCGAATTTGGCTGTATCTCAATAAATTCTTTTCTTTGAAAATTCATAACTTTTGATCTGTGGTTCGGTTTGAGGCGTGGTTTGATGCGTTAGAAAGCTCATAAAATGTACTTTACATTTATGATGGTTTTGAGAGTTGTTGGCCGATTACATTATGTCGAAAATTAGAAAATGTGTTGTTTTGTTGTCGACGTTTGCCGTCTAATTGTGTGAACTTGGTGTGTATGTGCAATATGTTGTTGGTGTGGATATTTTATGACTTGTGTACTGTTGAGTGATGAAATTGCATGAAATACATATCGTAATGATGATTGGTGGCCTTACAGCAAGAAATTGCAATGTGTTGTAATTGTTGAGTTATGCATGATTATGGATGAGTAAATGTGTGCATATGAATGTTATGAGTCATTGTATGCCAAGCATCATAATATGCATATTGTGAAGTCGAGTACCATGAGGGTACGAGCGACGGATAGATTCCAATGGGAATCCGTTATAACATCGTGAGCCTTAAAAATAAGAGGACCTAAAGCGATTTGATATATCGTGAGCCTTAAAAATAAGAGGACCGAAAGAGATGGTTATAGACGATCGTGTGCCCTTGTGGGGTGTGAGCGATCGGATTGTGAGCCTTATACAAAGAGGACCGAAAGCAATCCATAAACATCGTGAGCCTTATACAAAGAGGACCGAAAGCGACGGGGAACATTGTATGCCCGACGGGGAGTTACACTAAGTAACGAGCGATGGTTCTAATAGTTCCTGAGTGAACTGGTTCTGAGATGTGATGAGTCGGTACCGCATGTGCATTTCATGGAGTCGTTGTGTCCGTCTCTGTGCATTTGTATAAATCATGGATTAATTGTGTATGGAATTGTGAATGTGAGTGATGAGATGAAATATGTATATTTATGTGGTTGATGAGAGTATTGTATATGATTGATATGCATGGGCGACGTATATATATATATAGAATATGTGTTGTATTAGATTGTGGTGCAATTGTCGTGAAAATATTTTATATGTGCATTTTGTGTTAATATATGATTATATGCAACTGTGTTATGATTGTGTTTCTCACCCTTCTGCTGTTTTATAATGCTCTATGAGGCATTGTAGATTAGAGTGGCTGGAGGTCTTTTTGTGAAGCTTTGCGTCTTCATTCTTTTGTCGGTCGGCTCTGATATGTGACGCCAGGTAGTTAGGGTGGCCGTTTGTGATTAGTTTGTATTATGTATATGTATCTTTTGAATTGTATATGTATGGTTGTATATGACAAACAAACTTTCATGATATATGTATATGAGATTCAATTGCAGATTTTCCGCTATTATTCTGTTTCTGATTTGTGGGTGTATTACTACCTGAATTGTTGCATATCTGTATGAGCAGGTGCTGTATGTTTATTTCAAATTGATGTGGCGTCTCCGGTCTATGCCGTGCATATTTTAATTATACCCTGAGGAAATTTTGAATTTTCTTTTACCGCTTTAATTGCTTGGGGGGTATAGATTGGGGGTGTTACAAAGATGAAGAGAAAGATTGGTACCTATTTTCACGTTTCTTGTTATATTGAAATGTGACCTGACCCAACTATATATAATGAATAAAAAGACCAACAATATGAAGTAACAGAAATAAGAGAAAAATTAAATGCAGAAAAATCAGTTCAGACAGCGTTGGGTCGACCGCTCCTTTAATGAGGGTCGGCGTGAGCTATCCCGTAGGATTGTCTACGCAATTTAATTGACCATGCGTCGACCCATCAACACCTTGCATCGATGCAAGCTTGTAGATTTTACAGAAATTCAAATGGCCAGAAGCATGCGTCGACCGCATGCAACAAGGGGGTCAGCGTGCGCTATCCCAAACTTTTCACAAAACTTGTTCAAAACAGCATGGGTCGACTCATGCTCACCTTGGGTCGACTCAAGACCTGTAGATTTTCAAAAATTCATTTTTCTGCACGTTTTTTCTGACCAAGACTCGAAACAAGTATACCAAACATCAATATTATGATCATGCACATGTAGAAATTATGTAGACTTCTTCCTATATGTTTAGACACATGAACATTGATGGTTAGATGAAATTTGCCCGACAATGAAGTGATACCGCTCAAATTACAATCTAATGACTATCTTATTTGTTAACATCATTAAAACCGAATAGATGAAAGACCTTAGCCCTCACATACTCCCCCTTTTTGATGATGGCAACACTGTTTATCTTTATCTTGATTTGTAATTTGAGGACGGAGAAACTACCCCTATCTTTAACACTTTAATATCTGCTGCTTTAATATTTTCTGCTGCTAATACCCTTCTCCCCCTTTGACAACATCAAAAAGAGGAAAAGAAGGTGGTCAAAGAGATATCATCATAACAAGTAATGGTTCATTCACCAATTTGCAAACAGCGACACTAACAAGCATCCACATATGATACAGTTAATGCAATACTATAAACGGATAAATACGGAACAGAAGAAGCAAACACGATGCATTCCATAATAGTTCAAACTGAAAAACCATAGTTCAATTTAAAACAAACTGAAATAACTTGCAAATCAAAGAACAAAACACAAAATCAAAGACACAAATAATATCATGCACTAAGAATGATGCTAATCTCTATGTCTCGTCCCCTTAAATGGGTGACCTCCTCCCCAGTAATGGTGGTCTTGTGGTGGCAGATCCTCTAGGGAACGATTCAATTCAATCATAGTACTGTTGAGAATGCCTAGGCTGTTGGATAGATTCTGGGTCTGAATTGCCATAGCATTTTCCAGATTGGTAAATTTGGTCATCAAGGCATCAGCAAACCTAGTGAAATTCTCGGTGTGAGCAGCCAACTGATCTGACAGAGAGGTGAGCCTCTCTTTCTGAGCATTGTATTACTGTTCTTATAATTCCTGGAATTGGTCATGTTTGAGATTCATCTGGTTCAACATGGCCAGAATTTCTTCAGAGTCTTGGAAGGCTTGTTGTGGCTGTTTCTGTGGAGTTGGAAGTGTGGAATAGTCAGGCTGATGCCAGTCATAATCACCATAGGTAGGAGGTACATATGCATCCCTAAGAGCAGACCAACTATTGTATTGCCATTGTCCCCAACCCTGATTATCATAATTCTCCTCTGGTTGAGAATTGCCCATCCATGCCTCATTATCTTCGTCTTCCATATGTACATCAGCATTGTCACCACCTTGGTTTTCATTTTCATGTCCTTCCGCAATATCTTGGTCGTCAGTAGCATTAGGAAAAGGGTGAGTGGAACTAAATTTGTACTTGTACTCATTTTCAACTAGATCCCAAGTATAACCCATCATGGTGAGAGTCTTTTGTTGAAATTGATGCTCAGATGACATATTAACATGGCGAATGTTCGGAACAGAGATACCAGCCTTATTCAAAATATTCTGAATATATGATGCATAGCCCAAAGCCGTACCTTTTGTGGAGTCGCGAAGGGCAAACATACAGTATGTGAAGTAATATGGCCTATTGATCTTAATCTTGTTCTTCAGGATGTAGATGATATGAACCTCAGCTTTATCAACTCTAGAGAACCCACCTTTCATGGGTCACAAAATGTGTGTGATAATCCACTGCAGAATGCGATCAGCGAATTTTAGATGACTCGTTGTAACATTTTTCGGAAACAGCTCGCTGGCTACAACATCATCTGGGTATGGTTCACGCAACATAGAGTTTAAAGCAGTTTTAAACTCATAGTTGGCAACAAACTTGGTGTCAGTCACTTGAGATAGATTTTCATCAGTTTCCAAACTGAACAAACTAGTCCATACAACATTGTTCATAGAATGAGACGCGTTATTCATAGAATACGTAAAATTCGTACCTTCAAATATTCCCTCAATCCTGCAATAGAACAAGCGAACCAGATCACAGTTAAACTTATCATCACATTCAATAAATTCATCAAAATTCTGAGCATTTAGCATGTCAATTACCTCGGTGAGATGATAATCGGGAGCCATCAAGGAGTAGTATGCATGTTGTCGAATAACAGCACAGTTGCAAAAATCATTATTGAAAGACTCTGACAGAGCATCGGAGAGTAGAGACAAAGCATTTACCGGAGTTGAAGAAGTTCTGACTCTTGATGTTGAAGCTCTTGTAGACCGTTTACCAGTTACTCGTTGAGACGCCATTATTGAAGAACTTGGTTAGAACAGATGAATAGTGACGAACAGATGAACAGTGACGAGAAGATGAATAGAGATAATCTTGATTCCAAATTGAAATGATAAACCCCTTTTTAAAACCTTTGTGGATTGAAACCTTGTGAATCTAATTAATATGGGTTTTGATTCTTAAGGGTTTTGATGGAGTTTTGAGTGAGAGGTTTGAAAGGGTAGGAGAGGAGAAGACCAAGAAAAATCGGATTTATGACATGCAATGATGAAATATAAAGTGCATTGAAAGTATGTAGTGAATTTGAGGAACACTAGGTCGGCGCGCGCATTCCCAATAAAAAGGGATTCAGAATTCGTCAGGTGTGCGTCGACCTAAGCATTGGATGTATCGGCGCAAGCTAACGTGTTTTTGAAAAATTTTAAAAATTTATGAGATGCGCTGACCGCAGGTAGGTGCCCTAACCCGGTTGTTTTCCTTAAAAAATTTCAGTTCATGAGTCGACCCATGGCATTCTTTGTCGACTCATCCAAGTGAAAAACGGAAAAATTCATATTTTTGCATACAAAGGCCCCAAAATAGGATAAATAAACATGCTAACACATAAATCAAACATCCAAATGAATAATATATGCTTTAAACGTGTAATAAACATTATTTAAACACTCAACATGGTACATATATTAAAGAAAAACTTATGAAGCGGAACGATATTACCTTGATCATGATTGAAGATGAGAGCCCTCACATGTAGCTCAATAACTCTCGGCATAGTTAGTCAAAACCATAAACAAGCATATATATATATATATATATATATATATATATATATATATGTGTGTGTGTGTGTGTGTGTGTGTGTGTGTGTGTGTGAAGAGCTACTGTCTTAAAGGATTATTAAACACGATCCGAGATGTCGAGAACGCCTAGTTCCCTACGGATGTGAAAGAAAGGCTCTGTGGCAAGTGGTTTTGTAAAGATGTCAGTAAGTTGATTTTTAGTATCAACATGCTCAAAGACCACATCACCTTTCTCTACATGATCCCTAAGGAAGTGATGACGAATTTCGATATGCTTAGTACGTGAATGTAATACGGGGTTCTTAGTTAGGTTAATAGCACTAGTGTTATCGTACAAAATGGGAATACGCTTAAGTTTTAAATTGAAATCAAGCAATTATTGCTTAAGCCATAGGACTTGTGCACAACAACTGCCGGCGGCAACGTATTCCGCCTCGGCTGTTGACAAGGCAACGGAAACCTGTTTCTTGCTATGCCAACTCACCAAGGAATTTGTGAAAAAGTGACACGTGCCACTAGTACTTTGCTTATCCGATTTGCACCCGACAAAGTCGGAATCGGAATAGACAACTAAGGAACAAACACTACCTTTAGAATACCACAACCCATACTTTGGAGTACCGAAAAGGTATCGAAGTATGCACTTAACTGCTTTTAAGTGGGATTCTTTGGGACGTGCTTGATACCTCGCACACATGCATACACTGAAAATAATGTCGGGTCGTGATGCAGTAAGATAAAGAAGAGATCTAATCATACCTCGATACTTCTTTACCTCTACATCCTTACCATTTTCGTCACGATCAAGATTGGCACAAGTAGGCATAAGAGTATCTATTGCCTTGCAGTTTAGCATGTTGAAACGTTTGAGAAGCTCAAGACAATATTTTGTTTGACTCACAAACGTGCCCTCTTCGAGTTGTTTGATTTTCAATCCGAGGAAATAGTTGAGCTCCCCCATCATGCTCATTTCAAACTCCCCCTGCATCAAACTAGGGAACTCCTTGACCAAGGTCATGTTAGTAGACCCGAAGATAATATCGTCAACATAAATTTGTACCAAAATTAAGTGTTTTCCTTGACGTTTAATAAAGAGGGTTGTGTCAACCTTCCCTCTTGAATACCCTTGATCAAGTAAAAATTTTCTTAGACGTTCATACCAAACCCTAGGGGCTTGTTTAAGTCCGTACAAAGCACATTTAAGTTTTTAGACATGATCAGGATATTCATGGGATTCAAAACCCGGAGGTTAGGCTACATAAACCACTTCATTGATGTATCCGTTAAGGAAAGCACTTTTAACGTCCATCTGAAATAGTTTGAAATTTTTAGTGCAAGCATAAGCAAGTAAAAGGCGTATAGCCTCGAGTCGGGCAACCGGCGCATAAGTTTCCTCATAGTCGATTCCTTCCTCTTGGTTATAGCCTTGCGCTACAAGCCGCACTTTGTTTCGTGTTATAAATCCATTTTCATCAAGTTTATTCCTAAACACCCATCGGGTGCCGATTACTCGATGATCTCGCGGAGGGGGGACAAGGTCCCAAACCTCATTTCTCCTAAATTGATTTAGTTTATCTTGCATTGATAAAAACCAATGCTCATCGAGTAATGCCTCCTTTGCGTTTTTAGGTTCAACTTGTGACACAAAAGCGGAGTAATAACAAAAGTTACTAAGTTTAGAGCGGGTGGTTACTCCCTTAGAGATGTCACCGATGATATTGTCGATTGGATGGTCTTTGGAAGACTTCCATGCTGGAGGAAGGTCATCTTCATTAGTTGGATGATCCTCCTCACTCTTCATAGGCTGGTGATCCTTTTCCTCCTCAATACGCACTGCTTCGGGTTGATCAATTCCTTTATCAGTGTCCTTGAGTATGTCTTCTGAAGATACACCTGCACCATGAAAAGAACTACCTTCTCCTACATTTTTCGGATAAGACTCATCAAAAGTAACGTGTACCGACTCTTCAACAATTCATAACCTTTTATTATAAATTCTATAAGCTTTACTTGACTGAGAGTATCCAAGAAAAATACCCTCGTCGGCCTTGGCATCAAACTTGCCAAGTGTCTCTTTCCCATCGTTTAACACAAAACACTTGCAACCAAAGACATGAAGGTGAGAGATATTTGGCTTACGCCCTTTTAAAAGCTCATACAATGTCTTGTTTAGAATGGGCCGGATGAGCACCCTATTTAAAGCGTAACAAGCCGTACTAATGTCGTCGGCCCAAAAGTATTTTGGAAGTCCACTTTCATTGATCATAGTCCTTCCAAGTTCCTCCAAAATTCTATTTTTACGTTCCACCACCCCATTTTGTTGAGGGGTACATGGTGCGGAAAAATTATGATAAATTCCATGGGATTCACAAAATGCTTCAAACAAATGATTTTCAAACTCACCCCCATTATCACTTCTAATTGACACAATGTTCGTGTTTAACTTGTTTTGAGATAACTTAGCAAATTTTTCAAAGGCCGAAAAGGTATCACTCTTATTTGCTAGGAAAATAGTCCAGCAAAACCTAGAAAAGTCATCGACTATTACAAAACCATAATAGTTACCACCTAGGCTTTTAACCCTAGATGGTCCAAAGAGGTCCATATGGAGGAGCTCAAGGGGTCTCATAGTTGAATCGATGTTTTTAGATTTGAATGAGATCCTTGTTTGCTTCCCCATTTGACAAGCATCACAAAGATGATCCTTTGTGAATTTGATTTTGGGCAAACCGATGACTAGGTCTTTAGAGACTATTTTGTTAAGCAAATCAAAATTGATATGAGCCAACCGTCTATGCCACAACCATGAATCTTCATTCATAGTGACTAGACATTTATCTCCATTCAACGATACCTCATTTAAGTCTAGCATATAGACATTGTTCACCCTCAAACCCATAAACACATCCTTCTTGTCACTATCTTCAATTATGCAACAATCTTTTGAAAACGATACTTTGTAATTCTTGTCACATAGTTGACTAATGCTTAAAAGGTTGCGTCTAAGGCCTTCCATAAGAAGCACATCAGAGATAGTAGTAGATAAGGGGTTACCTACACTACCTTTACCGAGAATCTGTCCCTTATTGTTATCTCCATAGGTGACAAACCCCTTTTTCTTCGCCACAAAGTCGATGAAAAGAGATATGTCTCCTGTCATATGTCCTGAGCAGCCACTATCTAGAACCCATCTTTTTCGGTGGTCTCAAGACTTTGTACCTACAAAACAATCAAGGGAGAGTATGTACCCAATTCTCATTGGGTCCTTTACGGTAAGTGAAACCAAGATCGCACTTGGGCAACCATTGATAAATGCCTTTTGGAACAATAAATCTTCTAAAACGAAATTTAGCAATAGTATGACCAGGCTTGCAACAATATAGGCAATCACGGTTCATTTGGAATTTACCTTTGCTATCTCTATCTCGAATCACATACGTATACTTTTGATACAAATTGGTCATACTTTCTCGATAATGTGATCGATCAATAGCAAACGTAACTTTAGGCTTAAGAGCCTTGTCTAATTTGGCCTTAAGGATTCTCACCTCCTTTTGCCAAATATGACAAGTATCACAACCCCCAAACTTGAACCATGGAGACTTATTCTCATCAATCTTAGCTTTTGATGCATCCACCATGGAGTTTTTAAGAGCTTCTAATTCGTTTTTGGAATCGGAAACCTTTTTCTCCAAATGTGAAAAAATATTTTTGTTCGAAGCTAAGTGTTGAAAAGCTTCCTTAGCCTCGTGGTGCAACATATCAAAAGCCTTTTATAATTCTAAATGAGACATACTATTAGAATGGTCATATTTAGAGTGTTTTACCTCTTTCTTCTTGTTTTGACGTGCCGTAAGACATAAATTAACGGATTCACTTTCGTCACTTGAGCTGTCATCTTTTTCCGACTCGCTATCGCTCTCCCAAGCGATGTATGCTTGTCTAGATTTGTTTGACTTTTTGTGTTGACGACTCTTATCCTTATCCTTATCCTTGTCTTTCTTAAGTGATGGACAATCTGGCTTGTAGTGCCCTGATTTTCCACAGTTGTAACACGTTCCTTTAACCTTGCCATTCTTATTGCATTCATCTCTAGATTGCCTCCTAAATTTGACTAGATTTTTATCCGAGTGTTGAATCTCATTCTTCTGAACGTATCTATTGTCTCTCTTCACAAATAGGCTCATATCATCATCGGAGTCATCATCTTCGTCATTGTTGGTTTCATCATCACTTTGCTCTTTAGATGTGGACTTTAAACAAGAAGCCTTAAGAGCAATCGACTTGTTTTCCGTATCTTTTGTTTTCTCCTTCTTTATACTCTTCTCATGTTTTTCAAGGCTAATGAGCACTTGCTCATGCTCATCGAGTTTGCCAAATAATGTGGTGAGGTCTAGAGTAGCTAGATTATTGGCCTCCTTGATCGCGGTGACCTTCGGCTGCCATTCCCTATTAAGACACCTCAAAATCTTATTAGTAGCAACCTCGTTTGGAATTGGTTTACCAAGTACATGCAATTTATTGATAATATGAGTAAATCGTTTTTGCATATCCACAATGGTTTCCCCTTGCTTCATGTAAAAAAGATCGAACTCTTACGTTAGTGTGTTGATACGGGCCATTTTAACATCATTAGTGCCTTCGTGGGCTACTTGTAAAGCATCCCACATGGCTTTGGCCGTCTCACAATGAGAGACTCGATAATATTCGTCAACTCCCAAAGAGGAGAGTGTAACGCCCGGTTATTTAATTAATTATTTAATTAAATATCTTCGTATTATTTGTTTGATTTGTGTTGGTTGTCGAAATGTTGTGTTGAGTGGCGATGTCGGTGTTAGTTGAATTAATTTAATTGATTTAAGTTGTGTTGGCTTTAGTTGGATTGATTAATTAAACTGATTAAGTGATAAATATAGTATTAGAAATAATACTAGATTATATTATTTGGGCTTTGATAATTAGAAGTAGTAATAGTGGGGGTGTGATAATGAGGCCCAATAAGACAAATGGAATAATAGTGTTATATCATTATGTATTTAGAATTATGAGAAGGAAAAGAAAGTAGCAGTTACGGAGAAGAGGAAAGAGGAACAAGGGTTTGGAAACAAATACGTAGAGGCTGCAAGCGCGAGAACCCAATTGGAGAGTAGATCGACCTTCAATCCAAGGTAAGGGTGGGGTTCTGACTCTATAATGTGGTATTTAATGAATGATATGTGGGGTTGGGTTTGTAGAATTACCTCTGTCTGTGTTGTAATGGTTGTCGTGGATATTGAAATACGGTTGCTGTTGATGAATTGGTTGTAGGAAAATTGGTCTATGTTGCTGTAAGGTGTAATTTTATTGCGTTCGGTTGTACTATGATGGTTGAGTTGGGAACTGTTCTGGGAGAGGTTTGTGAATTGGAGGGGCAGGAACGAAATACACCGAGAAAAGGAAATTAAGTGATGTTGTGTTTTTTAAAAAAAAAAAGGGGGGGGGGGGGGGTGGTGGCGCAAGCCACCCTTTTGTGTGTGTGTGAAGGTGGCGCAAGCCACCTGGTGTGTGTGTGAAGGTGGCGCAAGCCACCTTGTGTGTGTGGGTGTGTAGTGGTTAGATTATTAATAAATCAGAAAAAAAAGTGGATTACTAGCAATTTAGCTTTAGTAATAGAAAAATGGCAATTTGGATTATTAATGAAAATTTGGATTACTAACAATTCAACTTTAGATTATTAAGGACAAAAAAACGTTAGTACTGGTAGCAGCAAATAACATTTGTTTAGTATTATGTTAGAAATTTAATAATTGGTTGGTATAATGTTAATAAATTGTTAGTAAGATATATTATGAAATACTAATATTATGTTGGTAAGAAATATTAAGAAAACTAGTATTATATTAACAACAGTAGCCGGAATAATAATATTGGGTTGAAATATTAGTATTGTGTTAGTGACAGTAACAGAAAAGAAATCATATTCGTTTGGAATATTAATAATATGTTGGTAACAGTAAGCAGAAAAATATTGTAGCCACTGTCATTAGCTTCAGTAATAGAAAAATGACAGCAAAGGCATGAACTAACAGGTAGTATTTTCAGTAGCAGTATCGGTGATAAATTAGTAGAAGATTAATCTAACAGGTGTGAATTTTGTTGCATTGCCTCTAATTATTGGCAAGAATTCAGTTGTAGGCTTAATACCAAAGTTGAATTGTGGTTGTAACTGTTGTTGTAGTTGCTAGTGTGTTCATACTGTTGTTGCATACATAGCATATCAAGTTGGAGCTGATGCTCGGTAAGTTAGCCTAGATTGGAAAATTAAGTTGAGGGCTTATGCCTTGTTGATGCCTTTATTAATTGGCAGATTTTTAAGTTGGGAGTTCTGCTCCAATGGTACCACATGCATGTGTATTTTCTGAGTCGCATTCCATGTTGCATAAAATTGTTGTTGTCTGGTTGATTAATGTTGATGGTAATGTTGTGAAGTGGTGATTTTATATAATCTGATTTAATATATTGTTTATCATATGCCCGATTATATTGTTTGATATCTCACCCCTTATGTGTTTGGTGATGGTTTATACGCCACCCTGCAGGTAATCCAGAGTGAAGGTTGTCTACCTTCATTAGTTCGAGTCGGTGTCGTCGCTCTGATACGTAACACTCGGGGGGATGGACGCATGTTTCTTTTATTGTTGATTTTATTATTGTTGCTGAATTTTTAAGTTGTTTTCGTAAAGACTTTTTGCTTTGAAGCTGTTTGATGTGAACAAAGATGGTATGTTATTAAAGTTGAATTTTTGTGAATCCGCTGCGTAGTAATGAAAGTTGTTTCATTTCAAAGACTGAGCAGGTTGTTATTGGTTCATCCAAAATTATGTGTTATGTATATGTTTTCCAAGTGATTAATTGTCGTTGTTTTATGTAGAAAGTGTAACATTCCATATGTACGTTGAAACTTTGTAACTCTGATTTTATATTATTCGATGGGTAGAAATGGGGTGATACATTAGTGGTATCAGAGTAGGTCGGTCCGTCCGGCCAAGTTGTCGAGTCATAGTTTGTTTGACAATCGAGTATTGTTAACTAGTTCTAACCTTTGTTTATGTTGTAGTGATAAGTTGAGATGGCTGCAAGAAACGATGCTGCAATTGCTGCTTCGTTGGAAGAAATGGCTCAGGCTTTGCAGAATCAGCCAAACGCTGACGAGAATGCTGGATCTCGCAGTTTGGCAACTTTTCAGAGGGAGAATCCGCCTACCTTCAAGGGCAAGTATGATCCTGATGGAGCGTTGGATTGGTTGAAAGAGATGGAGAGAATTTTCTGTGTGATGGACTGCACTCCAGCGTAGAAGGTTCGATATGGGACTCACATGCTAGCAATCGAGGCTGATGACTGGTGGTTAGAGACTCGTCAGAGGTTGGAAGCTGCAGGTGAAGGTATCACTTGGGCTGTGTTCCGAAGGGAGTTCCTGAGGAAGTATTATCCAGAGGATGTTCGTGGTAAGAAGGAAATTGAGTTTCTCGAGCTGAAGCAAGGAAGTATGTCGGTTACTGAATATGCTGCAAAGTTTGTTGAGTTGGCTAAGTTTTATCCGCACTATAACGGGGATACTGCTGAGTTTTCAAAATGCATCAAGTTTGAGAGTGGGTTGCGCCCAGAGATCAAGAAGGCAATTGGATATCAAAAGATTCGTGTCTTCTCTGATTTGATTGATAGTTGCAGAATTTATAAAGAGGATAACAATGCTCATTATAAGATCATTAATGAGAGGAAGGGCAAGCACCAACAGAATCGTGGCAAGCCTTATGATGCTCCAGCTGGAAAAGGTAAACAAAAAGTGGCTGATGGTAAGAGGACTAGTGGGGGAGATGCTCCTGCTGGCATAACTTGTTTCAAATGTGGGAAACCTGGTCATAAGAGTAATGTGTGTACTGCTGAGGTGAAGAGGTGTTTCCGTTGTGGTAAGACTGGGCATGCTATATCTGAGTGCGAGCATAAAGAGATGATCAGTTTCAACTGTGGTGAAGAAGGACACATTGGTAGTCAGTGTCAGAAACCAAAGAAGGCGCAAGCCGGTGGGAAAGTGTTCGTTTTGGCTGGGACTCAGACAACTACTGAGGACAGACTCATCAGAGGTACATATTTTATTAATAGTACTCCTTTAATCACTATGATTGATACTGGTGCTACTCATTGTTTTATTGCTACTGAATGTGTTGAAAGATTGGGCCTTATGTTGTCTTCCATGAAAGGAGAAATGGTCGTCGAGATTCCGGCTAAGGGATCAGTGACTACTTCCCTTATGTGTTTAAGGTGTCCTTTGACGATCTTCGACAGAGACTTTACTGTTGATTTGGTGTGTTTGCCGTTAACTGGGGTGGATGTAATCTTGGGTATAAACTGGTTAGAATATAACTATGTTTATATCAATTGTTATAACAAGTCAGTGAGATTTTCTACTCCTGAAGAGGAAGAAGCTGGTTTGTTGTCTTTTAGGCAGTTACAGCAGTTGATGCAAGAAGGAGCTCATATGTTCTCGGTGATGGCGTCGTTATCTATTGAGAGTCGAGCTGTAATTGAGGAGTTGCAAGTGGTGCGTGAATTTCCTGAAGTTTTCCCTGATGAAATTCTTGATGTACCTCCAGAAAGAGAAGTGGAATTTGCAATTGACCTTGTACCTGGTACCAGACCTGTTTCTATGGCACCATACAGGATGTCTGCATCTGAACTGACAGAATTAAAGAAACAATTAGAGGATTTGCTTGAAAAGAAGTTTGTGAGGCCAAGTGTATCGCCGTGGGGAGCTCCGGTGTTATTAGTAAAGAAGAAAGATGGAAGTATGAGGCTCTGTGTTAATTATAGACAATTAAATAAAGTGACGATTAAGAACAAGTATCCGCTTCCGAGAATAGATGACTTGATGGATCAGTTGGTAGGTGCTCGTGTGTTTAGCAAGATTGATTTGAAGTCGGGCTATCATCAGATTAAAGTGAAAGATGAAGATATCTAGAAGACGGCTTTCAGAATGCGTTATGGACATTATGAGTATTCGGTGATGCCTTTCGGTGTTACTAATGTATCGGGAGTATTCATGGAGTACATGAACCGTATCTTTCACACTTATTTGGATCGGTTTGTGGTGGTGTTCATTGATGATATATTGATTTACTCTAAATCGGAAACAGAGCATGCAGAACACTTAAGGCTAGTATTGAAAGTTTTGAAATAGAAGAAGTTATATGCAAAGCTGTCTAAATGTGAATTTTGGTTAAAGGAGGTTAGTTTTCTCGGTCATGTCATTTCAGGTAGTGGCATTGCTGTGGATTCGTCTAAACTAGATGTTGTGTTGCAATGGGAAACTCCAAGGTCGGCTACCGAGATTAGAAGCTTTTGGGGACTAGCCGATTATTACCGAAGGTTTATCGAAGGATTTTCTAAGTTAGCACTTCCGTTGACTAAGTTGACTTGTAAAGGTAAAGCTTTTGTGTGGGACATTCAATGTGAAGAAAGTTTTATGGAGTTGAAGAAGAGATTGACATCGGCTCCGGTTTTGACATTACCTAATCCAGGAGAACCTTTTGTGGTGTATTGTGATGCTTCTAAGATGGGTTTAGGAGGTGTGCTTATGCAGAATGATAAGGTAGTTGCTTATGCGTCGAGGCAGTTGAGAACTCATGAAAAGAACTATCCTACGCATGATTTAGAACTTGCTGCAGTCGTTTTTGTACTGAAGATTTGGAGGCATTATCTTTATGGTTCTAGATTTGAAGTGTTTAGTGACCATAAGAGTTTAAAGTATTTATTTGATCAGAAGGAATTGAATATGAGACAACGAAGATGGTTGGAATTATTAAAAGATTATGATTTCGGTTTGAGCTATCATCCAGGTAAAGCTAATGTTGTGGCTGATGCCCTAAGTCGGAAAACTTTGCATATGTCGGCGATGATGGTTAAAGAATTGGAATTGATTGAGCAGTTCAGAGATATGAGCTTAGTTTGCGAAGTGACACCGCAGAGTGTGATGTTGGGAATGCTGAAGATTAACAATGATTTTCTGGATAGTATCAAGGGAGCTCAGAAGTTAGACGTGAAACTGGTAGATTCGATGGTTGGGATCGATCAGTCCGAGAATGATGATTTCAAGTTAGATGCCTATGGTGTGTTGAGATTCCGTAATCGCGTTTGTATTCCTGATGATGCGGGGATGTAGAAAGCGATTCTTGAGGAAAGTCATAGAGGTAAATTGAGTATTCATTCGGGGGCTACAAAGATGTATCAGGACTTGAAGAAATTGTTTTGGTGGCCTGGGATGAAGCGTGATGTAGCTCGTTTTGTGTACGCATGTTTAACTTGTCAGAAGTCGAAAGTTGAACATCAGAAGCCTGCAGGGTTGATGCAACCGTTAGAAGTTCCAGAATGGAAATGGGATAGCATTTCAATGGACTTTGTGACGGGATTACCTAATACTTCAAGGGGACACGATTCGATTTGGGTGATTGTTGATAGGCTTACGAAGTCGGCTCATTTTATTCCTATTAACATCAGTTTTCCAGTATCGAAGTTGGCGGAGATTTATACTAGCATAATTATAAAGCTGCATGGTGTTCCTCTATGTATTGTGTCGGATAGGGATCTGAGGTTTACTTCTGATTTTTGGAAGAGTTTGCAAGAGGCGTTGGGGTCTAAGTTGAGGTTGAGTTCGGCGTATAACCCTCAGATGGATGGTCAAATTGAGAGGACTATTCAGTCGTTGGAGGATTTGTTGAGAGCTTGTGTTCTTGAGCAGGGAGGTTCGTGGGATACTTATCTTCCATTGATCGAGTTCCTTTTGAAGCGTAGTATGGTCGGAGATGTAGGACTCCTTTATGCTAGCATGAGTCCGGAGAAAATGTAGTTCTTGGACCTGAAATTGTTCGAGAGACTACTGAGAAGGTGAAGTTAATCCGAGAAAAGATGAAATCTTCCCAAAGTAGGCAGAAGAGTTATCATGACAAGCGAAGGAAAGATTTAGAATTTCAGGCAGGTGACCATGTGTTTTTGAGAGTTACACCTGTGACAGGTGTTGGGCGTGCATTGAAGTCTAAGAAGCTTACTCCCCATTTTATTGGTCCGTATCAGATTTCTGACAGAGTTGGAAATGTTGCTTATAGAGTGGCCTTACCGCCTAATCTTTCGAACTTACATGATGTGTTTCATGTGTCACAACTCTGGAAGTATGTTCCAGATCCCTCTCATGTAATTCATATGGATGATGTACAAGTACGGGATAATCTTACTATGGAGACGATGCCTGTACGGATCGCGGATCGTGAAATGAAGACTCTAAGAGGCAAAGAGATTACGTTGGTAAAAGTAGTTTGGTTAGGAGCTGCCGGAGAAAGTATGACGTGGGAGTTGGAGAGCAAGATGCGGGAATCCTATCTCGAGCTGTTTGAACAAGGTAAATTTTCGAGGACGAAAATATTCTAAGTGGGGGAGAGTTGTAACGCCCGGTTATTTAATTAATTATTTAATTAAATATCTTCGTATTATTTGTTTGATTTGTGTTGGTTGTCGAAATGTTGTATTGAGTGGCGATGTCGGTGTTAGTTGAATTAATTTAATTGATTTAATTTGTGTTGGCTTTAGTTGGATTGATTAATTAAACTGATTAAGTGATAATATAGTATTAGAAATAATACTAGATTATATTATTTGGGCTTTAATAATTAGAAGTAGTAATAGTGGAGGTGTAGAAATGAGGCCCAATAACACAAATGGAATAATAGTGTTATATCATTAGGTATTCAGAATTATGAGAAGGAAAAGAAAGTAGCAGTTACGGAGAAGAGGAAAGAGGAACAAGGGTTTGGAAACAAATACGTAGAGGCTGCAAGCGCGAGAACCAAATCGGAGAGTAGAGCGACCTTCAATCCAAGGTAAGGGTGGGGTTTTGACTCTATAATAGGGTATTTGATGAATGATATGTGGGGTTGGATTTGTAGAATTACCTCTGTCTGTGTTGTAATGGTTGTCGTGGATATTGAAATACGGTTGTTGTTGATGAATTGGTTGTAGGAAAGTTAGTCTATGTTGCTGTAAGGTGTAATTTTATTGCGTACGGTTGTATTGTGATGGTTGAATTGGGAATTGTTCTGGGAGAGGTTTGTGAATTGGAGGGGCTGGAATGAAATACACTAAGAAAAGGAAATAAAGTGACGTTGTTTTTGTAAAAAAAAAGGGTGGGGGGTGGCGCATGCCACCCTTGTGTGTGTGTGTGTGTGTGTGTGAAGGTGGCGGAAGCCACCCGGTGTGTGTGTGAAGGTGGCGCAAGCCACCTTGTGTTCGTCGGTGTGTAGTGGTTAGATTATTAATAAATCAGAAAAAAGTGGATTACTAGCAATTTAGCTTTAGTAATAGAAAAATGGCAATTTGGATTATTAATGAAAATTTGGATTACTAACAATTCAACTTTAGATTATTAAGGACAGAAAAACGTTAGTACTGGTAGCAGCAAATAATATTTGTTTAGTATTATGCTAGAACTTTAATAATTAGTTGGTATAATGTTAATAAAATGTTAGTACGATATATTATGAAATACTAATATTATGTTGGTAAGAAATATTAAGAAAACTAGTATTATATTAACAACAATAGTCGGAATAATAATATTGGGTTGAAATATTAGTATTGTGTTAGTGACAGTAACAGAAAAGAAATCATATTCGTTTTGAATATTAATAATATGTTGGTAACAGTAAGCAGAAAAATAATGTAGCCACTGTCATTAGCTTCAGTAATAGAAAAATGACAGCAAAGGCATGAACTAACAGGTAGTATTTTCAATAGCAGTAACGGTGATAAATTAGTAGAAGATTAATCTAACAGGTGTGAATTTTGTTGCATTGCCTCTAATTATTGGCAAGAATTCAGTTGTAGGCTTAATGCCAAAGTTGAATTGTGGTTGTAACTGTTGTTGTAGTTGCTGGTGTGTTCATACTGTTGTTGCATACATAGCATATCAAGTTGGAGCTGATGCTCGGTAAGTTGGCCTGGATTGGCAAATTAAGTTGAGGGCTTATGCCTTGTTGACGCCTCTATTAATTGGCATATTTTTAAGTTGGGAGTTCTGCTCCAATGGTACCACATGCATGTGCATTCTCTGAGCCGCATTCCATGTTGCATAAAATTGTTGTTGTGTGGTTGATTAATGTTGATGGTAATGTTGTGAAGTGGTGATTTTATATAATCTGATTTAATATATTGTTTATCATATGCCCGATTATATTGTTTGATATCTCACCCCTTATGTGTTTGGTGATGGTTTATACGCCATCCTGCAGGTAATCCAGAGTGAAGGTTGTCTACCTTCATTAGTTCGAGTCGGTGTCATCGCTCTGATATGTAACACTCAGGGTGATGGACGCATGTTTCTTTTATTGTTGATTTTATTATTGTTGCTGAATTTTTAAGTTGTTTTCTTTACTTTGAAGTTGTTTGATGTGAACAAAGATGGTATGTTATTAAAGTTGAATTTTTGTGAATCCCCTGCGTAGTAATGAAAGTTGTTTTATTTCAAAGACTGAGCAGGTTGTTATTGGTTCATCCGAAATTATGTGTTATGTATTTGTTTTCCAAGTGATTAATTGTCGTTATTTTATGTAGAAAGTGTAACATTCCATATGTACGTTGAAACTTTGTAACTCTGATTTTATATAATTAGATGGGTAGAAATGGGGTGTTACAGAGATCAACATATTTCGAGCCTTCCAGTCATAGCTGTACTTTTTCTCGTCCTCCTCATTCCATTGAGCTTCGGGTTTGGGAACGAAAACGCCTTCAGCGTTGGTCATTGTAATTTCCATAGGACCGTTTAAAATAACATTCCAAACCTTCCGATCTATGGAATTTATGTGGACGCGCATACAATCCTTCCAGTAGCTATAATTCTCGCCTGTAAAAACTGGAGCTCTATTATAAGCCCCTTTAAGTTTGTTCGCCATATTCCAAGAAGTTTTACTGAAGCACCAGATAAACCGGAGCTCGTGATACCACTTGTTAGACGATGGCTAGGATCTAGAAGGGGGGTTGAATAGATCCCACAAATTTTATACACGCAAATGGTTACCAAAAATTGGTTTTAAAAAGTTTGACGGAAGCAACCACTGAATCACACGTCTACAACGAACCTCTACTAAAAGGATCGGATATGCACGACAATATTAGGAATGAAAAAACGGATGAGAAAAATTTAGATTAATCAACAAAAATAAACGTAATCAATAATGTTTTATTTGATTGATATTAATCCAATCCAGCGAGATATGTCGACAAGAAATTAATTGCAAATGCTTTCGATTTTGCTTTGAAACAAATTATCGAACACTTGGTGTGCGCAAACACACTAAGTGCAGATTTCCAAATAATGTGAATGTTAAGCTGATCTTAAATACAATCCAAGGGGTTGTATCAATTTTGCAAAACAATTTCTCAGCTCAAAATTACACTATCTCAGAATTTTCGATCAATTGAAACTTCGCAAATTTGAATAATATTGAAAAGTAAAAGAGTATGGAAAGAGAGGACAAACACGATTTGATTAGGCAGTTCCCCAATCGTCCTCACTATGGGTACCTCTGCCCCTAATTCCACAAATGGAATTGAGATATATATAAATTGGCGTTTGCAAATTGTTTATACAAGAGAAGAACAATGAACATCCAAACTCTCAAACGTCTTTGATTGTTAATGCAGAGTCTTCTCTCCCCTTGATTCAATACGAATCAAGTGCCTCAAATTCGGTTGAACAAATCATCGTCTCACGCTACTAAACTGCAAGAAACCACCGTTCTTCAGTCACTTTCACTCGGTCGATTTCGATCTTCCGCAATTCGATCCCCAAACCTTTCTTCTACGATCCTCCGATTGTAGCTACTAAACCGAACAAATACTCTGTTCTTCGATTACTTTCACATGGCTGAATCCCTGTAGAATGAAACGATTTGTGCCAAAAACCCCCAAAATCTCCTTGATTCTTGGAGGACAAAACCTGAGGTTTTATTTAAGAAACACCTACCAATTCTCAAATGGCCAGAAGCATGCGTCGATCGCATGCAACAGGGGGGTCAACATGTGCTATCTCGAACTTTTCACAAAACTTGTTCAAAACAGCATGAGTCGACTCATGCTCACCTTGGGTCGACTCAAGACCTGCAGATTTTCAAAAACTCATTTTTCTGCATGTTTTTTCTGACGAAGACTCGAAACAAGTATACCAAACATCAATATTATGATCATGCACATGTAGAAATTATGTAGACTTCTTCCTATATGTTTAGACACATGAGCATTGATGGTTAGATGCAATTTTCCCGACAATGAAGTGATACCGCTCAAATTACAATCAAATGACTATCTTATTTGTTGACATCATTAAAACCGAAATAGATGAAAGACCTTAGCCCTCACACAAATAACCATGGCGCTTTCAACAGGAAGGGAGCACCAAGGAGATGTGATCAAGGTGGACCAGGGGTATGTGGGAATAGTCCATTAACATTCAAACCCACTATTGACGCCCCTAAGGGCAAGTGGGTAAGGCCAGTCGAGAAGAGAGAACATGGCCAGAACAAATGGAAGAATTTCGAAGTTGAAAGAGGTTCGTCGATAGCGTACCGGAGAGAATTTCAAGCTTCTAAACAATCAGCATGGCGCTCAGAGAACTATATAGGGAAAACCCAATGACAAGGTCTCAGTGGAGAGGAAAACAAAGAAGGCGCAAAGCAAAGAGGGAAGCTGCTGAGAAAGATAAAGCTGAATCAAGCAGTAACATGTCAATAAAAAAGGATAGTAACAAAGACAGAAAACCTGTAGAAAAGAAACTGGTTGAGAGAAAGTTGTTCGCTGACTAGAAGGAAGAAGTAAAGGAATCTGACCAGATGGCTGTAGATGATGATATGATGACGGGCGATTTTGATTAAGGATCAGAACCTTCATTAGACATTATCTCCAATGTGGTATCCATGCAGCACAGAGAATATGATAGGGTAACGGAGATGGACAATCCAGAAGATAAGGTCGAATTAGAAGTGGCCAGTCAAAGGCCAATATGTTATTATATCCTGAATAATGGCTGCGTCGAAGAGCAGAATGCCTTCTTTGAAAGACCCGACGAATCCATGAAGGATCACCTAAAGCCTCTATTTATTAGAGGAAAAATAGAGAATGTTGGTGTCAACAAGATACTCGTTGATGGCAGAGAGGCTGTAAACCTGATTCCGCATTATATGCTGAAAAAGATTGGAAAAATGACTCCGACACAAAGCCCCACAACATGGTCCTCTCAAACTACAAAGGGAAAGTAGGAACCACCATGGGAGTCATTCAAGTGGATCTGACTGTTGGCACAATCACCAGGCCAACAATGTTCATGGTAATTGCATCTAAGGTGAATTATAATCTGCTCCTTGGTCGAGAGTGGATACATGGAGTAGGTGTAGTTTCATCATCACTTCACCAACGAATCTCCATCTGGTGAAGTGATGGGATTGTCGAAAAGATAGAGGTGGACCAAAGCTACTATACGACTGAGGTCAATCAAGTAAGTGGGTGATACTTAAACAAAAACTTAGCCCACATAGCGCCTTGTAACCCTGCAGGTTTCGACCTCACACCTGCAGACAATGCTTTATGTTCCTTGTACCTACATCCAACCTACGACTTTCAATAGGATATAGAGGTGGTAGGCAAAGAAGACTATGTGTTTGGAATAGCTGGAATCCAACCAACTGGTTGGGGTAACGAGTTTAGTGACAATGACTAAGTCATTGGCACTTAGAAAGATTTTGGCTTATATAGCTGGAAATAAATTAAAATGGGCCCTAGAGGCTGAAGTAAAATACATGGTTGTCGAAGCCAAAAATGAAGAAAATCACTTTGAAGGTCCTGGGAAGGACTTTGATCTGGAGCCACACGACAAAGATCAGGTCGAAGTGCAAAGCCAAAGGCTAGATGCAATCTATGATAATAAGTGTAGCGCGGTTTTTATGGTTTCGAATCACTATCGCTTTGGTACTACATTTCGATTCACCTTTTATCCTGTTGAACTGATTAAGGAAGGGCAATAAATGTCTCCAATTAACCCTCCTTGCAAACCGAGGTTAAACAGTCAAAACTGTTGGTTTACAGATGCTATCAAAATAGGGGTTTGTCTTTAGGGTTATTTGCTTAAAAATAGTGTCTAGACTATGGGCTAGGTTTCTGGTAAGGTGTTAGGTCTGATGCTTTTGATGGATATATGAAGGTACTGGATTTTGGGTTTTCTAGTTAGTATGCTCGCTAAGATTTTTGCAATCTTATGCCTACGTATTCCTGAAACAGGAAAATCAGAGCGATCGTAGTTCCTCCTATTCTATGGGAGGAAAAAGGTTGTTTTGGTGTCTTGTTCAAAGCCCAAGACATGAAGCTAAAGGTGGTTTGTATCTTGTTCAAAGCCCAAGATGTGAAGCTAAAGGGTTTTGGATGAGAGAGAATTTGTCATCTCTAAATAGGAGTTATTGATGTTTGTATGGTGTGAGCAAGGCACAAATTTGACGCTAAAAGGTTGATTGACTCAACCGGGGTTTCCTTATACAAAGCCTAAGAGGAGGCGAGAAGTTTGACTTTTCCGGGGAAAACGTTCTTTCTGTCTTGTACAACGCCCAAGATTGAGGCTAGAAGGGATTTTGACTCCGTTGGGGAGAATGTATCTTGTATAAAGCCCAAGATGGAGGTTGAAAGGGTTTGACTCAACAAGAGAGTACTTTTATCTGTCCTGTACAAAGCCCAAGACGGAGGCTAAAAAGGTTGATCAACAAGAGAGTCTGGAACAGGTGATTGACTCAACAAGAGAGTCTGTTTGACTCAACAAGAGAATCTTTTATACTCAACAAGAGAGTGTTTTGTTGTCTCGTACGAAGCCCGAGATAGAGGCTAAAAGGAGATCGACTCAACAAGAGAGTCTTTTATACTCAACAAGAGAGTGTTTTATATGTGTCTTGTATGAAGCCCAAGACGGAGGCTAAAAGTTAACTTAACAAGAGAATCTTTTATACTCAATAGAGAGTGGATTTTTATATGTTTTGTACCAAGCCCAAGACGGAGGCTAAAAGGAAGACTGACTCAACAAGAGAGTCTTAAAAGGTTAGCTCCGCCGGGGAGAGTCATTGTGCAAACCCCAAGAGGAAGCTATCTTACTACTGAGGATTAGATCCATAGGCAGGCCCAAGGGTGGGGAACTCTCATGAGAGAGGTCGAGTTTCAGAGTGATCAGTGTTTTTTTCTAAGTTTGAAAGGAACTTGAGAATGTCTTTGAGACTCAAGGGGGTTTAGACTGCCCAAGTCTAAAGTTTTATTTATTGTACAATGCCCAAGAGGAGTCACGGGCATTTAAGGGATGAGTATCAACCCTAAAATGGCCGGAGTTTTGACGCTGGAAAGACTGCTCTAGCAACAGATGACTAAGTTCTGTCTTATACCTTTAAGAGGTCATCAGGGTCCTTGTATTAAGCCCAAGAGAAGGCATGAGAACTTCTAAGAAGCCAAAGGGTCCTTGTACAACGCCCAAGAGGAGGCGGGGATGCTTTTAGGAAGCCTGTGGGTCCCGAGACCAAGAGAAGTTCAAGAAATTCAATTCACAAAGAAGAGATCATTCCAGGAAAGTTTGAGAATTTGGAAGAAACTAAAGAGATGCCATTCACAGAGAAAATATCATCTCTGGGGAGTTATAGTTTCTTTGACAATTTCTAAGGGTGACAGTCTGAGAAAAAGTTCACCGAGAATACTGCCTTTCTCTTTGTTCCATATTGTTTAACCCCAAGAGAAGGGAAGACTGTATATGGAATCCTACGGGGGATCTAGTTTTATTTGTATTTAAGAGTGACCAACAAGGCTTTACCTAGTGCTAGACGTAGTTGCCAGGGAAAACTCTAAATAACTATACTAGTATTACACAGTGGATATGTGACAAGTATATAAAAAGATGTGAAAGAAGACTTACAGTGAAGCAGCCCCATAATACAGTTATATACATATGAAAGCGGTAAATGATAGCAGATAAACACTTACCCTTTGTAGAGCTTCCATGCTATTTTGTTAGTTGTTCAACAAATAAAGTTTTGATAAAAACAGATATTTGAATTCAAAATCAAAGGAGAAAGTGCTTTGAAAATATTGTTGGGGCTTACAGCTCAAGGAGAGGCCCAAGTTTTAACGATGATCGCACCGTTGTTTTGAAAACTGTACAGAGGGACTTATACAATATGTGAGGCCCAAAAAAGTTTTTATGTACAAGGGGATGGGTCTTACACTCTATTAGAGGCCCAAAGATTTATTTTTTGTACAAGAGATGGGACTTACAACTCAAGGAGAAGCCCAAAGTTAACGGCGATCGCGCCGAGGTTTTGAAAACACAGTGGGTCTTATACAATATCTGAGGCCCAAATCATTTTTGTTTCAAAAAGGGGTTGGGTCTTACACTCTATTAGAGGCCCAAAGAAATTTAAAGAAAATAAATGGGGCTTATAACACAAGGGTAGGCCCAGATGATTTGATTTTTGAACTGGCGATTGCGCCGAGATTTTTCTTTTAACGCAGAGGGACTTATACAATATCTGAGGCCCAAAATTGTTTTGTTTAAAAGGGGATTGGGTCTTACACTCTATTAGAGGCCCATGAGTGTTTGAAAAAGATTTGTGAAGTGTGGAATCAATCAAAACCCTAATTTCATCATTTTTAAAAGTAAATTCTCAAATAAAACTCATTTGGTTTTGATTTTTCAAGGTGAATATTCACTCTTAAAATGTTTAAAACAATTAAAAATGAATTTATTCATAAAAATACCAACTATATTAAATAAATAATATAAATTTGATTTTTTTGTGGAATAAAATATTTCAACATTTTTTTGATTTTTTGCAAAAAGAACCAATAAAAAATAATTAAAATTGAGGGAGTTATTAATTTTTAAAATCATTAAAAATAATAAGAAAAATAATAAAATATGAAAAAGTGGTAAAAAAGAGGATCTGGGGCGAGGGGAATTCGAACCCCAGACCTCTTGTGTGCATTGCGCACGTCCTACCACTGGGGTGGTGATACATCCGTGTATTAAACCCCAGCCACAAATATACAAGGCTTGCCTTGTTTTTGGCCTGGCCAAGGCAAGGCAAGGCAAGATTTTGGCCAAAAACTTGAAGCTTGTAACTTTCTCATTTCTCCATGGATTGGGACAAAATTTAGGTCTATCCTGCCTAGAATTTCACAAAGAATCCAATGGTGGTGGTGGTTTTTTCAGATGAGGTCCCCATTTTAAAACCTGATAGTGGTTTTGAAATAGGCCTTCATTTGCATTTTCTGTGCTACCTCATGGTACATGCATGAATCACATGATGAACTGGTTCAAACACAACATATATAACATGTAGAAGATCTGCATGAGCAGTGGACTTCAAAGCAATGCATATTCTAAAGAGTTCAAGTTGAGATGCTTACCTTTTTAGGAGCTTTTTGGGCAATCTGTCAAGTGCTTTGTTCCAGAAATGTTTTGATGCTTTAAACACCCTCAAATGATCCCTTGGAAGCTTTTAGGATGATTGGAAACAGCTGGAAACCTCAGGAATGGAAACTGGCCCTTTCTTGCAAAAGGGGCAAAAGTGACCAAAATAGCAACTCTCTCAAATGGTGTTCCAGATGTGGGGAACCATTTGGGACAGTTCAAGGATGATATTTGGAGTGTGTTTGAGGCTTTATCTAGTTTTGAAAGTGACTGAATCAAGACAAGGCTTGAAAAATGCAAAAAAGTCCTACTTTGAGGTTTTGAGAAGGGACTTTGAGATTTTGGTGTTACAGGTCACTTGTGAGAGTTTGGATAGCTTAGATATGACATATTGGATGTGTTTGGATCATGAGCTGTGATGAAATTGCTCTCTAACTCAAAAACTCAGAGTTACCTTGCTAAAGAAGGCATTTTTTCCTAGAGAAAGAGATTTTGAGGAAAGAAAATGTTGTAGTGCTTTGGTGTACTTAAACTGAGCACAAATGAGCTCTATTTATAGTAGAGCAAGTTTGTTTTGGCTGCAATAGTGAATGGCAACTGTTGCAAAGGTTTGGCAAATGTTGATCAATAGAAATCCAAGTCTCCTCTAGCCATTGACTAGAGGTTAGAGAACAGGCCTATTGTCCCTTGGTTCAGAGATCATCCTTGACTCATTCAGTTGGAAATGACTCAGTTCATGCCACCTTGGTGCATCCATTGAATGCTCCAAAACAAAATTGGAGTCTTGTCCCCTCTTTAGGGTTTTTTAGGTTTGACATGCTATTTTTAGTTCCAAAGACTTGGGAGGCTTATGGATCAGTGTTTGTCCCTCCTTGGTCCCTCCCTGAGGTGATCAGATGGATAAACTTGTTTGTCATTTGCACAAATTGCTCAAATCGAGCAAAATGCACAAATCTGCCTAGTTATGACTGTTGTAGCAAGGCATATTGCCACTTTCATAACTCTTAGCTCAAATGGAATTTCATGGGGTTCTTGGCCATTTTGGAAAGCTCTCATATGATACAACATATGTGTGATCATAGTTTGTCTTGAAACTTTTTGGATCCAAGTGAAAAATGCCCTTACATTTTGGAAAAAGTGAAACAGATTCTGACATAGTGAAAATTTCACTAAGTGTTGGAAAAAGTGACATTTCATGTTTTCAGCCATTTCGATCCAACCATAACTCAAAATACATGATGAATTGGAATGAGGTGTAGTTGACACTTTTAAATTATGCCATGAGAGCTACAAATCCATCTTTGGATCAGCCCAAATGGTTGCTTGGATCACAAGTTATGATCCTTGGAAGTTGGCACCCTAGCCACTTTGTTTCATAACTTAGAAAATTTCTAAGTTTTTTATGGTTACCCCTTTTACAAGTTATCGTACTTTTCTTGATTTTTCTTGATGAATGATGATTCAAATCACACATTAACATCATTTTAGGGTTAGGGGACCATAATTGATCAAAAAATCAAAAAGTCAAACTTTGACTTTTGGGCAAAGTTGACTTTTTATCAAATGAATTCCAAACTGTACGATCCTCTATGAATTCAAGTCCTTGACCTAAATCAAACTTGATAGATTGATTTCATAGGTGTTATGGGTGTATTGAATCATGTCCCAAGGTTTGGGAGCATGTCCGGGTCAAAAGTCATAGGTACAGTTGACTTTTTCTCGCGAAACCCTAACTGTGGTTCTGATGAACTTGAAACTTGTGAATCAAGCTTCTTGGATCGATCCATCATTGAAAATGGATCAATGTAGTGTTTTAGAGACCCTCAAATCATGTCGTGAGGTCTTGACTCATGTTTTGTCCCAAAATTCAACTTAGGGGTGAATTAGGTCAAGAAACCCTATTTCCCGATTTTTGGTGAATACATCCCCTGAGGTAAAATTAACTTGATGATTGGGTCCATGAGGTCCCTTAGAGTATCTAGGGTTATACTTTGAAGCATTGGCTCATGCCCAGAGGAAAATTTCCATCCAGAGGCCCTGGTCGACCAAAACCTTAATTTGGTGATACTGGCGATCTTAAGGCTTGATCCACTTGGAATGTTGCAGCCTTGTGCTTAATCCTTGATGCGGGAGTCCTCTTGATCCATTGTGGATGTTTGAGAGGTTTAGACAAGTTGAAGATCATGTCATTCCTTGATTGATACTTTGTCTAAGAGCTCTGAGAGGGCTTGAAACCCTAAGTCTGATTGTAGTGGATGCTCACCCATCTTTGGGGAGACTAATGAGGTATGATGGCCCATCCATATTGTGATGATGACTTGCACAATGATGGGAAATCTTAGTGGTCAAAATTTGGGGTATGACAATGAGCCTTTGGGTTTTGAGAAGGATCTGCTGGCAAACAATATTAAGATTCTGACGCAAGACCCTTTGGAGGAAATCGACCTGGGAGAAAGGACAACATAAAGGCCAACCTACATCAGTGACAATATTGACCCAAAGCTCAGAGTCAAACTAATTTAACCGCTGAAGGAGTTCAAAGACTACTTCGTGTGGGATTACAACAAAATGCCTAGTTTAAGCAGAGAACTGGTCGAACTGAAGCTGCCAATAAAGCCTGGGAAGAAGCCCATCAAGCAGACTCAATGGCGCTTTGCACCTGAAGTTCTCTCAAAGATCAAAGAGGGGTTCAAAAGACTTCTAAGATGTAAATTCATCCATACGACCAGGTATGTCGAATGGATTGCCAACATTGTTCCAGTTATTAAGAAAAATGGAACTTTAAGGGTTTGCATAGATTTCAGAGATTTAAATGCGGGAACCCCAAAAGATGAGCATCCAATGCCCATGGTAGAAATGCTAGTCGACTCTGCTGCAGGCCATGAGTATCTAAGTATGATTGACGTGTATTCTAGATACAATCAGATTTTCATTGTTGATGAATACGCGTCGAAGACGACATTTCGATGCCCTGGAGCCTTAGGCACTTTTGAATGGGTATTAATGCCTTTTGGCCTAAAGAATGCTGGGACAACTTATCAAAAAGCAATGAATTCTATTTTTCATGACTTTATTGAAACGTTTATGCAAATTTATATTGATAATATTGTGGTTAAGTCAGTTTTAGGAAAAAGTCATATAGAGCATCTTTGACAATCATTTGAAAGAATGAGGAAGCATGGTCTCAAGATGAATCCTCTTAAGTGTGCTTTCTGTGTGAAGGAAAAGGATTTTCTAGGCTTCGTGGTCCACAAAAAAGGAATAGAGATCAATCAGAATAAGACCAAGGCCATCATGGAGGCGAAAGTGCCTTCGACAAAGAAGGAGTTGCAGTCATTACTAAGAAAGATCAACTTCCTAAGGAGATTCATTTCCAATATAAGTGGCATGGCTCAAGCCTTCTCACCTCTACTTCAACTCAATCAAGAAGGTTTTGAGTGGGGGCAAGCAGAACAAGAAGCGTTCGACAAGATTAAAGAATACCTTGCTCACCCTCTAATTCTGGCGCCTCTTTATAAGGATAGGAGTATGAGATTGTACATATCTTCATCTGACAAGACATTAGGGAGCATGTTAGCTCAAGAGGATGAAAATGGCGTCGAAAGAGCCATTTATTATCTTAGTAGTGTCTTGAATGATGCAGAGACTAGATATAGTATAGTAGAAAAATTGTGTCTTTGTCTATTCTTCTCTTGTACAAAATTAAAGCATTATATAAAGCCTATTGAAGTATATGTTTCATCTCATTTTGACGTTATTAAACATATGATTTCTAAACCTATTTTACATAGACGAGTTGGCAAATGGGCATTAGCCTTAACTGAATATTCTTTAACTTATATGCCTTTAAAGGCTGTTAAAGGACAAGTGGTCGCAGACTTTATAGTCAACCACTCTGTAGTCGAAAACTCCCTAAACTATGTGGAGCTTGAACCTTAGAAGTTTTACTTTGATGGTTCTAGTCATAAGGATGGAACGGGAGTGGGGATATTAATTATTTCTCCTAATAAAATTCCAAAAAAATTCAAGTATAAGTGTCATACCCCAAATTTTGACCACTAAGATTTCCCATCATTGTGCAAATCATCATCACAATATGGATGAACCATCATGCCTCATCAATCTCCTCAGAGATGTTTGAGCATTCACCACAATCAAGAATAAGGGTTTCAAGCCCTCTCAAAGCACTTAGACAAAGGATCAATCAAGAAATGACATGATCTTCAACTTGTCTAACCTCTCAAACACCCATAAAGGATCAAGAGGACTCCCACATCAAGAATCAAGCATAAGGTTGCAACATTCCAAGTGGATCAAGCCTCAAGATCGCTAGTGTCACCAAATTAGGGTTTTGGTCGACCAAGGCCTCCAGATTGAAATTTACATCTGGGATGAGCCAATGCTTCAAAGCACAACCCAAGATACTCCAAGGGGCCTCATGGACCCAATCAACAAGTCACTTTAACCTCAGGGGATGCATTTACCCTAAAATCAGGAATAGGGTTTCTTGACCTAATTCACCCCTACGTTGACTTTTGGGACCAAACATGAGCCAATACCTCAAGACATGATTTGAGGGTCTCCAATACATTACATTGATCCATTTGCAACAATGGATTGATCCATGAAGCTTGATCCACAACTTTCAATTTCATCAGGACCACAATGAGGGTTTCGAGGAAAAAGTCAACTATACCTTTGACTTTTGACCCAGACATGCTCCCCAAACCATGGGACATGATTCAATACACCCTATAACACCTATGGAATATGTCCATTAGGTTTGATTTAGGTCAAGGACTTGATTTCACAAAGGATCGCCCAGTTTGGATTTCATCCGATAAAAAGTCAACTGTGCACAAAATCAAGTTTAACTTTTTGGGATTTTTCATAATTATGGTTCTTTGACCCTAAAACAATGTTAATATGTGATTGGAATCATCATTCATCAATAAAAATCAAAGAAAGTGAGTTAACTTGTAAAAGGGATAACCATAAAAAACTTAGAATTTTTCTAAGTTTGGGAACAAAGTGGCTAGGGTACCAACTTCCAAGGACCATAACTTGAGATCCAAGCAACCATTTTGGATGGTCCAAAGTTCGATTTGTAGCTCTCATGGCATACTTTAAAAGTTTCAACTACATCTCATTCCAATTCTCCGTGGATTTTTAGTTATGGAGTGATCAAAATGGCAAAAAAACATGAAAGTGACATTTTTCCAACACTTAGTAAAATTTTCTAGAGCTGTCAAATAAGCCCTATATTTAAAAGCCCCAATTATTAGGCCCCATTAAAGCCCCAATATATTAAGCCCCTTATTATTGAGATTTATTTTAGGCCCTGAAATTTTCGGCCCTGTACATATTAAATTTTTTTTTAGCCCCATTGAGGGGCCTTATTTTATTTCCAAAACTGGATGGGGTATATCGCTGTCGCCACCGATGAAGATGAAATTAAACGGTTGGGACGCCGTGACATAGGTAACCATTACTCTTACAACGTTTTTCTCAGTGATTATGATTTTCAAGTCCCATAGTATAAAGAGTTGTTTTTAGAAATTTTTAAAGAGAAAAACAAAAGTGAAATTTATTTCGCATGTAAAAGTGAGATATAAAAACTTAAACAAAATAAAAAATTTGCTAACTCATCAAAAATGCATTTAAGTTAATTTATTTTTTCTCTTTATTTTATATACTACTTTTCTTAAAATGACTTCATAGAGACCGAGTAAATTAATTTTTTTTTATATCAAATGGTTTTTTTAACTTTTTATAAATTTGTAAATAAATAGATAAAAATTAAAATAAAAAACTAATAATTCTTTCTTATGAAAAGAAAGTTGTTTAAGTTCACAAATAGTTGATCAACAAAAATTGATCTCAATGGTTCTCACAGTTTTTAATTTATTAACTTAAAAAAAAGTAAAGTTGTTTGAGAAGGTGATTCTTTTTCTTTGGTATCTTTTTTCTCCGCGTAAAGACTCTTCCTGTGTGTCAGGAGTGTACTAAAAGATTCATAAAAAGTATTTTTTTTTTTTAATTTTTTTAAGCTGGAAACTGTATCAAAAATAAATTTTTAATATATTTTTCTACTTTTAAAAAATTTTATTTAAATTTTTTTTTATTTCACATTTCCTAGACGAGAATTACTCATTTGAAAAATTACATTTTTTTTTTTTTAAAATCTGATTATTTTCAAAAAAAAAAAAATTATTTAAAAATAAAATATTTAATTTTTTTGAAAAAAATCATTTTTTAAAAAAAAAGTCAAGTTTTTAAAAATGTTGGGGCCATGAGGCCATTCTTAAGTTTTAGGGGCCCTTAGTTTAGGGGGCCTACTTATTTTAGGGCTCATTTTTCTTTAAAATTTTGGGCCCCTTATATTTTTAGGGCCTTAAAAATTAGGCCCCGGCCCATTAATTTGACAGCTCTAAAATTTTCACTAAGTCAGAATCTGCCTTATTTTTTCCCAAATATAGAGGCATTTTTCATTGTAATTCAAGTTGGTTCAAAACCAAAGTTGGACATCATGTTGAAATAGGATATGTCAGCTTTCCAAAGTGACCAAGAACTCCCTCAAACTCCATCTGAGCTAGGAGTTATGACAGCTGCAACATGCCTTGCTGCAAACTGTCTTGGCAAGGCAGATTTGTGCATAAGGGCTCGATTTGATCAAATTGTGCAACAACAAGCATGGTTATCCATCTACACACCTCAAGGGGGAACAAACAAGAGACAAGCACTGATCTCTACAAGTAGCATGCCAAACCTAAAAAGCCTAAAAGAGGCCAAGACTCCAATTTTGTTTCCCAGCATTCAATGGATGCGCCAAGGTGGCATGAACTGAGCCTATTCCAACTGAATTAGTCAAGGATAAGCTCTGAATCAAAGAACCATAGGCATGTGCTCTAATCTCAAGTCAATGGCTAGAGGAGACTTGAGATTTCGTTTGATCCACATTGGCCAAAGGCATGCTGCAGTTGCCATTCCCTATTTATGCCAAAACAAACTTGACACACTATAAATAGACCTCATTTCTGATCAGTTTGCGTACACCAAAGGCCTATAACACTTGCCTTTCTCAAAATCACACTCTCACTTCCAAAAATTCCTTCTAATGCAAGCTACTATCGGGTTTTGAATTAGAATGTGTTTCCAACCAAACCAATCACACACACACCTCATAAACATCATATGTGAGCTGATCAAACACTAAACCAACAACTGGAACACCAAATTCATGAAATCGTCATCCATTTGCTCAAGTTTTCAACAAAGTTACAGCTGAGGTGCCATAATCTGTTCCAGTTCATTTCAAATCAATCCAAGCTTTCAAACACACTCCATATGGTGTAGGGAAGCTGTTCAGATCATCACAAATCATCTGTAACACCTCTAACTCAAAAATCAAATTGTTCTTGCTGCCACGACCTTCAAGTATGCCTAAACTTGGTCATCTCATAATTTATGCATATTTCCTCGCACAAAACTTTTGCCAAATGTTCATAATCATGCATAGAATGTTTCCCCTCCATTGATTACTTTGAATGAATCGTGTATCAAATTTATCAGCCTTCATGCACAAATTAGGGTTCTTGAGGTTTTGTTTTGATTTCTCATTCCATGCTTAAAATAAATGAAATTAAAGACCATAGACATGATCGTGAGTTGAAAACGAGCAGATTGATATGTGGATTGTATGATTCCATCAAGTATTCAGTGAGATTGATGAGAAACGCAAATCTGGGCAAAACAGGGCACGCGGGCAAGAACAAGATGTTCTTGGCGCCCTTTTTCAAATTTTTGAATTTTTGAATTTTTCTGATTTTATTTAATTGATTCAAAAATTAATTTCTCTCTGAATTTTAATGATTTTGAGTTGATTCTTTTTTTAATAATTCACAAAAATGATAAAATATTTTATTTTACAAAAATTTCCCAAAAATATTATTTATTTCATATGCTTGATATTTTTGCAAAGAATTAATTTTTATTTGTTTTTTAGCATTTAAATTATTTTTTCCTTCTTGATTTTCCAAACTTAAATGATTTTTAGTCATTTTGTGGATAAAAACATAATTTTTGAGACATTGAACCAAAATCACAACTCATTTCTCACATGTTTTCAATAATTTTTATTAATTTTTGATCAAAATTAATTCCATTTTTAACAAAATTAGGGTTTTGATTGATTTCACCCTCATCAATCTTTTTCAAAACACTCATGGGCCTCTAATAGAGTGTAAGACCCAATCCCCTTTAAACCAAAATATTAGGGCCTCAGATATTGTATAAGTCCCTCGCGTTAAAAGAATCTCGGCACGATCGCCATTTCAGAGCAAAAACAATTTTTGGGCCTACCCTCGTGTTTTAAGTCCCACTTTTCTTTTTCAAAACCTTTTTGGGCCTCTTGAGAGAGTGTAAGACCCAACCTCTTTGTAAATAAACAATTTTTTGGGCCTCAAACATTGTATAAGTCCCAACACATTTTCAAAACTTCGGCGTGATCGCCAGTTCAACTTCAAATCATCTGGGCCTCCACTCGTGTTGTAAGTCCCATATTTCTTTTTTAAACATCATTGGGCTTCTCCTTGAGTTGTAAGACCCATCCCTTTGTACAAAACCCTTTTTGGGCCTCACACATTGTATAAGTTCCTCTGTACATTTTCAAAACAACGGTGCGATCACTGTTAAACCTTGGGCCTCTCTTTGAGTATAAGCCCAACGATCTTTTCAAAAACAACTTCCCTTTTGATTTATATTCAAATATACCTGTTGTTATCAAAACTTTCTTTAATTTCTTTAAATAACTAACAATACAACATGAAAGCTTTCTCACCTGTAAGTTTTAACAGCATTCATTATTCGCTTTCATATATATAACTGTATTGTGGAAAGCTGCTCCTCTGTAAGTCTTCTTTCATACCCTTTTAGATACTTGTCATATATCAACTGTATATATACTAGTATAGCTATTTAGAGTTTTCCCCGACAACTAGGTCTAGAACTAGGTAAAGCCATGTTGGTCACTCTTTGAATACAGTCAAAACTAGATCTCCATAGGATTTCCAGATACAGTCTCGCCTTCTCTTGGGCTTAAACAATATGGAACAAAGAGAAAGGCAGTATTCTTCGTGAACCTTTTCTCAGGCTGTCACCATTAGAAATCGTCAAAGAAATTCTACTCCCCGAAGTTGATTTATTCTCGGTGAATAGCATCTCTTGAGTTTCTTCAAACCTCAGAACTTTTACTAAATGATCTATTCTCGGTGAATAGCATTTCTTGAAATTTTCTTGGTTTGGGACCCACGGGCTTTTTAAAAGCATCCCCGCCTCCTCTTGGGCTTTGTACAAGGACCCTCCGGCTTCCTAGAAGCTCTAATGCCTTCTCTTGGGCTTAATACAAGGACCTTGAAGACCTCTTAAAGGTATAAGACAGAACTTAGTCATCCTTCGATAGGGCAGTCTTTCCAGTGTCAAATCTCAGACCAAGTTAGGGTTGATTCCCATCCCTTAAAAACACCCGCCTCCTCTTGCGCATCATACAAAAGATAAAACTCTTCCACACCAGTAGACTTGGACAGTCTAATCCCCTTGAGTCTCAAAGACATTCTCAAGTTCCCTACAATCCTAGGAGAAACCCCGGTCACCCTGGATCAATCTCTAGCAGAGCCAAAACCCAGTCACTCTCCTAAAAATCCCAAATCAGAACCTCAGGGTATCTGATACCTTAACTCTTCTATAAAACCTTATCAAGAGTTAATTTCCCCACTTGGACCTGCCTAGGGATCTCACTAATCCTCAGCAGAAAGCTAGCCTCCGCTTAGGCTTTGTATAATGATCCTTCCTCAGCGAAGTTAGCCTCCTCTGGGGCTTTGTACAAATGATTCTCCCCAGCGGAGATAACCTTTTCAGACTCTCTTGTTGAGTCCACCAACTTTTCAGACTCTCTTGTTGAGACAATCACTTTTCAGACTCTCTTGTTGAGTCAATCACTTTCCAGACTCTCTTGTTGAGTCGATCAACTTTTCCGACTCTCTTGTTGAGTCAATCACCTTTTAGCACTCTCTTGTTGAGTCAACCCTATTAGCCTCAATCTTGGGCTTTGTACAAGACATAAATCTTCAAAACTTTCTTTTTAGCCTGGGACACACATCTTCCCCAGCGAAGTCACTTCCTCCCAGCCTTCTTTTAGGCTTTGAGAAGTGATTTCCCAAGCAGAGTCCAACTCATTTCAACCCGCGTCTTGGGCTTTGTACAAGACAGATAATACTCTCCAGCAGAGTTAAATCCTTTTAGCCTCCGTCTCGGGTTTTGTACAAGACACATAAAAATATCCTCACCTGAGTCAGTTAAATTTCCCATTTCAGCCTCAATCTTGGGCTTTGTACAAGACACATACAAACCTCCCGGCGGAGTCAAAATCCCTTTTTTTTAGCCTCGATCTTGGGCGTTGTACAAGACAGATAGAACATTTCCCCTGTAAAAGTCAAACTTATAGCCTCCTCTTAGGCTTTGTATAATGATATCCCCAAAAGAGTTAGTCTCTTTTTAGCCTCAATCTTGGGCTTTATACAAGACAGATAAAACACTCTCTTGTTGAGTCGGTCATTTCCAGCCTCCTCTTAGGCTTTGTATAAGGACTTCCCTAGGGGAGTCAATAAACCTCTTAGCTTCAACCTTGGGCTTCGATCAAGGCATACAAAAATCAACAATCCCCTTAGTGGAAGTTCAATCCCTCTTTAGAGATAACAAATTCCCTCTCAGTTAAACCTTTTTAGCCTCAATCTTGGGCTTTAAACAAGACACAAATACCCTTTTAGCTTCAATCTTTGGCTTTGAACAATACACCCAAAACATCATTTTCCTACCATAGAATGGGGGGAACTACGATTGCTTTGATTTCCCTGTTTCATTTAAACGGGAATACGTAGGCATAAGATTGTGAAATCTTAGCGAGCATACTAAGTAAAAACTCTAGGTCCCATACCTTCACACATCCATCAAAACTTAGGTCCAATACCTTACCAAAAACATCGGGAGTAACCCGAACATCAACAAAAACTCACTCACTCGCTCATATTTCCCAAGAAACTTTCCCAACCCATTAACAGATAAACACCATCAAGTACAAAGCGAAACCTAAAGCTAATATCCTGTGGATAACCACATATAGGATGGGTAATGGACAACTCCCCATTGTATAACCTGACCCCGGACCCCCCAATCTCTTTTAAGCGTTTGTTCAGTTAAACATTCGCGTGCAAGGTTAGTTTTAGATAGCTTCCCTTTCCCTTCCAGCTTCATGGGATAAATAAGAAATCAGAAAGTAGCACCCACTCCTCCTCATTGCGGTGAGGAAAACCCAACGATAAGGTGGTCGCGTCATCGATAAAAATCGCTCGCTACAGTAAAATGGCGACTCTGCTGGGGAGTCCTTAGAATAATCCTTGGGGCATCGTCTCCATTTTCCAACAGTAAAATGGCGACTCTGTTGGGGAGTCATTTTGTTTGTATAAGACTATAGACTAGAATTCTTAAGAGGTCTAGGATGTTAGTTTTAGGAATAAATATATATATCGCTTTTCCAAATTGAAATCTGTGTTTATTTTTCTTTTAATGGGACTGCGGGTGATGCCGCATCTGGAAAGTTTGAGTGACACCTAAGATAAGGGATGGTATTAAACGGGTAATCTTACAGGGAATGACTCCCAAATAAGAGGTCCCGGTAGACCATCGAATCACTGGAGAGACCCTTTGCGGATTCAATGCCTATACGACTTCGGTTGTTGAAAATAGATTGTTCGATTGTGGTATTCTATGAAACTGAGGATTTAGTAGGCTAAGACCATGTTACTATTTTGTAGTTCAGAAGCTATCAGAAATAGTTGTCATGCGATACTACCCTCATTTGAGATTACTCTAAGATACATCAGCTCACTCGGGTGAACCAGCCTGCTGTTGTTATCCCAAGAGGGGTCAATGATTGTGAGGACAGGTACAAAAAATCACCAGTACAACCTTTGGGGATGGGTAGAGCCATGACTTCATGACACCGAACCTTTGACCCTATGTTTTTTCTATGTTTTTGTGTGCTGCATCCATGCATTCATTTCATTAAAAAACCTTAAACAAAGAAAAAATCTTCTCTTTTAGTCTCTCTTTTTCAAATAAAACTAAGACAATGATTGCAAATGTCAGAGAGAAAAACAGACTGTGTTATGGATTTCGGTAGAAGGAAGACTCACAAGTACACCTTCAAGGTTCCAAAACTAGAGGATTTGAGAGGGCTGGCAAGGATGATTACCAACCCTGATGCTTTCAGAGCTAAGTATGGAGGACTGTTGTCTCTGTTAAGGGTCCATGTAATTGAAGGAATACTGTCTACTTTGATTCAGTTCTACGATCCGGTCTATCACTATTTCACATTCCTGGATTACCAACTGGCACCAACACTGGAGGAGTACTCTCACCTGACCAATTTACCCATCACTGATCAAGCTCCCTATTCTGGACTGGAAGAAATTCCAAAGGATTAAACCATTGCAAGAGCAATCTATTTGGATAAGTCAGAAGTCAAGACTCACATGACCACTAAGGGTGGAATCCAAGGTTTACCATCCAAGTTTCTGATAAAGAAGGCTCTGTACTTTGCTAGTATAGGGAACGTGACTGCTTTCGAGAGCGTCTTTGTTCTGCTCACCTATGGGTTATTTCTGTTTCCCAACATTGATGACTTCGTGGATATCAACGCCATTAAGATTTTTCTAATTGGAAACCCTGTACCGACCTTGCTCGCAGATGCTTATCATTCTGTAGACTTAAGGAATTTGTACAGTGGAGGAATTATCACATGTTGTGTACCCCTGCTATACAAATGGTTCACTTGCAACTTACCCAAGTCTACTGCATTTTGGGATCATAAGAGTACTCTGCGTTGGTCACAGAGAATCGTGTCTCTTACCAACTCTGACATCGATTGGTACAATCGAATCTATGACGGGATAAGAATCATTAACCGTTGTGGAAACTTCCCTAATGTACCCCTCATAGGAATTAAAGGAGGAGTCAACTATCATCCAGTTTTAGTTCGTCGTCAATTCGGATACCCGATGAGACATATCCCGCATAATGTTCATCTGGAAGGTCTTTTCTTCAAGGAAGGAGAAAATGATAGGGCACTAAAGACAGAAATAGTGCATGCCTGGAAACATGTTCACAGGAAAGGAAGAGAGTCTCTAGGAAAACCAGACTGTGTCTCTATGGAACCTTATCTCCACTGGGTACAAACTAGGGCTCTCAAGCTAAAGATGTCTTACCCTCGTCAAGGAGTTCTTCCGTTAAAGGAATCTGTCCTTTATTTTATGTCAGATACGGAAAAGCTTCAGGTTACTCTCAACAAAGTTCAACAGGAGAAGAAGTCTTGGAAGAACAAGTACCGCATTCTTAATATAGAGTGTACCAAAATACAACAGCTATTAAAAGAAAAAGATGCTCTGATTGAGAATTTAGAGCAACATGCTAAAGAAAATCAAGAAGACCAAAGGAATTTGCTCGCTCCTTTCACTTGGCAAAGGAATGACAACCCGACAACGGCTAAAGATCCCCGGTCAAAGAAAAGGAAAGTACCAGAACCAACACCTGAGCTCCCCTCAGAGAGGACTCGGGATCCATAAGTTTAGACATTTCCTTTTACAGCACTTTGTAATTACTGTATTTCCATTTCTGCAATCTTTGAATTCAATAAAACGGGGTTTCCCCATTGTATGATATTTTTAATCCAATTGTCGAAGTTTCTTTTAAACAAAAAAATAATAATTAATATAATCATTGCATATCATTCATCATTCTCACATAACGCATTATTCTTACCTACGAATCTCACATTTAGGTCTCGATTCTAGAGTCAAACTATCTCATTCGTACAATACTCGGACCAATCGACAAAAGAAGATGGATGATCTCGAGGAAGAGAACAGAGAGTTGAGAGAAGAACTCGACGCTCTGAAAGAAGATATGAAAAAGCTTCACAATGACATGCAAGCTCTGGCAGCAACTCAAATGCAACAACAAAGGACTGTGATCTCAGAGATCACATCTTCGCCCATAGTGGAAAAGTATGATCCTCGGTATAACATGCCTAAAGATCGTCCCTGGGGCATGCCACCCAACTATATCCCGGAAGGATATATTCCGCCGATCACGGAAGATCCGGAAACCGTAGCAGGAACCGCTGGGCCTGAAGGTTACAAACTTTGGGAAAGTGAAGATACAAGGGGCATGATAGCAACTCCTGAAGGTTACAAACTTCAGGAGAGGGAATCACCAAGAGTCACTGCCACAATGACTATACCACCACCCGTGGTACACAATGTCCCGAAAGGACAGATTCCACATATACCTTCTGGTGGAAACGAAAGTATGTACGATAGAATGAATGAGTTCCAGGAGCAGTTCCTGGAGATGCAGATGGAACTGCAAGCCATTCGCGGTCAGGATCTATTTGGAAAGGACGCCGCAGACCTTTGTCTGGTCCCCAATGTGAAAGTTTCGCATAAATTCAAGGTGCCCGAATTTGAAAAGTATAAGGGTAACTCTTGCCCTCAAATCCATTTGGTGATGTACGTTCGGAGAATGTCAACTCAGACAGAGAACCAACAGCTGCTGATCCACTATTTCTAAGATAGTTTAACCGGTGCCGCACTCAAATGGTACATGGGTTTAAACCACACCAAGATCGTCACTTTCAAAGATCTTGGCGCTGCCTTTGTTTAGCAGTATAAGTATAACCTGGACATGGCACCGGACAGAGATCAACTTAGAGCCATGTCGCTGAAGGATAAGGAAACCTTTAAGGAATATGCTCAGAGATGGTGTGAAATTGTCGCTCAGATTTGTCCACCTCTTGAGGAAAAAGAGATGACAAAGATCTTTTTAAAAACCTTGAGCTCATTTTACTACGACAGAATGGTCACCAGTGCGCCCAGTGACTTTACTGAGATGGTAGGCATGGGAGTTCATCTTGAGGAAGCAGTCCGAGAAGGACATTTAGTAAAAGATACTGGATCAACAAGTAGTACCAAAAGATACAGTAGTGTTTTCCCTAAGAAAAAAGAGTAAGATATTGGTAATATCTCTCTCAGAAAACAAAGACGAGGGTACCAACCAGTAACAGCTGTAACTCCTGCTATCAACCCTGCGCCTGTTCCAACATATCAACCTCAGGTTGCTCAGAGCGAACCGAATCAACAACAATATCAGTAAAGGACACAACAGCCTCTTCAGCAGGCTCGTCCTCAATACAACAACAATCGTACAACACGACCGACAGGGTTCGATCCTATACCAATGTTGTACGCAGAACTATTTCCGTTACTACTGGTCAAGGGGCACGTCCAAACTAGGTCTCCTCTTACAGTACCGGAAAATCCGCCTTTTTGGTTCAAAGCAGATCAGACTTGGCCTTTCCATCAAGGAGGACCAGGGCATAACATAGAAAACTATCTCAGCTTTAAATCCGATGTGCAGAAGCTTGTTAGGAGTGGGGTCTTATCCTTCAAGGATACAAATCCAAACGTTCAGATGAACCTGCTGCCTCAACGCGAGAAAGTTGCGGTAAATTTGATAGAAGAAGAGTCTAAGCACAGCTATCAAATTCACGACGTACTCTTATTGGGAACCAACCTGGTCAAGATGCATTGCAGACAGAGCGGGTACGGTCATGTACCATCTCATAACTATCACCAATGTGATATCTGCTCTAAAAATAATCAAGGATGTTCTGTGGTGCAATAAGCTCTACAGGAACAGATGGATCTCGGATGGATCCAAGATCACCGAATTCGTGAAGTCAACATGACTTATACGAATTCCAACATCATTCAGAACCACGACATCCGTGCGATGAATGTCAACTTGGTGGCAATGCACTCAAGGCAAAGTCAACGTCGTGATATGCCACGGCACGATTATGATTCTTGTCTGGTTTGCTCGGTAAATAATCAAGGATGCTCTTTTGTACAAGAGGCCCCCCGGCGTCAGATGGATCTTGGATGGATTCAGGATTACCGCGACAGAAGTCATTATCAAGTGAATATGATTCAAATCTTTGATATTCGCTTGATGAATACCAGCTTGGTGGAATTACACGCTAAGCAAGTCCAGCTCAGTTTTCTGACTTCTCACGATTATCAGAACTATAAAGGATGTCGTGAAAGTGACCAAGGATGTGCACTCGTTCAGAGGACACTGCAACACTTGTTAAACCACTAGTGGCTTCCGATCTATTTAGATGAAGACACGCAACAAGTCAGTATGATTAACGGGAACCCTAATAGGCATCAGAATCAGGATGTTCAATCAATGGAGACAGATCTAGTGAGGTTACACTGCATACAAAGCGGGCGTGGTCGGGTGCCACCACACAACTACGAGCGCTGTAGAGTTTGCTCAGAGAATAATCAAGGATGCTACCTTGTGCGAGCAGCCCTTTAAGCTCAGTTGGATCACAAAGAGATTCAACCATGGTCAAGTTTTGGTTCAATGTCAGACTATCATCCTAATCAAGGCAAAGATGTTGTCTTAATCCCTAAACGAGAAGTGGCCAAAGATGTGTGTGCCATAATCCCTCTACTCCATGAATCAAGAATTCCTCTTGATAGTGGAAGGATTCTCAACCTTAAACCAATCGAGGCCAGCTATGATGGTCAGAAAAATCAAAAGGCTCCTGTAGTTATCTATCTGCCGGGACTAGTACCGTACAAGTCCGATAAAGCTATCCCTTACAAATACGGTGCAACAACAATTGAGAATGGAAAGGAAACTCCATTACCCTCCGTCGTGAATATTGTAGACATCAGTCAAGTAACACGGAGCGGTCGAATCTTCAACCGAGGAGTTGGAGAACCTACCAGAGAAAAGGAACCTCAAACAGAAGTTTCTGATCAACCAGTCGGTCAGTTCAGTAATTCCGACCTTTCAAAAAACAACGATGAGATGCTGAAGCTCATCCAGAAGAGTGAATACAACATTTTTGATCAGCTGTTGCAAACTCCTTCAAAAATATTTGTGCTATCTCTTTTACTCAGTTCTAAAGCCCACAGAGAGGCTCTACAGAAAGTCCTAGACCAGGCCTTTGTGGAACAAGATGTTTCAATAATACAATTCGACAGCATCATCTCCAACATCACTTCCTGCAATAACTTGGGGTTTAGTGATAAGGAATTGCCGGAAGAACGCAAAAGTCATAACATGGCGCTAAATATTACAGTCAACTGCCAGGACGATGCATTAGCCAGCGTACTGGTAGACACTGGATCAGCTTTAAATGTCATGCCGAAGTCCACATTAATGCGACTATCATTTAAAGGATCTTCGATGAGAGGCAGTGAGGTCATCGTCAAAGCATTTGACGGGTCCCGAAAAACAGTTATCAGCGAAGTCGGCCTTCCCATAACTATCGATCCTCACACTTTCCAAGTCACTTTCTTGGTCATGGACATCCGGGCAGCATACAACTGTTTTTTTGGAAGACCTTGGATACACGAGGCTGGGGCAGTTACTTCGACACTTCACCAGAAGCAGAAGTTCGTCAAGAATGACCAACTAGCCACAGTCTGCGGAGAATAAGCCTTAATTGTGAGTAACTTATCATCATCTTGTGTAGAACCAGAGAAGGTTGTTGGAACCCAGTTCCAAGCACTTTCAGTGAGCAATGACAATCAATTATGAAGGGGAACATCAATTTCCTCGTACAAAGATGCTCTCGAAGCGATCAAAAGTAACAATACAAAAGGATGGGGGCAACTTGTCATTCCTACAGACAACAAGGCAAAGAAAGGCCTTGGTTTTTCATCAAACTGTACCCAGACTGCTATTAGCAATGAAAGTCTTCATCCCATTCAGAAATTCTTCCAAAGTGGAGGTTTCCTTCACCCAGTGTCTCAAGAAGTACATACCATCAACGAGGGTGACTCCTCCGATACAGATGAAGAGTGGAAATCCTATCTTAACGAGGACGGTTATATGTCTTAGGGAGAGGTACCTACGCCATTTTGCTATCACGCACAGAGTTCGAGATATATACTGAGATCAGATGTCAAAATGATATACAGAGATTGTGATCCAGAAGGATGCCATGCTCCACCAAACTCATTAGAGGAGGACACTCTGATGAAGGACAACTTTGACCACGACTACTATGGCCCAATGGATGGCCTACCTATATGGCAGTCATACCCAGGAGACTTGGGGAAAAATAATCAGCCCAACAATGCTTACCAGCTGAGCATCATAGAAAAGAATACCTGTGTCCCCACAGAATCATGGGATCATTACTCAGGGAATTCAGAAAATATCCAGCACGACGATGAATTTTCAAGAATTGCAGGACAAGTGTTCCTTAACTATGCCTTTCCCGAGGTCAACGTCATCGAAAGAGATGATTCCTCCAGTTCCAAAGAAGTGTGGGACACACTGGGACAACCGAGTGGCAAATACGACTTCATGGTCAGGTAAACCGCTCCCGAAAGCTCTCGCATCAGGCTTGAAGACATTCAGCCAACTGGATGGGGAGATCCACCTGAGAGTGCAAACACTGTGCAAGATACAGCTGAAGAATCCTCCTACGACAACTCTGCCTGGGAGACAGATTCCAACGATCCTGCTCCACCAGAAATCAGCGTTATTTCTGAAGACAAATCAAGAAGGAAGGTACCAGACTTTGTGATTCACCGAGGAGTTTGCCGCCAATGGGTCACTATCAATTTCCCGAAAATCGTCCATAAGTCTAAGTAATTGTCGTCTTTACTTTAACCTTTCACCCTGCCCAGGTGAAATGGATGTTTTGATAGGGCTCACTTTCTGTAAATGTCTCTCTTCACTTCGCCCAAAGCGACTGTGTTTTATAGGGCTGTAGTTTCAAGAATCGACAAGATCATAAATAAAATAACATCGTTCTATAATTTCCACATTTATTGCTGTTTTCACTTTTCGCTTCTTCAGAAAATGGTAATCCTAAAAACAACTCAAAAAATAAAAACAAGCATTTTTCATAAAATACACTGCACGCACTCTTGCATTCTCTCTATCTCTTCTAAAAATAAATCATCACGTCATGCAAATTGCTTGTTTTAAACCCCATTGAAACATACGATCCAACACTTTCTCCCAACTTTGAATTCCCGGTATTTGAGGCTGAAGAAGAAAATGATGAAGAAATTCCAGAAGAGATCTCCCGATTACTCAGACAAGAGGAAAGGTCCATCAAACCTCACAAAGATCCATTGGAAACAATCAACTTGGGTTCAGATGAAGAGAGAAAAGAAGTCAAGATTGGGGCACTGCTCAGTCCAGCTATCAAAGAAAGTTTGATAAAGCTTCTCAAAGAGTTTCTCGATGTATTCGCTTGGTCCTATCAGGACATGCCAGGGTTGGACACCAGCATCGTGGAACATCATCTACCGTTAAGATCAGATTTTCCGCCAGTAAAACAAAGGTTAAGACGGACTCACCCGGACATGGCCATCAAAATCAAAGATGAAGTACAAAAATAGATTGATGCGGGTTTCCTCGCGACATCAGAATATCCTCAATGGTTAGCCAACACAGTACCAGTTCTGAAAAAGGACGGAAAGGTCAGAATGTGTGTAGACTACAGGGATCTGAACAAAGCCAATCCAAATGATGACTTTCCCCTACCGCACATAGACATGCTGGTAGAGAGTACAGTAAAGTTCAAAATATTCTCCTTCATGGATGGATTCTCGGGCTATAATCAAATCAAATGGCACCGAAATATATGGAGAAAACTATCACCCCATAGGGAACTTTTTGTTACAAGGTAATGCCGTTCGGTTTGAAGAACGTCGGGGCAACCTATCAAAGGGCCATGACTACTCTGTTTCATGACATGATACACAAAGAAATAGAAGTGTATGTCGATGATATGATCGTCAAATCTAAAACAGAAGAGGAGCATGAGATCCACCTGTGAAAGCTATTCGAGTGGCTGATGTCGCTACTCGAAAAATAGTCGACCGGAGGCGAAAAGAGGAAGAAACAGAAGAGTCGCCATCGAACTTTATTTATCCCATGAGGGGAAGGGAAAACATCGAGAAAACCCAAAGAAGGAAAGGATAAGATGGTCTTGCAACCAAATTATGGGTTCGGAAGCCGGTTATGCGAGGGGAAGGATTAGCACCCCTCACATCCATCGTACTTGATCGAAATCATTCGTTTGTCTATGTGTAAGGATGTTTACTAAAGGTATTGTTTGCTAAGAGTGTTCTAAGAGGGAGAGAGAAGGGTGAGAACCAAAGAATATGAAAGAAAATAAAAGAAAAGGTGGGGAGAAGAGGGGACTCGATAGGACTTCGCGGTTCTATGCCTACGTATTCCCTCCTGCAATGGGAAAGTCAGAGTTAATGTAGTTTGAAGGACTACGGGAGATGGATAGAAGGTGGCTCGCCAAGATCATCGCAATCTTGTGTCTACGTATCTTACATTCGGACGAGAATGAAGAATCAGAGCAATCGTAGTTTTACCTATGGTTTGTTGGTGTTTTTTATGGACGATGCTAACGTGCAGGTTCTAGCAGTTAGGTGTATTGCAACTCGCTCGTGGAGTCTTATGTGTTACCTGTTTGCGGTAGAACCGACGTAACGTGTCCTTTTTGAAAAGGTTGACTTTCGCCATCAAGGCAAGATGTCACATTTGATTTGTTGAAAGTTGGTTTTAAGGGTGAAATAAGTCCTCAGATAGGAACCCCTTCGGGTAGTACCCAATTCTTTATCTCAAAAGATTTATTTTGAAAATGGTGTGGCGAATACGGTTATGTCTTTGTATTGAAAGACGAGTATCGAGACCACACATTCTAAAGTGAGCATCCTAATACTCGAAGAGGAAGAGGACTTCACCCAATCCTCTCTCTTTAATTCAATACAAAGAGAACCTTATTCTCTTATTAAGGAAGTGTTTTGATTTAGATGGTAAGTGCTTCATGATAGTGAACCCTAAAGGTAATGTCAAGCACTCAGGATAGGAGAAGGTCTTCGCCCAACCACTCCACGACCATCTAAGTTTATTAAGAAAAAGTTTGAAAATGCACTTGGTACAAGACCAAGGTTTTTAGACACAAGGAGATGAAATAAAGAGAGAAGAAGGTTTTTGAAAGAATGGGTGGTGAATATTTTCATGTCTTCGTATTGAAAGACGAGTATCGAGACCACACACTCTAAAGTGAGCATCCTAATACTCGAAGAGGAAGAGGTCTTCACCCAATCCTCTTTCTTTAGGTCAATATAAAGAGAACTTTATTCTCTTGTTTAAAGAAGTATTTTTATTTTAGATGGTAAGTGCTTTACGACAGTGAACCTTAAAGGTAAAGTCAAGCACTCGGGATAGGAGAAGGCCTTCGCCTAATCACTCCACGACCATCTAAATTTATTAAGAAGAAGAAGTTTTGAAAATGAGCACTTGGTACTAGACCAAGGTTTTTGAGTTTAGAAGAGAATGAAAATGAGGAATGAAATAGAAACCGACATGAATTCGAAATGGTCTCGTCTTAATCAAGATTTAATCGAGAAATCGATAATCTACGATATTTGACTTTCATTGACCAATAAAAAAAAAAGAAAATGGCCTCATATTGATCAAGATTTTGAATCGATTGAAAGAAATCAACTAATCATGATTTTTGTTATATCATTGGCCAAAAAGTTGAAAACGGAAGTGACATTTAGTTGAGAAAACCTAAAATCAAATAAGAATTAAAATTTGGAAAACAAAAAACTTCAAGATTAAAACTCAAAAATTAATCAAATAAACATTAAAGTAAATAAAAAGGGAAGGCTGTAGAGAGGATATGGTATGGTAAAAATCCAATGGGGATCATGTGGGCTCCAAGGCCCATCACCCCTCCATAAAAAGCCATAGGCGGCTCAAAAAAAATAGTACAGGGTGGAAAAAAATGCATACGGGCTTTGAGCCCATTAGGAAAAATAACAAAAAGAATGGATCTCCTAATCCAAAAGAGGACGGATGGACACAAGGATCACTCTCGCAGCCAACGAGCCAGTCAGACTTATCATATCAAAGGTTAACATCAGATCACTCATAATTAAAAAAACAACACGTTCATATGCTGAAACAAGATTCAGAAACAGAGAAAAATAAAATGAAAGGATAACACCATGGCTCGACGATGACGGTGTTGGTGAATCCGTCCTTTACCTTTGCTTCGGTCTTCGTCTCTATTTTCCCCTGCTCAGGTTCGTATCAGATCATGCTTTTTATTTCGAGTTTCGATTCACTATTTTCTCCCTTTTCTGATCTAAAACGATGAATGCTTGTTGTTGTTTCATTTGGAGAGGGGTTGAGGATTAATGGCGGCGATGGCTCAAAGAAAAAGAAGTTGAAGGTTTCACATTGAGGGATTTGTAAGGTCGTTTTTGTTTCGATTTGGGTGTGATTTCAGAGTGATTAAAGATTATTATGACACGCTGAAGGGGGAGAAAGTAGAAACTGAAAGAAGATTTGGTTTGATGAATATGGTTGAGATGGGTTTTGGTGATTAGGTTTGAGAGTTGTCGTTGAAGAGAGGATTTGTGTTTTGAATAGTTTTTTCTTAGAAATTTTCTTCTTTTTTCAGAACGGCTCTTTTTTTTTCTCTTTTTTGAAGCTCTCTCCTCTTTAAAATCAAGACAACAAATTGTTTGCTCAGTTTTTTGGCACGATTCACTTGTCCTGTTATTGTTGTTAAGTCGTTTTCAAGTGCGGGATTTGTGTTGAATTGTTGCTTTCATGACATGTTATCGTTGGTTGTTGTGTGATATGTCCATCTCAAGTGCTGCAGAATTTTATTGTTGTTTTACTACAGGTTGTATCAGTGTGGTTTGTCATGTGGTTGCAGTACAATTTTGATGCTGCAGTTGTAACAGGCGTTTGGTCACAACATTGCGCAGGGTGTAATTTGGTGCAAGTTGGCAGGTGGTGTTGGTTTGCAGAGCAGGCTGTAGGTAGACGCGGGTACAAGTAGTGGAAGGACTTAATTGTTGCAAGTTGGTATGTGGTGATTTTGGCTTTTGAAACAAGTTAAGTGTGTTTGGCTTATGGTTCAGCAAGGTTTTAATTGAAGGTTGCAGCATGTAGATGCTCACTTTGATATTGGCAAGTGCACATGGCTTGTAGAAAAATTTGGAAAACAGTATCTTATTTTTTTATTTATTTTTATTTTGTGAATTTGGATTGTAATTAATGTGAAAAATAGATAATGGACTTGGACTTTCATGCATGGAATTTGTCTTGGCCAATATATTTTGGAATTAATTAATAGACTTGAATGTATTATTTGCACCCTTTTTCCATTTGCGCCATGTTTGAACAAACCATGAAATGAGAACAAATTCCAACTTGGAGGCTTTCACACATACTATGCTTGCATTGAATCTAAGAATCACGCCTGAACTCAATCTCATCCTCTTGAATTCTTCAGAAACAATCTTGGGACAAATGAACTTAGGCATTGAATTAACAATTTTGAACTTATCCATTTGTATCTTGATAAGCTAACTTTCACCATAAGCCTTCTTGATCCAGAATCATGCTTTACAATCAGAGGAATTATGAATTAAGATATGAGTTTCAAAGCGTTGCCGAAAACCCTGATGTGAACCCTTAAACACAAAGCTCTTGAATTTGATCCACAATTGCCTTCAAAATAGTCCATGACACAGACGGCCTGAGATATGAACAGTAGTACCACTGCGCTAAAACCCTGATTAAGAAAAGAAATGAATTCTGATGATTCCTCCACCATGAAGCACCAATGAACTTGACTCAGCATGACCACTTAATAAAGTAGCAAGCCACTTGTCCGACCAGGCTTAACTTAAACTTTCACTGAACTTCAACCAATACTGCACACACCCTTGACCGGATTTTAAGCAAGTCTGAATTGAGCGACACCTCTTCTCAAACAACAAAGGGATAAGAAACCCTAATCTCCATGCTTTGGGTGCATACTAACGAAGGAGTCAGCTTGAGATGTTGACAGCCAACAAAACCCTAGTTCCTCAGTTTCTATTAGAACCATGATGATACCTTAATCACTTGATGCCTATTGAGAGATCTTGAAGCAGATAAACTTGACACTTGATGAATCTCGGCAGAGGAAAGCCTTGTAGATGGATGAACTTTGATAGAAATACTCAGAATGCTGTGAGTTCAAACCTTTACTTCAAACTTGCATGAAAGTATCTCAAAGCAGATAGGAAACTCTGACTAAAAAAAACCTCTTGATCCCATGCCTTGGGAGCTCACAATGTATAATTATGAGTTAATGGAATGCATAGATGATATGATATGCAAGGCTAGGGTTAGGGTGAAAATGAGGGTGTGACAGCTGAGAAAATACAAACTCCGCTTGAATCCCAATAAGTGCACATTTGGTGTTCGCTCAGGGAAACTGTTAGGGTTCATCGTCAGCCAGAAAGGAATTGAGGTTGATCCTGACAAGGTCAAGGCCATTCAAGAAATGCCTTCTCCAAATACTAAAAAACAAGTCAGGGGATTCCTGGGACGTTTGAATTACATTTCCAGATTTATATTCCTCATGACCGCGACATGCGCGCCAATCTTTAAATTACTCAAAAAATAATCAGGATTGCGTTTGGATAGAAGACTGCCAAACTGCCTTCGACAGTATCAAAGAGTACCTGTTGAATCCACTTATCATGTCACCTCCAGTAGAGGGAAGACCATTGATCATATACCTAACAGTCTTGGAATACTCCATGGGTTGTGTACTTGGCCAACAACACGAAACAAAAAGGAAAGAGTCTGCCATCTACTATTTGAGCAAGAAATTCACCGACTGTGAGACTCGGTATACTATGCTTGAGAAAACTTGCTGTGCTCTGGCTTGGGCAGCCAAACATCTTTGCCAGTATATGATTCGTCACACTACTTGGTTAATCTCCGAAATGGATCCAATCAAGTATGTCTTTGAAAAGCCTGCTCTCACGGGAAGGATCGCCCGTTGGCAGATGTTGTTATCAGAATACGACATCGAGTACCACACTCAAAAAGCCATCAAAGGAAGTATTTTAGCCGATTATTTGGCTCATCAACCGATTAACGATCAGGAATCAGTCGGGTTTGACTTCCTAGACGAAGATAGCATGTACTTAAAAATGAAAGACTGCAATGAACTGCTACCCAGTGAAGGGCCAGAACCAGGTTCCCAATGGGGACTTATCTTTGACGGAGCTGTCAATCATTATGGAAACAGAATTGGGGCATTCATCATAACACCTCAGGGTACCCACATTCCTTTCACTGCCAGATTGACGTTCAAGTGCACAAATAACGAGGCCGAATACGAAGCTTGTATCATGGGTCTCGAAGAAGCGATCGACTTAAGGATCAAGAACTTGGATGTATATGGGGACTCAGCCCTGGTTATCAATCAAATCAAAGGAGATTGGAACACATACCAATCAGGACTGATTCCTTACAAAGACTATGCGAGAAGGTTGTTACCCTTCTTCAACCGAGTCGAGTTTCATCATATCCCTTGTGAAGAGAATCACATCGCTAATTCCTTGACCACTCTCTCTTCCATGATTAGTGTAGGTCAATGGAATGACAAACCTAAGATTGACATAATGCGCCTTAAGCGGCCCACTTATTTCTTCACGATTGAAGCAGTCGTAGACGATAAACCTTGGTATCACGATATCAATGCTTCCTTCAGAAACAAGAGTACCCACCTGGGGCAGCCAGAAAAGACAGAAAGACTCTCAGTAGATTGGCAGGCAGATTCTTTCTGAACGGTGATACACTTTATAAGAGAAACTTCGACATGGTCTTGCTCCGATTCATAGACAGACCAGAAGCAAACATGCTAATAAAAGAAATTTATGAAGGATCCTTTGGCACTCATGCCAACGGACACACAATGGCAAGAAAAATTCTGAGAGCAAGGTACTACTGGTTGACCATGGAATCTGATTGCTACAAGTACATGAGGAAGTGTCACAAGTGTCAGATATACTCAGACAAGATCCATGTACTGCCAAAACATCTCAAAGTTCTCTATCCCCCATGGCCTTTTTCCATATGGGGAATCGACATGATTGGCATGATCGAACCCAAGGCTTCGAACGGACATCGGTTCATCCTAGTAGCCATTGACTACTTCACCAAGTGGGTCGAAGTGGCATCATACGCCAATGTAACCCGACAAGTGGTGGTCCGATTTATCAAAAATAACCTTATCTGCCGTTATGGTGTTCCAAGCCAGATCATTACTGATAATGAATCTAACTTGAACTATAAGATGATGAAAGAGTTGTGCGCTGAGTTCAAGATTGAACACCATAACTCATCTCCCTACCGGCCTAAGATGAACGGCGCGGTAGAAGCGGCTGACAAGAACATCAAGAATATCTTTCAAAAGATGGTTATAACCTACAAAGACTGGTACGAGATACTACCCTTTGCTCTTCACGGTTATCGCACGTCTGTCCGCACCTCAACAGGGGCAACCCCTTTCTCTCTAGTATATAGCACGGAAGCAGTGCTCCCCATAGAGGTAGAGATCCCTTCAATCAGGGTATTGATGGAAGCTAAGCTAACAGAGGCTGAATGGTGTCAAAGTTGACACGATGAACTGAATCTGATCGAAGAAAAGCGTATAACGGCATTATGCCATGGTCAGTTGTATCAGCAAAGGATGAAGAAGGTGTTTGACAAAAAGGTCTGAACCCGTGTTTTTGGAAAAGGAGACCTTGTGCTCAAGAAGATACAATCATTTCTCACTGAATCCCGGGGCAAATGGACTCCGAATTATGACGGCCCCTATGTGGTCAAGAAAGCCTTCTTAGGCGGTGCCTTGAGACTTGCAACCATAGATGGAGAGGAATTTGCCTACCCTACAAATGTTGACGTAGTCAAGAAATACTTCGCCTAAATAAATAAAAAAGAAACGTCTCGGTGGATTAAAAACCCGAAAGGGCGGTCCAGGAAAAAATTAGAGACATAATAAAAAATCATCCCGATGGATTGGAAACCTCAAAGTACAATACAGGAAAAAGTTAGGGATTCATGGCAAGTAACTACGTCCAACAAAGGGGCAAATCCCCCAGCAATAGTAATGCCATCCCTCAGAAGAAACTCCAGTCAATGTCATCTTTGACGGAAGCTCAGAATGTCCAGAATTCAAAGTTGGTAGAAGGATAATGGTCGTTATGTTTCAATGTAGCCCTATTCCCTTAAATTGCCATTTTCTAGCTTTGTAAATACTCTATGGAATCACGCGCTTTATCAACATAAACATACATACATCAGGCATTATTGGTTTACATTCATATTCATATTGCATCACTATCACTCCGGCTGGTGTTATCCCCCTAGTGATAAAAGTCCTCTCAATCAAGTCGTCAGTTCTTTCCTCGTCAGGAAATGTTGCGTCTAAACAATCGCTCCTCCAGTTTATTTCTGGATTGAGGTCGGTTCTCGACCACTTTGATAACTTGAACCTCTAAAAGGCAAGAAGACATTCGATAAATATCACTCTTCGCCATCAAAGATGATGTCTTCGCTTTCCCGGATTAAGGAAAATCCCCAGAGAAAGCCTCTTAAGCAAAGATTCAGCAATATAGCAATTCTTCTTCAGAAAATTCGCTGACGAAAAGGTCATTAGCACCTCCAAGTTGAATTACATCACATGGCATTTCCCCGAGAAGATTTCGAGGAAAAGAATGATGTAATATCCCCAAGCAGAAAATAGTCTTTCAAGAGACTCGTTCTCCCCAATAGAGTCAATAAATGGCGTCTCCAACAGAGAAGTTTGTACAACTCTACAGCTCAGACGAATGGGTTCCCCCAGCAAGTCTGACATCAAAACCTTTTCCATCAAATGGCATCTGCCCAGGAAAATTTGGCGAGAAGTTTGAGGAAAACCGCTGCAAACAGCGTCCCTTGTCAAGAAAGTCTATTGACAAAAGAAACTGAGACTAGTTCCTTGGCTGAAGACCAAGATCGAGGGGAAGTTTGTTTCAGAAACTGAGACCAGTTCCTTGGCTGAAGACCAGGATCGAGGGGAAGTTTATATCAGAAACTGAGACTAGTTCCGTGGCTAAAAACCAGGATCGAGGGGAAGTGTTTACCTTTTCTAAGCATCATTGCTTAGCAAAAGAAGATGGAAGAGAAAACTACCATTCATAACCACCATCAAAATTTCGGGTATTCTGATATTTAATCCTCTTGCACCCCGAATGCCCGAACACCTTCGCCATTCACACCTTCGGGTCAAGAAATGACATGATCTTCAACTTTTCTAACCTCTCAAACACCCAAAAAGGATCAAGAGGACTCCCACATCAAGAATCAAGCATAAGGCTGCAACATTCCAAGTGGATCAAGCCTCAAGATCGCCAATATCAACAAATTAGGGTTTTGGTCGACCAAGGCCTCCAGATGGAAATTTCCCTCTGTTCATGAGCCAATGCTTCAAAGTACAACCCAAGATACTCCAAGGGGCCTCATGGACCCAATCAACAAGTCAATTTAACCTCAGGGGATGCATTTACCCAAAAATCAGGAATTAGGGTTTCTTGACCTAATTCACCCCTAAGTTGACTTTTGGGACCAAACATAAGCCAAGACCTCAAGACATGATTTGAGGGTCTCAAATACACTACATTGATCCATTTGCAACAATGGATTGATCCAAGAAGCTTGGTCCACAAGTTTCAATTTCATCAGGACCACAATGAGGGTTTCGAGGGAAAAGTCAACTGTACCTTTGAATTTTGACCCAGACATGCTCCCCAAACCTTGGTACATGATTCAATACTTCCTATAACACCTATGGAATATGTCCATTATGTTTGATTTAGGTCAAGGACTTGATTTCACAAAGGATTGCACAGTTTGGATTTCATCCGATAAAAAGTCAACTGTGCACAAAATCAAGTTTGACTTTTTGGGATTTTTCATAATTATGGTTCTTTGACCTTAAAACAATGTTAATATGTGATTAGAATCATCATTCATAAAGAAAAATCAAAGAAAGTGAGTTAACTTGTAAAAGGGGTAACCATAAAAAACTTAGAATTTTTCGAAGTTAGGGAACAAAGTGGCTAGGGTACCAACTTCCAAGGACCATAACTTGAGATCCAAGCAACCATTTTGGATGGTCTAAAGCTATATTTGTAGCTCTCATGGCATACTTTAAAAGTGTCAACAACATCTCATTCCAATTCTCCATGGATTTTTAGTTATGGAGTGATCAAAATGGCAAAAAACATGAAAGTGACATTTTTCCAACACAGTGAAATTTTCACTAAGTCAAAATCTGCCTTATTTTTTCCCAAATGTAGAGGCATTTTTCATTGTAATTCAAGTTGGTTCAAAACCAAAGTTGGACATCATGTTGAAATAGGATATGTCAGCTTTCCCAAGTGACCAAGAACTCCCTCAAACTCCATCTGAGCTAGGAGTTATGACAGTTGCAACATGCCTTGCTGCAAACTGTCTTGGCAAGGCAGATTTGTGCATAAGGGCTCGATTTGATCAAATTGTGCAGCAACAAGCATGGTTATCCATCTGCACACCTCAAGGGGGAACAAATAAGGGACAAGCACTGATCTATCAGCATCCAAAGTCCCAAAATCTACAAGTAGCATGCCAAACCTAAAATGCCTAAAAGAGGACAAGGCTCCAATTTTGTTTCCAAGCATTCAATGGATGCACCAAGGTGGCATGAACTGAGCCTATTCCAACTGAATGAGTCAAGGATAAGCTCTGAATCAAAGAACCATAGACTTGTGCTCTAATCTCAAGTCAATGGCTAGAGGAGACTTGAGATTGCATTTGATCCACATTGGCCAAAGGCCTGCTGCAGTTGCCATTCCCTATTGATGCCAAAACAAACTTGACACACTATAAATAGACCTCATTTCTGATCAGTTTGAGTACACCAAAGGCCTATAACACTTGCCTTTCTCAAAATCACACTCTCACTTCCAAAAATGCCTTCTAATGCAAGCTACTATCGGGTTTTGAATTAGAATGTGTTTCCAACCAAACCAATCACACACACACCTCATAAACATCATATGTGAGCTGATTAAACACTAAACCAACAACTGGAACACCAAATTCATGAAATCATCATCCATTTGCTCAAGTTTTCAAGAAAGTTGCAGTTGAGGTGCCATAATCTGTTCCAGTTCATTTCAAATTAATCCAAGCTTTCAAACACACTTCATATGGTGTAGGGGAGTTGTTCAGATCATCACAACTCATCTGTAACACCTCTAACTCAAAAATAAAATTGCTCTTGTTGCCACGACCTTCAAGTAAGCCTAAACTTGGTCATCTCATAATTTATGCATATTTCCTCACACAAAACTTTTGCCAAATGTTCATAATCATGCATAGAATGTTTCCCCTCTATTGATTACTTTGTATGAATCGTGTATCAAATTTCTCAGTCTTCATGCACAAATTAGGGTTCTTGAAGTTTTGTTTTGATTTCTCATTCCATGCTTAAAATAAATGAAATTAAAAACCATAGACATGATCGTGAGTTGAAAACGAGCAGATTGATATGTGGATTGTATGATTCCATCAAGTATTCAGTGAGATTGATGAGAAAACGTAAATCTTGGCAAAACAGGGCACGCGGGCAAGAACAAGATGTTCTTGGCGCCCTTTTTCAAATATTTGAATTTTTGAATTTTTGTGATTTTATTTAACTGATTCAAAAATAAATTTCTCTCTGAATTTTAATGATTTTGAGTTGATTCTTTTTTTAATAATTCACAAAAGTGTTAAAATATTTTAATTTACAAAAATTTCCCAAAAATATTATTTATTTCATATACTTGATATTTTTGCAAAGAATTAATTTTTATTTGTTTTTTAGCATTTCAAATATTTTTTCCTTCTTGATTTTCCAAACTTAAATGATTTTTAGTCATTTTGTGGATAAAAACATAACTTTTGAGACATTGATCCAAAATCACAACTCATTTCTCACATGTTTTCAATGATTTTTATTAATTTTTAATCAAAAATAATTCCATTTTTAACAAAATTAGGGTTTTGATTGATTTCACCCTCATCAATCTTTTTCAAAACACTCATGGGCCTCTAAGAGAGTGTAAGACCCAATCCCCTTTTAACCAAAATCTTTGGGCGTCAGATATTGTATAAGTTCCTCGGCGTTAATAGAATCTCGGCACGATCGCCATTTCAGAGCAAAAATAATTTTTGGGTCTACCCTCGTGTTGTAAGTCCCACTTTTCTTTTTCAAAACCTTTTTGGGCCTCTTTAGAGAGTGTAAGACCTAACCCCTTTGTAAATAAACAACTCTTTGGGTCTCAGACATTGTATAAGTCCCAACACATTTTCAAAACTTCGGCGCGATCGCCAGTTCAAAATCAAATCATCTGGGCCTCCACTCGTGTTGTAAGTCCCATCTTTCTTTATTAAACATCTTTGGGCTTCATCTTGAGTTGTAAGACCCATCCCTTTGTACAAAAACCTTTTTGGGCCTCACACATTGTATAAGTCCCTCTGTACATTTTCAAAACAACGGTGCGATCACTGTTAAACCTTTGGCCTCTCTTTGAGTATAAGCCCCAACAATCTTTTCAAAAATAACTTCCCTTTTGATTTAGATTCAAATATACCTGTTGTTATCAAAACTTTCTTTAATTTCTTTGAACAACTAACAATACAGCATGGAAGCTTGCTCACCTGTAAGTTTTAACAACTTTCAGTTATTCCCTTTCATATATATAAATGTATTGTGGGAAGCTGCTCCTCTGTAAGTCTTCTTTCATACCCTTTTAGATACTTGTCATATATCAACTGTATATATACTAGTATAGCTATTTAGAGTTTTCCCCGACAACTAGGTCTAGAACTAGGTAAAGCCATGTTGGTCACTCTTTGAATACAGTAAAAACTAGATCCCCATAGGATTTCCTGATACAGTCTTGCCTTCACTTGGGCTTAAACAATATGGAACAAAGAGAGAGGCAGTATTCTTCGTGAACCTTTTCTCAGGCTGTCACCATTAGAAATCTTCAAAGAAATTCTACTCCCCGGAGTTGATCTATTCTTGGTGAATAGCATCTCTTGAGTTTCTTCAAACCTCAGAACTTTCACTAAATGATCTATTCTCGGTGAATAGCATTTCTTAAACTTTTCTTGGTTTGGGACCCACGGGTTTCCTAAAAGCATCCCTACCTCCTCTTGGGCTTTGTACAAGGACCCTTCGGCTTCCTAGAAGTTCTAATGCCTTCTCTTAGGCTTAATACAAGGACCCTGAAGACCTCTTAAAGGTATAAGACAGAACTTAGTCATCCTTCGATAGAGCAGTCTTTCCAGTGTTAAATCTCAGGCCAAGTTAGGATTGATTCTCATCCCTTAAAAACACCCGCCTCCTCTTGGGCATCATACAAAAGATAAAACTCTTCCACACCAGTAGACTTGGACAGTCTAATCCCCTTGAGTCTCAAAGGCATTCTCAAGTTCCCTACAAACCTAGGAGAAACCCCGGTCACCCTGGATCAATCTCCAGCAGAGCTGAAACCCAGTCACTCTCCTAAAAATCCCAAATCAGAACCTCAGGGTATCTGATACCTCAACTCTTCTATAAAACCTTAGCAAGAGTTGATTTCCCTACTTGGACCTGCCTAGGGATCTCACTAATCCTCAGCAGAAATCTAGCCTCCTCTTAGGCTTTGTATAATGATACTTCCTCAGCGAAGTTAGCCTCCTCTGGGGCTTTCTACAAATGATTCTCCCCAACGGAGATAACCTTTCCAGACTCTCTTGTTGAGTCCACCAACTATTCAGACTCTCTTGTTGAGTCAATCACTTTTCAGACTCTCTTGTTGAGTCAATCACTTTCTAGACTCTCTTGTTGAGTTGATCAACTTTTCCGACTCTCTTGTTGAGTCAATCACCTTTTAGCACTCTCTTGTTGAGTCAACCCTTTTAGCCTCAATCTTGGGCTTTGTACAAGACATAAATCTTCAAAACTTTCTTTTTAGCTTGGGACACACATCTTCCCCAGCGAAGTCACTTCCTCCCAGCCTTCTTTTAGGCTTTGAGAAGAGATTTCCCAAGCAGAGTCAAACTCATTTCAGCCCCCGTCTTGGGCTTTGTACAAGACAGATAATACTCTCCAGCAGAGTTAAATCCTTTTAGCCTCCGTCTCGGGCTTTGTACAAGACACATAAAAATATCCTCACCCGAGTCAGTTAAATTTCTCATTTCAGCCTCAATCTTGGGCTTTGTACAAGACACATAGAAACCTCCCCGGCGGAGTCAAAATCCCTTTTTTTTAGCCTCAATCTTGGGCGTTGTACAAGACAGATAGAATATTTCCCCTGGAAAATTCAAACTTATAGCCTCCTCTTAGGCTTTGTATAATGATATCCCCAAAATGGCCAGTCTCTTTTTTGCCTCAATCTTGGGCTTTGTACGAGACAAATAAAACACTCTCTTGTTGAGTCGGTCATTTCTAGCCTCCTCTTAGACTTCGTATAAGGACTTCCCTAGGGGAGTCAATCAACCTCTTAGCTTCAACCTTGGGCTTTGATCAAGGCACACAAAAATCAACAATCCCCTCAGAGGAAGTTTAATCCCTCTTTAGAGATACAAATTCCCTCTCAGTCAAACCTTTTAGCCTAAATCTTGGGCTTTGAACAAGACACAAATACCCTTTTAGCTTCAATCTTGGGCTTTGAATAAGACACCCAAAACATCATTTTCCTCCCATAGCCTAGGGGGAACTACGATTGCTCTGATTTCCCTGTTTCATTTAAACGGGAATACGTAGGCATAAGATTGCGAAATCTTAGCGAGCATACTAAACAAAAACTTTAGGTCCCGTACCTTCACACATCCATCAAAACTTAGGTCCAATACCTTACCAAAAACATCGGGAGTAACCCGAACATCAACAAAAACTCACTCACTCGCTCATATTTCCCAAGAAACTTTCCCAACCCATTAACAGATAAACACCATCAAGTACAAAGCAAAAACTAAAGCTAATATCCTGTGGATAACCACATATAGGATGGGTAATTGACAACTCCCCATTGTATAACCTGACCCCGAACCCCCCAATCTCTTTTAAGCATTTGTTCAGTTAAACAATCGCGTACAAGGTTAGTTTTAGATAGCTTCCCTCTCCCTTCCAGCTTCATGGGATAAATAAGAAATCAGAAAGTAGCACCCACTCCTCCTCATTGCGGTGAGGAAAACCCAGCGATAAGGTGGTCGCGTCACCGACAAAAATCCCTCGCTACAATAAGGTCGAAGGCCTTTGTTCAAATAACGAAGCTGAGTATGAAACTTTAATTGTTGGACTTGAAATCTTGTTGGAATTGGGGGCAAATCGAGTTAAAATATTGGGTGACTCAAAGTTGGTCATAAAGAAAATTAGAAAAGAATATATATGTGTTAAGGAAAATCTGATCATGTACTTTGTGATAGCCAATAGGTTTTTACGAAGATTTGAAATGGTAAGTATTCGACACACACCTCAGCTTGAGAAATAAGAGTCCAATGATTTGGCCCATATTGCCTCAGGATACAAAATTTTGAAGGAAAAATTGCAAGATTCAATCGAAGTCAGAGGAAGAGTTGCATCAACTAGACTATCCCCAACAGACTTGGAGACAATGAAACTAGGATATGCTGGCGAAGAAAGTTTTGAAATATTGGCTATAGATAGTTTGACAAACGAATATTGGAGAAAGCCAATAATAGACTACTTGCAGAACCCAGCACCTTTTGTCGAACGAAAGGTCAAATACCGTGCCTTAAGTTATGTTTTGATGGGGAATGAACTATTCAAAAAGACGCCTGAAGGTGTCTTACTCAAATGTTATAGCGAATCTGAGGCATACTTGTCTCTTTCTAATATCCATAGTGGGGCATGTGGAGTGCATCGAGTAGGCCATAAGATGAAACGGTTATTATTTCCACAAGGAATCTATTGTCCTACCATGCTTAAAGATTGTATTGAATTCGCCAAAGGATGTCAAGAATGCCAAATACATGCAGGAATTCAACATGTTCGTGCAAGCGAACTACATTCCATAGTGAAGCCTTAGCCTTTCAGAGGTTGGGCTTTGGATTTAGTTGGGGAAATTCGACCAGCATCATCCAAAAGTAAAAAATACATTTTAGTGGGAATATATTATTTCACTAAGTGGATTGAGGCTATACCATTGGTAAATGTGGATCAGGATGTAGTGATCGAATTCATCCAAAAACACATTATTTACAGGTTTAGAATTCCAAAAACTATTACAACAAATCAAGGATCAGTTTTTATTGGTCGAAAGATGCAAGAATTTGCTAAAGAAATGGGGTTCAAACTTTTGACATCCACACCTTGGATGAAGAAAGACTGAATGCCTTAGGGTTATTAAAAAGGCAAAAGAAGAGAGTAGAAAAGTCATATAATAAAAAGGTGAAAGTTAAGTTGTTTTCGACTGGAGATTTAGTTTGGAAAATGATTTTGCCCATGGATCAAAAAGATAGAATTTTGGGTAAGTGGTCTCCTAAGTGGGAAGGTCCTTTTCAAATTATTAAAGTCTTTTCCAATGGCGCATATAAAATCGAAGAGTTAAATGAAGATAGAAGAATCTTGAAAGTAAATGATAAATATTTAAAGAAATATAAGCCTGTACTTCAAGAAGTAAATATAAGTAAGGAATAATTCATGCAAAGGATAATCAAAGCCAAAATGGAGATCAAAATAAAAGGTTGCCAAAATGGCTAAGTCATTACAACAAATGCCACGAAGGGCTTAAAGTTACAACCAAGAAAATAAGTTCATTAACAATCAAATTAAAATGGGAGAGAGTTATTCATCTTCTGATATTTTGACTTTTGAAGCATCAAGCGCTGCTCACAGATAGTTTTTTTGGTCGAGAGGTCTTCAATTTCCTTTCCAAGTTTTTGAGCTTGTTTGATCTGATGCATCCCAACTTGAAGTTCTTTGGCTGCTTCTTCATGATCAAACTTCAGGAGTTCGACTTTGCGTTCCTTGGCCTGAGAAATTTTGGTTTGCAATTCTTTGATTTGTTACTCCCATGCCTTGAGATTCTTGTCGCAGGTTTCAATTTCCTTCTTATTTTGTTTAGAGCCCTTTTCCAACTCTGCAACCTTTGTAGTGGATTTAGTGGCTGCATCTCATTCATCAAGTTGAGTCTCTGATTTGCTCTGAATTTTATTTGAAACATCTTTGAGGCAGTTGAGATCAGCAACAACATGGTCAATTAGTGATCCCAATTCCATTATGGTGTCTGCAACCTCTGGAGGAACCTCTAAGACATTGACTTTTTTAAAGAGATTTTTGATCCCAAAACAAGCTGAAGTGTCTTTTTCCAAAAGTTGGAACAAGTCAGCATTGAAGACTTTCTCTTTAATCTGAGGGAGCAAGTCATCTTCAGGTTTGTTGGCAGATTGATCGCCTGATGCAGTCGAAGTGCTAGTGCTTTTGTCAGTCCAACTGAATTTGGAACTAATCATAGCCTTTAGATATTCAAATGGTCCTTTCACTTTCAGGGACTCTAGCTCCTCATGAGAAAAGCTGGTAGTGGTTGTTCCAGTCGAAGCATCAGGATTTGGATCAGTGTTTGGTTGGTTCTCTTGTTGGTCTTTCTCTTCCTCATTATCATCTTTGTCTCATTCTTCATCTTCGTCTTCCACAACGATCTCTGTTTCATAGTCGAACATAAAGCGATATTCTTCCTCCTCTTCCTCTTCACCTTTTTCGCTGTAACACCCATATATAGAATCCATACATCAAAGCATAAATTATATATATGAATCCGAGTATTTGGTATTGAAATACTATAAGTTCCTAGTTAACACATTATACACATAAATTCCTCTAATACAAAACACTAAAAGTCTAAGGCATTACATATACAAGATGTTCCAACATGATAAAAACTAAGAACTAGATCAATGCAATGATCTCAAATTTTTTTCTTTCGCCATAGCGAAAGCCATGCCAACACAAAAGCTACGATCCGTAAGGAAAGTCAAATAACCTTGTCCTTACCCTTCGCCGAACCTGCAGAACCTGTGATGTAAACAACAACAGTGGGGTGAGATACATCAAATCTCAGTGAGTTCCCTATCTTAAAGTCCTCTCGACTTTACAAGGTTCTAAAATAAACCTAACTCATGTCAAGGGGAAAGGGGAAAGACCATGAGTACACACACACAAGTAACCATCACGGTGAGCCTGTAAACTCACACTAGTACCGAAGTACCTCCTGAGCCTGTAAACTCAAGGATTCATAAATCAATAACCAATACCAAGGCATCCCCTATTCCCGTCCGCTTCTACGTCTAGAAGACGACCCGAGTCATGGATCCTTGTAGCTACTTGGCATACGAATTGGATTCGGGATCACCGGTCCGTACACCGTGATCCGTCACTTCTCACGGCCCGTACACCGTCACAAGTCTCTTTACCCATAGGCTCCAATCATACTTAACACGGGGCTCAAACCTGCCAAGTAGTTGTGCATAACGTTTCAGAGGAGGTGCTCGAGTCTCATGAAACTACACCGCAAGAAACAGTGGTTATGATTCAAAAACACACGCCTCGGCCTTTCATGCACGAGCGTTGCCACAATGTTGTTCCACCCTATCCGACACTTGTTTACGGTGATATTCCTCACTCTACCTATTTCATATTTTAACATGCATAACAATAGGAACATAGGAAATTATTCATCAATCACACAATTAAAACACATAATTCCACATATCGCATATTACACCAATTAACGGTTCCCTCCGATTATTTAGTCGGGCAATAAAATTGACAATTCATATCATCATCATAAAGATCGTTTCTCCAGCTTTCCATTGATATACCGAACATTCAAAACGGACAAACGGATGAAAAGGTATGACGACAACAAGTTATAAAAATAACACAGGTTCGCTAGGCGAACGATCTGGCGAACCTTCGCCTTCGCTAGGCGAGTAAGCTGGCGAGTAATTAAACAGAACACTCCCAGACCCAAAACACCATAAGTTCGCTAGGCGAACGAGCTGGCGAACCTTCGCCTTCACCTTCGCTGGGCGAACGTGCCAGCGAACCCCTTGGCAGAAAGTTCTCAGACTTAAAACACACTAAGTTCACTAAGCGAACGCCCGCAGCGAACATTCGCTAGGCCTCGCGTTCGGGTTCGCTAGGCGAACCCTCGACTGCTGTTCACTGGGACTCGCCCCAGGCTCGCTAGGCGAAGCAAGCGAAACAACACTTCTCCCAGCTGCTGTTCTTCACCCCTAAGCCATATTCCTCCAACCAAAACATGATCAAATAATACCCACATGATCCAAACTCAGTATAGACATGATAACAAGCATACAACAACAATTATAACAAGATTCATCCATAAAGTTCAAAATTCCACAATCTAACCTAAATCCAAAAAAAAATCCCTAGAACTTTCTAACAATGGTACTAACTAGAACCCACCTGGACAACAAGATGAGGATGATGAAATTTAGATGAAGAGATGAAGAACAGATGATTGATGATGATCTTGAGCTCTTAGACAATTTTCTTCTCCTTTTCCTTTCCTTAACTTTTCTTTTCTTCTCTTTTCCTTTGTTTTTCTTTCTAACTTTTGTTTTGGTTTCCAAATGAGAAAAATAAAACATAGTAAAGAAAATACTTTCCATTAATTAGCAATACTACTAAATGTCCAAATTAGCCCAAATACACCAAATAATAAAAACTCAATGTTAAATACTATTAATTTAATCACTCTGAGTTCGTCAGTCTACTCTAATTATTTTATCAAATAATTGCTCAGAGTACTCCGGAACCCAGTTGATCATAATAATATTCACCAGAGCGTTTATAAATTTACGGGGTATTACATCCTCCCCCCCTTAAATAGAAATTCGTCCTCGAATTTAGAATATTACCTGAACTTATATGGATAAGAATCTCGCATTTCCGATTCTAGTTCCCAAGTAGCATCACCCGGATGTGTCATATCCCATTGCACCTTAACGAGTGGAAAATCTTTGTTCCTTAACACTTTTGTTTCTCTTCCTACAATACAACTCGGTTGGGGTTCAAAAGTTAAGTCTGCTTCTATTCCCACGGATTCAGGTAGAATTGGCTGAAGAGGATCAGGAATAAACTTACGAAGCTGAGATACGTGAAAAACATCATGCATCTCAGATAGAGAGGGTGGTAAGGCTAATCTGTAAGCAACTTCACCAATCCTTTCTAAAATCTGATACGGTCCTACGTACCTCGGACTTAATTTATGTGACTTAAACGGTCCTTTCAATCTCAATCTCGGAGTAACTTTCAGAAATACATGATCACCTTCCTCAAATTCCAAAGGTCTCCTGCGATTGTCCGCATAACTCTTTTGACAATCTTGTGCTTGTTTAATTTTCTCACGGATCATTCGAATCTTTTCCGTAGTCTCTTGAATAATCTCGGGTCCCAAAATTCTATCTTCGCCAATTTCAGCCCAACACAAAGGTGTTCTACACTTCCTCCCATACAATGCTTCATAAGGAGCCATACCGATGCTCGCATGATAACTATTGTTATAGGAAAACTCAATTAATGGCAAAAGTTCTTTCCAATTCCCTCTACTCTTTAGCACACATGCTCTCAACATATCCTCCATCGTCTGTATCGTTCGCTCAGTCTGACCATCCGTTTGAGGATGATTCGACGTGCTCAAACGCAAATTCGTACCCATCGCTTGTTGGAACACCTTCCAAAATCTCGAAGTAAACTTCGGATCTCTATCGGACACAATACTAGAAGGAATACCATGCAATCTCACAATCTCAGCAATAAACAACCTTGCAAGATGACTTGCCTTATAAGTAGTCTTCACGGCTAAGAAATGCGCCGATTTCGTTAGTCGATCTACAATTACCCAAATAGAATCATACCCACCTTGAGTACTAGGTAAGCCCACTGTAAAGTCCATAGAAATATTATCCCACTTCCAAACTGGAATATCCAACGGTTGCAACAGACCACCCGGTCTTTGGTGTTCAATCTTCACCTGTTGACACACCGCACATTCTGACACATATTCCGCTATATCCTTTTTCATCCCAGACCACCAATAATCCTTCTTTAAATCCTGATACATCTTCGAAGAACCAGGATGTATCGTAAAAGTGCCTTTATGAGCTTCATCTAAAATCTTCCTTTTCAATGCCTCATCCTTCGGAACACAAATCTGTTGATTAAACAAAACGATCCCATCAGTTGCTCGTGTAAAACCCGGTTGAAGTAACAATTCTTGTAACTTCTCCTCTAACAATTGTTCTTGTTGAATCTCAACTCTTAAAGTAGAATTGACATTCAAATTCCCCATAATTACACCATTCGGAGTCCACACAAATTGGAGATTAAGATCTCTAAACTTTTCCAACAATGAATACTCCAAAATCATCAATTCTGCACTATGAACCATTTTCCGACTTAAAGCATCCGCTACTTTATTCGCCTTTCCTGGATGATATTTCAATTCTAAGTCATAATCCTTTAAGTACTCCATCCACCTTCTCTGTCGCATATTCAACTCCTTTTGGTCAAATAAATACTTCAAACTTTTGTGGTCACTGAACATTTCAAAACGTACACCATACAAATAATGGCGCCACACCTTCAGTGCAAACACCACGGCAGCTAGTTCCAAATCATGAGTTGGATAATTCTTCTCATGAACTTTCAACTGTCGAGAAGCATAAGCTACTACTTGACCGCCTTGCATCAGAACACCCCCTAATCCCCTCTTAGAAGCATCACAGAATACTTCATAGGAGTTGTTAGGATCAGGAATAATTAATACTGGAGCACTCGTCAAACTTTCCTTCAATTTCATAAAACTTTGTTCACAACCCGAATCCCACTCAAAAGCAAAATCCTTCCGAGTAAGTTTCGTCATTGGTAAGGCCAATTGAGAAAATCCTTTAATGAACCTTCTATAGTAACCTGCCAATCCTAAGAAACTTCTAACCTCTGAAACGTTTCTCGGTCTCTCCTAATTAATCACTGCTTCTACCTTCGATGGATCCACTGCCACACCACCTTGAGATATAACGTGTCCAAGAAAATTTACTTCCGACATCCAAAACTCACACTTACTCAACTTAGCAAACAATTTCTTCTCTCGCAATACCGATAAGACAATTCTCAGATGTTCTCCATGCTCTTGTGGAGTACGAGAATAAATAAGAATGTCGTCAATAAAGATTACCACAAATTGGTCCAAGTAAGCCTGAAATATACGGTTCATGTAATCCATAAAAACAGCTGGAGCATTAGTCACACCGAAAGGCATCACTAGGAATTCGTAATGACCGTAACGTGTTCTAAATGTAGTTTTTGGCACATCGGAACTCTTCACTCGGATCTGATGATAACCCGACCGTAAATCAATCTTCGAGAACACACAGGCTCCTTTCAATTGATCTAACAAGTCGTCTATCCTGGGTAAGGGGTACTTGTTCTTAATGGTAACTTTATTCAACTTACGATAATCAATGCACAACCGCATTCCCCCATCTTTCTTCTTTACCAATAACACTGGAGCTCCCCAAGGTGAAACACTAGGTCTAACAAAGTGCTTAGACATCAAGTCCTCCAATTGGTCCTTTAATTCTCTTAATTCAAGCGGTGTCATCCGATAAGGAGAAACGGATATAGGAGTCGTTCCCGGTACCAGGTCAATAGAGAACTCAACTTCTCTCTCCGGAGGAAGAGAAGAAACATCCTCAGGAAACACTTCAGGAAATTCACACACTATTGGAATACTCAGAACTTGCTGTTCACTACTCCCTTCTTTAGTAAGAACCAATAAAACGGATTTCTCCTTCTCAAACAAGAAATTTACCATTCCCACCGTACCTTCTAAAATCGTTGATAATACATCTTTCGGAGTAGCCTCAGCAGATGGAATAATAATTAGCTTATCCTCACAACCGATAAAAACCGAATTAGCTGAAAGCCAGTCCATTCCCAGAACAACATCCACTTTCTTAAGCGGCAAACAAATAAGATCAATCTGGAAGACTCTTTCGTTCACCGACAACACACAATTTTCACACATAAATGGTGTTTCAACCATTTCATCCATGGCAGTAGTAACCACCATAGGAGGAAACAAAGGAATAGTTTGCAACCCAAGTCGCTTCACACAACGCGTGGACACAAAAGAATGCGTTGCCCCACAATCAAATAAAACAAAACAAGGATGTCCATTTACGAAACACGTACCCGCAATCAAGGAGTTGTCACCCTTTGCTTTCCTTGCATCCAAGGTATACACTCGGCCAGTAGTCTTCCCTTCTGTAGGATTCCTACCCTGAGGACAATCTCTCGCTACATGACCCATCTTGTTACACTGATAACACCGTATTCCCTCCGAAAAGCACCTACCAAAATGATTCCTTCCACAAGTACGACATACCGGAGGCACACTAGTTCTAGAACTCTGTACTTGCTTCCCTTTGGAAGACTGTTGCCTTTTCCTAAACTGTTGATTCGACCTTCCACGATCACTTTGAGTTGCCCTATTCAAATCCACCTCAATTTGTACCTTTTTCAAACTATTCTCCGCCACGTAACATTGTCTTAACATTTCAGTATAAGTAGCAAATTCCCGTTGAGACACGCTGTGTGAAATTTCAGCCCTCAAACCAAACAAAAACTGATCGATCTTCCACCTCTCATCAGGAGCATACATGGCCTGCCTAGAATAGTCAGCCATGATCTCAAATTTTTCCGCATAGGAAGCCACTGATAAATTTCCCTGTCTCAACTGTTGGAACTCAAACTCCTTCTGAGACCTTAAAGAACTCGGAAAATATTTCTCCATAAAAATTACCTTAACTGCTCCCACACTTTTGGTACCTCTTGGATTGTCATCAAGGCTGAAGCGCTCTCCCACCACCTAATGGCAGGACCCTTCAACAAGTGAGAAGCAAAGACCACTTTATTTTCCTCACTGCAATGCACTATCAAGAAAATCTGTTCCATACCTGATATCCATTCATGCGCCTTCACTGGATCTAGCCCTCCCTGAAACTCTGGAGGATTCATATGAATGAATTCTCTATAGGTTCCCCTTGTAACTTCAGGAACAACCACTGGAGGATGCAGACCATCAGCCATTTGTTGTACCATTCCTTGCATAAACTGATTTTGCTGCTGCTACATCTGTTGCATGAATTGATACAAAGGGGCGTTCCCTTCAGCACCCTGTGGAACCGTCCCAGCTGGAGTAGTCCTCGGAGTCCTTGGTCTTCCACGGTTGTTTCTACGTCTGTCGGCCATGTTCCTGAATGTCATACAAATAGGATTAAGTTGATCAGGCTCAATACCATAAATATAACACGTAAGACCAAAGGCAACACCACGTATCTGAAACGGAAAGAATTACTTATTCTATTTCATGGCTAGGTCGAGGATACGACCGGCTTTGATACCAACAGTAACACCCATATATAGAATCCATACATCAAAGCATAAATTATATATATGAATCCGAGTATTTGGTATTGAAATACTATAAGTTCCTAGTTAACACATTATACACATAAATGCCTCTAATACAAAACACTAAAAGTCTAAGGCATTACATATACAAGATGTTCCAACATGATAAAAACTAAGAACTAGATCAATGCAATGATCTCAAATTTTTTTCTTTCGCCATAGCGGAAGCCATGTCAACACAAAAGCTACGATCCGTAAGGAAAGTCAAATAACCTTGTCCTTACCCTTCGCCGAACCTGCAGAACCTGTGATGTAAACAACAACAGTGGGGTGAGATACATCAAATCTCAGTGAGTTCCCTATCTTAAAGTCCTCTCGGCTTTACAAGGTTCTAAAATAAACCTAACTCATGTCAAGGGGAAAGGGGAAAGACCATGAGTACACACACACAAGTAACCATCACGGTGAGCCTGTAAACTCACACTAGTACCGAAGTACCTCCTGAGCCTGTAAACTCAAGGATTCATAAATCAATAACCAATACCAAGGCATCCCCTATTCCCGTCCGCTTCTACGTCTAGAAGATGACCCGAGTCATGGATCCTTGTAGCTACTTGGCATACGAATTAGATTCGGGATCACCGGTCCGTACTCCGTGATCCGTCACTTCTCACGGCCCGTACACCGTCACAAGTCTCTTTACCCGTAGGCTCCAATCGTACTTAACACGGGGCTCAAACCTGCCAAGTAGTTGTGCATAACGTTTCAGAGGAGGTGCTCGAGTCTCATGAAACTACACCGCAAGAAACAGTGGTTATGATTCAAAAACACACGCCTCGGCCTTTCATGCACGAGCGTTGCCACAATGTTGTTCCACCCTATCCGACACTTGTTTACGGTGATATTCCTCACTCTACCTATTTCATATTTTAACATGCATAACAATAGGAACATAGGAAATTATTCATCAATCACACAATTAAAACACATAATTCCACATATCTCATATTACACCAATTAACGGTTCCCTCCGATTATTTAGTCGGGCAATAAAATTGACAATTCATATCATCATCATAAAGATCGTTTCTCCAGCTTTCCATTGATATACCAAACATTCAAAACGGATAAACGGATGAAAAGGTATGACGACAACAAGTTATAAAAATAACACAGCTCGCCACAGGTTCGCTAGGCAAACGATCTGGCGAACCTTCGCCTTCGCCTTCGCCTTCGCTAGGCGAGTAAGCTGGCGAGTAATTAAACAGAACACTCCCAGACCCAAAACACCATAAGTTCACTAGGCGAACGAGCTGGCGAACCTTCGCCTTCACCTTCGCTAGGCGAACGTGCCAGCGAACCCCTTGGCAGAAAGTTCCCAGACTTAAAACACACTAAGTTCGCTAAGCGAACGCCCGCAGCGAACATTCGCTAGGCCTCGCGTTCGGGTTCGCTAGGCGAACCCTCGACTGCTGTTCGCTGGGACTCGCCCCAGGCTCGCTAGGCGAAGCAAGCGAAACAACACTTCTCCCAGCTGTTGTTCTTCACCCCTAAGCCATATTCCTCCAACCAAAACATGATCAAATAATACCCACATGATCCAAACTCAGTATAGACATGATAACAAGCATACAACAACAATTATAACAAGATTCATCCATAAAGTTCAAAATTCCACAATCTAACCTAAATCCAAAAAAAAATCCCTAGAACTTTCTAACAATGGTACTAACTAGAACCCACCTGGACAACAAGATGAGGATGATGAAATTTAGATGAAGAGATGAAGAACAGATGATTGATGATGATCTTGAGCTCTTAGACAATTTTCTTCTCCTTTTCCTTTCCTTCACTTTTCCTTTCTTCTCTTTTCCTTTGTTTTTCTTTCTAACTTTTGTTTTGGTTTCCAAATGAGAAAAAGAAAACATAGTAAAGAAAATACTTTCCATTAATTAGCAATACTACTAAATGTCCAAATTAGCCCAAATACACCAAATAATAAAAACTCAATGTTAAATACTATTAATTTAATCACTCTGAGTTCGTCAGTCTACTCTAATTATTTAATCAAATAATTGCTCAGAGTACTCCGGAACCCAGTTGATCATAATAATATTCACCAGAGCGTTTATAAATTTACGGGGTATTACATTCGCCACCACTACCTTATTGAACGTTGATTGGGGAGCCATCTCCAGACTTGTCTTTGACAATTTTTTCTGCAGATGGCATCTCTGTGTCTCCTTCGACATCAACTAAGGCTCCTTCCCTTGATGGGATTTTGTCATGATCAAAATTGTTGGTTTGGTAAAGCTCAGTTGTGACCTTGGGCGGTGATTTCTTTTGATGTTCATAGGTCAGCTGACTCACTTCATCTACGGATTATTTGGTGGAATCCTTAGGAGAAGTTTGGTGTTGGGTGGAAGGACTTGTTGGATGGTAAGAAGGATCACTGCTGGTGGTAGGAAGGATTTGTTGAACAAGGGTGTTGCGGTGAGAATCAGATATTAAGCTATTAATTAACTTCATCACACATCTTTGAAATTCGCCACCGAGCTTTGATTTATCCAAAGGAAAGTGTAAAGATCTAAGAAAAACCCTAAGTGCACTATGTAAAGACACAACTAAGAGATCTAAGGTTCGGGGTTGGTTATACCTATGGAAGGTGTTAGCATCCTAAGTATCTTTAGTACTCTACAGGAACCTCTTGTTTGAATTTTGTGTTATGTTACGTTTGCTTGCTAAGGAAATCAGCTAAGGGAAAAGGTAAAGACCTATGGTAAAGACCAAAGTGCTACAGGTAAAGACCTAGGAGTGTATACACTAAGTATGCTCGCTAAGACGTCGCATCTTGTGCCTACGTATCCTAATAAGGATGGAATCAGAGCATTCATAGTTCACCTCAATGTGGGTGAGGAACTCTTGACTATGGTCAAGGTTCCAGAGGGAATGAGTATTCATGGTCATGATACTCACATGGAGTTAAAGAACTCTCTAAGTCTAGTGTAAGGAAAAATGGCTCGACAAGATATCGCATCTTATGCCTACGTATCCTGATTAGCAATTAGGAATCAGAGCCTCCGTAGTTCGCCTAGCTACGGGACGAGGAACTCTTGATAATGATCAAGGTTCTAAGGGGGAATCAGCATTCATGATCATGATACTCGCATAGAGTTAAAGAACTCACTAAGTCTAAGTTGAAAAACTAACTAAAGGGTTGACTTTGAACAAAGTCAAAGAGGGAAGTGAGTACTCATCATGATGGTACCCACATAGAGTTCAAAAACTCTAAACCTAACTCTAAGTTGTTAAAACAAAATGGCTCTAATAAGGCCAAAGGGGAGATGATCCTAAAAAGGTCACAAAGTGAAGAGGGAAAAGGTCAACTCTAACTTAGAAAATGCCTTATAAGTCAACAGGGTAACTTTCTTTTCGAATTAGGCATAGGTAATTACCAAACGAAATAGGCCGCAAAATCATGACAGAGATAAGAAAGACATTAACAAGATTTCATCAAGAAATATTTACAAATCTCATCAAGGAGAGAAGTCACAAGTTAGGGGTTATGAAAATTAACGAAAATTAAAACTGACAAGACCAAAAACAAGTCCTAGATATCTACATCCTAAACATGATTTTAAAATTAAAAGATTAATTCAAAAAGAAAATATTTTTGAGTTTTTAAATAAACTAAATAGAAATATATTCCTAAAATAAGTACAAATAAGTTAATTAAAACTAAAAAATTTACAAAATAATTATAGCTAATTAACATAAACATTATAGATGTAATTAAAAAATTAATCAACATAAACATATTTAACAAAAAGCTTTTACTAAAATAAAAAAGACCTATTCTTATTGCTTCAAAAACTGATTTTTAAAAAAAAAAACACAAAAAGCCTGCGGGCTGAGCCTATTAGTATCAAAATATAGAAAAAGAAATAATAAAATAAAAAAGACATGGGCCCTAAAGCCCGGTACACTAAGCTAAGAGAAATGTTAATATAAGGAAAAACCTAAGTCAACACAATGTCTCAGCTCCTCCTCAAAACTTCATCAGCCTTCCCTTTGTTTTTCTTCTCCCTAGCCTAGGCTTCTTCTCCGTCTTCTTCCTTTTCGAAACCGCGACGGATCCTCCTTCCTTTTTCTTCCTCACTTTCGTCTAAATTCTCTCCGTGCAAAGCTTCTTCCACGTTTCATCCTAACAAACTCAGTGAAACCTAAAAAAAAAAAGGAACGATGGTTTTACATTTCAAACGAGAATCAGAACACGATTATATAAACAACCTAAATTGTTCCAAGTTAACTTTCACTGTCAATTTGTTTCTGAATCCTTCTCAGCGTGCTTTGTTTTTCTCCATGAAATTCTCCCCTCTTCCTCTTTTGATCTCAGTTCTCTTTTCTCGCGAGGCTTCTCTCATCTCATAATCTCATGCGACAGCTTGGGGAATTGGGGGATGTGTTTTGTTTACATGATGGATTTTTACAAAATGAGGGTCGTGTTACATCACATTTGGCTTGTTGAATGAAGGTTCAGAAGTTGTTTTATTGGTGGGGAAGAGTGGTAAAGAGGTTGATTTTTGAGTGATGGATCCGCATAAGTTTTATTGTATTAAAGGATATGTAGCAGAGGTTTTTGATGGAAAAGGGTTCGTGGTTTTATGAGATGAGTAGTGTTACGTGAAAAGTTTATTTTATGGAAAGTGGATTTATCATGTGAGGGGGGTTTTGGAGAAACGAAAGTTTTCTTTTGGTGCTTGGTTAATGTCTTGTATTCTTGTATGGTTACTTTCAATGCAGGATGTGGCAGGCTTCGATGCAGGAATTGTGAAATGTTACTGTGTGAAACATCCCTTTCAAATGTAGGATTTTTTGTTGATATTTGGAGTGTAATGTTGAGCATTGTGTAACAGGGTATGGTGTTGTCAAAGCTGTTGTTTTCGCAGGTGTAGGCACAAGGTCTGGGTCGCAGGATTTTGGCCCTTGGTTATGGAGGCAGCATGTTAGTTGTACGTTGTGGAAATTTGGACTTGTAACAGCAGAAAATTGGGACTTGTAATAATGGAATGAAATAATAAATAAATAATATATAATAAATAATAAAATAAATAATAGTAAATAATAATAATAAGTAAGATAATAAAAATAATAAGAATGGAATAATAATGAAGTAATAAAAATAATAATTAAAAATAATAATAATGAAATAATAAGTAACGAGAATAATAATAATAATAATAAATAATAAAAATAATAAAAATGATAACGATAATAATAATAAAAATGATGAAACAATAATAATAAGTAAATGAAAATATTAGTAATAATAAAAATAGAAATAAATAACTAAAAATAAAATATATTAAGATAAAGAAGAAATAAATTTTAAATAAAATTAGTGATTTAAAAGTAATAAAAAAACAAAATTCTAAATTAAAAGAGAAAAAAATTCTAAAACTCATAAAACAATTGAATAAAAATAAAGGAATAGGTGACAAAAATTAGACGAAAAATGCATGACTATGATCGATGGACTATATGACTGTAAATGCACAAGACAGATGACCTAAGACGATATGACAATGATCAGAGGATCTTAGGGTAAAATTTGGGGTATGACAGTTGCCCCTATTTAAATATCTTCACCGGATGACATGAGCGATGATAATCCTCGTGAAATCATGGTGAAAGATATTTAAATATAGATAACCGAAAATTTTGCCCTTAGATACACTGATATGCAATGTTATGGACAAAACTAATCTAAACTATAATGCGGACATGCCATGAACTCTAGCATGATGAATATGATGTAATGTTGAACGCAGAATGCAGACGGACACGAAAGCAAATAGGGGTAGAGTTAACACAATGAGTAACACTCACTGGGGATGACAACAACGCTGGGGAAGCTGAAACAAATCGGAGGAATCTAAAATGGTCGTGCAACTGATTCAAATATGACTGGCTGACATTTTAGAAGGGAAAGATCCGCACTGGAGGTAAAATTTAGACAAGTGATCTCCACTGGGGAAAGATCCAGGGAGATAAACAGCAGGTTCATATATGACTGGATGACTTTGGGGACCGCATGAGTCAAACAAACTCTTTATTGGGGATGAAACCAGAAAGAAGTATGATCTCCATCAGGGATTAACTTGAACCAAAGGGATAGACATCCCACAAATAGATTTTCTGGGGATTTCTTATATTGAAGAGTTCAAACGGGATCTTCAAGAAAAACTAGAAAATACAGAGAAAAACACAAACTCTGCATGTGCCAAACAGATTGGACTTCAACCAGGAACACAGATAATAATCGGCTCTGATAGATCCAAATGATGGTAGACACATGGACTTTCAAGAGGATATTGGTAATGACCAAATTTTGGTGGAGATAAGATTATAAGAGGCCAATAATGATTGGACATAGAAAAACACACCAGTAATTACTAGACTTAGGGTACCAATAATGGCCAGACTCTCAACAAATGCTAGTAATCACTGGACTCTACAATACCGATAATGATCGGTCTTTGAAACAATTCCAGTAAACACTGGGCTTAAGGTACCAATAACGATTGGTCTGAAACAATGCCAGTAATCACTGGACTTTGCAACATCAATAATGATTGATTTTTGAAGCGATGCCAGTAAACACTGGACTTAGAGTACCAATAATGATTGGATAAAAAACGTGCCAGTAATCACTGGACTTATACAACACCAACAATGATAGGTCATCAGGTTCAAATGTGTCTGGATGACATCTTAGAACCAAAAGATCCTAAATGAAGGTTGAACCGGAAAGACGGTCTCCACTGGGTAATATCCAGAGTAGTGGATCAACAAGTTCAAGTATGACTGGCTGACACTCTAGGACGAAAAAGAAACCTTATAGGAAGTAGAACCAAAAGATGGGCTCCAACAGAGGTATCTAGAATGATTGATCATCAAGTTCAAATATGACCGGATGACATTCTAGAACAAAAAGATCCCCCATGAAGGTAGAACCAGAAATACGATCTCCACTGGGGAAAGAAAAGCTTCACAAACGAGTGGCACTGTCAAAAGATTAACAGAAAGATACATAAACTTGAGAGTCACCACTTAAAGGGTTAATGGTAGGGTAGTAAATCACCAGACATTATCATCATCAATGGGTTGATGGATACGATCCAATTCAGGAAATATTCACTAAAGAGTGGCATCATCAAAGGATTGATGGAAGGAAAACCAACTGACATACTCAAAGGGTTGAAAATACTTCATCGAAGAGACACCTCATGAAAGAATTGACGGGAAGATACATGTCCGGAGGAACACTGCTTCAAAATATTGACGAAAAGACCAACCAATTCACTAAAGAGTGACATCGTCAAGGGGTTGACGGGGAGATACTGTCGCAAATGGTGACATCATCAAGGAGTTGACAGGAATGAAAACCAATTCACTAAATAGTGACATCATCAAAGGGTTGACGGAGAAAAGACCTCGAGTAAGAAACTCATCTAGGGGTTGATGAAACGAAAATTGACATCGTCAAAGTGTTGACGGAATGAAGAAACACTTCACTAAAGAGTGACATCGTCAAAGGGTTGACGGAAATAAAACACTTCACTAAAGAGTGACATCGTCAAAGGGTTGATGGGAAGAAACCATTCACCAAACAGGTACCATTGTCAAAGGATTGATAGATACGAGCCAAATCTAAAAATATTCACTAAAGAGTGGCATTATCAAAGGATTGATGGAGCAAAAATTGACATCATCAAAGGGTTGACGGAGAGATGAAACACTTCACCAAAGAGTGACATCGTCAAAGGGTTGACGGGGAGATACTGACATAAATGATGACATCGTCAAAGAGTTGATGGAAATGAAACATTTCACTAAAGAGTGACGTCGTCAAAGAGTTGACGGAAAGAAATACCTCAAGTCAGAATTTCATCAAGGGGTTGATGGAAAAAGGTGTATTTGAAAGTTGTCGTCAAAAAAGGTTGGCAGTAATGACTGATCAAGGGTAACAACAAATAGTAATCACAAAAGGTTGAATAACACCAAGGACGGATAAGCTTCTCAGGAGAGACTACCACTTATCGCCATAGAAAACAAGCTCCTCAAAGAGATTACCACTTGTTACAGAAAGAATTTAGGTAAACGCCAAAGACAGATAAGCTTCTCGGGAGAGATTTCCACTTATCATTGCAAAATACCAATGGCCAAAACAAGCTTCTCAAGGAGACTGCCACTTGTTGAGTATAAATTCCAAGGAGATATTGTTATGACAACACTACTGGTGAAAAGGTTTTATCTTCAAAGAGGATCTGTAAAAGACTCTTCCTGCGAGACACAGTGCAGAATAAATGCACGTTTAAATTGGCCTCAAAAACAACACCTGCCAGGGACCAAAGTTCAATCTAGGAACAAGCTAGAAAGAAACGGTCAAACAAGACTCCAACCATTGAGGAATAAACTCAAATGGGATTTATCTTATCCAAATGTGGAAAAGATAACTGAACCAACCATCATCCACGAGAATCGATCTCTGTGGGGAATTTCAGAAAGGAAGGGCACTTTATGCCTAAGGGCTGACAACTATATTGGAGAGAAACTACAAACCCAATCACTTGGGGAATAAACGTCAAAGTGACCAAAACAGGTAAACATCAGAAAAGGTAGCAAAAAAGCTAAGATGCTATGCATATGTATAAATTCATGTATGCCATGTTTATGCTTATGTTTATGCTGACAAAACAGACAAGAAGAAGCACACTGGAGATGAAATAAAAATCTCGACAAGGATAGCCAGCCAACCTCACCGGATTGGACCATCATTAGGGATGAATAAGTAGAATCAGCAACTCTACTTCAAGGTTATGACCTTCTCTGGGGATAAGAGAGAAAACTCCATTCGAGGTATAACATCATCACTTCACTAGGATTGCCATTATGAGCTTGATTTCCTTGTTGGAAGAGGTAGATCCATGGGGAATTGCCAAGATTAACTGAAGTAACAACTTACTGGGGAGCTGGCAAGGGATATCGCAAGAACTAAGTAGTTCTACACTCTAACTTGCATAATGATCATCACAACGAGCAATGGCTCTTTCCACAAATAATCCTCAAATCTTCTTAGCCCCATATTGCATGGTCTATCAGAAGAAGATACCAAGAGGATTTTACAGAAGAATTAGCATACAAGATGCTTCAATATCTTTAAACTCTTAGAGAGATTCATGAATCTCGACATAACTACCCCACTTTAACTGTATTTGCAAAACAAAGTCCTTAGACTTATCCTTCAGACTGTGGGAGTAACAACTGGGAAACAGACTTGCTCCTGCCGACTGGTTTTAGGAGTCCTTGTCTCGAAAGGAGTTGAGAAATGACTTGCCATAAAGATGACCTCAAGATGACTTGCCCCAATATTTTGAAGTTGAAGAGTTCTGCCCCTGACTCAATATCTCTTGGGATGGTTGATTAACAAATCCTTCAAGTTGGTTGCCCCAGGCTAAGTTTCCTTTACCAAGTCAAATTCCCTAGCTGGCTGCCTTCGTTGGGATTTCTTTGATATTGAGTTGTCTCGCAAACAATATTGTTCATTAAAAATTGGCAATTCCAATGCAACATTCATGCAAGCTTTGGAAAACAAAGTTTATTGATAAAACACACAGTGGAGTGATTAAATAATCAAAGTGAAGTGGATCTAGTCATTTACGGAATGACAGATGAAGTGATCAACACAAAAAATTAGCAAAGATCATTAGGAGTAAGGTTATCCAACCTTGTTGTAGTATGCTTTCAAAACAACGTTACCTCAATTAGGTCTTTTAAGGGTTGTAACTTGGCTTGGTCACGGTTCATGAAACAAAGGATAAAGGCTCAAAGTTTGTTTGTCCCCACCCAATCTTCGTGATGAACTTTAATCCTACGCTCAGTTAACTCAGGCTATACATTCAGGTTCCTATAGGCTAGGAATTGAACTGATGATAGTTAGTGTTGGTTCAAAAACCTAAGGCTATTACTACTCCCCTTACAACATTTGGTTGTCCTTTGCTATTGAGGATTTTTAAAGTGAAGGCTTTAAACAATTCCTCTTTTATTATCCCTAACTTTTGCCTGAACTGCTCCTTTTGGATTTACAGTCAGCGAGATGCCCCTGTTTTTTTGCCTGAGTCTCCTTAATAGGTTTTGACTTAGCGGGCTTTTTATTTTTTCTTTCATTTTCCCATTTTGAGAAAGAAGGTGACTACCTGGTTTAATGGTTATGGTGAACCATCATTGGCCTTTAGGCTCAGAAAATACATTCAACACTTGCTTGTTGTATGAGAAGGAAAACCTGTGAGCATAACCTTTATATGAAAGGTGTCTTGTATGCACATATCGCCAAGTCAACTGAGAACTATCCACCCCAAGGTTGAGATTGCGGGTTTTTTTGTAAGGAAAGAAAACTCCTACTTCTAAGCTTGAAGGGGTTAGCAAGGGATTATCTTCCTTATTTCCCCAGTGTTTGGGAATTAAAACAATGCCTTACATCATCAGCGAGGTTTAATTGGCAGCATACCACAACAATTATGGATATAAGGTTTTCGTCATCCTCCCCAATCTTTGCTTAAACAACAGTTTGATAAAGATACGGATGGAAAAAAGCTTTTTGTTGTTTTTTATTTTATTTTATGACAATAAAAGAAAGAGAATGAGTGAATACGAATGGACTTAATCAAAAGATGCATAAACATTTCATCAATCTTGCTAACTTGAAAAAAAAAACATCGTACAAGCCAATACAAATTCAACATGCAAAGAAAATACAACAGAAATGCTAAAACAACCAAAAGATATCCAACTTCGGAGAACTGGACTTTCCTTTCTTGACTTGCCAACTGAGATAATCATCTTCAGAGTTAATTGTCGAGATCAGTCTGAGAATCATCTTCACATCTACTCTTGGCCATTTCTTCCATCTCGGAGTCTGATGAACCCGCCGGATTAGGTGAAGGTTTGCTAATTTGAATGCCTTGAGGTGTGAATGAGAACATCTCGGAGTCAAGCAGAGTCTGAACCTTGCTCCTGAGCACCTTAAAGTCTTCAGTTGAATGCCCCTGTGCCCCAGCATGGTAGTCACATCGGGCGTTGGCATCAAAGCCTGATGGGTATGGAGGGATCACTGGATCTATCTCCTTTGGCACTACCAATCCACCTTTGATAATATTGCCCCTGTAGAGAGAATGGTGTCTGATATGGAGACCTAAAAGATTGCTGACTCTGAACACTTCAGTTGCATGAGCGCTGTGGTATTGGTGATTCCCAAGTGGAATTACTTTCTTTCTCCCATTCTTCTTGAGAACTGACAACTGATTCACTCTCACTAGCTGGGATGTTCGAGGTGCCTTGGATTTTTCCGTTCTTGAGACCGCTCTCGATGCGCTCTCCAACTATTACCAAGTCAGAAAAGTTTGATGTCACAATGCTAAACAGTTTTTCTCGGTACGGGCCTTGCAAAGTATCCACAAACCAGTCAACCAATTCCTTATCCAATAGTGGTGGTTGGACACGAGCAGCTACTTCTCTCCACCTCTGAGCATACTTTCTGAAGGATTCATTGTCCTCTTGAGATAAGTCTAGCAAATGCAGACGGCTGGGAGCCAGGTCAAGATTATAGTTGTACTGCTTCACAAAGGCATTAGCTAGGTCTGACCATGATTGGATGTTGCGACTCTCTAGCTGCATGTACCAATTTAGTGATGCTCCACTCAGACTGTCTTGGAAACAGTGGATCATGAGCTTGTCATTACGGACATGTGAGGTCATTCTTCTGTAAAACATCATCAAATGCTGCTTCGGATAACTATCCCCTTTGTACTTCTCAAACTTCGATGTCTTGAACTTAGGTGGTATCACAAGGTTGGGTACCAAACATATGTTTAAAGCATTCAGATCATCAGTGTCACGCCTTTTAATGGCATCAAGCCTTTCTTCCAAGGCACGACATTTTTCCATAATCTCAATGTCTCTTGGATCCTTGATTTTCATCACAGGGACTACCTCTTGGGAATCTGGCTCAGAGAATGCAAAACTACAGTATTCCAGGGCATCAACAAAAGAGGAATGTTCATCTCAGACAATGGCACGTTCTTGTATAACCTGGTTCTCAACAGGAATCTGCACAGGTTGAGCTTGGGCAACATTGGTCACAGAAGTCCTTTGAATGTTTTCATCTCTCTTTGCCAAGGCTATCATAGCTTCCACAATCTGATCCAACTGATCTTTCAACAATTCAAAATCCGCTCTTGTCACAAACTGACTCTGCTCTCCTGAGTTCATGATCCTCCAAAATCTACTTCAAGTCCAATGCTGGCTTTGGGAAGTCAACGACTGGGTTACAGGCAGAGGGTGGATGAGACTCAAGGCTGAGAAATGCAAATGAAAATGTGAATGTGATGACATGCGCATGTGATGCAAATGCAAGCCAAATGGTTTCAAGGAACTCAAGAGCAAGTTGCAAACATTTTTGGAAAAACTGAAAAGTTTAACTTCGAAATCCAAGCTCTATTGATTTTTTGCAAAGGAATGAACAATTGAATTCCTTGAAACTAAGTGGCTATTCATGAATGTATGAATGGTATGGATGAATGTATGCACAAACACACATATACAGATATTCACAAATATGCACATATATACAGGCAAACAAAATGAGGGCCTAGGTCTGAGGATCACGAGCATGGAGCCATGGTTTACCCATCCCAACAGGTATGTACTATGGGTTTTATCATCTATAGAACAGGGTTTTAAAAGTTCCTAGAGTTTATAACCTATCTTTCGGATACTATCGATTTCCCAAATGACTCGGTAGTCAATAATATTCTCAAGAGAGTCTCGTCCGAGTGTAGTATCGCATATCAACCATTTTGGGAATCGACTCCCTCACAGCCATCGCACTACCTCCTAAAAGGACAAGTGGGGTTAAAGGTGACTAATGGTCATTAGTGTCATGGGCTCCTAGGTCGAGAGTAGTAACATTTTCACGAATAGACTCATTCAACATGACTAACTCTCAAGAGGGCCTCAACTAAGTGGTGGTTTCTTAATTCGACTTTTTCGGGAATCGACTCCCTCCAAGTCTCCTTGAATGTACCACCTTCCTATCATAGGTGAACTCCAGTCCGGGTATAGGACATCCTCACCACTCAAAGTAGCAACCCTGCATACAGAAAACCCAAGCACAGACAAATATATACAGATATACAGATATACAGACAAGCAAACATATAAAATAACACAAATATAGACAAGGTGGACTTAACCCTCTGAACTTTTACAATTCTATCCCCTGTGAAGTCGCCATTTTAGTTGTGGTGAGAATCGGATATCAAGCTATTAATTAAATTGAATCACACATCTTTGAAATTCACCACCGAGCTTTGATTTATCCAAACGAAAGGGTAAAGATCAAAGAAAAACCCTAAGTGCGCTACGTAAAGACACAACTAAGAGATCTAAGGTTTGGGGGTTGGTTATACCTAGGGAAGGTGTTAGCATCCTAAGTATCTATAGTACTCTACAGGAACCTCTTGTTTGAATTTTGTGTTATGTTACGTTTGCCTGCTAAGGAAATCTGCTAAGGGAAAAGGTAAAGACCTATGGTAAAGACCAAAGTGCTAAAGGTAAAGACCTAGGGGTGTATACACTAAGTATGCTCGCCAAGACGTCGCATCTCGTGCCTACGTATCCTAATAAGGATGGAGTCAGAGCATTCGCAGTTCACCTCAACGTGGGTGAGGAACTCTTGACTATGGTCAAGATTCCAGAGGGAATGAGTATTCATGATCATGAAACTCGCATGGAGTTAAAGAACTCTCTAAGTCTAGTGTAAGGCAAAATGGCTCGACAAGATATCACATCTTATGCCTACGTATCCTGATTAGGAATGAGGAATCAGAGCCTCCGTAGTTTTCCTAGCTACGGGACGAGGAACTCTTGATAATGATCAAGGTTCCAAGGGGGAATGAGCATTCATGATCATGATACTCGCACAGAGGTAAAGAACTCTCTAAGTCTAAGTTGAAAAACTAACTAAAGGGTTGACTTTGAACAAAGTCAAAGGGGGAAGTGAGTACTCATCATGATGGTACCCATATAGAGTTCAAAAACTCTAAACCTAACTCTAAGTTGATAAAACAAAATGGCTCTAATAAGGCCAAATGGGAGATGATCCTAAAAAGGTCACAAAGTGAAGAGGGAAAAGGTCAACACTAACTTAGAAAATGACTTATAAGTCAACATGGTAACTTTCCTTTGGAATTAGGCATAGATAATTACCAAACGAAATAGGCCTCCAAATCATGACAGAGATAAGAAAGACATTAACAAGATTTCATCAAGAAATATTTACAAATCTCATCAAGGAGAGAAGTCACAAGTTAGGGGTTATGAAAATTAACGAAAATTAAAACTGACAAGACCAAAAACAAGTCCTAGATATCTACATCCTAAACATGACTTTAACATTAAAAGATTAATCCAAAAAGAAAATATTTTGAGTTTTTAAATAAACTAAATAGAAATATATTCCTAAAATAAGTACAAATAAGTTAATTAAAACTAAAAAATTTACAAAATAATTGTAGCTAATTAACATAAACATTATAGATGTAATTAAAAAATTAATCAACATAAACATATTTAACAAAAAGTTTTTACTAAAATAAAAAAAAACCTATTCTTATTGCTTCAAAAACTGATTTTAAAAAAACACAGAAAAAGCATGCGGGCTGAGCCCATTAGTATAAAAATATAGAAAAAGAAATAACAAAATGAAAAACACATGGGCCCTAAAGCCCGATACACTAAGCTAAGAGAAGTGTTAACAGAAGGAAAAAACCTACGTCAACATAATGTCTCAGCTCCTCCTCAAATCTTTATCAGCCTTCCCCTTTGTTTTTCTTCTCCCTCACCTAGGCTTCTTCTCCGTCTTCTTCAATTCCGAAACCGCGGCGGGTCGTCCTTCCTTTTTCTTCCTCACTTTTGTCTAAATTCTCTCTGTGCAAAGCTCCTTCCACGTTTCATCCTAACAAACTCAGTGAAACCTAAAAAGAAAAAGGAACGATGGTTTTACATTTCAAACAAGAATCAGAACACAATTATATGAACAACCTAAAACGTTCCAAGTTGACTTTCACTCTCAATTTGTTTCTGAATTCTTCTCAACGTGTTTTGCTTTTCTCCATGAAATTCTTCCCTCTTCATCATTCGATCTCAGGTCTCTTTTCTCACGAGGCTTCTCTCCTCTCAGAATCTCACGCGGTGGCTTGGGGAATTGGGGGATGTGTTTTGTTTACATGATGGATTTTTACAATATGAGGGTCATGTTACATCACCTTTGGGTTGTTGATTGAATGTTCAGAAGTTGTTTTTTTGGTGGGGAAGAGTGGTAAAGAGGTTGATTTTTTAGTGATGGATCCACAGAAGTTTTGTTGTATTGAAGGATATGTAGCAGAGGGTTTTGATGGAAAAGGGTTCGTGGTTTTATGAGATGAGTAGTGTTATGTGAGAAGTTTCTTTTGTGGCAAGTGATTTATCATGTGAGGGGGGTCTTGGAGAAACGAAAGTTATCTTTTGGTGCTTGGTTAATATCTTGTATTCTTGTATGGTTACTTTCAATGCAGTATGTGGCAGGTTTTGATGCAGGAATTGTGAAATGTTACTGTGTGAAACATCTCTTTCAAATGTAGGATTTGTTGTTGATATTTGGAGTGTAATGTTGAGCATTGTGTAGCAGGGTATGGTGTTGTTAAAGCTGTTGTTTTCGCAGGTGTGGGCATAAGGTCCGGGTCGCAGGATTTTGGCCCTTGGTTATGGAGGCAGCAGGCTAATTGTACGTTGTGGAAATTTGGATTTGTAACAACAGAAAATTAGGACTTGTAATAATGGAATGAAATAATAAATAAATAATAAATAATAAATAATAAAATAAATAATAGTAAATAATAATAATAAATAAGATAATAAAAATAATAAGAATGGAATAATAATGAAGTAATAGAAATAATAATTAAAAAATAATAATAATGAAATAATAAATAACGAGAATAATAATAATAATAAATAATAAAAAAAATAATAGTGAAAATGATAACGATAATAATAATAAAAAGGATGAAATAATAATAAGTAAATGAAAATAATAGTAATAATAAAAATAGAAATAAATAACTAAAAATAAAATATATTAAGAAAAAGAAGAAATAAATTTTAAATCAAATTAGTGACTTAAAAGTAATAAAAAATCAAAATTCTAAATTAAAAGAGAAAAAATTTCTAAAACTCATAAAACAATTGAATAAAAATAAAGGAATAGGTGACAAAGATTAGACGAAAAATGCATGACTATGATCGATGGACTACATGACTGCAAATGCACAAGACAAATGACCTAAGATGATATGACAATGATCAGAGGATCTAAGGGTAAAATTTAGGGTATGACAAAGGGGTTGCCCTTTGTCATCTTTAGCACCCTAAGAAGAAGAAATCAAGAGAAAAGATCAGAAGCAAGTGAGTCGAAGATAATTACTAAATCTAAAGACAAAGAAGAGATTTATGTACCTCAGGGCCCTCAGCCCCAGGGCTGGAGTTGTCACTCTCCACTTGATCTGGATTCGTCTTACCAGTTTGTTTTTTAGTGTTGGGAGTGGCATCAGGCTTGACCACCTTTGGAGTGGAAGGTTTCTTCACAGGAGCTTTAGTTGTTTTTTGTTGGGGGTAAAAAACCGGCATCAGTGATTTTTGTCTGTTTCTTCTTTTTCTTGGGTTGTTTGGAGTGGTCTGGAGAAAGATCCCCATCATCCGATTCAACTATGTAAACCTCAGGTTCCTTTTGCTTTCTCTTTTTTGGTGTCGGAGGTGGTCTTCAACTTCCCTGCAAAAAATAATACACTTCAGGTGTTAGAATGGGAAGGAAATATATGAAAAGAACAATAATCACAAAGTTTACCTTTGTTGTTGTTTTCTTGGTGTTTTCTTCGCCTTCTTCTTTGATGGCTTCCTTCTCAGCAGGAGTAGGTTTCTTGGCTAGAATTCTTACAGCTGCAAAGAAAATTAATGCAATTAGCATAAGCCAAGTACACAACATAAATAAAGAAAAATGGATAACAGAAGTAGTGTCGAAGAACCTCCCATTCCACACCTTCATATATTGGAGACTCCACGCGAACATGTTTTATGCCAATATGAAGGTGGCCTATGAAAGTGTCTAGAGTATACTTAGTCGGAACCACTCGCTTAGCACGTTTTTGTGATTCCTGTCGAAGGATTTTCACAAAATCCCTACAGACGAACCAGTCTGGAAATGGAGGGCTAAAGGCCACACCAAAATCAGCACTTAGCAGTCGAGGGAATTTTGGAGGATATAAATTAAAAGCTAACTCGTAACATTGATCAGGTCTAACGTACGAAGGAAGTTTTAAGTCCTTTAATTTCTTTGTAAACTTTTCTTTTAAAGTGACTGTTGCTTCGCTAATGGTTCGACTAAGATCATTTGGCCTGTAAGCAGTTTCAAACTACTTCTGCAATGCTTGGATCTCTTTGATATGTGTCGAAGTATCTTTTTTCATTTTTTCCTGCACAAGGGCAAATGCACGAGGTAGATGAAGGTTGAAGGAAGCTACATCAAAAAATTCTTCAGTATAGTATTCTCTCCACCAAGTGCCGAACTCTTTTGTGCAAAGAAAAGATAGTTTGAAAGCCACATGGTTGAATTCTGTAAGGTTAGTGTATTTGGCCAACAATTTGGTACATTCTGCCTCAATGTGGATCATGTTGTAGTGAATCAAGGAACCTTTTTTGGGGAAGAGTGGTTTTGGTTTGATTTGGATGAGGCCAAACTGTCGAGCAACGAGGTTTGGTTGGTAACTAGCGAGAGTAAATCTAAGTTTTGAGGGATTGAGTCTTGAAGCCAGCAATCTTGGTGTAAGAAAAGATTCCCATATATCTAGAGATTCTGCTTCTTATTTTTTTGACTCAGGAGTAAATTTTTTGGTGAACCATTCAGGGCCTACCTTCCTATCTGCAAAAGGGGCCATGTTGGGCGAGAAATTGTAGCGTTTTGCAAACATCATCACATAGTTGAAGGTTTAGTCCTTCGTTGCTGGGAGTTAACAAAGCAAGCATCGTACCTTCGACCCTCATGTTCTTCACTTTGACGGATTATGCGTTGATAGGATTACGAACAGAGAGAGATGCTTCAAATGTGGCATTTAGCCATAGTTGTAACAGCCAAAAGGGTCCAGAAAGAAGTAGGTTTCCTCTCGACTTGATTGTTTTTAGCATTGTAATGATTTCCCCAAGGGATTCATAAAGATTGGTTAGAATTATTTCACTAAGACAGATATCATGTCCAACGTGTAATTGATTGGCCATTGTTAAGTATCTCTTTGCCACCTGAAGGGACCTTGAACAAAAAACGCAGCGGGAAAGCCAAAGAGCCAGAAATGCAACATGTTCTTGATCAGAAACTTCGTCAGTTTCTTTATCGTGGTAGTAAGCTATATAAGTGGTGAAAGCCGCCTTGGTAGTCATCAACTAAGAGGTTAGGATCATAATCTACTCCAATAAGTTTGAGGCTTGTGATGGCAGCAACGTCGAACAAGGTGGGAGTCACCATTCCACAAGGGAGTTGGAAGTTTTTGTGAGTACTATCCCAAAAATATAGGAAGCAATTAGCATGGATGGGCAATAACTGGGACCCACCTTCGACAACTGAATCATGTCGAAGATGCCCATGTCTCTCCAGACTTGGGATTTTACTTTCTCTACTTTTTCTAACCAAGCGAGATAATCAGAGGGGTCTTTAAATAAGGGGCATGACCTAAATACCCTAAAACTATTATTCATATACTCTAAGTTAATTGGGTCTCTAGAAGCTATAGTCGAAGGAGAACCTTGACCATCAACCTTTGCTTTCTCATCAGCCTTAAGCTCTTCACTAGTCCTAGGTTTTTGACCATTGGCTATGGGTTTACAACAATGGTAAGCAGGGAAGAATTCCTTAATTTTAGCAGGATCAGTAGCAAGGTTAGAAAGAGGACCTAACATAGCGTTTTCCTTACTAGAAACAAGGATGGGAATAAGTACCTGTTATTGGTAGATCCTGCGCTTCTCTTCCTCAAGAGGTGGCTCAGGGATTGTATTGTTGGTTGCCTACCACATTGGGACCCAGCATCTTGTGGATTAGAGCAAGCTCTTTAGATCTCTTAGGCTCTTTAGTATTCTTGCTTGTCTCTTTAGAAATCTTGGTTGAAGAAGCCATTGATGGAATGAGTTTGCAGAAAGAAGATTTGAAAAAAGTACGCTTAAGGGAGTTCAGAGAGCGAAAAGAGTGAAAATGGTAGTTTCCATTATTTTATAGATGGATAAAGTGGAAATGGTTACTGTGCACATTAATGGTGACAAAAATCGCGGGACGCGTGTCATGCGAGGGTTGTGTGATGAGACGGTAGCAGTTAAAATCTGACCCGCGATCTCCTAGGGACTAGATGTGTGATGATTGAAAAAGATTCACGCATGGGTTTGAGGAGACGTTTTGGAAAAGTCGTCATGATGATAATGACGTCATAGCAGACAAAAGGTTTCTGGCGTCGAATGTAAAACTTCAAAAAATGCCCTTCTCTCCATTCAGTCGAAAATGACATTTGGGGGGGGGGGGGGGGCAATTTGTTGGCTGAGACTTTCGACGCCAAACTTTCGTTTGAGATATTAAGTGAAAATCAAGTTTTCTTGAATTTTACTGATTTCGACAGGAGCTGGTGTGAAGCTTGGTCGAAGTAGTTCTCATGAAGGAGACATGTTTGGACAATACTTAGAAATATTTTCTAAGTATGGAAAGCCACTTCGACAGAGGATGTTTGAAGTCTTCCTCCAACAGAAGATTTAAATTTCAAAATACGAATAAATAACTGTCTTTTGTCCTTATCCGTTTCTCAGGAGAGACGCGTGGAGAGACATGACGAAATGAAGACATGTAGGGCGAAACATGTCAATTTTTGGAGAAATGTCTGTTGAAGACAATTATTTCGACGTGTTATAAATAGGGGTCTTAGTGTTAGGATTTATGTGTGCTCAATTGCTGTACAATACTAAAAAATTTACTCAAAGTATCTAAGTCAAGTGAGAAAAGAGTTATCATTGAGAATGTACGTTTGAAACACCACATTTTATTTCATTTCAATAGAAATTTACTTTCATTTATCAATTGTTCTTTACTGCACTTTTACTTTGAAGTTTTTCTTCATTGCATTTTCTTTATCAACTTTTATAAAGTTTATCTTTTCCAAAACAATCAAAACAATCTTTTATACAAATGAATATTGTCGAAGTATTCTTCAATTTTCTAGAAATATATTGAAACAATAGCTATGTCATTAGGATTCACTAGTTGATCCTGCAAGTAAACCAATTTTTTGAAGGCCAACGGTTGTTTTCTAATTTTCATGGTAAACACTAATGCATGTTGAAAAAAAGAAATAAAAATAATTAAAAGTGCTATAAACCATGATGAATGAGTTCACGTGCCCGAAAATGGAGGAACAATAAGTATTCTACTCTGAGTAATAGGTTAGACTCATTACAAGTGAGATCCCGTTACGTGAAAGGGTGGACTACCTAGTAAAAAGTGATTGAATAAGTAGTGCAAGTAGAATCCCCAAAGTCACACAGAATAAAAAAGCCTATGAATAAATAAGCTAATTAATTCCGTCTTTTGAAATTGAAAGCTAATGTCTTGGACCATACGATAAGGCAATCAAACTAGGATCTAGACTATCTATCTTATACGAAGACTACGGGCGTGACATTTGGCTTCATGAGTTACACACACACACACACACACACACACAATATACATGTGCTAATAATGTAATAGGATGAGTTGTGCTAATAATGTAATAGGATGAGTTGTGCTAATGATTAAAATAAAGTCCACTAAGTAAGGCGTGACTTTTGTGAAATATGCTAATGATGTTAGATTTTTGTACTCATTTGTTTATATCTATTGCATCACCTGAGGACAGGTAAATATTCTAGTTTGAGGGTGGGGTGTATGCATAAAACGAGATATTTCTCATGATGTTGGTGTTGTTAGTTAGTGTCTTTCTGATACTCTTAAGGATCGGTGTCTTGGAAATTATATTTCAAAGTGTCTTGATTTATCTACTATGGAGACTAAGAATATTGCAGAAACTGAAGTGTGTAAAGAACTTTTGTGGATAGAGAAATTCTTGCAAGAATTGGGTGTAAAGCAAGAAAAGTTTGTGTTATTTTGTGATAGTCTAAGTGTAGCTCATCTAGGTAAAAACCCGAGATTTCATTCCAAGTCTAAACACAATGAGATGTGATATCATTTGATACGAGATTCGTCGAGGATGAATACATTTTCACTTGAGAAGATCCATAGTAAAGAAAATGGTTTAAATATGATGACAAAGACTTTGCTTCTGACAAAGAGGATTATATGCTTAAAGATGGCGAGGGTGGTGGTGCACTTTCTTATCATTTGAGTCGTAAGGGTGGGATTTGTAGGGTGAACTCACTCTTACTCCGAAACTTGCCATTTATTCAGAAGAAAAAAAAAACAATTTTATTTTATTTTAGTGGGCCAACCCCACATGTTGCATCCAATAGAGTTTAATCCCTTATTATATAAATAGCACATTAGAAAAAAGGAGAAAGACATCAAGAATAGTTAGTGAAAGCAAATAAGGGTTATGACTGAGAGAGAAAAATATGTAAAATTCATTCTAAATGATAGATGAATCTGTAACAAATTTTCTTGATTTTTATTTCAATTTCAGAATGTTATTTTTATCACTTAACTAAATAAATAGGTTTATATATCTGTTGAGTAGTTTACCTTTTTTGGAGAGTTGTTTTAGTATGCTCACATTAGTAGAAGTGTTGTTTGGTGTATATTTTTCATCTTTATTTTTAATTAGTGAATGTTGTTATTCTCTACTCTTAATAAAATGATTTTTTTGGGAATCTATTATTTATATAGCAGAAGGTTTTATCTTAAAAAGTCTCATGATTTTTATTTTTTTTAAAAATTACATTGCTACTTAATTTTCGATTAGGGTAATGTTAATCTATGCTCAAATAACACGTGTTAAAAGTTAAATTTAGACTTTTTTTTTATTGTGCATTGATTTTACTAAAAATTGATAATTAGTTTTTTTATTATTTTTTTAACACAAACATTTTATATGTAGGTTTTTCTAACATGTACCCTTAAAACAGAAATTATCAGTGTCTTTTATTTGATTATTTTTTGAAGGGTTAAATATGTTTGAAGTCCTCCTAAATATCTCATATTTTATTCATAATCTTTCAAAATATATCTTTAAATAATGGTTTTTCTAAAAATTTTCACCCAGTCTTTCCTACAACTTAGCATCGATTTTTATAATTTAGCGATAAAAGCGACGATTTTAATGACGATTTGTTATTTAGCAATTGAGTTAACGACGATTTTAACAAGAGTGATCAAAGAATGTGGATGTAAAATTTTAGAATGATCATTTTTAAAATAAAATTAAAAAACACTAAAAATAAAATATTAAATATTTATAAGTACCACAAACATATCTAAAATTTTCTCAAATATTACCAACAAATTTTCTCAAATATTACGAACAAATTAAGGAGTCTACCTCAAAGTTATCATATACTTATTCATATTGTTCACCCGTGAACACCTTTAACATGACCTTTCAAATCAGAGGGCAAGATATAATGTGCGATTGTGGCCACGGCATAAATGGAAATGTGGGGTTTGGATGTTGATTTCCACTCTTTTCTCTCAAACCGTATGAGTTGAGAGTTTTATTATCATGTACTACAAGATTTGTGCTATCACATATGTTTTTATATTGAATTGTGTATTATTCTTTTGTACTTTTTATTACTTGTAGGTGAAAATTTAGAAACTAATGATAGACATTTGACAATGCAACCAGCTTCACAAAATTTGATTTTTTTATTTTTTATTTTGGAGATTAATATTTATAAGGGTTTGCGTCCAATTATATTTTTGCAAGACACTCTTGTCGGTTTTATAATATTAGAGAATTTCTTATCCCATTTTATGAAATTTTTTTTATGGAATTTCAAAAATATCTTTTATTTTCTAAAAATACATTTTCAAGGGTTTGCTCTTCTTGAGGTCCTGAGTTCGAGGGAGCCTAGGTCCAACTTTCGGAGGTTACGTGGGGCGTTGCTTACGGGCGCGCTCTCGGGTGGATTAGTCGGTACGAAAGGAAGGATATCACTCTATAAAAAAAAAACACATCTCATACAAATACAATTTATTCGTTTTTTAGTCACGCCTCAGTTTTATGACTAAATTTATTTCGAAAATACATTTTTAAAATAAATTTAATTATAATATCACAAAAACAAATGAGTAATGTACGTTTAAGATACTTCTAAAAATACATCTCTAAAATATAAAAATATTTTTGTATTTTTATATAATACTTTAGTAATATATAGAGTCTATTAGGAAAAACCCTAATATTATAAAGTATCGGTGAACGTCATATATAAGGATGATCAAATTACACAAATAAATTACACTAATAACTATAATACAATTATTATATTTTATTATAATATAATATTACACTAATAAAAAGAGGGATCAAATTACATCAATAAATTATACCAACAAATACACTCTTTTTCAATATTTAATTTGATTTTAATCTAATAGCTATTCAAACCACTTAGTGACTTACAAGATTTTTTTTTTTAAAGATAATCCACTCCCATTTTTGATAATAAATAAAAACATGATTCTTTTTAATATTTTTTAAAAAACATCAAGATTCTTAATTATTTATAAAAAATTTCATTATACTTTTAAAATAATCCCACTTTTTATATAGTTTCTTCTTAATTTTAAAAAAAATCGCACTTTTTATATATTTTATTTAAATTAAATTATATTTTATTCGCCTAATTAAGTAAATAATGAATCATGATTCAAAATATTTCTTAAAAATATCACGATTCTTAATAAAAAAAACTATTTCTTCTTATTTTTATAAAATTTCGTCTTTTTATTTTCTGTAAATTAAATTATATTATATTCACTTAAAATAATAATAAAACTAAATTCACCAGAGTGGGAGAAGACTATATTTATATGGTGATAAATAAAAACGTGATTCATTTTAATATTTAAAAAATTATTCTTACTATTAAAAATAAATGTGGTTTTTAATAAAAAAAAAGTTGTTTCCTCTCAATTTTAAACAAATTTTGCAATTTTTTATTTTTATTTAAGCAATATAATCTTTTATTCACTTAAAATACACTATAAATTTATAAGTTTTTCAATAAGTTACAAAATCGTATTAAAAACACTAAAGATAAAAAAAAATCAAATAATGAGTAATGCTTACATATAATAATTATATTATATATTGTAAATTGAAAGATTATATGCAAAGTGAACTGTTTTATCTATAATTTTGATCTTCATATTTGATCTAATTCATCAAATTAGTCTTTCTATTTTAAATTTAAATAGTTTCGATTCATCTATTTTGTTTTTTAACAGTTTTGATCTTCTCTCATACTTTTGCACTCAAAATGAACGATGTTTTTATTTTTTTAAAGATGTGTTACTTGTGAAACATGACAAATTATCATATATAAACATATTTTTAACATTTATAGATAAATATATAAGTTAAACAACTATTATTTTATCAATTTTTTAAGAAAAAACGTGAAACAGGAACTAAAACTGGTTGAGTTTAAAATAGAGAAACCAAAATTATATTAATTTAAAATAGAGAAAATAATTATATATATATATATATATAATGTTTTTATATTATTTTTAATGTAAAGTATGTATTATTGTTAAAAAGTAAATATTACTAATATAATTAATTTTAAGTCTGTAAACGTAATGACAATTATTATAAAATGTTAAAAATATAAAATTTAAGATTTAAATTTGATTGAAAGTATCAAAATTTATTATGGACACTATTATAACATTTTTATTGATGTAATACGTAATATAGTTTATAATGTGTATAAAATATAAATAAGTAAACAAAATCTATTAAAGTATTGATATGACATAATGGTTTTAAGAGTTCAATAATTAGTAATTGTCTTGTTTAAAAATATATTTAACTATGTGTTATATTCACATATATCCTGTTGTTGGTAATTTTAATTTTGGAGAATTTAATATGAACAATTAACACAAAAATTGATATCAATTGATATCAAATATTACAATACTATGATGGAACTAAACTGTATTGTATATTAGCAATTATTTTGAAGTAACAATTATATATTAAAAATTTGATTCAATTGAACTTCATAAGACATTATTCATTTATGTGTTAAGGTATCATTATTCATTCAACAAATAGGGGTAAACAAAACATGTATATGTTAATATTATGTATATGCATGTTTGGAAAATTAGTGGGGACAAAAGTCTATTGATGTAAACGAACCAAGTAGTTATTAACCTAGAATGAGACTTCTTTCTTAAACCCTTGATTCAAGATTTCCTGCTCAAGTACACAGACAAAAGACTTCAATGCTCAAGCACGCAGGTAAGAGACTTCTTCTACTTTAAACAAATAGTTTAGTAGTAAAGATAACTACTATACTTTGAAACATAATTAGAAGTATAACAGTTGTGCAATAATCACAAAGGTTTTCATAACCTTTCTAACATTTCTAAGGTAAATCCAAGATGAGAAATCTAAAGATCTTATGCTATAACATATACAATAACAACTCAGAGTTATGTCAAGATCTTTCAATGTGTTGTAATGTTGCAACCTGCCTTTAAGTCTTCAGCTTCTTTTTATAGAGGTAGAAAAAGAGTCGTTGAAGGTTTGAACAACAGTAAACTTAGTGAACAAGGATACCAAGAGAGACGTTGGAGAGTTGTATTCGGTCAGAAGTATTGTCCCCTAAATAAAAGCAATGTCCACAACACCTTTTGAGTAACTAGGTATCTACCAAAAGGTAGTACAGACTGAAGAGGTCATATCACCATCCTTGAACCTTGCAAAACCAAACCCTAGTTGACTCTATCCAGAAATATGTCACTTTGACAAGACTACTCACCTTTGGTGCAGAGTACGGATCAGATGCCCACTAGGCCTTCAGGGTCTGAGCTATCACTAGAGGGTGGAACAACATACTAGAGTCTGAACCTTCAGATGCTGATGAACATATTTAGATTCTGATCATTCTGAATCTGAGTAGTATTGCTTCTCCATTTATGCTTTCAACAGGATTAATTAATTCATGGTGTGAGGTTTGTAAGCTTCCCTCTAAGTATTTTAACCTTATTAAATATTTTTGTCTTCTTAAGAGCATTCAACATTAAAAAGTGAGTTTAGACATGTCAGCACATAAGAAGACAAAACTATTTAATAATACAAAGAAGTATATGAGAATGATTAATCCTGGTAAAAACATAGTATGAATAAATTTTTAAAATCTTCCTAATACAGAGAAACAACTAAATATGGTTGAGCTGTTTTCTACGTTTCTCAAGATGTCACACATCATTCAAGAAAATCAACCATCAAAAGCTATCATTGCAAGCATTAAAAGCTCGTATATTTCACCTTCTCATTGTAACGTTCAAGACACTCAACCACCACTATAAAAGCATCCCATCAGAAACAGATTTCTCATCTTTTCATCCAATATTTTTTTATTCAAGAACAATGATTTCTCCAACCAAGAAGGCGATAAGCACCATTCAGGCAAAAGTACCAGCACCACCCTCGCAGCCATCGGTGGAGGAAGCCCAACCAATTGTGCCAGTCATCACACGAGAAACATTACGGGTGAGGAGGCGCAAGACGAATAATAATAATAATAATAATAATAATAAGGAGAAGAAGAAAACAGTGCCCGGAAAGATGTTCTTCTATGACTCCGATGAAGGAAGTGAGGAGAGGGTGCCTGAGTGAGAGGATTTCGATTGTGATAGGGGTTATACTTTAGATTTGGACAAGATTCTGTAATCTTAGAACAATGTAATCTTTCCATTTAATGAATGAGTTTTTACCCTTTTTATTTCAATGAATTTGACTACTGAGTGATTTGATATTTTTGTGAATCCATATACTCATCCAAAAATTCTCAAAAAGATAGTTCACCCAGAAAATAACCACGTAAAATCTATATCACACATTTATCAGAAGACCAATAATAATTTCCAGATAAATATAACTTAAAACATAAGCATACAAGAACAACCACAAGACAGATAAACAAAAAAAAAACATGAATGAACAAGACCACAAAAATGTATATATTGAATAAACACAAAATGAGTTCAGAAGGCAAAGGGTTTTTAAAGCCTAAAAACTAAGGTTTCTTTAATAAATCCAAAATGGCTCTGACATATGCACTCATGATGTCTTGTCTGACATCCATAGACCGCATCCTGTCATCCATTTCCTTCTGTTTGTCACCCATAGCTTGTTGTGATGAAACAACTGAATCCAAGTTCTTCTCCAAAACATTTTGTCTAGAGCATGATGATTCAGAAGTTGCTTCCTTCAGATTCTGAATGACTGATGCAATAGAAGTCTGAATAGATTCCCATTTAGCAGAGTATGCTATTGGGTTGGAAACAAACGACTTCTCAAGGACCTGATTTTGAATATTATCCACTAAGACATTTTTTATTACAAAGAGATTGGTTTGGATAGTTTGTGAGATGGATGGATGATTTGTATGTGAGGGTTCAGGTTTAAAGGATAAGTTTGAATAGACAGGTAGGTGTAGGGATATTTCAGAGTGAAGGAATTCAAAGGGAATTTGTTCAGACTCAACACTAGGATCAGAGATAAACTGAACCAAAGATAGATTCTGAATAAATTGTTCAATTTCTCTTTAAACTTCAAATACAACTTCATCTTGAGATTGACTCTAAACAGGGGTTATTTCTCTTTGAGGGGATGCATGAGGTGATGGTTGAGGTGATGGTATATGAGATGGTTAAGGCGTTCTGTGAGGAGGGGTAATTTCTGGTTGGACAGATGTTGCTTACATGTTCAGGTTTAGAAGCAGAACATGTTTGCGTAAAAGGATGGTCTTTAGGAGAGAATGTTTAGATGGGGACAACAGGGATAAGGTTGATAGTGACAGGTTTAGGGTCAAAGGTTTTTAGATTAAAACTAGCAATCAAACTTGCTTCATCATGTACTAATTCAGAACTTGATGAAGAAGCTTTACCACTAGAAATGTCAATGGGTGGTTCTAACATGATTTTAATGGGTGATGGTTGATCCAACATAGTTTGAAGAGCTTACTGGTTCTGATCTTCCATGGGTTCAGCAATGGGTAAAGAGGGGTGGATATAAGAATGAACAGGTGAAGGAATTGGTGAGGGGGTTGGTGATTTTCTATTAAGGGTGGAGTAATAAAAAATAGTCTTCTGATAATAGATTTAGATTAATATCGGTTCCACCATCCTTCATAACTTCTAAAGTAGTCACAACTTTTGAGACAACTTCTGCAGGAGTATTAGGAGCTTCATACACAATAGACTTTAAACCAGCCATAACCTCTGCAGCTTGAACTTCAACAAATTCCAACCCACCACCCGTAGCAACCTCTTGATTCCCAACATCATTGAATTCCGGAGGCTTCAAAGACTGATCCAACATTACAGATTCCAAAAGTTGAGCGCACTTCAAGCTAGGCCCAATTGACTTCTTTTGAAGAGAGACATTTGCAGTCTTCTTCCTTCTGAATAGGGATGCACCAACATCTTCTTCTTCTTCTTCTTTTTCCTCTTCCAACTCAGCCAATTTTCTCAACCTCTTATTCCTTTAAGGTGTTTCTGATATGACAGAGACAAAAGCAACTTTCTGAGGAGACTTTCCACTCCTAGTCTTGGAGGGCATCAACTCAGTAGATGCTATGACCTCCTCAATTTCCTTCTCAATATACTTTTAATGTACATATTTCTTTTTGGGAGGTTTCTGAACATCTGAAGCCACATGCTTCCTCTTTTTAGAAACCTTAAACACTTCAATGGGCTTGTGAGGAATATCCTTGAGTCTGATTACTTTCCCTTCTAAGAAAGATAATGCAATGAAATTATTGATTACTTCAGGATTATCCAGCTTGGTGATGACAGGATAATCCTCAAGATAATTAGGATTTGTACACCTGGCAGAGAAAGATACCTTTGAAGCCACAACATTTCCTTTCTTTATAATCTTCATATTTCCCAAAACAGAAGCAGACAAAACATTTCCATATGTTTCCTTTAGATCCCCATTGTCAGACAAGTTTTTCAAGGCATCAACTAGACGACCTTAAAAGAACAATTATGACAACAGCCTAGCATAAGGCACATTCATCTTGTGAAGCTTTATGATATCTTTGATTTCTTCACAAAGATGATGGAAAATATAGGCAGACATGTTTATCTTGTTTTCATTCTTCAAGTAGAAAAGGAAATGTTTGTGATCCCAAGAAATCTGATTCGTGCTTTCTTCTCTAGGAATCAGACAACCAATTAAGATTTTAAATAGAAGTCTGAAATCCTTCTTCATGTTCTTGAACTTTCCAAAGTCACAAGAACAAAGATTATTAGCATTCTCAAATAGACTCCACTTGATTCCATTTTCTTCAGGACTATTGTCTTTGGTGCCCACAACAATTCTTCCAGAGATTGGTGCTCTCAAAAGTTTGGCAATAGTCTTTTGAGTGATGATCACATCAACACCTAGCATAACATACCTGATTTCCACTTATGTTATGACCCATAAATCCTTTACAAGATAAGGATATGTTGGTCCATTCAGAATATCAAAGATAGGAGACCATTCCAAAACTCTGAAGTAACTCCACAGATCATGCCCATTCTAGATGAACGAGTCAAAATCAACAATCTATTCTACCAAAAGCTTTAGATCATCTTGATTCATGCATGTTGCGCATTGGATGAGGACTATACTGATGAAGGGATTTTTTAAGGTTCTAAGGTTTGCTTTTTGAAAAGGGTTTTTCAGAGAAAGTTAGAAAAGGCAAATTGTAGGTAGTGAGAAGTGAAGTGTGAGTTTTTGATATACAAAGTGTTTTTAAGTGAAAAAGAATTTCAAACAAAAAAATAACATAAATGCAAAAAGAAACAGATAACAAAAGAAGTAAATGCACATCGCCAAGAATAAAGGAGTTTTTACTTAATAGTTATAATCCATGTGTCAAAATACGTTTCAACTTTATGACACGTAAGATGCAGATGCCAAGGGTAGATACCAGAGAACGTCCACTTGTGTGCATATCAGAAGAAATTAACCTTTTTCATGGTATCAAAAGCTGAAATGCTTCAGAGGCTATATATTCATCAGAAGATGATTCAAAGCTTTCTGATCAAGGTAGCTTCTGAACATCATCAGACTATGATATAGTAAGATTTTAGGCCCAACTGATAGAAGTAAAATTATCACTGTAAAGTGTAATTCTTCTTTCATAAATATGAAGATCTTCTGACAAACATTAGAAAATGTTAGGATTAGAAATTATCTTATAAAAATAGAGATAAGCATACCTCAGAATCAGCAGTATCAGCTTTCGAGATTGTCCAAGGGGAACATTCTTGTTCCAACAATCCTCTTCTGATCAGTCTTCCCAATACCAGTGATCTTGTATTTTTGGTTTCTTTAAGATTCCACATCTCCTTCCTCTTTCAGAGTTGGGATTTGGAATGTATGCCTTCTTCTTTTTGAAGGTTGTAAGCAACCATTGTCTTGAATTAGTTGTTGCCTTGTTCTTTCCTTTAAGCACATCTACATCAAAAACAATTTCACTCTTTGGTACCCATACCCTTATGGGTCCACTGAGGTTAGTTTTGCAGAGTTTCTTATTTCTCTGTGCCTTAGCCTTATATTAAGGTTTAGACTCATTCCTGACATCTTGTCTAGGGTAAGTTTTGACCTTAACTTCTGAATCTCTCAAAACCTTAGATGCAACAGTCTTTGGTTATGAGTTCTTCAAAACCTTAGACTTGGGAGTCTTAGATTCTAATTTACTTAGAAACTTTGACTCTTGAGTCTGAGATCTTGGTTCTCTTAGAGATAAATAATTTCTTGTCATAGATTCTGATTGATTCAGAATTTTACCTTTTTCAGCAGCAGGCATAAAGTAAGCATACAACCCCTTTTGAGCAGTGCTTGAAGAAGAAGGGTTTGATGGTTTTACCAAAACATAAGTCCTTGGGTTATAAGGCATTTGATAATATCCAAGGCCTTCTACTTTGCTCCTACTTACTTTATAGACCATGGAAGCAAGTTTGGTTCTTTTAAATCCAGATATAATGAAATTTTGAAGAGCTAATTCATTTTTATCTAGAGTTTTATCAGACATGTTTTGTGCTAAAGAAATTTGATCTTTCTCAAGTTTTTTAATTTTCTCTTTTGAAAGTTTTAGCTCGTCTTTCAAAAGGTCATGTTGCTTTGTTAGCATTTTCACATGTCTTGCTTTTTGCTGGCATCTTTCTATGAAATCATGACAAAGAGTACCCAAATCAGATATAGAGAGATTAGAAAATATATGATCTGTGTTTTCTGACTCTGAATCAAAACCAACTTCAAATTCTGAATCTGAAAAGGTTAAAGCCATCAGGGGCAAGGTTGGCTTCTTCATCTTCTCATTCATTGCCAAGTTCTTGCCATGTTGCCATAAGACTCTTCTTGAACTTGCCTTTGAAGTTGTTCTTATGGAAATTTTCCTTCTTCCTTTTGTCTGTGTGGAGATCAAGACATTTAGCAATGAAGTGACTAGGTTCCTTGCAGTTGTAACAACCCTCCTAATTTTCACTCCCAGAGCCTGACCCTTTGAAGCTATATCTCTTACCAAAGAATATGTTCTTCCTTCTGGCCAGTTTTTGAAATCTTTTGATGATAAAAGCTAATTCATCATCATTAAATTCTTCATCAAAAGCTTCATCATGAGTGGCTTTTTTTAGCTTTTTATTTTAAGAGGATTTCTTGAATCTCTCAAAAGAATTTAAAGCCAAGGTTTTAACTTGCTTTTCAGACTCATCTCCATTTAACTCCATTTCATGACTTTGGAGATTGCTAACAAGACTCTTAAGACTTTGAGTGTTTAAGTCTTTAGCTTCTTGGACAGTAGTTACTTTGGGTCTATATTTGGCAGGAAGACTCCTAAGAATCTTCTTGACATGATCCACAATAGTATTTCTCTTGTTCAAGACCTGAAGTCCAGACACAAGAACTTGAAATCTTGAGAACATGGATTCAATGTTCTCATCCTCTTACATTCTAAACAGCTTATATTGTTGAACCATAAGACTAGCTTTAGCCTCTGGAACCTATTGATTACCTTCATAGGTAGCACATAGAGATTTAAAGATACTCTGAGCAGTAGACTTATCAATAATCTTTATATACTCAGTATGAGGTAAGGCATCAACAAGAATCCCTCTCACTCTGTGGTATTTTCTATAGATCGTTTTCTGATCAGGAGTGAAAAACTTCCTATCAACAACCATTCCAACAACATTGGCCTGAAAGTCAATGCCATATTCTAATATGTCCCACAACTCATCATCTAAAACAATGATATGAGTGTACATCTTACTCTTCCATCATTCAAATTCAGTGGAGTTACAATTGAATGTTGGTGGTCTATCAATATAGCTATTTTGATCAGATGTACTTTGATTGTGGTTGTTGCTGTCACTAGGGGTGTTCGTGGTCCATGAATAGATCTGAACCGAACCACGTTAGTGGTTTAGTGCAGTTTTTAAGAACCACTTTAATAAAAAGTGTTTATTAGTTAAACCAGATACAATTCAGTTTAGAACCAGTTCATAGTTTTAAACCCGTTAAAATTATTTAAACGATTTGAAACCAATTTTTTTTTAAAGAACTGGAATTTTTTAAACTGAGGTTCAAATTGTTTTTTATATATATTTTCTAAAAATTAGTTATTCTTATTTTTCTAATAAAATTGGATTTAAATCCTGTGTTTTTATTTCAAACTGTCACGTTTCTTATTAATTTGAACAACTACGAAAAATAGTGAGGTTACAATGTTAAACTAAAAGTTCATAAGTTTTTGAAATATTTTTTTTTTATAGTTTAATATTATATAATTTACTTTCAATACACTAATAATTTATAAGATATATTTATAAGATGCTGTGTTGACGTGTGCTATATATTTATTTTAGGTACAATGTTATACTATCATAATCAAATTATACAATGATTATCGTTAAATAAAATATGTTAATTATTTAAATTCAACTACTTAATTGACTCTTGTTAAAGTTGTTTGATGTTTAAGTTTGAGATAGAGGCTGAATATGAAATCGAGAAAGTAAAAAACAAGATAAAATCGAAATCGAGATTGAAGCCGAATGTGAGTTTGAGAAAAAAGTGTTTTATGAAATCAATTTGAAACTCTAGATTTCACAATAATAGTTTGGAAAAAATACGTTTATATTTAGTATTTTGTAATCTTAATGTAATATAAAAATGTTAATAATATGTGATAATGTATGTAACGCAAATACAATTGAAAAATATTGAAAAAATAAATATATTTATCTTTTTTTTTTACATAAGATTTATTAAATTTGTTGAATTTGTTAAAAAAAAGTTTTTATATTTTTTATGAAATTGTGAAAAGAGTTCATAACAGTTCGAACCGGATTTTAAATTCAATTAGATTAATTAAATTGATTAAAATAAACAATTCAGTTCGTTAATCAATTAAATGGTTCAATTTTTTATGGTACAGTTCAATTCAGTTTGAGTATTTGGTTTGGTTAACCAAATTTTTGAACACCCCTAGTTTCCGTAAATTTCTCAAGATCTTTTATGTACCACTATTAAGTGTTAATGCACAGACTGTGCTGTGATACTAACTGAAGGTGAGAAAAATACACAAGAAAGGGGGGGGGGGGGGGGGTTTAAATTGTGTAAGCCAAAAATTTGTTTCACTTCTGAAACAGAAACTTCAAAATCTAAACCACATTCAGAGTCTGATGTCAGAATGAGTTATAGCAGTGGAAATGAAATATACATAAGTAAATACAAGCAACGGGGGGGGGGGGGGGGGGGGGGGGGGGGTGGGTTTAAATTGTGTAAGCCAAAAATTTGTTTCACTTCTGAAACAGAAACTTCAAAATCTAAACCACATTCAGAGTCTGATGTCAGAATGAGTTATAGCAGTGGAAATGAAATATACATAAGTAAATACAAGCAACGCACAAAGATTATCCTGATTCCTCTCCTCAATTGAGAGTAGTCAAGTCCCCTTGCATCAGCAAGAGCTTTTCACTATAACCAAACTGATTAAAAATGCTTAAGCCAACTACTAAAGACTTCCTGCTCAATCAACCTTGAATGAGACTTCCTTGCTTAAGCCAACTACACAAGACTTCTTGCTTAATCAACCTAGAATGAGACTTCTTGCTTAAACCCTTGGTTCAAGACTTCGTGCTCAAGTACATAGATAAGAGACTTCAATGCTCAAGAACGCAGGCAAGTGATTTACTCTACTTTAAACAAATAGTTTAGTAGTAAAGATAACTACTATACTTTGATACAAAATCCGAAGTATAACAATTGTGCAACAATCACAAAGGTTTTCAACCTTTCTAAGATTTCAATGCTAAGAAATCTTAAGATCTTATGCTATAATAGTTACAATAACAAATCAGAGTTATGCCAAGATCTTTCAATGTGTTGTGATATTGTAAGCTTCCTTTGAGTCTTCAACTTCTTTTTATAGAGGTAGAAAAATATTCGTTGGAGGTTTGAACAACAAAAAACTTAGTGAAAAAGGATACCAAGAGATACGTTGGAGAGTTGTATCTGGTCAGAAGTATTGTCCACTGAATAAAAGCAATGTCCACAACACGTTTTGGGTAATTAGGTATCTGCCAAAAAGTAGTACAGACTGAAGAGGTCATATCACCATCATTGAGCATTAAAAAACCAAACCCTAGTTGAATCTATCTAGAAACCTGTCACTTTGACAAGATTGATTACCTTTAGTGCAGAGTACGGATTATATGCTCCTTAAGCCTTCAGGGTCTGAGCTGTCACCAGAGGCTGGAACAACCTACCAGAGTTTGAACCTTCAGATGCTGATGAACATATTCAGATTTTGATCATTTAGAATATGAGTAGTATTGCTTCTTCACTTATGCTTTCAACAATATTAATTCAGGATGAATTCTTAGCCTATAATCCTGCAAACCTGAACATGTGTTAGAAAACCCTATTGTTTTTTTAAATAATTTATCATCATCAAAACCTTTTAAGGGCGTAAACAAATCTTGTTCTAATACATGCAACCTATCTCTAAGCTGAAGGAACCTGAGAAGAGATAATGGTTTCATGATGAGGTCTGCAAACTGATTGAAAGACGGAATATGATGAATTACAATTGTATTGCTGAGCACCTTTTCTTAAGGAAGAAAATGTCAAGTTCCATGTGCTTGGTCTTGGAATGGGCATTCAGTTTGTTAATAAGTTATTAACCAAGCACATGGAACTTGACATTTTCTTCCTTAAGAAAAGGTGCTCAGCAATACAAGTGTAATTCATCATATTCCGTCTTTCAATCAGTTTGCAGACCTTGAAACTCTCATGCTCATACTCAATAACAAGTTTTTTGTACCTTGAAACTCTCATGCTCATACTCAATAACAAGTTTTTTGAGTGCAAATTGGGCATTCAGTTTGTTAATAAGTTATTGAGTATGAGCATGAGAGTTTCAAGGTACAATAATGTCTTCTATATAGACTAACATAAGGATAGTGTATGTAAGTGTAAATAAGTTAAAGATGGATGGATCACACTAGTTGGAGTAAACCCAAAGCCTTTAAGATCTTGATTGAGTCTCTCAACTAGACCCTAGGTGTCTGCTTCAACTCATAAGTTGCCTTGTTTAGTTTTCATACCATACACTACTATAAAATACACCTTCGGTAACACTAATGCTACTACGGTTAGGCTTTCCACCATTATAATATCGTAAACTGTATGTGTCTGATATATTTTTATTTTTTGAAAGTTATTTAATTATGGTTGAGGTAAACAACCGTGGTGATAAAGTAAGTGTTACAAGCTTCGAATCCTAGCAACTACATTTTTTCCATTTTTCCTATTACAAAAAGCGCGTGTCACTTAAGTTTATAAATAAATAAAAATTGAAAACTATTTAACCACATTTTTACTATACAACTGTTGTAATAAGATCTACATTTCACTGTGGTTGAATGTATCAACCGTGGTCAAAGTTTTTCCTGATAAATTTAAAACAAAACAGATTTATTATTTCCTTCATAACCCTAAGTGAACTAGAGAACCTCGAACCAAAGACGACGACGATTGCGATAACAAGATCTTCATCTTCACAATATTCATTCATTTGAATCTTCATTCTTGATAATCTTCACTATCTTCATTCTTGGTCTCTTCCTCTTCGAAGTACGGTATGTTTCTTGCAAACTTCACTCTTTTCCTCTTGTTTGATTTTGTGATCTGTTTTGTGCAAAGTTCATATGCTTGATCTTTTTTGTTTGATTTAGCAGTGAACAAAAATATTATAACTTTGCTACAATGGATATCCATATGCTTAAGATTTAGAGTTGTATTATTGTTATGAATACGCTTCAGTTTTTCGATATGCTTTAGGTTTAGATTTTGTTGTGCCATTCACAATAATGTTTTGATATAAATTTCAGAATTTGTTATGGATCGTAGTTGGATGAAAGCTGATAGATTAGATCCGGTATATGAGAATGGAGTTTTTAATTCCTTGAATACACTAATCAAAATGTTCCTGACAATAATGGTATCTTTTATTGTCCTTGTGTTAATTGCGAGAATATAAATAAAGGTACGAAGGATGAGACATTCCATCGCCCATGTTGTGATGGTATATGTCAAAATTATACAATATGGATGTGGCATGGCGAGGTTGAAAAAAAGCGAAACAATGCGTCACAAAGTCACGAAGTTGATGAAGATGAATACATGGATGACCGTCTAGAAGATATGTTTCGTGATATTGAAGAATCTTATTTTAAGAAAGCCCATATTTATGATAATTTATGTAGTGATAAGGACACCCCTTTATATAAGGGGTGCACAAGTTTTACACGATTGTCTATGGTTTTAAAATTGTTTAATCTGAAAGCGAAAAATGGGTGGTCAAATAAAAGTTTCACAGAATTGCTTTATTTGCTAAAACAAATGATACATGAAGATAACAGTTTGCCTTATCGTTTTTATGATGCCAAGAAGATATTGTGTCAAATGGGTTTGGAGCATATCAAAATACATGCATGCCTTAATGACTGCATATTATACAGGAAATAGTATGAAAATTTCGATCAATTTTCGGAATGTGGGGTGTCACGTTACAAGCTGAAGGACAACAATGGTGATGACAATGACAATGACAATGTTAGTAGGAAGAGGCCTCCTGCTAAAGTTTTATGATACTTGCCAATAATTTCAAGATTCAAGAGACTTTTTTCTAATGCGAATGACCCAAAGAATATTAGATGGCATGCAGATGAAAGAAAATGTGATGGAAACATACGCCATATAGTTGATTCTTTGCAATGGAAGAAAATTGATTCGCTGTTTTCGGATTTTGGCATTGATCTAAGAAACCTTAGGCTTGGGCTTGCCACCGATGGAATGAACACCTTTGGTAATCTGAGTACTAGTCATTCTTCGTGGCCTATTCTTCTCACGCTTTACAACCTATCTCCTTGGTTATGCATGAAGCGTAAGTATATATTATTAAGTATGATGATTTCTGGACCACGAAAACCTGGAAACGACATAGATGTTTATCTAAGTCCATTAATTGAAGATTTAAGACTTTTGTGGGAGGAAGATGTTGAAGTTGATGATGCATATTCTGGTGAAAAGTTTAAGACGCGTGCAATGTTATTTTGTACAATCAACAACTTTCCTACATATGATAATTTGGTTGGATATAGTGTCAAAGGCACAAAGAGTGTCATATTTGTGAATCTGATACATTTTATCGCCAACTTGAGTTTGGAAAAAATAACATTTACCTTGGGCATCGGAAAATTCTAAAACCCGATCATTCTTACCGTAGATTGTGGAAGGCTTTTAATGGAGAGAAGGAGTTTGATATCGCTCCTAAACCTTTAATCGTGGATGAATTTTATTAATGACAGAAGAACATTAATGTTGTCTTTGGAAAGAGAGAAAAAGAAAAAGGGCCACTTGAGAAAAATATATGGAAAGTTCTATGTTCTTTGATCTTCCATATTGGTCAAGTCCCGATGTAAGACATTGTCTTGATTTGATGCATGTGGAGAAAAATTGTGTGTGATAGTTTGATTGGAACACTTCTAAACATTCCAGGCAAGAATAAAGATAGTAAGCAATCTCGTCTCAATATGGAGGCAATGGGTATACGAAAACAATTGGCTTCAATAGAAAAAGGGAAAAGAACTTATCTGCCTCCGGCTTGTTACACCTAATGTAAAAAGGAAAATAAACGTTTTTTACAAGTGTTTGCATGGTATCAAATTTCCCCAAGGTTACTCATCAGGAATCAAGAAAATTGTATCAATGAAAGAACTCAAGTTAATCGGTTTGAAATCTCATGGTTGTCATGTCTTGATGCAACAACTTCTACCAGTGGCTATCCGTGGCATCCTACCAAAAAATGTGAGAGTAACTATAACTAGATTATGTTTGTTCTTCAATGCCATATGAAGTAAAGTTCTTGATATCAAAAAATTAGATGAATTGGAAGATGAAGCTTCCATAATCTTGTATCAATTGGAGATATATTTTCCTCCATCATTTTTTGACATTATAGTTCACTTATTTGTTCATCTAGTCAGAGAAATCAAAATTTGTGGTCTAGTTTATTTAAGGTGGATGTATCCAAAAGAGAGATACATGAATATATTTAAAGGACATACGAAGAATCATCACCAATCAGAAGCTTCGATTGTTGAAAGGTACATCACAGAAGAAGCTGTTGAGTTTTGTACAAACTATTTGTTAGAAGCAGAGTCTATAGGAATTCCAAAGTCTCGTCATGCTGACACTAAAAGGTATAGGTATTCAAGCTTTAAATGTTAAGTCAATGGCTCGGGATGTAGTTATTCATGCAAATTTCTATATATTGAATAATCTTGAAGAATTTTAACCTTACAAGGCTACTCACGAAAGACTTTTGAAGATAAGATATCCACGAATGAGTGAAAAGTTATTGTTGATCGAGCATAAGAAAAAATTCCTAGATTGGTTTAATAAAAGGATACCAAAAGATCATAGTGCATCCGAGAATACTAAATGGTTGTCATTCATGCCAAAATTTAATGTGATAACTTAGACTACATATGACATTGGTCATTATACCTTTTATACAAAATCAAAAGATGGTCGTAGTACAATGCAAAATAGTAGAGTTATAGTTGAGGTCGAATCCATGTATTTCTCTAGTTCGAAAGATAAGAATCCAATATTGGCATCTAGTGTGTTCTATGGTGTCATGGAGGAGATTTGGGAGATTGATTATGTTACCTTCAAAGTGCCTTTATTTAAATGCAAGTGGGTTCCAAATAATATTAATGGTGTACAAACTGATGACTTAGGATTCACCCAGGTTGACCTTGGCAAGAAAAATTATCTGACCGAACCATTCATCATGGCTCCACAAGAAAAACAAGTTTTCTATGTGACCGACCCTTTTGACACATCGGGGAAATGGTCAACCGTTCTCCGATAAAAAGAAATTCCTATTTGTGATGAAAGTTTTGATATTCCTTCTACTCCTTCTTACATAACAAAAGTGCCTACCACATATGATGAAGTTGATAGAAATTGTCTTGATTTGAGGCATGTGGAGCAAAATATGTGTGATAGTTTGATTGGAACACTTCTAAACATTCCAGGCAAGACTAAAGAAAGTAAGTAATCTCGTCTCGATATGTTGGCAATGGGTATATGAAAACAATTGGCTTCAATAGAAAAAGGGAAAATAACTTATTTGCCTCCGGCTTGTTACACCTAATGTAAAAAGGAAAAGAAAAGTTTTTGCGAGTGTTTGCATGGTATCAAGGTTCCCCAAGGTTACTCATCAAGCATCAAGAAAATTGTATCAATGAAAGATCTCAAGTTAATTGGTTTGAAATCTCATGATTGTCATGTCTTGATGCAACAACTTCTACCAGTGGCTATCCGTGGCATCCTACCAAAAAAAGTGACAGTAACTATAACCAGATTATGTTTTTTCTTCAATGCCATATGTAGGAAAGTTCTTGATTTCACAAAATTAGATGAATTGGAAGATGAAGCTTCCATAATCTTGTGTCAATTGGAGATGTATTTTCCTCCGTCATTTTTTTACATTATAGTTCACTTATTTGTTCATCTAGTCAGAGAAATCATAATTTATGGTCCATTTTATTTAAGGTGGATGTATCCAATAGAGCGATACATGAATACCTTTAAAGGTATACGAAGAATCATCACCGATCATAAGCTTCGATTGTTGAAAGGTACATCACAGAAGAAGCTGTTGAGTTTTGTACAAACTATTTGTCAGAAGTAGAGTCTATAGGAATTCCAAAGTCTCGTCATGCTGACACTGAAGGTATAGGTATTCAAGCTTTAAATGTTAAGTCAATGGCTCGGGATGTAGTTATTCATGCAAATTTCTATATATTGAATAATCTTGAAGAATTTCAACCTTACATGGCTGCTCACAAAAGACTTTTGAAGATAAGATATTCACGAATGAGTGAAAACTTGTTGTTGATCAGGCATAACAAGAAATTCCTATATTGATTTAATAAAAGGATACCAAAAGATCATAGTGCATCCGAGACAACTAAATGGTTCTCATTCATGCCAAAATTTAATGTGATAACTTGGACTGCATATGACATTAGTCATTATACCTTTTATACAAAATAAAAAGATGATCGTAGTACAATGCAAAATAGTAGAGTTATGGTTGAGGCCGAATCCATGTATTTCTCTAGTTCGTAAGATAAGAATCCAATATTGGCATCTAGTGTGTTCTATGGTGTCATGGAGGAGATTTGGGAGATTGATTATGTTATCTTCAAAGTGCCTTTATTTAAATGCAAGTGGGTTCCAAATAATATTAATGGTGTACAAACTGATGACTTAGGATTCACCCAGGTTGACCCTGGCAAGAAAAATTATATGACCGAACCATTCATCATGGTTTTACAAGAAAAACAAGTTTTCTATGTGACCGACCATTCGGACACATCGGGGAAATGGTCAATCGTTCTCCGAGGAAAAGACATTCCTAGTAGTGATGAAAGTTTTGATATTCCTTCTGCTCCTTCTTACACAACAAAAGTGCCTACCACATATGATAAAGTTGATAGAGATGGTCTTGATTTGATGCATTTGGAGAAAAATATGTGTGATAGTTTGATTGGAACACTTCTAAACATTCCAGGAAAGACTAAAGATAGTAAGCAATCTCGTCTCGATATGTAGGCAATGGGTATACGAAAACAATTGGCTTCAATAGAAAAAGGGAAAAGAACTTATTTGCCTCCGGCTTGTTACACCCAATGTAAAAAGGAAAAGAAAATTTCTTGCAAGTGTTTGCATGGTATCAAATTTCCCCAAGGTTACTCATCAAGCATCAAGAAAATTGTATCAATGAAAGATCTCAAGTTAATTGGTTTGAAATCTCATGATTGTCATGTCTTGATGCAACAACTTCTATCAGTGGCTATCCGTGGCATCCTACCAAAAAATATGAGAGTATTTGTAACCAGATTATATTTGTTCTTCAATGCCATATGTAGTAAAGTTCTTGATTTCAAAAAATTAGATGAATTGGAAGATGAAGATGCCTTAATCTTGTGTCAAATTGAGATGTATTTTCCTCCGTCATTTTTTGACATTATAGTTCACTTATTTGTTCATCTAGTCAGAGAAATCAGAATTTGTGGTCCAGTTTATTTAAGGTGGATGTATCCAATAGAGCGATACATGAATATCTTTAAAGGATATACGAAGAATCATCACCGATCATAAGCTTTGATTGTTGAAAGGTACATCAATGAAGAAGCTGTTGAGTTTTGTACAAACTATATGTCAGAAGCAAAGTCTATAGGAATTCCAAAGTCTTGTCATACTGACACTGAAGGTATAGGTATTCAAGCTTTAAATGTTAAGTCAATGGCTCAGGATATAGTTATTCATGCACATTTCTATATATTGAATAATATTGAAGAATTTGAACCTTACATGGCTACTCACAAAAGACTTTTGAAGAAAAGATATCCACGAATGAGTGAAAAGTTGTTGTTGATCGAGAATAACAAGAAATTCCTATATTGGTTTAATAAAAGGATACCAAAAGATCATAGTGCATCCGAGACAACTAAATGGTTGTCATTCATGCCAAAATTTAATGTGATAACTTGGACTGCATATGACATTGGTCTTTATACCTTTTATGCAAAATCAAAAGATGATCGTAGTACAATGCAAAATAGTAGAGTTACGGTTGAGGTCGAATCCATGTATTTCTCTAGTTTGAAAGATAAGATTAATGGTGTACAAACTGATTTGGTGCAAGATATATGGTGTCATGGAGGAGATTTGGGAGATTGATTATGTTATCTTCAAAGTGCATTTATTTAAATGCAAGTGGATTCCGAATAATATTAATGGTGTACAAAATGATGACTTAGGATTCACCCAGGTTGACCTTGGCAAGAAAAATTATATGACCGAACCATTCATCATGGCTTCACAAGAAAAAAAAGTTTTCTATTTGACCGACCCTTCTGACACATCGGGGAAATGGTCAATCTTTCTCCGAGGAAAAGACATTCCTAGTAGTGATGAAAGTTTTGATATTCCTTCTACTCATTCTTACACAACAAAGGTGCCTCTCACATATGATGAAGTTGATAAATATTGTCTTGATTTGATGCATGTGGAGAAAAATGTGTGTGATAGTTTGATTGGAACACTTCTAAACATTCCACGTAAGACTAAAGATAGTAAGCAATCTCGTCTCGATATGGAGGCAATGGGTATATGTAGTGTGCGATTTTTGTCGGTGATGCGACCACCTTATCGCAGAAGTTGGGTTTTCTCCCCAATGAAGAGGAGGGGTGTTACTTTCTGATTTCTTATTTATCCCGTGAAGCTGGAAGGGAAATGGAAGTTATCTCAAACTAACCTTGCACGCGAATGTTTAACTGAACAAACGCTTAAAGATATTCGGGGAGTTCGGGGTCAGCTTATACAATGGGGAGTTGTCAGTTACCCATCCTATATGTGGTTATCCACATGATGTTAGCTTTAGGTTCTGCTTTGTACTTGATGGTGTTTATCTGTTGATGGGTGTTAGATGTCAAACATGTTATATATTTGTATGGAATATTTGGCATTTTCCATTTCTTTCTTGCGGTAAAGTGTGAATTTAAGCGTTAAATGGAGTTGTTATGCTTACATTGGAATATATGTGTGGAGCTTGTAATTTGTGTGTTAATGTGCAGGTATAGGCATGAAAGGAGCAAAATGGTAAACACATGGAACCAATGCAAGTTCCACTGAGTTTTCTAGCTGCAACAGGGTGTTCACAGTGCGAAAAATTTGGCGAATGCCCAGCGAAGGTTTGCACTGCGAGGGACCAGCGAAGGTGCCAGCGAATGGAGGCAGTGAGTTCCAGTTTTCAAATTCCTTGTGTTCGCACTGCGAACTCCTGGAGAGGGTCCAGCGAAGGTTCGCTGGCTGGTTCGCAGTGCGAAGGTGATGGCGAAGAGAGGCTGTAAGTTCCAGTTTTGAGAATTCTGGCTCGCTAGTTTATTCGCAGTGCGAATGAAGCTAGCGAATGATTCGCAGTGCGAATGAAGGGTTCGCAGTGCGAACCTACGATTTCTGCTTGGGGCGGTTTAAGTCTCAGGCACTTAAGGTGCCAATTTTTCCTCATTCGCAGTGCGAATGATCTTCTCGCAGTGCGAATAGTACAGATTTTAGAAGTGTATAAATAGAATTTCACTTTTTGTGTTAGGGATCTTTTGTTCATTTTGATCCAAAAATCATAGTTTTCAGTCTTTTTACCATTGGAGCTTGTATTTTCACTTGGAGAAGCTGATTTTGCATCCATTCTCGATTATCCGGCGTGGATGTTTACTCATCTCCTCTCTTTAATTGTTAGCCAATCTACCATGAGAAGTGGTAGCTAAACCCTCTATGTTGAGGTTAGAAGTAGTTGATTCTGTTTTTATGTATTGCTTTTGATCTATTGTATATGAACAAAGTCTTTGATAAATATAGATGAAGTTGTTTTCTCTTAATGCTTTAAGTTTGATTTGTTTTACTCTAGACATAGATTCCACAAATCTTGACCTAACAATTTCATCTCTTAAAAAACCAAACTCTAGACATAGATTTGGGATTTGCTATTCGCATTGTATTGATCTTAATGATCGTTGTTTAGATTGTTAGCGTGAGACATCATCTAACAGTTTAAACAATGGTACTCACGATTTCGCTTTAGACATAAACGTAGTCGGGAGGATACGCGGTTATATTGGTCAGAAACCGAGTTCATGTGCTTGATTAATCGTCTATACATGGAAAGGATTAGCGAAACCTAACCTTAACATGCTTTTATAAAACCTTTTACAAAAATCTTTGTCACAACTTAATCTTTGCTACAAGTGAATGATAACAACAATTGAAACTTTTGAAACCGTTAACTTAGAATATCGCAACTATTGAACGGCACGCATCAAAATATCAAACAATCCCTATGGATACGATTAAAAATAACCCACACTATTACTCTTCTAACAAAATGGCGCCGTTGTCGGGGATTGTTATTTGATATTGCAAGCATTGCGATAGTTGAGTTATTGTAAGTTGTTACCACTTTATCTTGAACTTGTTAATCTGTTTGTTTAGTGTGCAGACTTAGTTTATGCGAGGGAAACTACCTGCGGACCAACTTCTTTTCGATCCTGAGATTGAAAAAACCGCTCGTAGAATCAATAGTCGAACTAGAAGAAGGAGGCAACTAGCGAAACAGAGGCGAGAACAAGAGGAAAGTACTTCTACACCACCACCATTTCCACAAATACTTCCAGTTATGGAGGGAGATCCACCACCACCACCACCACCTGTTTCTAGGCCATGCACAAATAGTCCGAGACACAATGCTCAGTTCGCTCGCCATGCGCACAACGGTCGTCATGCTGAAATGAAGACCGGAATTCTTCAACTGTTATATCAAAGTCCATTTACGGGTATAGATCATGAAGATCCTTTTACCCATCTTACAAAATTCTATGAAATAGCGGGAGCGACTGGTGCACCTGAAGCAGAAGAGGAGTCTCTGTTCAAGAGACTATTCCCGCATTCCCTCATTGGGAAGGCCAAGGAATGGTACCTTGATCAGTCAACTGCCATAATGACGGATTGGAATCAATTGAAAGAGAAATTTTTGGAGAGATTTTTCCCTCACACTCGGTTTATGGAAGCAAAGACCGCCATCGCGGTATTCACACAAGGAGCTAATGAATCTCTCAACGAAGCTTGGGAGAGGTTTAAATCAATGTTACAAAAGTGCAAAGGCCATGGTTTTGATGAATTGTCACAAATTCATATCTTTAGAAATGGGCTGCAACTTGTACACAAAACCTTGTTGGATGCCACCGCCGGTGGATCCTTGTTAAGCAAAACTGCAGCGGAAGCCACAACTATCATTGATAAGATGGCATTGAACGATCATCAAGGTAGTCACAATCGTGGTCCTTCTCAACGAACTCCGGGAGTGTTGGAATTAGGAACAAACGATGTTATCCTTGCACAAAACAAATTATTATCACAACAGGTTGAATTGCTAACTAAGTAAATGTCTAAATTGCCGCAATAATTCAAAGAGATGCAGGAATCTTCAAGTAAAAATGTGCAAGTGTTAGTGTGTGAATTATGTCGAGGTGACCATCCGACCGGTTATTGTCCTCCCGTTGTGGAGGAAGCAAATTATGCGGGAAATTAAGGTTACCAACCCCGATCTCCGTATCAACAAGGCAACCAAGGTTACCAACAAAGGCCTAACCAAGGTTATCAACAACAATGGAGACCGCAAGAAGCCGGACCATCAAACCGTCAACATTATCAAAATTACACTCAACCTCCGCAATCCCCCGTTGGAAATACAAAGATGGAAGACACTCTTACACAATTTATGCAAATGGCAATCTCAAACCAAAAGAACACCGATGCCGCCATAAGGAATCTTGAAACACAAGTCGGGCAATTATCAAAACAATTGGCCGACCAACAAAAAGGGCCCTTTACGGTAAATACACTTCTGAATCCTAAGGATTGTAAAGCAATTCTCACAAGAAGTGGAAGAGAGATTGACATGGGTGTAGGTAAAAAGAGAGTGGAGGAGGAGGTTGTAGTTGAAAAAGAAAAAGATAGGGAAGAGATTGAAGTAGAAAAAGATGTTGAGGGTGTGTTAGTTGAAAATGAGAAAGAAAAAAAAGAGAATGAGAAAAAATAGAGAGTGAAGAAAGAGTGAAGAGAACTAAGAAGGGAAAGGAGCCGATGAACAATATTCCAATTCAACATCTACCATATCCGCATGCTCCTACAAAGAAAGATAGTGCGCGGCACTATTCTCGGTTTATGGATATCTTCAAGCAATTACAAATAAATATTCCATTTTCCGAGGCTTTGGAGCAAATGCCTAAATATGCGAAATTCATGAAGGATATCCTCACAAAAAAGAAGAGGTATACGGATCAAGAGACGATTATGGTAGATGCAAGTTGTAGTGCCATCATTCAACGGACTCTCCCGAGGAAAGAATGTGATCCGGGACGAGTTACATTGCCGGTTACGATAGGAAACATGTATGTGGGCAATGGATTGATTGATTTGGGTTCTAGCATTAACTTTATACCATTGTCGATTGTGAAACAGTTAGGACACATGGAATTAAGGTCCACTCAAATGACGTTGCAACTCGCCGATAAATCCACTACTCATCCTCACGGTGTAGCCGAAGACGTGTTGGTCAAAGTGGACAAATTTTTGTTTCCGATTGATTTTGTTGTAATTGAAATGGAGGAGGATGAGGATGCGCCTTTGATTCTTGGAAGACCTTTCATGAAAATTTCCCGAATGGCAATTGACATGGACGATGGTCTCATGAAAGTGAGAGTCCAAGATGAAGAGGTGTGTTTCAATCTTTACGATGCCATGAAGCACAAGAAGGATAAGGGTGATTGTTTCCGAATTGATGTAACGGAGGAAGCAAGTTTGGAAGTTACAAAGCAAATTCATATCATTGATCCTTTTCAAAGAGCTTTGGATGAATCCTTGGAAGTATTCTCGGTTGAAGAAGAGCAAGCTCTTGAAGAGTGTTTGTTGGAGCTTGAAGCTTTGGAAGAATTGCAACCGTGGGAGTATGAAGAGGAAATTCTGAAAAAAGAGGTGAATGATGAACCATCCAAACTTGAGCTGAAAGTGTTACCTTCCACATTGAAGTATGCTTTTCTCGATGACGGTGGTAATAAACCGGTTATCATAAGTAGTATTTTGTCTGAAAACGAGGAAAGCCGCTTAATTCAAGTGTTGAAAAAAAATCAGGATGCAATGGGATGGACTTTGTCCGATCTCAAAGGCATAAGCCCTTCGTATTGCATGCACCGTATATTTATGGAGGAGGACTTTAAACCGGTTTCTCAACCTCAACGCCGCTTAAATCCTGTCATGAAAGAAGTGGTTAGAAAAGAAGTAGTGAAAATGTTAGATGCCGGGATGATTTATCCTATTTCTGACAGCCCGTGGGTTAGTCCGGTGCATGTGGTACCGAAAAAAGGCGGATTAACGGTGGTCCGAAACGAGAAAAATGAGCTTATACCAACAAAGACCGTAACCGGGTGGAGAATGTGTATCGACTACCGTAGGTTGAACAAAGCTACGAGAAATGATCATTTCCCTCTACCTTTTATGGATCAAATGCTCGAAAGGCTTTCCGGTCAACAATTTTACTGTTTTTTGGATGGATATTCGGGTTACAACCAAATTATTGTGAACCCGGATGATCATGAAAAAACTGCTTTCACATGTCCTTTCGGAATCTTCGCTTATAGGAGGATGTCGTTTGGATTATGTAATGCACCGGCGACTTTTCAGCGGTGTATGCAAGCTATCTTCTCGGATTTGATCGAAAAGACAATCGAGGTCTTTATGGATGATTTCTCCATTTTTGGACAATTGTTTGATTTGTGCTTGAAAATTTTGGATACGGTGTTAGAACGGTGTGTGCAAACTAACTTGGTGCTTAATTGGGAAAAATGGAACTTTATGGTGAATGAGGGAATTGTGCTCGGTCACAAGGTTTCTTCAAAAGGACTTGAAGTTGATAAAGCCAAAGTGGATGTTATAGAGAAATTACCACCGCCGATGAATGTCAAAGGTATAAGGATCTTTCTTGGACACGTCGGGTTTTACCGAAGGTTTATCAAGGACTTCGCCAAGGTCGCAAAGCCGTTGAGCAACTTGCTTGTCCAAGGTAAGATTTTTTACTTTGACGAGTCTTGTCGTTTTGCTTTTAATTGTTTGAAAAAAGTTTAACTACCTCACCGATAATCGTTGCACCAAACTGGAAATTGGATTTTGAATTAATGTGCGATGCTAGCGATTATGCGGTTGGGGCTGTTTTGGGTCAAAGGAAAACAAAAGTTTTCCACGCTATACATTATGCGAGCAAGGTTTTAAACGAAGCTCAGATTAACTATGCAACAACTGAAAAAGAGTTGCTTGCCATAGTGTATGCGTTGGAGAAATTTCGTGCCTATTTGATTGGTTCACATGTCATCGTTTATACAGACCATACGGCTATAAGGTATCTGCTCACCAAGCCGGATTCTAAGCAGAGGCTTATTCGGTGGATCCTTTTGTTACAGGAATTTGATCTTGAAATTCGTGACAAAAGGGGTTCCGAGAATTTGGTGGCAGATCACTTATCCCGCCTGGTCAACGTTGACGTGACCAAAAATGAATTTGAGGTAAAAGAGGAGTTCCCGGATGAGAAACTATTTAGAGTGCAGGTTAGACCATGGTTCGCCGACATGGCTAACCACAAAGCCACCGGATTGATACCGGACGGTCTAACTCACCACCAAAAACGAAAATTTTTGTCTGACGCCAGGTCTTTCGTGTGGGATGAACCTTATTTATTTAAACTTGGCGACAACCTCTTAAGAAGGTGTGTCTCATTGGAGGAAGCCACGAATATTCTGTGGCACTGTCATAACTCTCCGTATGGAGGACACTTTAATGGGTTGAGAACGGCCACTAAAGTCCTACAATCGGGCTTTTATTGGCCGTCCTTATTCAAATATGCGCATGCGCATGCCCTTAGTTGTGAAAAGTGCCAGAGAAGCAGCGGAATTTCAGGGAGGCACGAGATGCCTTTACAGAATATGTTGGAAATCGAAGTTTTTGACTGTTGGGGGATCGACTTTGTCGGTCCATTCCCATCTTCCTTTTCCAATGAATATATTTTGGTCGCCGTTGATTATGTGTCTAAGTGGATGGAGGCGATAGCTTGTGCTAAAGCTGACGGAAAAACTGTTGTCAAATTTTTGAAAAAGAACATTTTTGCATGTTTTGGTACTCCTAGAGTGTTAATAAGTGACGGAGGTTCTCACTTCTGTAACACTCAGCTTGACAGAGCTTTGGAGCAGTATGGTGTGAAGCACAAGGTTGCCACACCATATCATCCTCAGGCTAACGGTCAAGTGGAGGTATCCAATCGTGAGATAAAGCGTCTTTTGGAGAAAACTGTCTCGGCCTCGAGAAAAGATTGGGCGAACAAATTGGACGAAGCTTTGTGGGCGTATCGGACCGCTTTTAAGGCTCCGATCGGTCTCACACCGTTTAAAATGGTGTATGGTAAGAATTGCCATCTGCCCGTGGAGTTGGAACACAAGGCGTTTTGGGCCTTAAAATTTTTAAACTTTGATTCCACTCTAAGCGGCGAAAAAAGAAAAGAGCAATTGCATTTATTGGATGAATTACGCCTTCAGGCATACGATTCCAATAAACGGTACAAGGAGCGGGTCAAGTCTTACCATGACAAAAAAATAATCATCAAGCAATTTGAGGTGGGACAGCTGGTCCTACTGTTCAATTCCAGGTTAAAATTGTTCCCAGTAAAATTAAGGTCGAAATGGTCCGGTCCGTTTCGGATTGTGGAAATTAAGCCTTATGGAGCTGTGGTAATTCAGGACACAACAACCAAAGAAAATTGGACAGTTAATGGCCAGAGATTAAAAGTCTACCTTGGAGGTGATTTCGAGCGGAATCCCGCCATTGTTCCCTTCCGTGATCCGTGAGATTGCGGTGGACCGTCGAGCTTAGCCGACGTTAAACAAGCGCTTGTTGGGAGGCACCCCAACATTGTAAGTATTTTTGCTTTATTTTGCTGTTTTTAGTCATTTTGATATTTTGGACATTTGGAAGTGTGGCAGCAAGACAGACCTGTAATTTGAAAAAAAACTGTCTTGTTCGCTGGCTCATTCGCAGTGCGAATCTGGGGCGAGCATTCGCCAGCCATTCGCACTGCGAAGCTGGGGCGAGCATTCGCTGTCCATTCGCACTGCGAACGTCAGCGTACCTGCCTGGGTTGTTTTGCTACCACATCATTAAAATTGAGGGTTTTATGATGGGTGGGCATGTACGTAGGCCCAAAACCCATGTTAAAGTGCTGATTAACTTGGGGGGGGGGGGGGGCAAACCCTAGTCCCTCACTCTTACTTTCATACCATAACCAAAAAGAGAAAAAGACATTAAACTCTTTCCTTCTCACGTGCAATTTTATGCCATTTCCTCCCTTGTTTTGTACTCAACTGCCATTTCCTAACAAGGTTAGAATTCCTTTTCTCTGAACTTTCTAATTAATTGAGTTTATTTGTAAATTATGCATATGAATGTGTAGGAAGTTTTGGGGTTTGAATTCTGGGTTTGGTTATTCAATGCATGTCTAAATTTGTGCTGGATTTTAAGTTGAGAATACCTGTAGAATGTTGTTATGTGTGAAATCTAGGGGCTGCATAAATTTTTCAACATTTTCGTGCATTCGCTGGCTTGTTCGCACTGCGAACCTGGGGCGAGCGTTCGCCAAGCTTCGCAGTGCGAATGATCTAGCGAGCAGCCTAGATTTTTGATTTTATGATAGTCCATTCTGTTGCTTGGCTGTCTTTAATTCTAATGATCTGTCTTGGTGTTTTTGTGTGGACTTGTTTGTCATTGGTGTAGATGGGTCCTAAAACCATGATAAGGAAAAGAAAGACATCCACATCCAGACAAGCGCCGGTCCGTTTTGATGAGACCCGGTTCCGAGGAATTAGACAAGCTCAGAGGTATGAAGTGTTAGAAGCAAGGACCATCCTTGCGGAAAGGAGGTTTGTTCTGAATGAGCAGGGAAGTTATCGTGCCATTGCTGCCCTGTTAACTTCAAAAAAAGGGATACACTGATAACTCCTGTTGATTCATACGATGTGGAATTGGTTCGTCAGTTTTACGCCAACGTCCTTCCTGATGAGGGCGATCTGTTTACTTGGACTACGTTTGTTGGCGGGAAAACGGTAAGGTTTGACAGAAGAACTATTAACAGAGTTCTTGGAGATCCCCTTCCACTGCGGGCTAGTGAAGAGGATAGGTATCATGAGACGCTGTGTAATTATCCTGATATTGACGCAATGACTCGTGATCTCCTACGCCCAGGTAAAAATGTAAAGTTTAATCATTCAGGAGTGGCTGTTCGATATCACCGTGAGGATATGGTGCCTTTGGCTCAACTTGTTTTAATTTTGGTTGTGACCAACATTACGCCAAAGTCACACTCATCCACAGTTCCGATTCGTTTTGCTCGCCTTGTCCACAGTATCCTTACTAACGTAGAAATTGACGTCGCAAGGATCATTGCTGATGAAATAAGGGCCATCGTTGAGAGTGGTTTTGGTGGGACTGCTTCGAGGAAGAATGCCCCTCTTGCTTTCCCTTGTTTGATTATGACCTTATGTGCTCATGCTGGAGTGACTTTGCCTTCGCGTCGTCAAGTTACTGTGCCGTCGATTATTGATGATCAATATGTCGACAAATTCTGCAAACCGAAGGGTGCTAGAGCTGAATCTTCTGGGGCTAGTGCTGGTGCTGAGACCGGTACAAGCGAGGGTACTGCTTCTGGATCTCACAGCTTCTATCCATATCAGTAGGAGATCTGCCAATATAATTGGGATTGGATGGCTGCCCAGCAGCGTGCCTTGACTGATATTCATGATTCTTTGCAGGTTCTCCAATTGCAGATCCGCGACCCTTCTACGCAGCACACAATGATGTCGAAGGAGCAGTTCCTCGCGCATGCTGGATGGCTTGAGGCCAGGCCTGTTTTTAGTTGGGGAGAGGATGTTGAGCCTGCTGCTGATGATGATGCTGAGGAGAGGGGAGATGGCGATGATATTATGATTTCTGATGATGATGATGAGGGGCAGAGGACGGATGTAATAGGGACTGAGCCTGAGGATGATTAGGGTACTGATATTGTCGAGACGGAGTCCGAGGAGGACTGATTTTTGGATCTTAGAGTTGTACACTTCCTTTGGTCATCAAAATGAAGTTTCTTGTATTTTGTTTTTTCAGCTTTTACTAGTCTAATATTGATGTACTCTTACTAGTATGGTACTTTTTGGATTATGTAGGTGTTTTATACACCAGGCACTTTATGATTATTATTAGTAATGATTATGGTTTGCAGTAAATTTTTTTTTTTGTTTCGCTTTACTAATAAATTGTTGGTTTTTAATTAGAGTATTAAGTGTTGAGTTCTTCTGTTTACGAATGCTCGACACTTAAGTGTGCATATGTGTTTATTTTGATGTTCTTCCTTTGATGGTGGAAGTTAGGAAGTAGGTTGGACTCTTGATTTTAAAGAAAGGCTCATCCAAGATGTGAGGGCTATGATAGTACCATAAGCATTGTGTTGCGACAAGGTATATCGTTACCTTGTTCGAGAATTTGTTATGTTTTAGAACTGTGTGTCTTGGTGCGATTGAAAATGTTGTTTCATGTTACAACTTCCTTTGAATGCATGTGTCATTTTAGGATCAAAACCATTAAAGTGAGTAGCCTACAAAGTATTACTATATGCTAAGGATTGTGATAAATGTTGTCTTTACTTTTAATTCATGCCTTATCTTGTGACCATGTGATTTTGTGGAAGTAGGAGAAGTGATCAAGGCATTTTTTGAAAGTGAGCACAACCATGTCCATATATTAATTCACCCGTGAGTAGTGAGCATTTGCTAGCCCCTTTGAGCCTAAACAGTTTAGAACTCAATTGAATGATGAACTTGTTTTATGTACATTATTTGCAAGTTTGGTTCATCATTGAATTTGGTGAGTTTCTAACATTTTCTTCTTGAAACCTTTGAACATTGTATACTTTGACCTCCTTGCCTTAAAAAGCAAGGAACATTCACTTTAGGTTGAGTTGAAAATGAGTTGGGGAGAATAAAAAGAAGATGGGTGCATTACTCCAAAGTTTAAAAAATTTTCAAGCAAGCATGTAAAGAAAAGAGTGTGAATATGTTGTACAAAAGACAAAATGCTTGCTTGAACAAAAAAATAATAGAATCAATAAGTGTGCACGGTAGTTTGTGAAGGTGGAATGAAAAATTGGTGAAAGGAAGTGTGTTGTGTGAATATGTATATAGTGAATGTTCTTTTGCTTCGGCAATTTCGTTTCAATGGCCATTAGAAATGTCCCTTTTTTGTTCACCCGACCAAACTACAACCTTGAAGTCCTTAGTGATCTTTTACTTCCATGATTTCTGTTATGATCATTGAGATATGGTATGAATTGCTTAGTACTGCATCATTTGTCATTTGAGTGTAACAGTCCCGTGCTTGTAAGCACGTTTGCCTTCAATCCTTTTTCAAAGAGGAGTGTAGATTGACATATGCAGGATGAGTTAGTTGTTTCTTGAAACATTGTTTGAAATTGTTTAAGACGCAAGTTCTTTTTCATATCAGATTCTTGAAGTGTGTAAGTGTGCATTGTTGTGATCGTTGTTTAGTTGAGCCGTTTCTCGCGTCTTGGCTGAATTGTGTGCTCGAGCAAATCCTCGTGAGAGGCATACTTTGCTTGAGGACAAACAAAGAGTTAGTTGGGGAGAGTTTGTTAGATGTCAAACATGTTATATATTTGTATGGAATATTTGGCATTTTCCATTTATTTCTTGCGGTAAAGTGTGAATTTAAGCGTTAAATGGAGTTGTTATACTTACATTGGAATATATGTGTAGAGCTTGTAATTTGTGTGTTAATGTGCAGGTATAGGCATGAAAGGAGCAAAATGGTAAACACATGGAACCAATGCAAGTTCCACTGAGTTTTCTAGCTGCAACAGGGTGTTCGCAGTGCGAACAATCTGGCGAATGCCCAGCGAAGGTTCGCACTGCGAGGGCCAGCGAAGGTGCCAGCGAATGGAGGCAGTGAGTTCCATTTTTCAAATTCCTTGTGTTCGCACTGCGAACTCCTGGCGAGGGTCCAGCGAAGGTTCGCTGGCTGGTTCGCAGTGCGAAGGTGATGGCGAAGAGAGGCAGTAAGTTCCAGTTTTGAGAATTCTGGCTCGCTAGTTTATTCGCAGTGCGAATGAAGCTAGCGAATGATTCGCAGTACGAATGAAGGGTTTGCAGTGCGAACCTATGATTTCTGCTTGGGGCGGTTTAAGTCTCAGGCACTTAAGGTGCCAATTTTTCCTCATTCGCAGTGCGAATGATCTGCTCGCAGTGCGAATAGTACAGATTTTAGAAGTGTATAAATAGAATTTCACTTTTTGTGTTAGGGATCTTTTGTTCATTTTGATCCAAAAATCATAGTTTTCAGTCTTTTTACCATTGGAGCTTGTACTTTCACTTGGAGAAGATGATTTTGCATCCATTCTCGATTATCCGGCGTGGATGTTTACTCATCTCCTCTCTTTAATTGTTAGCCAATCTACCATGAGAAGTGGTAGCTAAACCCTCTATGTTGAGGTTAGAAGTAGTTGATTCTGTTTTTATGTATTGCTTTTGATCTATTGTATATGAACAAAGTCTTTGATCAATATAGATGAAGTTGTTTTCTCTTAATGCTTTAAGTTTGATTTGTTTTACTCTAGACATAGATTCCACAAATCTTGACCTAACAATTTCATCTTTTAAAAAACCAAACTCTAGACATAGATTTGGGATTTGCTATTCGCATTGTATTGATCTTAATGATCGTTGTTTAGATTGTTAGCGTGAGACATCATCTAACGGTTTAAACAACGGTACTCACGATTTCGCTTTAGACATAAACGTAGTCGGGAGGATACGCGGTTATATTGGTCGGAAACCGAGTTCATGTGCTTGATTAATCGTTTATACATGGAAAGGATTAGCGAAACCTAACCTTAACATGCTTTTATAAAACCTTTTACAAAAATCTTTGTCACAACTTAATCTTTGCTACAAGTGAATGATAACAACAATTGAAACTTTTGAAACCGTTAACTTAGAATATCGCAACTATTGAACGGCACGCATCAAAATATCAAACAATCCCTGTGGATACGATTAAAAATAACCCACACTATTACTCTTCTAACAATGGGCTGGGAAAGTTTCTTGGGAAATATGAGAGAGAGAGTGGGTTTTTGTTGATTTTTGGGTTTTTTCGATGTTTTTGGTAAGGTGTTGGACCTAAGTTTTGATTGGTATGAAGGTATTGGACCTAGAGTTTTTGATTAGTATGCTCGCTAAGATTTCGCAATCTTATGCCTACGTATTCCCGTTTTAAAGAAACAGGGAAATCAGAGCAATCGTAGTTCCTCCTATTCTAAGGGAGGAAAAAGATATTTGGTGTCTTGTTCAAAGCCCAAGATTGAAGCTAAAAGGTTGAGTATTTGTGTCTTGTTCAAAGCCCAAGATTGAAGCTAAAAAGTTTGACTGAGAGAGAATTTGTTATCTCTACAGGGAGACATCCCGTCTGTTTATCAAAGTTGTTGGGTGACTGTTTATAAAGGAGGATTACTTTAACTGGGATATGAGAATCCAGCAATGCCATGATTTTCTTTATAGGGGATTTATCCTGAAGGAGGAAACTTTAACTCAGTGTAGAGCAATGCTATTTTTCCTTAGGAATTTCTCATGCTAAGAGAGGGACAGTGGCAAGGATGTAAATGATCCAGAGGCTTGCCGCTTACAGCAATTAGATGAATGAGAGGTTTTACCAAGATAAAAGATGGGCGACAGCTTGGATATTTGAATCCACAAGTGTGCCACTTACAGCAGTTATCGGGGATTAGGGTTTGTTTTGAATGTCTATTTGATAAGTGATAAACAGAGCAATGACTTCCTACAGAGAGGTTTGATTTCCTCTGAGTGGATGTTGATTTTTGTGTGCCTTGATCAAAGCACAAGGTTGAAGCTAAGAGGTTGATTGAATCCACTGGGGAAGTCCTTATACAAAGCCTAAGAGGAGGCCGAAGAAGACTGACTCAATGAGAGAATGTTTATCTGTCTTGTACAAAGCCCAAGATTGAGGCTAAAAGAGACTGACTCTTTTGGATATATTATTATACAAAGCCCAAGATTGAGGCTAAAAAGGATTTTGACTCCGTTAGGGAGGGTTTGTATATGTCTTGTACAAAGCCCAAGGTTGAGACTGACTCTGTGGGAAAGAAATCTTTATCTGTCTTATACAAACCCCAAGATTGAGGCTGAAAAGAGGGTTGACTCTGCCTAGGAAATTTATATGATGTTTTGTACAAAGCCCAAGATTGAGGCTGAAAAGGGTTTGACTCAACAAGAGAGTGCTTTTCTCTGTCCTGTACAAAGCCCAAGATTGTGGCTGAACAAGCTGGAGAAATCATTATACAAAGCCTAAGAGGAGGCTGACTGCTGCTAGGGGAAATCTTTATACCAAGCCTAAGAGGAGACTGAAAAAGATTGTCTCAACAAGAGAATGGTTTTATCTGTCTTGTACAAAGCCCAAGATTGAGGCTAAAAAGGGGTGACACAACAAGAGAGTATTGAAAGGTGATTGACTCAACAAGAGGGTATGAAAAGTGATTGACTCAACAAGAGAGTCTGAAAAAGTGATTGACTCAACAAGAGAGTCAGAAAAGGTTAGCTCAGCTGGGGGAGAATCATTGTACAAAGCCCAAGAGGAAGCTGACTTCTGTTGAGGATTATTAAGATCCAGGGGTAGGTCCAAATGAAGAATAAACTCTTGCTGGGGGTTACATAAGAGTTGAAATATCAAAGACCTTGAGGTTCTGATTTGGGATAGTGTTATTCGGATGATAAGTCGACTCTGGCTGGGGAATTTTAGGAGAGAGACTGGGTTTTAGAACCCATGGGTTTTAACTCTGCTAGAGATTAATAAAAAATTACCGGGGTTTCTCCTATGTTTGTAAGGTACTTGAGAATGTCTTAGAGATCCGAGAGGGGATTAGACTGTCCAAGTCTACTGGTATGGAAGAGTTTATCTTTGTATGATGCCCAAGAGGAGGAAGGTATTTTAAAGGATGAGAATCAACCCTAAATTAGTCTGAGATTTGACACTGGAAAGACTACTCTAGCAAAGGATGACTAAGTTCTGTCTTATACCTTTAAGAGGTCTTCAGGGTCCTTGTATTAAGCCCAAGAGAAGGCATGAAAACTTCTAAGAAGCCGGAGGGTCCTTGTACAAAGCCCAAGAGGAGGCGGGAATGCTTTTAGGAAGCCTGTGGGTCCCAAACTTAAGAAGAGTTCAAGAAAAGTTTCACCGAGAATAATCTTTTCTTTAATGAACAGTTCTAGGGTTTGAAGAAATTTAAGAAAGGTTTCACTGGGAATTAATCCTCTCTGGGGAAATGAACTACTTTGACAATTTCTAATAGTGACAGTCTGAGAAAAGTTTCACCGGGAATAATGCCTTTCTCTTTGTTCTATATTGTTTAAGCCTAAGAGAAGGTAATACTGTATCTGGAAATCCTATGGGGATCTTGTTTTGACTGTATTAAAGAGTGACCAACTAGCTTTACCTAGTTCTAGACCTAGTTGCTGGGGAAAACTCTAAGCAGATATACTAGTATATATACAGTTGATATATGACAAGTATTTAAAAGGATATGAAAGAAGGACTTACAGGTGAGCAAGCTTCCAGCAATACAGTTATATATATATTTGATATGTATTTAAAAGAATGAAAGAAGGACTTACAGGTGAGCAAGCTTCCCACAATACAGTTATATATATATATATATATATATATATATATATATATATATATATATATATATATATATATTAAAGCTGATAAAACTTACAGGTGAGCAAGCTTCCATAGCTGTATTGTTAGTTGTTCAAGAAATAAAAGAAAGTTTTGATAACAACTGTGGATTTGAACCTAAATCAAAAGGGAAGTTGTTTTTTGAAAAGGTTGTTGGGGCTTATACTCAAAGGGAGGCCCAGATGAAAAACAGTAATCGTACTGTTGTTTTGTAGACTGTACTGGGGCTTATATAATGACTGAGGCCCAAAAAGGTTTTCTGTACAAAGGAATGGGTCTTACAACTCAAGGATAGGCCCAAAGGTTTGAAAAAGAAAAGAAATGGGACTTACAACACAAGGGTAGGCCCAGATGAAAATGTTTTAAAAAGCGACGATCGCGCCGAGATTTTGAAAACACAGTGGGACTTATCAATGACTGAGGTCCAAAATTATTTATGTACAAAAGGGGTTGGGTCTTACACTCTATTAGAGGCTCAAAAGTGTTTTTGTGAAGATTTATTTAATCATAAACATAATGCATAAGCAAAGATTAAATACAGAGTGTACCAGACACCGGTGAATTTTCACACAAGCAGATGAACGTCAGACGAGCCCAAGATACCCGACAATGCTTTTAAGCATCCAAGGATCGTCAAGATATTGATTAAAAATCCCTGCATCGGATGACAAGCCACAAACAAATAGAGAAAACCAGAGATCACATAGAAATGCCTTTGTTCTCATTAAGTGGTTAGAATTGAATTGAAATTATAAGTGAGGTGAACACTTATTTAATTTACAAATAATTCTTTTGAAAAACAAGCTTAAGAATAAGTCATGTATTTAACAAAGATGAAATCAAATAATCGAATAATAATCAATTAATCAATTAAATGATTAATCACACAAATTAATTTATTGAAATATATTTAGTAAAAATTACTAATTAATATTAGTAAAACTAAATAAATAATTAATTAATTTAACAATTATTTAATAAAATAAATATTAAATAAAATATGATTTTTATACATGTGTGAAAAATATGAAAAGAGAAAAACATGGTGAAGTGTGTGAAAGGGGTGGGGCGCACCACCTTGTGTATGTTACTACATTTTTACCTTTCCTTTTCCTAAGTTACATGAGAAGAAATTATGAGAGAGAGAAGTGAGAAACAAGTATAAGAACATTGTTTGGTGTGATTTTTCAAATGAAGAGTGAAGCCTATTTATAGTAAAAACTTGGTTTGGAAACCAAGTTTGTGATGTCACAAAAATGAGACTAACTTAGTAAAAAATAATATAGTAAATATTTAGTCATTTATTCAAACTTTGAAATTTAGACTTTGAATCAGTGATGTAGGCAATATGTTGTAATCTTGATGATGTCATTTTGTAAAATTATATATTCATATTTGATTTTAATAAATAGGTTATTAGAAAAAATAAATAAGTTAGTAAGAAAAATAAACATTATTATATATTTAGAAAAAGCCAAAATATAAAATAAGTCTAAAATAATAAAATTAATTAATAAAAATAACTATTAATTAAAATTAATATTGAAACCGGTTAAAAACGATAAAATCATCCGGTATCGAAATGTTCGAAAAAATAAAATGAACATACCAAAATGACCTGTAAAAAATATACGTATTGAAAAAATACAGCTTGGTCAAAATTTTTGAAAATTGATTTTACTCGGTAAAAAGACTAAGACGGGTCAGAAAAGTGATTGAAAAAGATTAAAATGAGTGCACCAGGTTAAAGTATGCGGAAAATTGATCAATAATGGGTGTCAGCAAGTTTGACCAAAAATGTCCGGACACCGATTTTTCGCACATTTAACCCTTAGTTTGACCAAAACACCTGAAAATTTAATACGTATATTCCGGCTGATAACTCAAGCAATATGCATGATAGAATATACGACATGATATGCAGATGACACGAAGTGAAAACACAGTCAGATAAACAAAAGTTTAACAATGAGTGGTCAAAATTTGGGGTATGACAGATGCCCCTATTTAATTTTCTTGGACCCGAAGGTGTGAATGGCGAAGGTATTCGGGCATTCGGGGTGCAAGAGGATTAAATATCGGAATACCCGAAATCTTGACAGTGGTTATGAATGGCAGTTTGCTCATCCATCTTATTTTGATAAGCAATGATGCTTAGAAAAGAATAAAACTTCCCCTCGATCCTGGTTTTCAGCCACGGAACTGGTCTCGGTTTCTGATATAAACTTCACCTGATCCTGGTCTTCAGCCACGGAACTGATCTAAGTTTCTTTTGTCAATAAACTTCCCCTCGGTCCTGGTCTTCAGCCACGAAATTAGTCTAAGTTTCTTTTTTAGACAAACTTCCCCTCGATCCTGGTCTTCAGCCACAGAACTAGTCTAAGTTTCTTTTGTCAATAAACTTCCCCTCGATCCTGGTCTTCAGCCACGGAACTGGTCTCAGTTTCTTCTTGTCGAGTTTCTTCCTTGACAAGGGACGCTATTTGTAGAGGTTTTCATCAAACTTCTCGCCGAGTTTTTTTACTGGGGAGATGCCATTTGATTGAAAAGGTTTTGATGTCAGACTTGCTGGAAAAACCCATTCGTCTGAACTGTAGAGGTGTGCAAACTTCTCTGTTGGAGACACCATTTGTTGACTCTACTGGGGAAAACGAGTCTCTTGAGAGGCTGTTTCCTGCATGGGGATATTACATCATACCTTTCTTCGAGATCTTCTCGGAGAAATGTCATGTGATCTAATCCAATTTTGAGGTGCTGATGACTTCATTAACAATGACTTTCTGAAGAGAAACACCAATGCGTTGATGAGAGTCTTTAGTTGTGAGGCTTTCTCTGGGAATTTTCCTTAATCCGGAAAAGCGAGAACATCATCTTCAATAGTAAAGAGTGACGTTTGTCGAATGTCTCCTTGTCTTTCAGAGGTTCAAGTTATCAAAGGGGTCGAGAACCGTCTCCCATCCAGAAATAAACTGGGGAGAAATTGCTTAGACGCTGTATTTCCTAACAAGTAAAGGACTGACAACTCGATTGAGAGGACTTTTATCACTTGGGGATAAGACTGAATAGAGTGATAATGATGCAATATAATTATGAATGTGAATCAATAATGCATGATGTATGTATGTTTATGCTGACAAAAGTGACGCAACATACAGACTAATGGATGAACACGACTGGATACTCGGCCACTGCGGGGAATGAAAGGTATCACTAGTCCAAAATAGCAATCTTGCCTTGCTTAGGAGAGGTAGTCCCTGTGGGGAGAAAAAATTATTTAATCGGTCTTAAGAGGTACGAACTCTGCCGGGGATGTCAGATGAAACAAGGTCTCTGACACAGTTGATCCTTCATTCAGGCATACTAGTTTTAGAAGGAGTAGTTTGATTCTGCACTTTGAGGTTCAATTACTTCTGAAGAAGCGATCGATGTTTTTTTGATGTTCAACAGTCAAAAGAATTGCCATCTTTATCTTAAAAGCAGAAAAAATTTGACAAGTAAATTCATTTTTGTTTTATTTCAAGAATTGTTGATCATGTTAAAAATGTCAATCTGTAAAGCTAAAACAAATAAGAATTGCAAACAAAAGCGCTAGAGCTCAAATTTTATTGATAGGATGGAAATCAGCCAAGCGCGTGATTCCATAGAGTATTTATAAAGTTAGAAAATGGTAATTTTAAGGGAAAAGGGGCTACATTGAAACATAACGACCGTTATCCTTCTACCAACTTTGAATTCTGGACATTCTAAGCTTCTGTCAAAGATGACCTTGACTGGAGTTTTCTGATGGATGGCGCGACTGCTGAGGAGTTGAACTGATCAGACGTAGTTACTTGCCATGAATCCCTAACTTTTTCCTGGATTGTACTTTGAGATTTCCAATCCATCGGGATGAATTTTTCTTATGTCTCTAATTTTTGTCTGGACCGCCCTTTCGGGTTTTTAATCCACCGAGACGGTTTTTTTTGTTTAGGCGAAGTACTTCTTGACTACATCAACATTCGTGGGATAGGAAAATTCTTCTCGATCCATGGTTGCGAGTCTCAAGGCGCCGCCCGAGAAGGCTTTCTTGACTACATAGGGACCGTCGTAATTCGAAGTCCATTTGCCCCGGGAATCAGTGAGAAACAATTGTATCTTCTTGAGCACAAGGTCTCCTTTTTTGAAGATGCGAGGTCGGACCTTTTTGTCGAATGCTTTCTTCATTCTCTACTGATACAGCTGACCATGGCATAGTGCCGTTATTCATTTTTCTTCGATAAGGTTCAGTTCATCGTGCCGACTTTGACACCATTCAGTTTCTGTTAGCTTGGCTTCCATCAATACCTGAATTGACGGGATCTCTACTTCTATGGGGAGCACTGCCTCCATGCCATATACTAGACAGAAAGGGGTTACCTCTGTTGAAGTGCGGACAGATGTGCGATAATCGTGAAGAGCAAAAGGCAGCATTTCGTGCCAGTCTTTGTAGGTTACAACAATCTTCTGAACAATCTTCTTGATGTTCTTGTTAGTCGCTTCTACCGCTCCATTCATCTTAGGCTGGTAGGGAGACGAGTTATGGTGTTCGATCTTGAACTCAGCACACAACTCTTTCATCATCTTGTTGTTCAAGTTAGATCCATTATCAGTAATGATCTGGCTTGGAACACCATAACGGAAGATGGGATTGTTTTTTATAAAACGGACTACTACTTGTCGGGTCACATGGGCGTATGATGCCGCTTCGACCCACTTGGTGAAGTAGTCAATGGCTACCAGGGTGAACCGATGTCCATTTGAAGCTTTGGGTTCAATCATGCTAATCATGTCGATTCCCCATATGGAAAAAGGCCATGGGGAAGAGAGAACTTTGAGATGTGTTGGCGGTACATGGATTTTTTCAACGTGTATCTGACACTTATGGCATCTCCTCATATACTTGTAGCAATCGGATTCCATGGTCAACCAGTAGTACCCTGCTCTCAGAATTTTTCTCGCCATTGTGTGCCCGTTGGCGTGAGTGCCAAAGGATCCTTCGTGAATTTTTTTTATCAGCATGTTTGCTTCTGGTCTGTCTACGCATCGGAGCAAAACCATGTCAAAGTTTCTCTTATAGAGTGTATCACCGCTCAGGAAGAAGTTGCCTGCCAATCTTCTGAGGGTCTTCCTGTCTTTTCTTGATGCCCCAGGCGAATATTCTTGTTTCTGAAGGAAGCACTTGATATCGTGATACCAAGGGTTGTTATCAATGACTGCTTCGATTGTGAAGATGTAAGCGGGCCCTTCTAGGCGCATTATGTCAATCTTAGGTATGTCGTTCCATTGACCTACACTAATCATGGAGGAGAGAGTGGCTAATGCATCAGCCATGTGATTCTCTTCACGAGGGATGTGATGAAACTCTATTCTGTTGAAGAATGGTAACAACCTTCTCGCATAATCTTTGTAAGGAATTAGTCCTGATTGGTATGTGTTCCAATATCCTTTGATCTGATTGATAACCTGGGCTGAGTCTCCATATACATCCAAGTTCTTAATTCTCAAGTCGATCGCTTCTTCGAGACCCATGATACAAGCTTCGTATTCGGCCTCGTTGTTTGTGCACTTGAATATTAGTCGGGCGGTGAAAGGAATGTGGGTACCCTGATGTGTTATGATGATTTCCCCAATTCCAATTCCATAATTGTTGACGACTCCGTCAAAGATTAGTCCCCATTGGGAACCTGGTTCTGGCCCTTCACTGGGTAGCGGTTCATCGCAGTCTTTCATTTTTAAACACATGACATCTTCGTCTGGGAAGTCAAACCCGACTGATTCTTGATCATCAATCGGTTGATGAGCCAAATGATCGGCTAAAATACTTCCTTTGACGGTTTCCTGAGCATGGTATTCAATGTCCTATTCTGATAACAACATCTGCCAATGGGCAATCCTTCCCGTGAGAGCGGACTTTTCAAAGACGTACTTGATTGGATCCATTTCGGAGATTAACCAAGTAGTGTGACAAATCATATACTGGCGAAGATGTTTGGTTGCCTAAGCCAGAGCACATCAAGTTTTCTCAAGCATAGTGTACCGAGTTTCACAGTCGGTAAATTTCTTGCTCAAATAGTAGATGGCAGACTCTTTTCTTTTCATTTCATCTTAATGGCCAAGTACACAACCCATGGAGTCTTCCAAGACTGTTAAATAGATGATCAGTGATCTTCCCTCCATTGGAGGTGACAGGATAGGCGGATTCAACAAATATTCCTTGATAATGTCGAATGCTTTCTAGCAGTCTTCTGTCCATACGCAGTCCCGATTCTTTTTTAGTAACTTGAAGATTGGCGCGCATGTCGCGGTCATGAGGAATATAAATCTGGAAATGTAATTCAAACGTCCCAGGAATCCTCTGACTTGTTTTTCAGTCTTTAGAGAAGGCATTTCTTGAATAGCCTTGACCTTTTCAGGATCAACCTCAATTCCTTTCTGGATGATGATGAACCCTGGCAGTTTCCCTGAGCGGACACCGAATGTGAATTTGTTGGGATTCAAGCGAAGTTTGTACTTCCTCAGACGCTCGAATAACTTTGATAGGTGGATCACATGCTCCTCTTCTATTTTAGATTTGGCAATCATATCATCGACATACACTTTGATTCCTTAGTGTATCATGTCATGAAATAGAGTAGTCATAGCCCTTTGATAGGTTGCCCCGACATTCTTCAAACCGAATGGCATTACCTTGTAACAAAAAGTGCCCCATGGGGTGATGAAGGAAGTTTTCTCCATATCTTTCGGCGCCATTTTGATTTGATTATAGCCCGAGAATCCATCCATGAAGGAGAAGTCTTTGAACTTTGCTGTACTGTCTACCAGCATGTCTATGTGCGGTAAGGGAAAGTCATCCTTTGGATTGGCTTTGTTCAGATCCTTGTAATCTACACACATTCTGACTTTTTCGTCCTTTTTCAGAACTGGTACTATGTTGGCTAACCATTGAGGATATTCTGATGTGGAGAGGAAACCTGCATCAATCTGTTTCTGTACTTCCTCCTTTATTTTGATTGCCATGTCCAGATGAGTCCTTCTCAACCTTTGTTTTACTGGCGGACATTCTGATCTTAACGGTAGATGATGTTCCACAATATTGGTATCTAACCCTGGCATGTCCTGATAGGACCAAGCAAAAACATCTGGATATTCTTTGAGTAGTTTTATCAAGTCTTCTTTGACAGTTGGACTGAGCAGTGGCCCAATCTTGACTTTTTTCCTCTCTTCATCTGTTCCCAAGTTGACCGTTTCCAACAGCTCTTTGTGAGGTTCAATGGACCTTTCCTCTTGTCTGAGTAATCGGGATATTTCTTCTAGAATTTCTTCGTCTTCTTCTTCTTCAGCTTCAAATACCGGGAATTCAAAGTTGGGAGAAGGCATTAGATCGTATGTTTCAATGGGGTTTAAAACAAGCAATCTGCATGACGTGATGATTTATTTTTAGAAGAGATAGAGAGAATGCAAGAGTGCGTGCAGTGTATTTTATGAAAAATGCTTGTTTTTATTTTTTGAGTTGTTTTTAGGATTACCATTTTCTGAAGAAGCGAAAAGTGAAAACAGCAATAAATGCGGAAATTACAGAACGACGTTTAATTTTTTATGATTTGGTCAATTCTTGAAACTACAGCCCTATAAAACAAAACTCTGTCGCTTTGGGCAAAGAGAAGAGGGACATTTAAAGAAAGTGAGCCCTATAAAAACACCTGTTTCACTTGGGCAGGGTGAAAGGTTAAAGCAAAGATGGCAATTACTTAGACTTATGGACGACTTTCAGGACATCGACAGCAACCCATTAACGGCGAACTCCTCAGTGAATCACAAAGGCTGGTACCTTCTTTCTTGGCTTGTCTTTAGAAATGACGCTGATTTCTGGTGGAGAAGGATCGTTGGAGTCTTCCTCCCAGGCAGAGTTGTTGTAGACGAACTCTTCTGTTGTATCTTGTACAGTATTTTCAATCTCAGGAAGAACTCCCCATCCAGTTGGCTGGATGTCTTCGAGCCTGATACGAGAGCTTTCAGGAGCGGTGTACTTGACCAAGAAGTCGAATTTGCCACTCGGTTATTCTAAAGTGTCCCATACTTCTGTGGAACTAGATGAGTCATCCTTCTCGATGACGTTGACTTCAGGAAAAACATAATTGATGAATTTTTGTCCTGCAATCTTTGCAGATTCATTGTTGTGCTGGATATTTTCTGAATGCCCTGAGTAATGATCCCATGATTTGGTGGGGACGCATGTATTCTTTTCAATGATGCTCAGTTGATAAACGTCATTTGGTTGACTCTTTCGCCCCAAGTCTTCTGGGTACGACTTCCAGATAGGAAAGTCATCCATCGAGTCATAATAGTCATAGTCAAAGTTGTCTTTCATCAGAGTGTCCTCCTCTAATGAGTTGGGTGGGGCACGACATCCTTCCGGATCACAATATCCGTACATCATCTTGAAATTTGATCTTCGTATATATCTCGGACTCTGCGTGGGAAGAAAAATGGCGTATGCGCCTCTCCCTGAGACATATAACCATCCTCGTTGAGATAGGACTTCCACTCTTCATCTGTATCAGAGGAGTCACCCTCATTGATAGTGTGTACTTCTTGAGAAACTGGGTGAAGAAAACCTCCACTGTGGAAGACGTCCTGAATGGGACGAAAACTTTCATCGTTAGTGTAGCGGTAAAAATTGTGAGTGTAAGCTATTGATTAACTTAACTCATAATGCAAGAGTCGCCACCGCACTTTTATTTTATCCACAAAGGGAAAGGAAAAAGAGAGAACAAAACCTAAAGAGTTATAAAACAACAAGAACAAACAGAGAAAGGGTAAGGGGGTAGGTTACGCAATGGGAAGGTGTTAGTACCCAAAACGTCTATAGTACCCTATAGGAGCCCTTTGAAATATCTACCGCTTTTTGGTTTGAAAATGATTTGCTTGTAAAGAGATTGAGGAGATGAGAGGAGAATTATTTTTTTAAGATTTTTGTGTTTGGAGAGACTTATCGCCTCATGCCTACATATCCACGATGTGCAATGTAGGATCAAAACACCGTAGTTCGTGGTACAAAGAACCAAAATTTGTTTGTTTTGGTTGATTTTAAGTGTAAAGACAAGTCGTCATTTCTGAGCGAATAATTCTGCTTAAAGAAATGAATCATGTCTAAACTTATGAAAAAGAGTTTTAAAAGAAAAAAAAAGTGCACAAAGCACAAAAAGATTTGATGAGTTTTTGTATTTTTTTATGTTTTTATGAAATGGTCAAAGTATGATTAAGATGGATTGACATTTATTAAAGAAAACAAAATTTAAAAAAAAATCACTTGACCAAAGTCAAGGTTTTATTATGAAAGCGATTTTAAGTTTGAAAACAAGAAGATTTTGAAAAAAGGAGAGGATTTTGAAAATTTAAGAATGGAAAGGAGAAGAAGTGACTATCCTAGTGCATAAAATAAAAGCTAGGGAAAAGAAGGATCTAACCAAAATGGAGCCACTTCAAAGCAATATTAAAAGAATTCCATCCGTAAGCAAATTGGCCAAATAAAGGCAATTCTTCAATCAATACTCCAAGCAAAGGGATAAGAAGTCCTAATTCTAGGTCCATAAGTCCAATATTACTTCAAAAGAGGTCCATAGAGAGATCACTCACAAGCATAGGGTAGTAACCAATAGTCCAAAATGAAGAGAATTAAGTTTTTTTTATGGTTTAAGCCTTTATTAATGTTTTTGAGTCCAAATGGACAAAGTGAAAAAAGGCATAAGAATAAACATGTGCCCAATAGACAAAGGAAAAATTGCGGAAGCATAAACATGATATGAAATGAAGCATAAAAATAAAAGAGATAGGGAGCGAGAAGGAAACATAAACAAAATTAATACAAAATATTGTTAGTAAGTTAGTGATTAGTTGTTAGTATTATTGATCAATAACAATTGAATAATTGCTCTTAGGTCAAGGTTGATGAAACTCATTAGAGGATTGATAAGACCAAAGCCTCCTAACAAAAAGTTTCATGAGTTTTGAACCATAAGACAAATAATCAACCATTCTTGATAGTTTTCCTATACGGGACAAATATTGCGCTATGTTAAGCAATCGCCGAGTAATTTACGGAGTAATTACCCTACAATGAGGCCGGTCAATAGCTTTTTGTGATAATGTATGCTAGATGAACGATATATAGATCGTCATCCGAAAGCAATACCACATGAAAAGAAAAGTGGTAACGATCTAGTCTTGATCGAAATTCAACAACGGAATTCCAATATCTTTTAGACTTTCATCGATCAAAAGAAAAGAGAAATAGATGAAGAGAAAGCCAAATTAAACCACACAAATATGTGATCTAAGGCTAAGAACAAAGGAAAGGGAAGAAAATGGAAAAGGAACCAAAACAGTCCCAAAAACAAAGCAAAAATTGCATTCTGTTTCGAAGTAACCGGTTACAGTATAACTGCTAACCGGTTACTTAGTTCAAAATAAGTGCAGTTTTTCAAAATTTACATAGTGTAACCGGTTACAGCATAACTGCTAACCGGTTACACAACACCAGAATGCAGAAAAATGTGCAAAATTCAGCATGACCCATTTCAAAAACTTTTTACAAACACCTTATGATCATGGAACTGAAATTGCACGAAATTTAAAGTAAAATAACAGCCAAACCCAGTAATTAAACACAATTACAAGATCGAAAGGATCAAGTAACAAGGATCTCCAAAGATCTACATTATGGAAGATGAAGATGAAGCTTCAACAATGGTGAAAGATGAATTACCACTTCAAATCTGAAAATTCCTTCAAATTGCTTCAAGATCTACACTCCAAAACCTTGATCTACTGTGATTGATGAATAAAAATAAGAAATGATGAAGGTTTAGCTCAAAGTTAAGCAAGAATCAATGTGAATTCTTACTAACTTTCCAGAGAAGAAAGAAGAGCTTTGGTGAATTTGTGGTTTGGGGAGAGAAATTGCAAGGGTTTTTTTGGCTCTCAAAAGCTTGTAGAATGAATAAAATGAAGCCTCTATTTATTGAATTTTGGCTTGGGAATTTGGTGGTTTGGAATTAGGCTTGGATGATCAAAATTAGGATTGGAATTCATATTTGGAGGGAAATCACAAAAGAGTGGTGATTAGTGAGGGTGTATGGTGGGGAATGATCAAAATGATGTAGAGGAATTAAAATGAGGTGATCTAGAATATTCCACATGTGATCAATGGTCAAGATTGGTGCCAAATGCTTAAAAACTTGAAAAATTCTGATTTTGGCCAAATCTGTCTTCGTTCAGTCGATTGCACTGTAGCGTAAATAGACTGCACTGCTGAAAATTTCAAAATCAAGGCAAAAAATGTTGGGTGCAATTGATTGGACCATTAGTGCAATCGATTGCACAGTTGAAAATCTCCAAAAATGCCATTCTTGCTATATTGTGCTGGATCTTGGCTCGATTCTCTTGTTTGTCAAAGAAGGCATGGAAATAAACACATGAACCTTGGAGTCTCTTGAATAAAAATCAATTAAATCTTGGAAACTCTTGATCAAATGATTTTGAATTGTTTGCAGATCAACTTTGACTTTGTACAGATGAAATTCATTCGAGATGAGGGACTGATTGTTTTGGTATTTTTAACATGTTCTTCCTCTGAAAATGTTAGTGAAAGAAAACAAAATATTTTTGGATTTTAATTAATGGTTAGTAAACACAAACAAATTAAACAATAAAACAACTAACACACACACACACAAACCCAAAGATCCCTGCAAGGCACAATCCTATAGAAGAGGGAACCAATGTGTGATATTATTTGTGGTATTAAATGCAAAAAAGACATGCAGAGAATCTTAGGGGCAAAAATTAGGGTATTACAGCTGCCCCTATTTAAGTTTCTTCTATCCGGAGATAAGAAGATTGACATCTTTGTCTCGACGAGATAGAAGAGACTTAAATATAACAATAAACCCAATTTTTGGCCCTAAGAGACCACAAAATGATATGATCATGCAAATGATATGTAAACACAAGACCTCTGTGGGGAAGAATATGCCACAGGAGATAAACAAAAAAAGAAGAACGATAGAATGAAACTCCACCAGGGAAACATATCACAGGAGACCACCAACTAGCCAGGGAACATACCGCACAACTACTGGGACTCATCTGAGGAAAATATTCAAACTGGGGATAACTGTATATGGAAATAAACCACGACACAACAAGGATATAACTCAACAGGGAAGACTTAGCACAACAAGGCTCCACTGGGGAAAATTAATACCTCAACAATGAAATATCTCTAGCATACTGAAGAGACTAACCATCCATCGGAGTAGAAAACCTCAACAACGAACTGTCTCGTCAAACCGAAGAGACTTACCATTCATTGGAGTCACAAAATCTCAACAATGAACTGTCCCATCAAACCGAAGAGACTTACCATTCATTGGAGTCACAAAATCTCAACAACGAACTATCCCATCAAACCGAAGAGACTTACCATTCATCGGAGTGGAAGAATCTCAACAACGAACTGTCCCATCAAACCAAAGAGACTTACCATTCATTGGAGTCACAAAATCACAACAATGAACTGTCCCATCAAACCGAAGAGACTTACTATTCATTGGAGTCAAAAATCTCAACAACGAACTGTCCCATCAAACCGAAGAGACTTACCATTCATTGGAGTCACAAAATCTCAACAACGAACTGTCCCATCAAACCGAAGAGACTTACCATTCATTGGAGTGACAAGAATCTCAACAACGAACTGTCCCTTCTAACCGAAGAGACTTACCATTCATCAGAGTAGAGATCACCTACTACCAGGCATATGGTAGGCGAACCAAAGAGAACACGAGATATATTAACTACAACGAGGGTAATAAACTCAAATGGAGAGATTTTAATGAGATCTTTTAACAATTTTCACTTGGAGAACCTGCTGACGAGGTCCACTGCGGGGATTTCCAAAGATATCAACTGCAGGAGTCTACTGTCGAGACTTAGGACTTCATTTGGGAATACTTTCTACCAAGAGTTTTTTTTTTAGAAATGTGTCAACCATCCAAAATTTACTGGGGAATCTATTGCCAAGATCAACTAGAGAACCTTCAAATGAAACACCTTCTGCCGAGATTTTATATGTAATTCCTACTACCGAGGAATAATTAAAAACATGCCTGCTGCCGAGGCTTTACTGAAAAGTCTTTTAAGGATTCTACTGCCGAGATCCTAAAAGAAAATACCTTTCGTCGAGGTTGCTGTAATAATTTTTTGAAATTTTTCGAGAAATCTACTGCCGAGATTCTTGGAAAGAAAATACCTTCTGTCGAGGCTTGTTGCAAATTCTATTTTAAAATTCACTGGAGAATCTACTGCTGAGATCAACCAAAGAAATATGAAATAGAGCCACCTTCTGCCGAGGTTTGCTGGAAATCTTTTGAAAACATCCAAGAAATCTACTGCCGAGATTCTTGGAAAGAAAATACCTTCTGCCGAGGTCAACTGGAAATCTTCTGCCATGATTTTCCAGGAACTAGGAATCAATAACTCTATCAGGGATCTTCATATGAGATATGGGCAAGTTAGATCACGCAACAGACTTCTCAAATGAAGAGACAACCATCTGTTGGAAATTCACTACAAACTTCTCTGATAGGCACAACCTGAGAGATACCATTTGATGGAAAAGATAACGTCTGATAACTGGAGACACACAAGCTCCTCAAATAAAAAGACTACCACTTGTTGTCACATAATAAATTCCAAAAGAGTGTTGTCACAACCCTGCTGGAGAAACAAAAACTTCATCTTTTGATGGTAATCACAAACAGATCATCTGTTGAGTAATACAAAATCTTCGAAGGTGCAAAATTAATGCACTCCCAATCATCTAGGTTACACGACCTAGAAAGCTTCAAATAGTCACCGCCGGAGACCAAAGTTCAATCCAGGAAGAAACTGGAGAGAAACAGTCAAACGAGACTCATCCCAAGGAGGAAATAACTCAACTAGGGATTGGTCTCATCCAGATAATGAACTGGAAAGGAAAACTGAAGCAAAAATTTCCACGAGGAATAAACTCAATGGGGAATTAGAAAGGATAAACACTTTCTGCTTAGGGTCAACACTCTAATGGAGAGAGGACACATACACTCTGCAGAGAAAACCACATCGGAGAGCGGAGAAGCACTAAAACAGATGCAAAATGTACAATGCAACAACAATAATGCTATGCACAACAAAAGGATGTGTATGCAATGCGTATGAGTATGAATATGCTGACAAAACAGACATAAGGATGAACAGAGGATGAATAAACACCACAGCTCAGCTGAATACTCGGCTAATCTCAAAAGATAGAGATACCAAAAGAGATCCTATCAAGGAGTACACACAAAGCCAGCCCTAATGGGGATATCAACCAATTGGGGGAATAAGAAGTCAGCATTACTCTTTGCTTGGGGAGTGATCAAAGCAATCACAACGAGAGGTAAAACTCTGTGCGAGGATTCCACATCAAGGGGAAACATCACCCCAAAGCCTCACAAATGCTTAATCATAACCTGGCTGGAGAATAGAATCATACTCAGCTGGGGAAATCTGAATCAAGACTTAGCCGGAGGAATACCCAAAATAGTACTTGGACGAGAAATACCCAAACTGGCGCTCAATTGGGGAATAATGGATTTCAAGAGTCCAACACCTCACAAAAATCTTGAGGGAATCCATCATCTGATTAACAACTTGATTACATCCACAAGAACAAATCTGCTTATGTGCATTGAATTCACCTTTTAACTTTTGCCCCAGACTGCATGGTCTACAAAGGATTTTACACCAAAAGGAAACTTTGTACCATAACGACTTGAGATAGTCTGTCCCAGTGTCTTTAAACTCTGAGAGATTCGTCGAATCTCGACGTAACTACCCCAGATTTACTGAACTTGGCACACTCTTCAATTAATAGAGTCTTCCAGCTTTGCCCCCTGTGAAAACATCAACTAGGAAAACAAACTTGCTTATGCTCAACAAAATTTTCAGGCAACATGCCCCTGGATAGGATCATCTTTGAAATGATTTGCCAATTACTCATCAGAGTTTCAGGCCTCAAAAGATTAAGCTCATCACTGATGCTCAAATGTAAACTTCCATGATGTCAAACAAATGTATGCAAGCAGAAAATGTTAATTCTGAGAATGATAATTCTAATGCAACAAACATGTTTATCTTGAAGTTTTTATTGAAAAGATGTCGCAAAACCTTGTGAATGAATCACTAGTTTAGATACGACATTGATTTTTGATTGCACATGCAATACCAACAAAGATCTTTTAGCGCAACTCATAGGAGTCAGGAACGCTATCTCAATTGAAGTACGCTTTCAAAATAAACCCTACTTCAATTAAGTCTTTTGAGGGTTATAACTTGGTTCACAGTTTTCAGAAAAAAGGATTTTTAGGCTCAAAGTTTATTTGTACCCACCCAATCTCCGTGATGTTCTTTAGTCCTATATTAAGCTAATTGACACAAATGTTCATCTTTAAAAAGATTACTGAAACTGATGGTTTAAGAACCAGTGAGGTTATTCGGGGATAACAGTCACCCTTTTTGTCCTTCGACTTGGTAGTCACACAAAGATTTTTTCTTTTGATGAGAATTTTTCTTTTATTCTTGCTTTTCACATTTTCATTCTTTTTATTTTTCCCTAACTTTTGCCTGGACTGATTTTTTTGAATTTCTGATGTCCAGCGGGATGCCCCAATTTTTGCCTAAGTCACTTGTTTTCAATTTTTCTTTTTCGACTTATCGGACTTTTTTTTTATTTCTTTCTTTTTTTTTTGAACAAATCATGTGAAATTGGCTTATTTGACTTGTTTGAAAGTTTGTGACCGCCTATTTCCTTCATGGATGAGGAATAACCATTGTGGTTACGTTTGGCGCACACTCCTTTTGAAATTTGGACACTTAGTCAAATTAACTGAAGACTACCCTGCCCCAAGGTTAAATGTGAGGGTTTTTTCATTTAGAAAAGAAACTCCTACTTCACGGCTCAAAGGGGTTAACAAGGGATTATCTTCCTTATATCTCCGATATTTGGGAATTTGAAACAATGCATTACATCATCAGCAGGGTCTCATTCAAAAGCACACAACCAGAAATTTTGTGTTTTCACTTCATCATCCTCCCTCCAAGAGTTTAAACAAGAAGTTGGTATTGCAAATGCAGAAAAAAAAATTATGAGCGAAAATGAATGGATCACTTCAAGATAAACATACTCATTGCATTAAGATTAATATTCAAAACAAACAAGTTCTACATGCAAACAAAGCAATAACTATCATAAAAGATTACAAATGAAAATGCAGTAAATGAACTAAAGATCTGAGGAAACTGTGTCAGCTTAAGCTTGAAAGAACATTATCAACTTTCTCGGGAGACACAGAGGCAAACATACAACCACTGAGGGTCACTCTACTAACATAAGCATAAAGGCGTTCCATTCACAAATGCGCTTCCTTCCTTGAAGGTCAACACTTCATCGTCGATCATCTCCTGAACCTTTTCCTGGAAAACCTTGCACTCCTCAATCGGATGCCCCAGTACTCCATCATGAAACTCACAACTGGTATTTGGGTTATAACAAGGAGGGCGAGATTTCATGACTCTGATTTTTCTAGGTGTCATCACCGAGTTTCGGGAAAAATAAGACCACAATTGACTGTAAGTCATTGGGGTTGGATCAAACTGGCGAGTCTCTCTTTTTGAATTATTCAGAGGTCTCTGCTGCTTCTGAAACTGATTCTGATGTTGGTGACAAGGTACCGGAACTGGAGCTTGCGGGCTCTGAGGAGAATCATGAATTGCATCAACTTTAACATTTTCTTCCACCCGGGAATCACCACTAGCTCGGCCATCTTGGATTCTTCCACTCTTGAATGCGTTCTCGATGTTTACTCTGACTTCCACAGTTTTGGAGAAATCTAGAGGTACAACACCTACCATCCTGACATAATAGGAGTCTGACAGCATTCTTAGGAACATTTTGGCCAGTTCTTTCTCTAAGAGTGGTGGATGAACTTGAGCTGCTAATTCTTTCCACCTTTGTGCATACTCTCTGAAGGATTCGCTGTCCTTCTGACTCATACTCATCAATTCATCATTATCTGGAGCCATGTCCAAATTATAGTCATATTGTTTTACAAATGCATCAGCTAGATCTTCCCAAGACTGAATATGGTCCCTTTTCAGTTTCGTATACCACATCAAATATCCTCCATATAAACTTTCTTGAAAGCAGTAAATCATCAACTTATCATTGTCGAAATAAGCGGTCATCTTTCAATAGAACATCGTCAAATGGTGTCTTGGACAGCTAATACCCTTGTATAATTCAAAGACAGGCATTTTGAACTTCGGAGGAATAACCACATCCGGAACCAGGCACAAGTCATGAGCCTTAAAACTAGACGCATTGGGTCTTGCCAACATTTTCAATTCCTCATTGAGATCTCGAAGTCCTTCTTTCATTTCCACAACTTTAAGATCAATTATCTCTGTCACAGGGTGGACATTCTGAGGATTTGGCATATACCTCGAAAATCGAGAATCTTTTTCAACAACTTGACCAACTAGATGATTTTGCACAGGTCGGGATCGAGTAGGAACATCCACTTGTGGAATATCGTCGTCCAGAGGAGAATCATACATGAGATTAGTCATCACTGTAAAGCCTGACATGAGATCGTCATCTTTTGTTCTCTCCATGTTCCTTCAGTAACTACCTCAAACTTGGTATGAATGCCAGAAAATCAGCTAAATCCATCTTCTTTCTCTGATTAGCCCGAGTATTAAACTGGTATGACAGCTTGGCTGAATGAAGACCAAAGGGAAACAATAAGACACCTGGAAAAGGCAAGAAACAATGCAGGATGATACTTGATGCAAATGCAATGCAATATGAATGTAGAAGACATGGGATCAAAGCTTCCATAAATTCTGAATAACTGCTGCGCTGATGACTGGATGAGCTCAAAGGTCCGCTTTGAATAGAATACTAGAATACCAGGTCGATAAGTCTACACTGATAAGAAATCCAAAGTACCGGGCATGCTGAAAGTCAGGGTTTCCTGCAAACCTGTAAACACCCGCCCATTCTCACATATGGGTACTAAAAAGCCGGGATCCTCAGTTTTAGATTCTTGATTTGAGAAGTAATAGTACATTCATCCCTCGGGGTACAATACCATCGCCAAACAAAGAGGTCATCCACTGATTCCCCAAAAAAGGATATCCTATAGCAAGTTCCCAGCATTGGGTCCTCAGATCGACAAGTGTAACGGTTTTGCCATTTCTGGTCTGCCATTATCACATGTCGAGAGGATAGGCGTTACTGAGTTCTCGGGGAAACGGTCGCCAGACACGCACGTCAGAATATCTCCCAAGATAGCCTCGTCTGGATGTGAATTTCGTGAACACCAAACGTACCAAGACGGCGCGTAGGTCCCACTACTTTCCACTCTAGTCCTAAGTGTATACTCAAGCCTGTGTATTGGGCTTATCTCTCAGAACATCCCAACCAGAACAAACAAATAACAAGCAAATCAGACAAAAAGCAATAAATAAATCAAAGTAGGCTAAACCCCTTAAGGGATGGACCAGCAAGAGGTCAATCTGTCCCCAGTAGAGTCGCCACTTTTCTGTAGCGGTAAAAATTGTGAGTGTAAGCTATTGATTAACTTAACTCATAAAGCAAGAGTCACCACCGCACTTTTATTTTATCCACAAAGGGAAAGGAAAAAGAGCGAACAAAACCTAAAGAGTTCTAAAACAACAAGAACAAACAGAGAAAGGGTAAGGGGTTAGTTACGCAATAGGAATGTGTTAGTACCCAAAACGTCTATAGTACCCTATAGGAGCCCTTTGAAATATCTACCGCTTTTTGGTTTTAAAATGGTTTGCTTGTAAAGAGATTGAGGAGATGAGAGGAGAATTATTTTTTTAAGATTTTTGTGTTTGGAGAGACTTATTGCCTCATGCCTACGTAGCCACGATGTGCAATGTAGGATCAAAACCCGATAGTTCGTGGTACAAAGAACAAAAATTTGTTTGTTTTGGTTGATTTTAAGTGTAAAGACAAGTCGTCATTTCTGAGCGAATAATTCCGCTTAAAGAAATGAATCATGTCTAAACTTATGAAAAAGAGTTTTAAAAGAAAAAAAAAGTGCACAAAGCACAAAAAGATTTGATGAGTTTTTGTATTTTTTATGTTTTTATGAAATGGTCAAAGTATGATTAAGATGGATTGACATTTATTAAAGAAAACAAAATTAAAAAAAAAATCACTTGACCAAAGTCAAGGTTTTATTATGAAAGCGGTTTTAAGTTTGAAAACAAGAAGGTTTTGAAAAAAGGAGAGGATTTTGAAAATTTAAGAATGGAGAGGAGAAGAAGTGACTATCCTAGTGCATAAAATAAAAGCTAGGGAAAAGAAGGATCTAACCAAAATGGACCCACTTCAAAGCAATATTAAAAGAATTCCATCCTTAAGCAAATTGGCCAAATAAAGGCAAGTCTTCAATCAATACTCCAAGCAAAGGGATAAGAAGTCCTAATTCTAGATCCATAAGTCCAATATTACTTCAAAAGAGGTCCATAGAGAGATCACTCCCAAGCATAGGATAGTAACCAATAGTCCAAAATGAAGAGAATTACGTTTTTTATGGTTTAAGCCTTTATTAATGTTTTTGAGTCCAAATGGACAAAGTGAAAAAATGCATAAGCATAAACATGTGTCCAACGGACAAAGGAAAAATTGCGGAAGCATAAAAATGTGTCCAACGGACAAAGGAAAAATTGCGGAAGCATAAACATGATATGAAATGAAGCATAAAAATAAAAGAGATAGGGAGCGAGAAGGAAACATAAACAAAATTAATACAAAATATTGTTAGTAAGTTAGTGATTAGTTGTTAGTATTATTGATCAATAACAATTGAATAATTGCTCTTAGGTCAAGGTTGATGAAACTCATTACAGGATTGATAAGACCAAAGCCTCCTAACAACAAGTTTCATGAGTTTTGAACCATAAGACAAATAATCAACCATTCTTGATAGTTTTCCAATACGGGACAAATATTGCGCTATGTTAAGCAATCGCCGAGTAATTTACGGAGTAATTACCCTACAATGAGGCCGGTCAATAGCTCTTTGTGCTAATGTATGCTAGATGAACGATATAAAGATCGTCATCCGAAAGCAATACCGCACGAAAAGAAAAGTGGTAACAATCTAGTCTTGATCGAAATTCAACAACGGAATTCCAAGATCTTTTAGACTTTCATCGATCAAAAGAAAAGAGAAATAGATGAAGAGAAAACTAAATTAAACCACACAAATATGTGATCTAAGGCTAAGAACAAAGGAAAGGCAAGAAAATGGAAAAGGAACCAAAACAGTCCCAAAAACAAAGCAAAAATTGCATTCTGTTTCGAAGTAACCGGTTACAGCATAACTGCTAACTGGTTACTTAGTTCAAAATAAGTGCAGTTTTTCAAAATTTACACAGTGTAACCGGTTACAGCATAACTGTTAACCGGTTACACAGCACCAGAATGCAGAAAAATGTGCAAAATTCAGCATGATCCATTTCCAAAACTTTTTACAAACACCTTATGATCATGGAACTGAAATTGCACGAAATTTAAAGTAAAATAACAGCCAAACCCAGTAATTAAACACAATTACAAGATCCAAAGGATCAAGTAACAAGGATCTCCAAAGATCTACATTATGGAAGATGAAGATGAAGCTTCAACAATGGTGAAAGATGAATTACCACTTCAAATCTGAAAATTCTTTCAAATTGCTTCAAGATCTACACTCCAAAACCTTGATCTACTGTGATTGATGAACAAAAATAAGAAATGATGAAGGTTTAGCTCAAAGTTAAGCAAGAATCAATGTGAATTCTTACTAACTTTCCAGAGAAGAAAGAAGAGCTTTGGTGAATTTGTGGTTTGGGGAGAGAAATTGCAAGGGTTTTTTTGGCTCTCAAAAGCTTGTAGAATGAATGAAATGAAGCCTCTATTTATAGAATTTAGGCTTGGGAATTTGGTGGTTTGGAATTAGGCTTGGATGATCAAAATTAGGATTGGAATTCAAATTTGGAGGGAAATCACAAAAGAGTGGTGATTAGTGAGGGTGTATGGTGGGGAATGATCAAAATGATGTAGAGGAATTAAAATGAGGTGATCTAGAATATTCCACATGTGATCAATGGTCAAGATTGGTGCCAAATGCTTCAAAACATGAAAAATGCTGATTTTGGCCAAATCTGTCTTCGTTCAGTCGATTGCACTGTAGCGCGAATAGACTGCACTGCTGAAAATTTCAAAATCTAGGCAAAAAATGTAGGGTACAATCAATTGGACCATTAGTGAAATCGATTGCACAGTTGAAAATCTCCAAAAATGCCATTCTTGCTATATTGTGCTGGATCTTGGCTCGATTCTCTTGTTTGTCAAAGAAGGCATGGAAATAAACACATGAACCTTGGAGTCTCTTGAATAAAAATCAATTAAATCTTGGAAACTCTTGATCAAATGATTTTGAATTGTTTGCAGATCAACTTTGACTTTGTACAGTTGAAATTCATTCGAGCTGAGGGACTAATTTTTTTGGTATTTTTAACCTGTTATTCCCCTGAAAATGTTAGTGAAAGAAAACAAAATATTTTTGGATTTTAATTAATGGTTAGTAAACACAAATAAATTAAACAATAAAACAACTAACACACACACAAACCCAAAGATCCCTGCAAGGCACAATCCTATAGAAGAGGGAACCAATGTGTGATATCATTTGTGGTATGAAATGCAAAAAAGACATACAGAGAATCTTAGGGGCAAAAATTAGGGTATTACAGTTAGTAGCAGTCTGGGTACAGGTTGAGGAAAAACCAAGACCTTTCTTTGTCTTGTTATCAATAGGAATGACAAGTTGTCCCCATCTTTTTGCGTTGTTACTCTCGATTACTTTGAGAGCATCTTTGTACGAGGAAATCGATGTTCCTTTTTCTGATTGATTCGCATTGCTCACCGAGAGTGTTTGGAACTGGGTTCCAATAACCTCTTCTGGTTCTACACAGGATGATGATGATAAGTTGCTCACGATTAAGGCTTGCTCTCCACAAACTGTGACTAGTTTGTCATTCTTGACGAACTTCAACTTTTGGTGAAGTGTCGAAGTGACTGCCCCAGTCTCGTGTATCTAAGGTCTTCCTAATAAACACCTGTATGCTGCCCGGATGTCCATGACCTAGAAAGTGACTTGGAAAGTGTGAGGACCGATAGTTATGGGAAGGTCGACTTCGCCGATAACTGTTTTTATGTATCCATCGAAGGCTTTGATGATGACCTCACTGCCCCTCATCAGAGATCCTTGAAATGATAGTCGCTTCAGAGTAGATTTTGGCATAACATTCAGAACTGACCCGCTATCTACCAGTACGCTAGCTAAAGCATTGTCCTGGCAATTAATCGTAATGTTAAGAGCCATGTTGTGTTTTTTTCCTTCTTCCGGCAGTTCTTCATCACTGAACCCTAAGTTGTTGCAGGAAGTGATGTTGGAGATGATGTTGTCGAATTGTCTTATCGTCACATCTTGTTCCATAAAGGCTTGCTCTAAGACTTTCTGTAGAGCTTCTCTGTGAGCTTCGGAACTGAGCAAAAGAGATAGGGCAGAGATTCTCGAAGGATTTTACAACAGCTGGTCTACAATGTTGTACTCGCTCTTCTGGATGAGCTTCAACATCTCATCGCTGTTCTTTAAAAGGTCGGGATTACTGGATTGCCCAACTGGTTGATTGGGAACTTCTGTTTGAGGTTCCTTTTCCTTGGTGGGTTCTCCAACTCCTCTGTTGAAGATCCGGCCGCTCCGTGTTACTCGACTGATGTCTGCAATATTCACGACGGAGGGTAATGGAGTTTCCTTTCCATTCTCGATTGTTGTTGCACCGTATTTGTAAGGGATAGCCTTATCGGATTTGTACGGTATTGGTCTCGGCAGATAGATAACTACAAGAGTCTTTTGATTTTTCTGACCATCGTAGCCAACCTCAATTGGTTCGAGGTTGAGAATCTTTCTACTGTTAAGAGGGAGTCTTGATTCATGGAGTAGAGGGATTATGGCGCATACATCTTTGGCCATTTCCTGTTTAGGAATTAAGACAATGTCTTTACTTTGATAAGGGAAATAGTCTGACATTATGTTGGCCAACCTAGAATTTGAACACGGTCGAATCTATTTTCGGTCCACCTGATTTTGAAGAGCCGATCGTACAAGATAACATCCTTGGTTGTTCTCTGAGCAAACTCTACAGCGCTCATAGTTGTGTGGTGGCACCCAGCCACATCCGCTTTGTATGCAGTGCAAGTTCACTAGATCTATTTCCATCGCGCGAACATCCTGACTTTGATGCCTAGTAGGATTCCCGTCAATCATACTGACTTGTTGTGTGTCTTCATCTAGGTAGATCGGAAGCCACTAGTGGTTCAACAAGTGTTGAAGTGTTCTTTGGACAAGTGCACATCCTTGGTCGTCCTTACGACATACTTTACAGTTCTGATAATAATGTGAAGCCAGAAAACCGAGCCTGACCTGCTTAGCATGTAATTCTACCAGACTGGTATTCATCAAGCGAATATCAAAGATTTGAATTATACTAACTTGATAATGAATTCTATCACGGTAGTCCTGAATCCATCCGAGATCCATCTGACGCTGGAAGGCCTCTTGTATAAAAGAGCATCCCTGATTATTTATTGAGCAGATTGGATAGGAATTGCAATCGTGCCGCGGCAGATCATGATGTTGGCTTTGCCTTGAGTGCATTGCCACTAAGTTGACATTCATTGCCAGAATGTTGTGGTTCTGGACAATGTTGGGATTTGCGTGAGCCATATTGACTTCCCGGATTCGGTGATCTTAGATCCATCCGAGATCCATTTGTTCTTGTAGAGCTGATTGCACTATGGAACATCCTTGATTATTCATTGAGCAGATATCACACTGGTGATAATTGTGAGACGGTACATGACCGTACCCGCTCTGTCTACAATGCATCCTAACCAGGTTGGATCCCAATAGGAGTACATCGTGAATTTGATAGCTGTGGTTAGATTCTTACTCTATCAAATTTACTACAGCCTTCTCGTGTTAAGGCAACGGGTTCGTCTGAACATTTGGATTTGTATCCTTGAAGGATAAGACCCCATTCCTGACAAGCTTCTGCACATCGGACTTGAAGCTGAGACAGTTTTCTATGTTATGCCCCGGTCCTCCTTGATGGTAAGGGCAAGTTTAATCTGGTTTGAACCAAAAAAGAGGATTTTCCAGTACTGTAAGAGGAGACCTAGTTTAGACGCGCCCCTTGACCAATAGTATTGGAAACAATTATGCGTACAACATCGGTATAGGGTCAAACCCTGGTGGTCGCGTTGTACTGTTGTTATTGTTGTACTGAGGACGAGCCTGCTGAAGAGGCTGTTGTATCCTTTGCTGATATTTTTGTTGATTCGGCTGGCTCTGAGCAACCTGAGGTTGATACGTTGGAACAGGCACAGGGTTAATAGCAGGAGTTACAGCTGCTACTGGTTGATACCTTCGCCTTTGCTTTTCGAGAGAGATATTACCAATATCTTGCTCTTTTTTCTTAGGGAAAGCACTACCGTATCTTTTGGTACTGCTTGATGGTCCGGTATCTTTGACCAGATGTCCTTCTCGGACTGCTTCCTCAAGGCGTACTCCCATGTTCACCATTTCAGTAAATTCACTGGGCGCACTGGCGACCATTCGATCGTAGTAAAATGAGCTCAAGGTTTTCAAAAGGATCATTGTCATCTCTTTTTCCTCAAGAGGTGGACAAATCTGGGCGGTAATTTCACGCCATCTCTGAGCATATTCCTTAAAGGTTTCCTTGTCCTTCTGTGACATTGCTCTGAGTTGATCTCTGTCTGCTGCCATGTCCAAGTTATACTTATATTGGTGAACGAAGGCAGTGCCAAGATCTCTGAACGTGACGATATTGGTGCGGTTTAAACCCATGTACCATTTGAGTACGGCAACGGTTAAACTATCTTGGAAATAATGGATCAGTAGCTGTTGGTTCTCTATCTGAGTTGACATCTTTCGAGCGTACATCACCAAATGACTTTGAGGGCAAGAGTTACCCCTGTATTTTTCAAATTCGGGCACCTTGAATTTGTGTGAGATTTTCACATTGGGGACCAAACAAAGGTTTGCAGCATCCTTTCCAAATAAATCCTGACCGCGAATGGTATGTAGTTCCTTCTGCATCTCCAAGAATTGCTCCTGGAACACATTCAGTCTGTCGTACATACTTTCGTTTCCACCAGAGATTACTTATGGAATCTGTCCTTCCAGGACAGTGTGTACCACGGGTTGTGGTATAGTCATTACGACGGTGACTCTTGGTGCTTCCCTATCCCGAAGTTTGTAACCTTCAGGAGTTGCTGTCATCACTTTTGCATCTTCGCTTTCCCGAAGTTTGTAACCTTCAGGCCCATCGGTTCCTGCTGTAGTTTCTGAATCTTCCGTGATTGGAAGAATATATCCTTCAGGGATAAAGTTGAGTGGCATTCCCCAGGGACGATCTTTAGGCATGTTGTACCAAGGATCATACGTCTCCACTATGGGCGTAGATGTGATCTCTGAGATCACAGTCCTTTGTTGTTGTTTCTGAGATGCTGCCAGAGATTGCATGTCACTGTGAAGTTTCCTCAGATCTTCTTTCAGAGCGTCGATTTCTTCTCTCAGTTTTCTGTTCTCTTCCTCGAGATCATCCATTTTTTTTATCGATTAGCCCGAGTATTGTACGAATGAGACAGTTTAACTCTAGAATCGAGACACAAACGTGAGATTCGTAGGTAAGAAGAATGCGTTATGCGGGAATGATGAATGGTATGCAATAATTATATTTTAATTTTTTTTGTTTTAATCAAAAGAAACTTCAACAATTAGATTGCAAATATCATACAGTGGGGAAACCCCGTTTTATTGAATTCAAAGATTGCGGAAAGGGAAATACAATATTTTACAAAGTGTTGTAAAAGGAAATGTCTAAGCTTATGGATCCTGAGTCCTTTCTGAGGAGAGCTCAGGTGCTGGTTCTGGTATTTTCCTTTTCTTTGACCGGGGCTCTTGAGCCGTTGTCGGGTTGTCAGCCCTTTTCCAAGTGAAAGGAGCGAGCAAATTTCTTCGGTCTTCTTGACTTTCTACAACATATTGCTCTAATATCCTAATCAGAGCGTCCTTTTCTTTTAACAGTTGCTGAATTTTGGTACACTCCACATTGAGGATGATGTACTTGTTCTTCCAAGATTTCTTTTCCCGTTGAATTTTGTTGAGAGCGACCTGGATTTTTCCGTATCAGACATAAAATAAAGGACAAATTCCTTTAACGGAAGAACTTCTTGACGAGGGTAAGGCATCCTCAGCTTGAGATCTCTAGTTTGTACCCAATGGAGATAAGGTTCCACAGAGATACAATCCAGTTTTCCTATAGACTCTCTTCCTTTCCTGTGAACATGTTTCCAGGCATGCACTATTTTTGTCTTTAGTGCCCTGTCATTTTCTCCTTCCTTGAAGAAAAGACCTTCCAGATGAACATTATGCGGGATATGTCTCATCGGGTATCCGAGTTGACGACGAACTAAATTTGGATGATAGTTGATTCCTCATTTAGTTCCTATGGGTACATTAGGAAAGTTTCCACACTTGTTAATGATCCTTATCCCGTCATAGATTTGATTGTACCAGTCTATGTCAGAGTTGGTAAAAGACATGATTCTTTGTGACCAACGCAAAGTACTCTTATGATCCTAAAAGGCGACAGACTTAGGTAAATGGGAAGTGAACCATTTGTATAGCAGGGGTACACAGCATGTGATCATTCCTCCGCTATACAAATTCCTTAAGTGTACAAAATGATAGGCGTCTGCGAGCAGGGTTGGGACAGGGTTTCCAATCAGAAATATCTTAATGACATTGATATCAATGAAGTTATCAATGTTGGGAAAAAGGAACAACCTGTATGTGAGTAGAACAAAGATATCTTCGAAAGCAGTAATGTTTCCTATACTGGCAAAGTACAGGGCTTTCTCTATCAAAAACTTGGCCGGTAAACCTTGGATTCCATCCTTAGCGGTCATGTGAGTCCTGACTTCTGACTCGTCCAAATAGATCGCTCTTGCAATGGTTTGATCCTTTGGAATTTCTTCCAGTCCAGAAAAGGGAGCTTGGTCAGTGGGGTAAATCAGTCAGGTGAGAGTACTCCTCCAGTGTTGGTGCTAGTTGATAATCCGGGAATTTGAAACAGTGATAAACCGGATCGTAGAACTGAATCAGCGTAGACAGCATTCCTTCAACTACATGAACCCTTAACGGAGACAGCAGTCCTCCGTACTTAGCTCTGAAAGCATCAGGGTTGGTGATCATCCTTGCCAACCCTCTTAAATCCTCTAGTTTTGGAACCTTGAAGGTGTACTTGTGCGTCTTTCTTCTATCAAAATCCATAACGCAATCTTTCTCTCTGATATTTGCAATCATTGTCTTAGTTTAATTTGAAAAAAAGAGAGACTAGAAAATAATATTTTTTTCTTTGTTTAAAAGTTTTTTAATGAAATGAATGCATGAATGCAGCACACAAAAACATAGAAAAAACATGGGTTCAAAGGTTCAGCGTCACGAGCATGGAGTCATGGCTCTACCCATCCCCAAAGGTTGTACTATGGTGAATTTTTGTACCTGTACTCAAAATCATTGACCCCCCTTGGGATAACAACAGCAGGCTGGTTCACCTGAGCAAGCTGTAGCATCTTAGGGTAATCTCAATCGAGTGTAGTATCGCGTGACAACTATTTCTGATAGCTTCCACACTAATAAATAGTCACATGGTTACTGTCTACTAAATCCTTAGTTTCAGCACAATCGAACAATCTGCTTTCACAACTGAAGTCATTAGACATTGAATCCACAAAGGGTATCTCCACTGATTTGATGGTCTACCGGGACAACTTATTCGGGATTCACTCCCTATAAGACCGCCCGTCTCTGCCATCACCTATCTTAGGTATCACTCATACTTTCCACATGCAACATCACTCGCATTCCCATTAGCAGAAAAATAAACACGGATATCAATTAGGAAAAGCGATATATATATATATTCATTCCTAAAACTAACATCCTAGACCTCTTAGGAGTTATAATCCTAGTCCTAAACAAATAAAATGACTCCCTAGCAGAGTCGCCATTTATCTATAGCGTGCAATTTTTGTCGGTGACGCGACCACCTTATCGTAGAAGTTGGGTTTTCTCCCCAATGAAGAGGAGGGGGTGCTACTTTCTGATTTCTTATTTATCCCGTGAAGCTGGAAAGGAAAGGGAAGATATCTCAAACTAACCTTGCACGCAAATGTTTAACTGAACAAACGCTTAAAGAGATTCGGGGAGTTCGGGGTCAGGTTATTCAATGGGGAGTTGTTAGTTACCCATCATATATGTGGTTATCCACAGGTTGTTAGCTTTAGGTTCTGGTTTGTACTTGATGGTGTTGATCTATTGATGGGTTGGGAAAGTTTCTTGGGAAATATGAGAGAGAGAGAGAGAGAGAGAGTGGGTTTTTGTTGGTTTTCGGGGTTTTTCGATGTTTTCGGTAAGGTATTGGACCTAAGTTTTGATTGGTATGAAGGTATTGGACCTAGAGTTTTTGATTGGTATGCTCGCTAAGATTTCGCAATCTTATGCCTACGTATTCCCGTTTTAAAGAAACAGGGAAATCAGAGCAATCGTAGTTCCTCCTATTCTAAGGGAGGAAAAAGTTATTTGGTGTCTTGTTCAAAGCCCAAGATTAAAGCTAAAAGGTTGAGTATTTGTGTCTTGTTCAAAGCCCAAGATTGAAGCTAAAAGGTTTGACTGAGAGAGAATTTGTTATCTCAACAGGGAGACATACCGTCTATTTATCACAGTTGTTGGGTGACTGTTTATAAAGGAGGATTACTTTAACTGGGATATGAGAATCCAGCAATGCCATAATTTCCTTTATAAGGGATTTGTCCTAAAGGAGGAAACTTTAACTCAGTGTAGAGCAATGCCATTTTTCCTTAGGAATTTCTCATGCTAAGAGAGGGGCAGTGGCATGGATGTAAATGATCCAGAGGCTTGCCGCTTACAGCAATTAGATGAAAGGGAGGTTTTACCAGGATAAAAGATGGACGACAGCTTGGATATTTGAATCCACAAGTGTGTCACTTACAGCAGTTATCGGGGATTATGGTTTATTTTGAATGTCTGTTTGATAAGTGATAAATACAGTAATGGCTTCCTACAGAGAGATTTTGATTTTCTCTGAGGGGATGTTGAATTTTGTGTGCCTTGATCAAAGCCCAAGGTTGAAGCTAAGAGGTTGATTGACTCCAATGGGGAAGTCCTTATACAAAGTCTAAGAGGAGGACGGAGAAGACTGACTCAACGAGAGAGTGTTTATCTGTCTTGTACAAAGCCAAAGATTGAGGCTAAAGGAGACTGACTCTTTTGGGGATATTATTATACAAAGCCCAAGATTGAGGCTAAAAAGGATTTTGACTCCGTTGGGGAGGGTTTGTACGTGTCTTGTACAAAGCCCAAGGTCGAGGCTGAAAAGAGACTGACTCTGTGGGAAAGAAATCTTTATCTGTCTTATACAAAGCCCAAGATTGAGGCTGAAAAGGGGTTTTACTCTACTGGAGAGTGTTATCTGTCTTGTATAAAGCCCAAGATTGAGGCTGAAAAGAGGGTTGACTCTGCTTAGGAAATTTATATGATGTCTTATACAAAGCAAAAGATTGAGGCTGAAAAGGGTTTGACTCAACAAGAGAGTGCTTTTCTCTGTCCTGTACAAAGCCCAAGATTGTGGCTAAACAAGCTGGAGAAATCATTATACAAAGCCTAAGAGGAGGATGACTGCTGCTAGGGGAAATCTTTATACCAAGCCTAAGAGGAGGCTGAAAAAGATTGTCTCAACAAGAGAATGGTTTTATCTGTCTTGTACAAAGCCCAAGATTGAGGCTAAAAAGGGATGACTCAACAAGAGAGTATTGAAAGGTGATTGACTCAACAAGAGGGTCTGAAAAGTTATTGACTTAACAAGAGAGTCTGAAAAAGTGATTGACTCAACAAGAGAGTCTGAAAAGGTTAGCTCAGCTGGGGGAGAATCATTGTACAAAGCCCAAGAAGAGGCTGACTTCTGCTGAGGATTATTAAGATCCAGGGGTAGGTCCAAATGAAGAATCAACTTTTGCTGGGGGTTACAGAAGAGTTGAAATATCAGAGACCTTGAGGTTCTGATTTGCGATAGTGTTATTCGGATGATAAGCCGACCCTAGCTGGGGAATTTTAGGAGAGAGATCGGGTTTTAGAATCCATGGGTTTTAACTCTGCTGGAGATTGATAAAAAATGACCGGGGTTTCTTCTATGTTTGTAAGCTACTTGAGAATGTCTTTGAGATCCGAGAGGGGATTAGACTGTCCAAGTCTACTGGTATGGAAGAGTTTATCTTTGTATGATGCCCAAGAGGAGGCAGATGTTTTAAGGGATGAGAATCAACCCTAAATTGGTCTGAGATTTGACACCGGCAGGACTGCTCTAGCAAAAGATGACTAAGTTATGTCTTATACCTTTAAGAGGTCTTCAGGGTCCTTGTATTAAGCCCAAGAGAAGGCATGAGAACTTCTAAGAAGCCGGAGGGTCCTTGTACAAAGCCCAAGAGGAGGCGGGGATGCTTTTAGGAAGCCTGTGGGTCCCAAACTTAAGAAAAGTTTCACAGAGAATAATCTTTTCTTTAATGAATAGTTCTAGGGTTTGAAGAAATTCAAGAGAGGTTTCACCGAGAATGAATCCTCTCTGGGGAAAAGAACTTCTTTGGCAATTTCTAATAGTGACAGTCTGAGAAAAGTTTCACCGGGAATAATGCCTCTCTCTTTGTTCCATATTGTTTAGGCCCAAGAGAAGGCAAGACTGTATCTGGAAATCCTATGGGGATCTAGTTTTGACTGTATTAAAGAGTGACCAACTGGCTTTACCTGGTTCTAGACCTAGTTACCGGGGAAAACTCTAAGCAGATATACTAGTATATATATAGTTGATATATGACAAGTATTTAAAAGGATATGAAAGAAGGACTTACAGGTGAGTAAGCTTCCAACAATACAGTTATATATATTTGACATGTATTTAAAAGAATGAAAGAAGGACTTACAGGTGATTAAGCTTCCCACGATACAATTATATATATATATATATATATATATATATATATTAAAGCTGATAAAAGAAAGCTGATAAAACTTACAGGTGAGCAAGCTTCCATAGCTGTATTGTTAGTTGTTCAAGAAATTAATGAAAGTTTTGATAACAACTGTGGATTTGAACCTAAATCAAAAGGGAAGTTGTTTTTTGAAAAGGTTGTTGGGGCTTATACTCAAAGGGAGGCCCAGATGAAAAACAATAATCGTATCGTTGTTTTGTAGACAGTACTGGGGCTTATACAATGACTGAGGCCCAAAAAGGTTTTCTGTACAGAGGAATGGGTCTTACAGCTCAAGGAGAGGCCCAAAGGTTTGAAAAAGAAAAGAAATGGGACTTACAACACAAGGGTATGCCCAGATGAAAATGTTTTAAAAAGCGACGATCGCGCCGAGATTTTGAAAACACAGTGGGACTTATACAATGACTGAGGCCCTAAATTATTTATGTACAAAAGGGGATGGGTCTTACACTCTATTAGAGGCCCAAAAGTGTTTTTGTGAAGATTTATTTAATCATAAACATAATGCATAAGTAAAGATTAAATACAGAATGTACCAGACACCGGTGAATTTTCACACAAGCAGAGGAGCGTCAGACGAGCCCAAGATACCCGACAATTCTTTTAAGCATCCAATGATCGTCAAGATATTGATTAAAAATTCCTGCATCGGATGACAAACCACAAACAAACAGAGAAAACCAGAGATCACATAGAAAAGCCTTTGTTCTCATTAAGTGGTTAGAATTGAATTGAAATCATAAGTGAGGTGAACACTTATTTAATTTACAAATACTTCTTTTGAAAAACAAGCTTAAGAATAAGCCATGTATTTAGCAAAGATGAAATCAAATAATCGAATAATAATCAATTAATCAACTAAATGATTAATCACACAAATTAATTTATTGAAATATATTTAGTAAAAATTATTAATTAATATTAGTAAAACTAAATAAATAATTAATTAATTTAACAATTATTTAATAAAATAAATATTAAATAAAATATGATTTTTATACATGTGTGAAAAATATGAAAAGAGAAAAAAATGGTGAAGTGTGTGAAAGGGGTGGGGCGCACCACCTTGTGTATGTTACTATATTTTTTCCTTTCCTTTTCCTAAGTTACATGAGAAGAAATTATGAGAGTGAGAGAAGTGAGAAACAAGTATATGAACATTATTTGGTGTGATTTTTCAAATGAAGAGTGAAGCCTATTTATAGTAAAAACATGGCTTGGAAACCAAGTTTGTGATGTCACAAAAATGAGACTAACTTAGTAAAAAATAATATAGTAAATATTTAGTCATTTATTCAAACTTTGAAATTTAGACTTTAAATTAGTGATGTAGGCAATATGATGTAATCTTGATGATGTCATTTTGTGAAATTATATATTCATATTTGATTTTAATAAATAGGTTATTAGAAAAAATAAATAAGTTAGTAAGAAAAATAAACATTATTATATATTTAGAAAAAGCCAAAATATAAAATAAGTCTAAAATAATAAAATTAATTAATAAAAATAACTATTAATTAAAATTAATATTGAAACTGGTTAAAAACGATAAAATCGTCTGGTATCGAAATGCTCGAAAAAATAAAATGAACATACCAAAATGACCAGTAAAAAATATACGTATTGAAAAAATACAGCTTGGTCAAAATTTTTGAAAATTGATTTTACCCGGTAGAAAGACTAAGACGGGTCAGAAAAGTGACTGAAAAAGATTAAAATGAGTGCACCAGGTTAAAGTATGCGGAAAATTGATCAATAATGCGTGTCAGCAAGTTTGACAAAAAATGTTCGGACACCGATTTTTCGCACATTTAACCCTTAGTTTGACCAAAACACCTGAAAATTTAATACGTATGTTCCGGCTAATAACTCAAGCAATATGCATGATATGCAGATGACACGAAGTGAAAACACAGTCATATAAACAAAATTTTAACAATGAGTGGTCAAAATTTGTGGTATGACAGTATACGAAAACAATTGGCTTCAATAGAAAAAGGGAAAAGAACTTATTTGCCTCTGGTTTGTTACACCTAATGTAAAAAGGAAAAGAAAAGTTTTTGCGAGTGTTTACATGGTATCAAAGTTCCCCAAGGCTACTCATCAAGCATCAAGAAAATTATATCAATGAAAGATCTCAAGTTAATTGGTTTTAAATCTCATGATTGTCATGTCTTGATGCAACAACTTCTACCAGTGGCTATCCGTGGCATCCTACAAAAAAATGTGAGAGTAACTATAACCAGATTATGTTTGTTCTTCAATGCCATATGTAGTAAAGTTCTTGATTTAAAAAAATTAGATGAATTGGAAGATGAAGTTTTCATAATCTTGTGTCAATTGGAGATGTATTTTTCTCAATCATTTTTGACAATATAGTTCACTTATTTGTTCATCTAGTCAGAGAAATCAGAATTAGTGGTCCAATTTATTTAAGGTGGATGTATCCAATAGAGCGATACATGAATATCTTTAAAGGATATACGAAGAATCATCACCGATCAGAAGCTTCGATTGTTGAAAGGTACATCACAGAAGAAGCTGTTGAGTTTTGTACAAACTATTTGTCAGAAGCAGAGTCTATAGGATTTCCAAAGTCTCGTCATGCTGACACTGAAGGTATCGGTATTCAAGCTTTAAATGTTAAGTCAATGGCTTAGGATGTAGTTATTCATGCACATTTCTATATATTGAATAATCTTGAAGAATTTCAACCTTACATGGCTACTCACAAAAGACTTTTGAAGAAAAGATATCCATGAATGAGTGAAAAGTTGTTGATCGAGCATAACAAGAAATTCCTATTTTGGTTTAATAAAAGGATACCAAAAGATCATAGTGCATCCGAGACAACTAAATGGTTGTCATTCATGCCAAAATTTAATGTGATAACTTGGACTGCATATGACATTGGTCATTATACCTTTTATACAAAATCAAAAGATGATCGTAGTACAATGCAAAACAGTAGAGTTATGGTTGAGGTCGAATCCATGTATTTCTCTAGTTCGAAATATAAGAATCCAATATTGGCATCTAGTGTGTTCTATGGTGTCATGGAGGAGATTTGGTAGATTGATTATGTTATCTTCAAAGTGCCTTTATTTAAATGCAAGTGGGTTTCGAATAATATTAATGGTGTACAAAATGATGACTTAGGATTCACCCAGGTTGACATTGGCAAGAAAAATTATATGACCGATCCTTTTATCATGGCTTCAAAAGCAAAACAAGTTTTATATGTGACCGAACGTTCACACACATCGGGGAAATGGTCAATCGTTCTCCGAGGAAAAGACATTCCTAATAGTGATGAAAGTTTTGATATTCCTTCTGCTCATTCTTACACAACAAAAGTTCCTACCACATATGATGAAGTTGATAGAAATGATGTGCATGCTATTCATATTGATCATAATGAAGGCATATGGGAAAATTAACAAGTAAGTATTTTATTCTTTATTCATAATTTAATGTAAGTTATTATTTCTAACTATATTTATTACTAACAGGTATGGTTATTTGATATTGTAGGTGTTTAAAGTTAAGACACTAAGAGACAAGACACCAAAACACTATATAAGATACATTTATGTGAGGTTATATAATGTTTGTAGGTTGTTTTGTGCCTTTTTTCTTTTGATGTTATATATATATATATATATATATATATATATATATATATATATATATATATATATATATATATATATATATATATATACAATGTTTGGTTCTTAATCCAATTTATGGATTTGAAGTAATAAAATACAATTATTTGTTATGATACAATTGTTGTTTCTGTTCTGATACGGTTCACAAAAATACAGGTTAAAAAATAGAAAAATTTCAAAAAGCAGAAAAATATATTTTAAAAGAGCATATAATTTAACGACGGTTGTTAAATATGACCGTGGTTATATAGTGAACACTGTCCAAAATAATATATATATACCAAAAAGGCGCTGCTGAGAATCGAACCTGGGACCTTTAATATATTACAACAGTTAGTTAAAGCAAGCGTGATAATATGTCGCGCGCTTTCAGGTTTTCTACAACAGTCATATGATCGTGATTATAAGTAACACATATACAACGACACGCTATATAACAACGGCCGGTCCTGCGTGATAATATATCTTTTCCAACCGTTGTTGTATATGTTTTTCGTAGTAGTGATAGTTGAGCTACCACTCTCTATCCCATAGGGGTTTGTTTCATGTAAACTTCCTCTTGCAGAATGCCATTTATAAAGGAATTGTTTACATCTAGCTAAGTAATATACCAGCCTTTGGAGATGGAAATTGTGAGGACTACCATGATTGTGACTAACTTAACAATAGGAAAGAAGGTCTCAGTAAAGTTAAATCCTCGATGTTGGTGAAACCCTTTTGCCACCAATTTTTCCTTGTACTTGTTTATTGTTTCATCAGGACTCTTCTTAATCCTGAACACCCATTTGCGAACAATGACATGTTTGTTAGGAGGCAAAGGGGTGGGAGTCCATGTTTGATTCTTCACTAAGGCTTAATACTCATCATTCATGACTGCTAACCACTTAGGATCTTTGAGAGCTACCTTGTAGGAATTTGGTTCCATTTCTATGAAAAGAAGAGTAGAATGAAGCCTTAGTTGAACTATGTCACAATTTCTTCTAGTGGACATAACATGAGTGTTATTTGAATGTAAGAATGGAAGGTGTGGTGAAGGAGAGGAATTAAAAACTTTAGGAGATAAGACTTTAGAAAAAGATTTAAGTGTGTTTGGTAAGTTGTTTTGAGATGGGGGTTGATTGAAATGGAATGTTCAAAAGGTACATGTGAGGTGTTTTAGGGTGAAGGGTGGATTTGAGTGGAATTTTTAGAAGATACAATGAGACATGCACGGTCACAAAATTTCAAAGGAATTTTCAGAAGATTTGCTTAAGGGTGTATTTAGAAAAAGCATCCACACAAGTTAACATGTATTTATAGTCACAAGCTGTCAACATAGGGGCTGGAGCTCATACATCAACACAGATCAAATTAAATTGCTTGTTGTATGTAGTGTGAGATAGTGAGCTAGGTAGTTTATGTATTTTTCCTAAACAATATGGACTACAAAACTCTATAATAGATTTATTAGGTATATGATTTTTTCACATATTGAGTATGGCTTTTAGAGCTTCATGGTGAGGATGTCCAAGCCTATTATGCGACATGGCATAAGAAGATGGACTAATTGAAGCAGTGTGAGGAAGACATTCCTTTATGAGAATGTTTATTGAGATAATGGGTCTTGTAGTAGGTTAAAGAGAATAAAAAATATATAGTCCATCCTTATTGAGAATTCCTTGAAAAATAACCGTAGAGTTGGCCTATGATTTGACAAAACAATGATTAACATGGAACTCAAAAACACCTTATCTCTTGCAAATTGGCTGACAAAAATCAAATTTTTCGTAATGGCATGAACTAGCAACAAATTCTTGAGTGTGAAAGTAGTGTGTGTGGTATGAGAAGAGGGAAAATAAGTAGTGCCAAAGTAGGACATGATTTGTGCCAGGGAGGGTCATGCTTTTTGAAAGGTAATATGTATTGTTGATAACATGATTAGTGGCACCAAAGTCAGGGTACCAACTATATGTTTGTTGATTGAAGGCACTTTGAGTCTTTCTTCTAGTCCCTGTGGGATAGGATTGAGTTTGATAGGTGTCATACCCTAATTTTTATCCCTAAGATCCCACCTTTTTGCGCATCATCTTGCATATATGTGTGCTTATCATGACTAACCAGTTTGTGCAGGTGCCATGATTTCAAGTGAAGATGGTATTTATTCTCACAGTTAAGCACTTCAAGTCATGACCAATTGATCCTGATTCAAAGGGTTATAGGGTTTTCTACCGGTTTGAATCCTCTGTTTAAATCAATTGTTTATGGAGTCAAGGTTCTGAACTATCATTATGAACGTCTTTGTATCAAGACACCAATTGAAGATCATAGGAATGAAGGATCATGACAAGGATCTTAGTAGTCATACCTTTCCTTACCCCTCAAGGCTCATCTTCATCTTCAGGACATTACCTTTGTGTGTTAAGACCATAAGCCATCAAGGTCACAATTTGAATAGTTCTATGTCATATTTTAAGTGATTCTGAATCTACATTACTGCTAAGTTGTTTCAAAGGATCGTTGCAAATGGTTTAATCTTGTGAGCCATGAACCAAGATCGTCCTTTTTCTAAATCTGGTTTGAATGGTGAGCCATGTTTTGAACAATATGCTTTCGAACCATAATTTAGTTGGTTCAAGGTATTTCAAGATACAGCAAAGTGGTGTCAAGTTATAAGTAAGAAACTTGTGACAAAGAAGTGGGATCATTTGGTTATAAGCACAAGCCTATTTCAAAGGTTTGTTTCAAGATTATGTGCTTTGGCTAGTTATTCTTACAACTAAACCACCATTGACCTGATATGTTAATTCAAAATCCCAAATTCATCCAATTTTTTCTCCCTAAGTTTTTTTTCTCTTTGGTTATTTAACTTTGATAATTTAATTTAAGTTTTTTAATTATTATTACTTTTAATTTTAATTTTCTATTTAGGATTCTTAGTTAAGTCGTTCTAATATTGATTTTAGCTTAATTATTAGATTATAGAAAACTTCAAAAAATATTTTCTTAATTAGGTTGCAAATTAATTTTTGAAATTCAACATTTAGGTTTTATTTAATTAGTTTCATTATCGATTTAATTTTGTGAGCATGTGACTTAAGTGTTTCCCATTTTGAGTTTGATTTCGAGCCTTGCCTTGGTTATGCCCCTGTTTGTAATCTTGTGTTCATCATCGTTCATTAAACACATATATCTTATGCCATGATATTTCTCTTTGTACGATCTTATTCTATGTTTAATATTTTCATGATTTGATCCTATGTTCTTGTATTAATAGCTTGTCCCCACGTCCAAAGGAAATGGTCATTCCTGTTGACTGCCATGTCATTTAGGATAACCTTGTCCACCATTCCCTTGAGACCTTGTTAGAGTCTTACCTAGCCTTAGGATTAGAGTCGCGACACTCTATGTAAGTGTCCTGCCATGGACATTTACCTCCCTTTTAACCTAACCTTAGGATTAGAGTTTCTTAACTCTATGTGAGTGTTATGCCACGTACACTTACCTCCCTTTTATCCTAGCCTTAGGATTGGAGTCGTCTCACTCCATGTAAGTGCCATGGTTATGAACACTTACTTTTCCCTTTGCAACCTTGATCACAGTCAAGAGTTCCTCACCCTTATTGTGGGGAACTACGAATGCTCTGATTCCATTCCCGTCAGGATACGTAGGCACGAGATGCGATGTCTTGGCGAGCATACTTAGAAATAACACCTTAGGTCTCCATTTACCTTTTCACCCTTTAGTAGACAAAATAACAAATAACACAATAAAACAAGAAGTACCTGTAGAGTACTACAGATACTTAGGATGCTAGCACCTTCCCTAGGTATAACTAACCCCCAAACCTTAGATTTTCTTTTGCTTTGCATTGCATTGCATATTTCGGGTTATTTGCTCTTTTCCCTTCCCTTGGATAAATCGGTGGTGAATTAAGATTTGTGAACCTAGTTAATATAATAGATACGATATCAAATTCTCACCGCGACAATAGGCAAGTCTTTGAGAAAAGTCAGGTGGAGGTCCTCTTAGAGCAGGAGTGATACATTGATTTGGACTAGTAGTAGGCATGATTTGAATGTGACTATTTGGCCACTGATTCCAGTTAGGCCTCTGTATATGGATATGAAGATAATTGTTCCACATTAGAGGCATCATAGAGGAGTATTTATGATAATAAATTATAGCATCACAACCAGATTTGAAGCATATTTGACACTCTACTTTGAATCTACCTCCAAATCTACCACCTCTAACATGATTAAAACTGCAACCACCATGAAAACCACCACGAGTTTCATTGAAATTAAGCATAAGATTGAATTGACACACATTAGAGGAGTCAAAATTACTCTGATTTGTGGATTGAGGACTAGGAGGATTAATCTAAGCAACATTGATAGAAAGAGGTTTAGACATAGTAATATTCTTAGCTTTGTCCAGTTTTGTTTCATGTAGGAGAATCATTGACTCAACTTCAACTATAGGGCATAGAATAGAACGATCCTGAGTGATAGGTTCTAGGTCAATGTAATCATCATGCAATCCATCAAAAAATTCTTCAAGATAATCACAATGTGAAACCAGACCATAAATCAAATCAAGAATGTCAATAATACGTTGAACCCTAGCTAAATATTTATTAATTTGAAGGTTGAAGAAACACAAGAAAAGGGGCTTAAATTGGGTTTTAAGATTAAAACTTTTTCGCTACCCAATAACACAAATAGAAAATATTTAACAAAGATAAAAGTCACAATTATTTTTATCCTAATTCGATGTTAACTAAGCTACGTCGAGTCCACCCACCTGAATGATTTTTCCTTCTCAATAAAGATTTAATCCACTAATCAAAGACTTGATTACAAACTCAAAGACAATCTATCTAAGACTTCTTGAGAATCCTGACAATAACCTAGTCTCTCAAGGAGTTTAAACAAAGGTTAATAAAACAAGATTATGTTTATAAGTTGCTTCTAAAAATAAGCAGATGCATAAGTTTAAAATCAAATATTACACTTAAAAGAGTATTCAATAAAGTGTTATAAGTGTATGAACGTGAGGAACACTCCTTTTATTTTTCTCTTCACATATGATCGTTACGTGTAATGTTCCCAAGTGTTGTAAAATTTCCAAACTTCCAAGACCTCTTTATATAGATGAAGAATAGATCTATTGGAAGGTGTAATTGAAATATCCTCAACATCACAACTGTATGAAGGTCACTTGATTCTACAACATTAGAGTGGCGCTTGTAGCATAGAGTGGGTGAGGATGGGACAATATGAACTACGTTGGTACAATAGTACAATCCTTTTTTTTTCTGATCTTCGGGGTAGTCGAAAGGATATTTGATATTGTACTGATTATACTCTGTCACATGTTCTTCTTTCAGTCATTGACTTTTAGTCATTAACTTCTAGTTAGAGGCTTTGTATTTAAGTTGATGAAGCTTGAGTAGAGTTCAAAACCTGTCTTCAAAATCTAGTGAGAATGAGACTTTAGAGTATATAGAGTTCATAGTCCTGAAATTTCAGGGACTTGAATTATTAGAGTCTTTATCAGAGTCATTCTGAATATATTCTTTTAGAAGCTCTAACTTGGTAATCTAGATGCTTGACTTTCATTTAAACACGCCTTTGGTTTTTCCTTTGGTTCAGAGTGTGTCTGCAGTTCAAATTCTAGTCGTCCAGAGTTGAGTTCTTCAGAGTCAGATCTTGTTTTCTTTGATATGCGCACTTAACAAAATAATTAGAGTACAAAATTGTTCTATATACATATTAAGCTTTGTTATCATCAAAACTAAAGGATAGTTGCAGAACCAAACTTGTTACAACAATCTCCCCCTTTTTAACAATGACAAATCCATGTATTTTGTTGAACAATTTTTACTTGGATAATCAAATTTATAAAACATCAGAGTTAGGTTTGAAATCTCCCCCTGAGTTTTACATTATCAAACTTATTCTCAGGTTCATCAGAGTGAGGTTTGCCAGCTCCCCCTCAGATTGAGACTAGAAAAATATGATATTTCAGAAACAATAGTCAACATGATAAAAATGTTACCTAATTAACATAAGAGTTTCAGTTCTTGGTTTTTATCAACGAGAACTTTGATTGCCTGGTTGATAAGCTTGACAACACATATCTGATTTCCTAATTAATAAATCTCATAAAAAGAAATTAACCCATAAGAATAACATGTTTGGGACTTATTATGGTATAGAGATATATCAAAATCATATTATTTTTCTCCCTTCTTTTCATCAATAAAAAATAAAAGACAAAACTAAAATAAACATTTTATAGATATGAAGAACAAATTAAAATGTAGTCAGAGTCAAAAAGAAAATAACTTAAAAATAATGTCATTAATATTTTTGAAATACAAGATATAACAGAAGAGATACAAAACAAAAGAAAGGAAAGGAAGACTATGGAGCAGAGGCTCCAACACCATAGGTGCTTTCAGCTACATCAAGATTCAAGCTCCAATGGGTTTCAAGAGCCTCGGTTAAGCCATCTTTTTGCACCTTGTTATCAATTCCTTATTGAGAGAAAAGTTTTGAAAGAACTCGTCCATAAGGAATGAAGAAAGATATTTTCTCGTTAGAGGAAATGATCTTTGACTTCATGAAGTTAAAGATGGTGAGAGGGAGGTTAACTTTAAGCCTAGTTAGGATGAAGTACAAGATATGCTTGTCATCATAAGTAAGCAGGTTTGAATTTTGTTCTCTTAGCATAATATTTGACACAAATAGTTGATGCCATATTTTTGCCATGGGAAAGAAAGACGAGGTAATTGTCGGCTTATCAAAGTTGGCAAGAATCGGCTTAGGAATGAGGGTGGTGAAGGGTCTGCTCCTTCTCTTCTGATCAACACACACACACACACACCAATCTCCTTATAATTTATTGTCTTATCAATAAGAGAAGGGGTGATGACAATTGGGATTCCAAAGACATTGAACTAGATTCTTAAAGCATCACATCCAATCTACTTACTAGAATCATTTAGCCATAATTCTTTTACAAGAACAGGATAAATGGGTCCAAATAGCATCTCAAAGTATTTTCCCCACTGTTGAGAGGTGACAACATCAGAGATATCATAGCCTTGAGCCTTTATCTCAGCTAAATCAACAAACTTTTCATAAATGATAGGAAAGGAATTTTCTTCACCCTAGAAAGTGTTAGAAGCCATTTTTTATTTTAGAGTTGAGATGAAGGAATACAAATTTACATAAATGGTTTAGAGAAGACACAAGAGATAATGAGGAGTGACAGATGAAGATGAGTTTAAATATAGTGAGAAGAGGAGTTGAAAAGACCAAGAAAGAAATGAGATTGAGAGCTGAAAAGAAAGTAAACTCAACAATTACCTACAAAAGTCACACTAATAACGTTTATAACAAAGCACGCTACATAGCACGGTTGTCAGAAGACATTATTACAGAACATTGAAATAGACACGCAATAAACAACTTTAAAAAGATTTATTAAGGGACAAAACATAAAAATAATAAATCTAGAAAATGAAAATAATGGTAATTGGGCTAGAATGGTCAATAACATTCTTCAATTCTCAAGTTGGTCCATTGAGTAGCAGTCAAACTTGGGAAGTTGTTCTTGAATACCAAAAATTACTTTCTCTCATTTGTCCATAGGTGCATATTTCATGAAGCAAATTTTGCTTTATTCCAAAACTCGTTATATAAGGGAGGTTTTGTTACAAGAAAGATTACAATACTTTCTTTTCCATTTCTTCTCCATCTATCTCTCTGACATGAGAAATTATTCAGGGAACTCAAAGAGGTGTTCCTCCAAAGTGGTCATCAAGGTTATTTATAAGCTCAATGATACTGAGAAGAAGCACAAAGATGATAGGCTCAAAACTTCTAAGGATGCAACAACACAAACTGGTTCATCTGATGAAGCTTATGTGGTAGGAAGGACTTCAGTTTCAAAGATGAAAAACATCAAAAAGAAGAAGAAGCCAACTGAAGATAGTGGAACGTCTGTCTTAATTTAGAGCCACAAAAAATAATGCTTGATTTCAACCATTAATTTTATAACTCATAGTCCAGAAGACAGAAATTCCCTGAGGGATTCTGACTTTAGACCTTCTGACCCAAAGAGTCTTCTAACTTCAGAGCCAAGTTATCTCAGAGTCATATTTTGACTCTTTAGAGGCTTAGCACATTGTTGTTTTTTTCTGGACAAAGTTCCATTTTCAAAATTTTCAGAATAAAAATGAATATATCAGCCCGTTGATGGTTTGTATCTATAAATTTTAAATTTATGATACCCTTCTAAACATAATCCCTTATAAATTGGTGTTTAATCTCAATATGCTTCGCTCTGGGGTGAAAAATAGGATTCTTAGATAAAAAAAAATTGCATAAGTATTATCATAGAGAATATGAACATTACTCTCATAAAGCTGATAGTCTTCTGGATGACTTTTCACCCAAAGGAACTGAGTGTTGCATCCAGATGTTGCAATATATTCAACTTCTATTGTTAACAATGCAATTGTTAATTGTCTCTTGTTGGACCATGAAATAAGATTATCACCAAGAAATAGACAACTTCCACTAGTGATCTTTCTTTCTAGTTTATCTCCCGCATAGTCAGCATCGAAAACTTACTAACTTGTACTATTTGGATTTTCTATAAATCAAACCAAGGTTAGTAGTACCTTTTAGATATCTAAAGTCCCTCTTAATAGATGTTAAATGGGATTCTCTGATATATGATTGGAATCTAGAGCATAAGCATACATTAAATAAAATGTCAGGCCTAGAAGTGGTCAACTATAAGAGAGAACCAATAATACCTCTATATACCTTTTGTTCTACCAGTTTTCTTTCATCTTTATCTAGAGTGCACTTTGGATGCATTGAAGTCTTTGCTGGTTTGCACTCTGACAAGTCAAACTTCTTCAAAAGTTCCTTTGTGTGCTTACTCTGATGGATGTATGTTTCTTCTGAACTTTGGTTGATTTGAATCCCCAGAAAGAACTTTAATTCTCCCATCAGATTCATCTCAGATTCTGCCTACATAGACTTAGAAAGTTCCTTGCAAAGAGTAGCATTAGAAGAACAAAAAATAATATCATCAACATAAATTTGCACTATTAAAATATCATATTTGAATGATTTACAAAAAAAAGTTGTATCAACCTTCCCTTTTGCAAAATCATTTTTTTTTTAATTCCTAGTCTTTCATACTATGCTCTGGGAGCTTGTTACAGACCATACAAAGTTTTTTGAGTTTGTAAACAAAATCAGGGTGTTTATGATTTTCAAAACCAGGAGGTTGATGTACATAAACTTCTTTTGTATTGTAACTAGACAGAAATGCACTCCTAACATCCATCTTATATAAAATGATGTTATGATTAACTGCAAAAGAAATTAGGAGACGATTCTAACCTGACCATTGGTGCAAAGGTATCAGTAAAATCAATTTTAGGGAGGTTTACCCATAATAGCTATTATTGAGATCCTGTTCTGAATGTAACACGCTGTGTTGACTACTTCTTACCAGAAGTGCTTTGCAACATTAGTTTCATTGATCATGGATCTGGCCATTTCTTGCAACATGCAATTTTTCCTCTAAACAACTTCATTTTGTTAAGGAGTTCTAGGGTAAGATAAATAATGGGAAATGCCATTTTCATCAAAAAAGTTTCAAAGTTTTTTTCTTCAAATTCTCCACCATGATCACTTCTGACTTTAACAATCTTAAAGTATTTTTCATTTTGCGCTTGGAAGCAGAAAGTAGCAAACACAAGATGTGACTCATCCTTGTGTTTTAGGAACTTTACCCAAGTCCATGTAGTCATCTATAATAAATAATCCATACTTTTTTTTTCCATTGACAGAGACTGTTTTCACTGGCCCAAATAAATGAATGTGAAAAAGCTCCAAAGGCCTAGAGGTTTAAACAACATTTTTAGCCCTGAAGGAAGTTTTTGAAAACTTACCTTTCTGGCATGCCTCACAAAGAGCATCTGAAGAAAACTTCATATTTGGAAGGCTTCTGTCTAAGTTCATATTTTTTAGCTTTGATATTCTTCTTATGCTAACACAACCTAACCTTATATGCCAAGTCCATTGCTTTTCGTTCACTAATATGAGGCATTTAACGTTTTGATTTTCTAATTTTGTAAATGTTGTTTTTCCTCTTGCCATTGGAGTGTACATAGCCATCCTTTTGACTAACAAATTTGCATGAATTTTAATTAAAGATAATATCATAACTATTGTCACTTAATTGACTTAAGGAAAAAAGGTTGTGCATTAATCCTTTAACTAATAAAACATTATTAATAGAAGAGAGATAACAATTATCAACAATTCTAGAGCCAATAATCTTACCCTTCTGATTTCCTCCAAAACCAACGGTGCTTCCAGGCTTAAGTTCCAGACTAATAAATTCCTTCTTCCTATCACGTGACGTGAGCATCCAGAATCCAGGTAGCAAGATTAGTGTTTCAACTTTGCTGCTAAGGATGTCTGTAACTTAGAATATTTTTTTCTTTAGGTAACCATATCTTTTTGGGTCCTTTTTTGTTAGTTCTCCCAGATTTGTTGTGCAGAATAATCATGTGTGTGTCCATAAGTGAAATAAGAGTATAGAGCTTTTGGTTTAATTGCCTTTTTGTTTTTAATTAGGTTTGATCCTAGAATTTTTAGGTGGCATATAACTAATACCTCTCTTTCCATTTCTGCTTACTCCATAGATCATATAAGCCATTTTTCTTCTGTCTATATTTCGTGCACGAAATATTTGAAAAGACATCTCATATTTTTTAATGACAGATTTAGAGTCCACAAGAGTTTCTGAAAGAATATCCTCTTCAAGTTCTTTACTCTTTCTTTTGAGGACAAAGTTATATTTTTCAATATTGCATATTTTTTCTTTCAGAGTGAAGTTTTCTTTCTTTAGCTCAATAAGGGCTTCAGAGTCAGCTACATGAATTTAATTCAAATCCTTGTACCTTTTCTAAATCCTCTGATACTTTTGAAGAATTTCAGTCAGACATGACTCAACTTTAGAATGAGTTAACTTAGAGAACACCTTATCAGAGTCGGATTCTGATTCTAATTTAAATTATGATCCTGATCAAGATTCAGATGCTTATATGTTTGCCATCAACGCCACGTTGGCTTGCTCTTCTTCATAATCGCCTTCTAAAGAATCAGTCATCCCACGTAGCCATTAAAACCTTCTTCTTATCTTTAAAGAAAATTTTCTTAGGATTTTCTTTCTTTAGCTTGGGATATTCATTCCTGTAGTGGCCCGGCTCCTTGTACATGAAACAAATGACATATTTGTCAGCACTAGACTTCTTATGTCCAGATGTTGGCTCAAAGGGTCTACCTGCTCTCCTGTTTCCCCTGTGCTGCTTTTGTCTCTTTCTCCAAAGTTGATTGACACTTTTAGAAAGAAGAGAAAACCCATCTTCTTCATCACAATCTTCTTCAGCTTGAAAAGCCTTTGCCATTTCTGTCTTGCCTTTGCATTTTAGAGAAAAACAATTCATTTTCGTTGAGGCTTATCCTCTTCAAGCTCTATCTCATGACTTCTTAAAGAACTAACAAGTTCTACTAGAGTCATACTATTCAAATCTTTAGATACCTTAAGTGTAGTCACCATAGGCCTTCACTTTTTTTTGTAAGCTTCTGATGATCTTCTTCATGTGGTTTGCAGTAGTGTAAACTTTATTTAGAACATTTAAGCTTGCTACAAGCGTTTGAAACCTTAAGAACATGTCCTCAATGGTTTCATCACCCTCCATTTTGAAGGCTTCATACTTTTGAATTAATGACAAAGCCTTGGTTTCTTTTACTTGTTTGTTTCCTTCATGAGTCATTCTAAGAGAATCAAATATAGACTTTATAGAGTCTCTATTTGTTATCTTTTCATACTCAGTGTATGAGATAACATTCAACATGATGATTCTTGACCTATGATTATTTTAATTTTCTTTCTTTTGTTGGTCATTCATCTTGTTTCTTTCCAACTTAGCATCATTTGTATCCTGGGGATGTGTATAGCCATCTATGACCATATCCCACAAGTTTGCATCATAACCAAAGAAGAAACTTTCGATTTTATCCTTCCATATCCCATGCTATTAACTCAAACAAAATACATCAAAGGTCTTTTATCCAAAGTCAACATAGGTGATGCAAATGGAGTGAACACACACATGTTTACCCATTGTAAGTTGAGAAAACATGGAAATGACCCACTAGAAAATCCTCCCCTCTATAGATCTATAGTTAGAGATTTGCAATATGTCACTCTTATACGACCTAACATCGCTTTATGTTTTAACAAAGCTTGCCAACTCATGAAAAATCCTTTTGAGATACATTGGAGTGTTTTCAAACGCGTTCAGCGATGTCTAAGTAGGACTGACACTCATGGTTTGACACTTGAACCGGTCAATCCTATGTAAAAGTTTTCACTAAGAGCTTATAATGGTTCAGATTCGGCAAATGACCCTGATGATTGAAGATTAACTTCAGGATTTTGTATTTTTTGTGTGCTTAACTTTGTATTGTGGAATTCAAAGAAGCAATCGCTTGTGGCACACTCAAACACGTGAGCAAAGTATTGAGCTTTGATTCACAGAACTTCTGAATTATTATTATGACTTGAATCACTCTTATCTGAACTTCATATTGATTACATAGTGCCAACATTCCTGTGATTATCTTAGCGGTCGACTTAATTTTTTTTTGGATTTTCAATTTATTAATTGATCTTTCAATAAGTCACTACTAATATAGCACTAGGTTAGTAATAAAATTATACAATTATAAATTATGGATCCTATTTGTTATAAATTACACATTGGAAAGGAATCAAATACATTTCTTTGGACTCTACACATACAAGTATGGTAGGATGGACCAATCAAGCAATTAACGTGTCTCTCAAGTTTCGATTGTATATAAGTCTTGCAATCAACTAAAAGGTACCCAAAATGGGACAAAAATTGTCCATACTAAATGACATTCACAAATAGCTCATCATCGATGATAAGGTAAAATGGGCCTAAGAAGATTCTTGTGGGACAACTTCAGAAATTGAGGATGAAGAATATCATGTGTGTGTAAGATTAGATATATCTCTATAGTTTAAATGACTTAAAATACTGTTTAAATGAAATATAATCTCTATGTAAATTTCAAAACTGCTTGTATGAACAATATCAATTCATTCATGTTTGTTTTACAGCCTCGTGCACGCAACAATGTTAAATTCTTTTGAATGAGAGCTTTATCGTCTATTGAAGTCTCTCTTAGTTTAAAAAATTAATCACTGCAATTATGCACAAAAAATATCCAATTTTTTTTAAATCATGCTCTCTTTAGTTTCTCTATTTAAAGCATCATTACACAGTCTTTCTCTATAACCATAACTACATTTTCAACAACAAAAAAACCTTTCAACCATGATTCTCCATATTCATCTATCTATATTATTCTCCTACATTGCATTCCTTCACCACATTTCCATCACATTAGCTCAATCTGAAAACTATATCATCCACATGAACCTATCAGTTATGCCTAAGTCATTCACAACCCACCATACATGGTACCAATCAACTATTTCTTCTGCCTTAGATAATTCACAATTCACAACAACCAATAATCTCAACTCTCAAGCTTCTTCTAAGTTAATTTACACCTACTCACATGTTATTAATGATTTTAGTGCTAATCTATGACCAAAAGAACATGAATCCCTCAAAAATTTACCGGGTTATATTTCTTCGATACCTGATTTACATGTGAAGCTTGACACAACATATTCACCTCAATTCCTTGGTCTCAATCCAAACAAAGGTGCTTGGAACGACTCAAACTTTGGTAACGACGTAATTGTTGGCTTAATCGACACTGGAGTTTGGCCAGAAAGTGATAGTTTTAAAGACTATGGAATGACCAAAATTCCTTCAAAGTCGAAAGGAAAATGTGAAAACAACATCCATTTCAAAAAATCACTTTGTAACAAAAAAACTCATTGGTGCTAAATTCTTCAACAAAGGATTATTAACCAAATATCCAACATAACCTTAGGATTAAACTCCACACGTGACACAGAAAGTCATGGAACCCACACTTCAACAACAACAGCTGGAAGAAGAGTTATTGAAGCATCTTTCTTTGGTTATGCAGCCGGAATAACTTATGGAATAACTTCAAATTAGCGTGTTGCAATGTATAAAGCTATTTGGGAAGGTGGAATGTTATCATCTGATGTAATAGCTGCAATTGACTCTGCAATATTAGATGGTGTCGATGTTCTTTCATTATCATTAGGTGTTGATGATGTACCTTTGTATGAAGATCCTGTCGCTATAACAACATTTGCAGATATGGAAAAGGTGTTTTTGTTACTACTTCAGCTGGAAATGAAGGACCTGCACATAAAACTATTCACAATGGAACACCTTGGGTCATAACTGTAATGAATAGAGGTTTCAAATGACTTTTTATTGCCTCGTCTGGGCGTTCGAAGAACACATTCTGTTCCTCGACACAGCCATTGTTCATTACATAATAGCACACAGGTTTATGTGAAGCCATTTCGATTTCAGTATTATTATCCGTCTCTTCGGCCTCAGTTATTTGGTCAAATTCCCTAGGAAGCACTAACACCACATTCACAATGATATCCAAAGACTACTCTGAACCTAAGTTGAAATTATCAGTAAGCATCTCATCCTCAGCAACTGCTCGATCATGCTTTTCTTTGGTCTCTTCTTCCTGTATGGCAAATAACTTTCTCCCCACCGACATCTTTTCGACAGGCTTTAGTTCTTCCCTGTCTGTCTTGTCAGTCGGTAGGTTAGTACTTGATTCCGCCTTTGCCCAAGCCTCTCTCCGAGCCTTCCTTCTTCCCTGTTCCCTTCTCCATTGTGATCTGAACATGGGATTTTTTCCCTTATAATTTTTTGAGATGTAGGATGATTTCTTCGAAGTCTGGAATTCTCTGCAGTATGCCATTGATGAGCCTCTATCTACGTCGAAGCTCTGCCATTTCTTCTGACTTTTTCCCTTGTTTTCGTTTGGTCTTGTCCACTTTCCATTAGAAATCTCTGCAAACGGCTTGAAAGTGGTGGGTCTTGCACCTGGGACCCTTGGCTTATCCTGTTCTTGCTTCGAAGAAGATCTCCTTGGGTCGAAACCTCGTTGACCATGAGGCGCTCTCTCTTCACGTCTTTGTTTGGCTTTCCTAACTCCATCAAGGTTTTGGGCTACCTTTTTATCAAACACAACACTGCATTGAGGACACAACATCACTTCTAATTTTTTTCTCTGGAACCTATGGAGGAAATCCATCAGAGTCTCCTCTTGTTTAGGGTAAGCTATTTTGTTATGCTTCTCTTGTCGACGCTCCTCGTCGACTTCCATGGGGGTTTCTTGTGAGATTTCCACCATGTTGATATCCATGTTGACATCATCAATGATGTCCAACTTGTGTAACTTCATTTGAAGGCCTTCAACAGCCTTGTCCATTCAAATTAAACCATCAACAGTTTCTTTTGTTATCATCATTAAATTGGAATCCTCGGTGATTCCTCCATTAGAGTCTTCGGTGACTCCTAAATCAAAACCATCAGTAGTTTCTTTGGTGAAGCTTTGAGCAGCCTCACTGGAAATTTTTTTCATAAACTCCTGGTCGATATCTTCAGTAATCCTGACCATAACAACTCCATTGTTGAAGTCCTCAGTGATTTCGACCATGTTGACAGTGTTGTCGAGATCTTTAGTAATCTCGACCATGTTGACTTCAGTTGGCTCTATGTAATCCGCGTCAACAACTTGCAAAGGATCAGAGTCAATCTTCATCTCACTCTTCGACTTATCTCCAAATTTCAGTCTTCCTTCCTGGATAGCATTTTGAACAAGATCCCTGAAAAGAAAACATTGAGAAGTTTTATGGCCCAAGAAATTGTGATACTTACAAAAACCTCTCTTTTTCCTCTATTCTAAAGGAGGCATTTTAGCACCAGGAGGCACTATCATTTGACCATCCTTAACTAAGAAATCGAAAATTTCGTCACATTTGGTAACGTCGAAAGTGTAAGTTTTCTTAGGAAATTTATCGCTTTTTTTCTGGTTCGACAGGATTCTTTTTCGTTCGAAGGAGCCAAAACCTTACAAGAATAAGGTGGGCCTTGTTTTAATTCAGCAAGATCAATCTCGCTTTCATCGAAAACCAATGACTCATTATAAGGTCTTTCATCTTCCTCATTGAATTCGACGTAGGCTATTCTTTTATTCTTATTTTCCCCAGCCTTCTCTTCTTTCAGGCGTTCTAATTGTCAAACCCTGTCAGCCAATTGGGCCATATCCCTCAAGTATTGGGTATCTAGCTTCTTCCTAATGGAATAATCCAGGCCTCCAACGACCATTTTGGCCAACTCATGTTCTAGAACTTGTCTAAAAAAACCTAGCCTTGAGCAGTTGGAATCTGTTCAAATAATCATCTATTGGCTCAGTAAATTTCCGTTTCATACTAGCCAACTCCTTTAGACTGATCTTAGTTTTTCCCATATAGAACTGCTCATGAAATAAACGTTCCAACTGGGTCCAATTGTGGATCGAATTTGGTGGCAACGTTGTGAACCATGTGAAGGCATTCTTCGTAAGAGAACTTGGGAAGTATTTTACCCTAAGGTTCTCATTGTTCGAAATCTCCCCGGCTTCTATCAAATACCTAGCCACATGTTCGATAGTGGATTCAGTGGCGTCCCCAGAAAACTTTGTGAATTTAGGGACCTTCGTTCTAGGGGGCAAATCTAACTGAAGGATATATTCTGACAACGGTGATGTGTAATTTGGCCTTCGAAGACCAAAGTTTACTCCATTCCGCACCATAATCCTTTCGACCATGGCTGCCAAATTATTATCTGCTGCCAGGTCATTACGTCAAACTTGTTGTACGAAATTGTTAGCATTTTGGTTTCTATTTACCAAAACTACTCTTGGTTCCTCTCCTACGGGAATTTGTGGTTGATTCCTAGGGGGTTCGACTCTAGGACGTTCGACTACTCCTTGGTTTTCTAAATTTGCCTAGAGTATATTTCCTAGATTTTGTTGGATTTGGTTAATAGTAGGGTCCTCTTCGAAAACACCCCCTTGGTTTTATGTCATATATTCCCTCGGTGGATGTTGAGGAGGGTTTGGTACACCAAACAAATCTGCAAGGCGCGTCATATGCGCTGCCATTTGCTGGTTAGTCTGGGTAGTATTTTGAATGAGAGGCTGAAAATTTTCTCCTATAGTTTGGGACATCATTTGAACCATTTGATGGTTACTTTCATCCATTTGTTACCTTAAGTATGCTGCAAAACTATTTGTTAAGTTTGTCATTTGGGTTGAATATCCCATTCCTAAGGATTGGTTATTTCGACCTATATTAACCCCAAATCCTGACACTTGTAATGGCGACGTCACTATGGGTTCCGTAAATACTGGAGGAGCATTCTGTAAGTTTTCCATCATCGAAGTTGGCATCCCAAAAGGCGGGTCTCGACTAGGTAAAGACGTCGAAAATCCAGGGGGAACAAATGGTTGGAAACTAGCATTCCCAACCGGTGGGGGAGTCCTTATTGGTCCCCTTGATCCGACATAATTCAGAATAGGTTGAGTATGGGAAATCGAATGTGTAGGGATCGAACTCGCCATGGATGGTATGGTCTCAGAAACAGGCGCTGAAACCGTTGGTCCCCCAGTCGAAGATCCTAGGGGTTGTTCTACATTAATACTGGGCGTAGTTTGAGGATTCGAGCTATTTGGCTGAGGGTTCGAATTATTTGGCTGGTTTGTACTTGCCATTTTCCTCGGGTATCTTCTCATTGGTCTATCTTCGTTAGTGGTGGCTACTTTACCACTTCTTAATAACATACAACGAAGTTTTCGAAAGAGAAAAGACAATTGAATGCAGAACTATAAATTCTCAAAAAATGCAAAAAATTGTTTTCAAAAATTACTTAACACTGTCCCACTGGGCGTACCAATTTGTTTATTGTGAAAATTAGTAAACAACCTCTGGTCTACCAAATCAGTAAGAAATTGGATAACTTGCAGGATCGACCATACAAAATCCTAGGACACGTGCTAAATAAATTAAAATGATATTTGGAAAAAGATGAACACTTCGACAATATTCATGGTTTAAAGAAAGTCTACTTCGACAATATTAAAGAAAAAGTAATGCAGGAAAATGATCAAAGTGCGTTGGATTGAAAAAGGTAAAAGATAACTTCTGGGCAAAGATTAACTGAATTGCATTTAATGAAAAAGATGGTGTTACATCAAACGTATATTTCTCACACACTCGTTTCTCTACACGCGGGTACTTTGAGTAATTGAGGAATTTGTACAAACTTGAACACACACAAATCCTAACACTAAGACTTGCTATTTATAATAGTAAAAAATAACTACCTCTAACGGTCTACTAATTAGAGCAAGACAAATGGCATTCTGCATGTCTTCGTCCTTCAAATGCACTCAACGTGTCTTCTACCATCAATTGGATAAGAACAAAGTTCCCTCCCTTATTTAAATTCAAATATTTAATCGAACGTCATTAATAATACGCCCGTCGAACAATATTTCCAAATTGCTAGAAATATTCCTAAGTCCGTAAAATATGTCTCTCTTGCACAAGGACCCTTTCGATTAGAATTTCTGGGAATACTATTCCAGTCGAAGTCTTCCAAAACTTCTATAAAATTCTATTTCTTTGATTAATCCTCTTAATCCAATATCAGGCGTCGAAATTAGGAGCTAATAGTAGCCATATGAACATTCTTCTTATCTTTAAAGAACTTTTTCTTAGGATTTTCTTTCTTTAGCTTGAGACATTCATTCATGTAGTGGCCTGCCTCCTTGCACTCGAAACATATGACATCTTTGTCAGCACCAGACTTCTTCTGTCTAGATGTTGACTCAAAGCATCTATCTGTTCTCATGTTTCCTCTGGGCTGATTTTGTCTCTTTCTCCAAAGTTGATTAACCCTCCTGGAAAGAAGTGAAAGCTCATCTTCTTCATCACAATCTTCTTCAGATTCTTCTAATTCTTCATCTTGAAAAAGCCTTTGCCTTTTTTTTTTGTTTTGCCTTTGGATTTGAGCGCCACAAATTTTCCTTTTCTTTGAGGCCCATCCTCTTCTAGCTCTATCTCATGACTTCTTAAAGAACTGACATGTTCTTTAAGAGTCCTACTATTTAGATCTTTAGATACTTTAAGACTAGTCACCATAGGCCTCCATTTTTTTAGTAAGCTTCTGATGATCTTCTTCACTTGATCTGCAGTAGTGTAACCTTTGTTTAGAACCTTTAAGCCTGCTACAAGCATTTGAAACCTTAAGAACATGTCCTCAATGGTTTCATCATCCTCCATTTTGAAGGGTTCATACTTTTGAATCAATGCCAAAGCCTTGGTTTCTTTTACTTGTTCATTTCTTTCATGAGTCATTATAAGAGAATCAAATATAAACTTTGTAGAGTCTCTATTTGTTATCTTTTCATACTCAGTGTATGAGATAACATTCAGCAGAATGGTTCTTGACCTGTGATGATTTTTATTTTCTTTCTTTTGTTGGTCAATCACCTTGCTTCTTTCCAACTTACCACCATTTGTATCCAAGGGATGTGTATAGCCGTCTATGACCATATCTAATAAGAATGCGTCATAACCAAAGAAGAAACTTTCGATTCTATCCTTCCATATCCCATGTTATTAACTCAAACAAAATACATCAAAGATCTTTTATCCAAAGTCAACATAGCTTATGCAAATGGAGTGAACAAACACATGTTTACCCATTGTAAGCTGAGAAAACACGGAAATGACACACTAGAAAATCCTTCCCTCTATAGTTCCATAGTTAGAGATTTGCAATATGTCACTCTTACACGACCTAACATTGCTTTATTTTTCAACAAAGCTTGCCAACTAATGGAAAATCCTCTTGAGATACATTGGAGTGTTGTTAAACACTTTCAACGATATCTAAGTAGGACTGGCACTCATGGTTTGATACTTGCACCAGTCAATTCCTTGTAGAAGTTTTCACTGAGAATGTATAGTGCTTCAGATTGGGCAAGTGACTCCGATGATCGAGATCAACTTCAAAATCTTATGTTTTTTTGCCTAACTTAGTATTGTGAAACTCAAAGAAGAAATCACTTGTTGCACATTAAAGCATGCGAGCAAAGTATTGAGCTTTGACTCACATAACTTCTAAATGATTATAGCTTGAATCACTCTTATCTGGACTTCATATTGATTACTTAGTGCCAACATTACTTTGTGATAATCTTGAAGATCGACTTAATTTTTTTGGATTTTCAATTTCTTAATTGATCTTTGAATAGGTCAATACTAATATAGCACTTGGTTAGTAATTAAATTATACAATTATAAATTTTGGATCCTATTTGTTCTAAATTACACGTTGGAAAGGAATCAAATACATTTCTCTGGACTCTACACATACAAGTATGGTAGGATGGACCAATCAAGCAATTAACGTGTCTCTCAAGTTTCGATTGTATATAAGTCTTGCAAACAACTTTAAGGTACCCAAAATGGGACAAAAATTGTCCACACTAAATAACATTTACAAATAGCCCATCATCGATGATAAGGTGAAATGGGCCTAAGAAGATTCCTGTGGGACAACTTCAGAAATTGAGGATGAAGAATATCATGTGTCTAACATTAGATATATCTCTATGGTTTAAATGACTTAAAATATTATTTAAATAAAATATACTCTCCATGTATATTTCAAAACTGTTTGTATCAACAATAACATGTCATGTTCGTTTTACAGTCCCATGCACGCATCAATGATAAATACTTTTTGAATGAGAGTTTTACTGTCTACTGTAGTCCTCCTTAGTTTGAGAAAGATTGCCGATTTTTTTATTTTTAAAAAAATGTTCTCTTTAGCTTCTCTATTTAAAGCATCATTAGACATTGGCTCTCTATAACCATAACCACATTTTCAACAACAAAAAAACCTTTCAACCATGATTCTCCATATTCATCTATCTATATTATTCTCCTACATTGCATTCCTTCCCCTCATTTCCATCACATTAGCTCAATCTGAAAACTATATCATCCACATGAACCTATCAGCCATGCCTAAATCATTCACAACCCATCACACATGGTACCAATCAACTCTTTCTTCTGCATTACAAAATGCTCAATTCACAACAACAACAACCAATAATCTCAACTCTCAAACTTCTTCTAAGTTAATTTACACCTACACACATGTTATGAATGGTTTTAGTGCTAATTTATCACCAAAAGAACATCAATCCCTCAAAACTTTACCGGGTTATATTTCTTCGATACCTGATTTACATGTGAAGCTTGACACAACATATTCACCTCAGTTCCTTGGCCTCAATCCAAACAAAGGCGCTTGGCATGACTCAAACTTTGGTAACGACGTAATTGTTGGCTTAATCGACACCGGAGTTTGGCCAGAAAGTGATAGTTTCAAAGACTATGGAATGGCCAAAATTCCTTCAAAGTGGAAAGGACAATGCGAAAACAGCATCCATTTCAAAAAATCACTTTGTAACAAAAAACTCATTGGTGCTAAATTCTTCAACAAAGGATTATTAGCTAAATATCCAAACATAACCTTAGGATTAAACTCCACACGTGACACAAAAGGTCATGGAACCCACACTTCAACAACAGCAGCTGGAAGAAGAGTTGATGACGCATCTTTCTTTGGTTATGCAGCCGGAACAGCTTCTGGAATAGCTTCAAATTCGCGTGTTGCAATGTATAAAGCTATTTGGGAAGGTGGAAGGTTATCATCCGATGTAATAGCTGCAATTGACGCTGCAATATCAGATGGTGTCGATGTTCTTTCATTATCATTAGGTTTTGATGATGTACCTTTGTATGAAGATCCTGTAGCTATAGCAACATTTGCCGCTATGGAAAAAGGTGTTTTTGTTACAACTTCAGCTGGAAATGAAGGACCTGCACATAAAACTATTCACAATGGAACACCTTGGGTCATTACTGTTGCTGCTGGAACGTTGGATAGAGATTTTCAAGGGACTCTTACACTTGAAAATGGTAACGAAATTATGGGTTTGTCTCTTTATATAGGAAAATTTCCTTCTAACAATGTTCCAATTGTTTTCATGGGCTTGTGTGACAATGTAAAGGAATTGAAAAAAGTGAAAAACAAGATTGTGGTGTGTGAAGACAAGAACGGAACTAGTGCTTATGATCAACTCAGTAATTTGGTAGAAGCAAAAATCTTTGGAGCTGTTTTGATTTCAAATAACTCAGATGCATCCCTTACACAGAACTTTGCATCCATCATTGTTAATCCAATCAATGGTGAAATTGTTAAAGGTTACATCAAGAGTTATAACTCTATAGCAAGCTTGTCTTTCAAGAAAACAGTTTTCGGAACAAAACCAGCACCTAGAGTTGATTCTTATAGTTCAAGAGGTCCATCAAAAAGTTGTCCATTTGTTTTAAAACCCGACATTACTGCGCCCGGTACTTCAATCCTAGCGGCATGGCCTACAAATGTTCTTGTTTCACATTTGGGGACTAAAGAAGTTTTCAGCAATTTCAATATGATAAGTGGAACATCTATGGCATGTCCTCATGTTGCGGGCGTAGCCGCACTATTAAAAGGAGTGCATCCGGATTGGAGCCCAGCGGCTATTCGGTCGGCAATTATGACAACATCAGACATACTTGATAATACTAAGGAACATATTAAAGACATTGGAAAAGGTAACAAAGTCGCAACTCCTTTCGCATTGGGAGCCGGTCATGTTAATCCTAATAGAGCACTTGATCCTGGTCTTGTTTATGATGTTGGTGTTCAAGATTATGTTAATCTTCTTTGTGCACTTCACTACTCACATGAAAACATCACTACCATCACAAGATCCTCCTCTAATGATTGCTCTAAACCTTCTTTAGATCTTAACTACCCTTCTTTTATTGCTTTCTTCAATAGTGGAAATTCTTCTTCAAAGACAATACATGAATTTCGGAGAACAGTTACCAATGTTGGCGAGGGACAAACAATTTATGTTGCTAGCATTACTCCTATTAAAGGTTTTAGTATTAGTGTTGTCCCAAGCAAGTTAGTGTTCCATGAGAAGCATGAAAAGTTGAGCTTCAAGTTGAGGATTGAAGTTGAAAGAATGACAAAACTAAAGAAAGTGAGTTTTGGATATCTAAGTTGGTTGGATGCGAAGCATGTGGTGAGGAGTCCTATTGTGGTCACAACCATGAAAATGAAATCCTAGACTTTTATATTGTTATGATGTTGATGAGGTTATTATATCATATGAATCAAGTGAAAATGTAAGTTAAATAAGAAAATATTTGATAAATAATATTCATTTCTCACTTGACCAAATAGTCGTTTCAAGTTAGTAACAACAATAACTAACAAATTGATTTTTAACTTAGATAACTAACTTTGACTTGATGGTGATAGTCTTTACCATTAAAAGTAGAAGATTTCTTAATACACCATCCAAGTTTCTTAGGCACCATGTGAAATTTCATTTTTGCTCCCAGATTCCGGATTTGCACATCCGGACGCACCAAATTTTTAAATAACGCTGATATGTTCCGGATGTGCACATCCGAAAGAATTCCTGATTTGCAAATCCGACAAAAATCAAAAGAATTCCATAAAATCATTTACTTCTAAATATAATTAAATCTAAATATAATTAAAATCCAACATAATTAAACTTAATATGATTTTTTCAATATAATTAAATCCAATATAATTAAAATTAATATGATTAAAATTAATATGATTTTTTCAATATAATTAAATCCAATATAATTAAATTAATTTTAGAAGTAAATACCATCTAATTTTAATTATAATTTAGAAGTAAATACCATATAATTTAGAAGTAAATACCATATAATTTTAAATACCAATATAATTAAATCTAATTTTAGAAGTAAATACCATATAATTTTAAATCCAATATAATTAAATTAATTTTTTCAATATAAAAAAATAATTTAGAATTAAATACCATATTAATCCTATTAATTATATTGAAAAAAAATTAATCATATTAAATATCATATTAATTTTAATTAATATAGATTTTAATTATATTGGATTTAATTATATTGAAAAAATGATATTAATTTTAATTATATTGGATTTTAATTAGATTAGATTTAATTATATTTAGAAGGAAATGATTTTATGGAATTCTTTTGATTTTTTCCGGATTTGCAAATGAGGAATTCTTCTGGATGTGCACATCCGGAACATATCAGCGTTTTTTAAAAATTTGGTGCGTCCGGATGTGCAAATCCAGAATCTACGGGCAAAAATAAAATTTCACATGTTGCCTAAGAAACTTAAATGGTATATTAAGAAATCATCTATATATAGATTTTTTGCCACCGTCAAAAGCGTGGCAATTAGACAATGATATAATAATAACCATGGTCAAATGTAGCTTTGATAGGCTATGGTAACATTACCTTAATGATGCCTAAATATGCTTCAACCCTGCCTAATTGAAAGTATTGACGACATTAGCTTGTAGTTCATCCAATATGCTCCTTACTTGGGCATCATCTGCCATCTAATTGAAAATGCATAAGCTCATTTGAGTTTTAATAATGCCTATGACTTATGACATACATCAAATCAAAACAATATTGAGTTTGGAGCCCCGATATAAATAGTAGATGTTTCGATAACAGAAATATGATAGCAGGTGTTCTAACCCAACAGATCATAAATGAGACTCTGATATTATCTTAAAAAGTTAATTAGACCTAATTCATCCCTACAAAACCAATTTGTAACTAAAGTGATGCCACTCAATAATTCACCCCTACGCCCACCACTATTGGGCTTAGTGCGTGAATATTAATAGTGAGTGATCCAAATTGTTGATATATGAAACTTGATTTTTCCAATACACCCCCTTACGACATAACTATCGGGCCTGGTGCGCCTATATAATTGACGAATGACCTGAATCGATAATGTATGACTTGAAAATGTATTTATAAGTGATGATAATCTTCACCTTATAATTTACTTCTGTAGGGATGAGTCATATTCAAGATTCGTTGGCTTAGACCACTTGCTATCAGATTTCTGATATCAGGATAACCATTATATATATATATATATATATATATATATATATATATATATATATATATATATATATATATATGGGTCATGTTAATACACACCCATGTAGGTGTGCATTAGCAACATACACCTTAGTGTATTTTTGTGTGGGGCCCGTCATTTTTCAGTGGGACCCACATTAGAAAGATGAAGAAAAAAAAATAGAAAAAAATATATGTAGTGTATTTTTGTGTGGGGTCCACTAATTTTGGGTGTGTGTTAGCATTTCCCTATATATATATATATATATATATATATATATATATATATATATATATATATATATATATATGTACGTCTCAAGCCCACATTGATTACAGATAAATCTTGTGTGATAGTTGAGTCGAACTCTAGTGTCGACAAAGGTAACTTCATGGTTTGACAGGAGTTGTGCATGATGTAGTCGAAGTCTGTTCAAGCATTCGATCGAAATATGTTAGCTTTGTGTTTAAGTTAACATGTCAAATAGAGCCTTGCTTGTAAGCCTAATTATAATGCAAGCTTATAGCCTAAGTTAGCTTAGTAGTATATAAATAGACTAGTTCTCTCAGATTGTTGTGAGAGGTTAATTGTTGGTATTCACTTGTAATCTTTGAACCCTTATTGAGAAAGTGAATAGTAAAACAGTTTTAACCAATTCTTATTATTCTTCTTCCTTCTTCTCTCTATTTCGTAAAACCTAATAGAGTTTTTTGTGTTAATTTAAGAAACTCATTCTTTATATCATAACTTTGTTATGTTTTTAACGACATCGTTTCACAACAAACTGGTGCGGTGAGTGGGGAGGAGAAGATGCCGTCAACAAAGTATGAGATTGAGAAATTAACCGACGTGAATGATTTCGGTTTGTGCCGCTTGAAGATGCAAGCCCTTCCTATTCAACAGGGTTTATTAGAAGCGTTGAAAGGATCACAGAAGATGGACGCTTCCCTATCGTAGAAAGAGAAGACAATGATGGTAAAAAAAGCCCACGATACCATTGTATCGAGCCTTGGTGATAAGGTTCTCCAGCAGGTTTCAAAGGAGAAAATTGCAGTTGGTGTATGGACGAAACTTAAAGGTTTGTACATGATGAAATCGTTGGTTAATCGTCTCTACTTGAAGCAAACTTTGTATTCATTCAAGATCACTGAAGACAAAACCTTGGCTGAGTAACTAGATATGTTCAACAAGTTGATTGATGATGAAGATCAAGTGTTGTTGTTTTTGTGTTCTTTACCTAAGTCTCATGCTCATTTCAAAGAAACTCTCTTGTATGGAAAATATTTGTTAACCTTTGAATATGTTCAATTTGCCTTGTATTCTAAGGATTTGAACGAATGAAAGGAGCAAAAACCATCTTCTATTGGTGAAGGTTTGTCCGTTAAGGGGAAATTCTTGAAGAAAGATGGTAGGTTTGAGAAAAGGAAGGGTAAAGTTCTACAGAGTTCTTATGGTGGTAATGCTCTTACTATTAAGTGTTATCATTGCAAGAAGGAGGGTCATACAAGAAAAGTATGCCCTAATCGACTGAAAATTTCATGGTGGAAAGGATAATGGTTATGTTGCTACTGTGCAAGATGGTTATGAATCATCTGATGTCCTGGTGGTTTTAAGGAGTGACTCTAACAAGGAGTGGATTATGGGTTCAGGGTGTACTTGGCACATGACTCTAAACAAAAACTTGTTTGGGGAATTGTGTGATCAAGATGGTGGATCAGTGTTGCTAGGAAATGTTAGTAGAGTAATAGTGGGGTGTTTTTAATCGTCTCCACAGGGATTGTTCGATATTTGATGCGTGCCGTTCAATAGTTGCAGTATTTTAAGTTCAATGGTTTCAAAAGGTTCTCAATTGTTGTTAACATTAATTGGTAGCAAAGAGTAATTGGTGACAAAGAGTTTGTAAAAGTTTTGATAAAAGCATGTCAAGGTTAGGTTTCGCTAATCTTTTTCACGTATAAACGAATAATCAAGCATATGAACTCAGTTTCCGACCAATACAACCGCGTATCCTCCCGACTAAGTTTATGTCTAAAGCGAAGTCATGAGTATCGTTGTTTAGACCGTCAGATGATGTCTCACACTAACAATCTAAACAACAATCGTTAAGATCAACACAATGCGAATAGCAAATCCCAAATCTATATGTCTAGAGTTTGGTTTTTAAGAGATGAAATTGTTAGGTCATGATTTGTAGAATCTATGTCTAGAGCAATACAAATCACACATAAAGCATTAAGAGAAAACAACTTCATCTATATTGATCAAAGACTTTGTTCATATACAATAGATCAAAAGCAATACATAAAATCAGGATCAACTACATCTAACCTCAACATTGAGTGTTTAGCTACCCATTCTCATGGTAGTTTGGATAACAAGTAAAGAGAGGAGATGAATGAACATCCACGTCGAATAATCGAGAATGGATGTGGCTTCAGCTTCTCAATGTGAAAATCCACTCTTAGATGATCAAAATACTGAAAACTATGATTTCTAGTGAAAATGAGCCAAAGATCCTTCTTACATAAAATGAAAATCTATTTATACAAATAAAATCTCAGCACCCTTCGCGGCGAAGGAATCATTCGCCTAGCGAATGAACTAAAACATGGCACTTTAAGTGCCTCAGACTTAAACCGCCCACAAGAATTATCGTGGGTTCGCTAGGCGAACCAAATCACTCGCGAAGCGAGCCTTCGCTACCACATTCGCCCCAGCGAAGTTTGGGTGTTTTCAAAAGTGGAACTTACTGCCACCCTTCGTTGGCACCTTCGCCCAGTGAATTTACCCAGTTTTGCTACTGTAACTTTTTACAACTTTCTGCCACCCTTCGCTGGCACACTCGCTAATGTTCGCTAGGCGAACCTTCGCTGGCAACTTCGCCGTCACTCGCCTAGCGAATGCTATTGTTGATTTCTTCCTTCAATGACAACTTGCTTCCATTCTTTGTGTCTCACAATCTTGATCTTTTTATGCCTATTCCTGCACATTAGCACACAAATTACAAGCACCACAAGTATATTTCAATGTATGCACAACAACACCATTCCTCACTAAAATCAACACATTCCACATGGAGAGAAATGAAAAATGCCAAGTAATTCATACAAATATATATCATGTTTGACATCTAACAAACTCTCCCCAACTAATTCTTTGTTTGTCCTCAAGCAAAGTATGCCGCTCACGAGGATTTGCTCGAGCATTCAATTCAACCAAGACGCGAAAAACGGCTCAACTAAACAACGATCACCACAACGCAACAATTACACAATTCAAGAACCTATAATGTAAAAGAACTTGACTCTTAAACAATTTCAAACAATGTTTCAAAACAACTAACTCATCATGCACATGTCATTCTACACTCCTCTTCGAAAAAGGATTGAAGGCAAACGTGCATACAAGCACGGGACAATTACACTCAAATGACCAATGATGCAAATACTAAGCAATTCGTACCATATCTCAATGAACACAAAAGAAATCATGGAAGTAAAAGATCACTAAGGACTTCAAGGTTGTAGCTTGGTCGGGTAAACAAAAAGGGACATTTCGAATGGCCATTGAAACGAAATTGTCGATGCAAAAGAACATTCACTAAACCCATATTCACACATCACAACTTCATTTCACCAATTTTTCATTACACCTTCACCAACTACCGTGCACAATTATTGAATCTATTTTTTTTTTCATTCAAGCAAACATTTTCTCATTTGTACAACATATTCACACTCTTTTCTTTACATGCTTGCTTGAATTTTTTTTCAAAATTTGGAGTAATGCACCCATCTTCTTTTTATTCTCCCCAACTCATTTTCGACTCAACCTAAAGTGAATGTTCCTTGCTTTTTAAGGCAAGGAAATCAAAGTATACAATTTTCAAAGGTTCAAGAAGAAAATGTTAGAAACTCACCAAATTCAGTGATGAACCAAACTTGCACATTATGCACATAAAACAAGTTCATCACTAAACTGAGTTCTAAACTGTTTAGGCTCAAAGGGGCTACCAAATGCTCACACCTCACGGGTGAATTACTATATGGACATGGTTGTGCTCACTTTCAACAAGTGCCTTGATCACATCTCATACTTCCACAAAATCACATGGTCACAAGATAAGGCATGAATTAAAAGTAAAAACAACATTCATCATCTATCCTTAGCATATAGTAACACTTTGGAGGCTTCTCACTTTAATGGTTTTTGATCCTAAAATGACACATGCATTCAAAGGAAGTTGTAACATGAAACAACATTTTCAATCGCACCAAGACGCAAAGTTCTAAAACATACAAAATTCTCGAACTAGGTAACGATGTACCTTGTCGCAACACAATGCTTAAGGTTCTATCATAGTCCTCACATCTTGGAGGAATCTTCCTTTGAAATCAAGAGTCTCCAACCTACTTCCAAAATTCCATCATAAAAGAAGGAACATTAAAATGAAAACATATTAACAGTTTAAGAGTTGAACATTCGTAAACTGAAGAATTCAACTCTTAATAACACTTAACAACAAAAAACACATTTAAGTGTTGAGCATTCGTAAACTGAAGAACTCAACACTTAATACAATAATTAAAAACCAACAAATTATTAGTAAAAGCGAAACAAATTTTTTTTTACTAAAAACACTTAACATTACTAATAATAATAATAAAGTGCTTGGTGTAAAAAACACCTACATAATCCAAAAGGGTACCTCTAGGGTACAAGTACAACAATATTCAAAATATTCCACTATGTGGATACAATAGACTAGTAAAAGCTAAAAAAAAATACAAGAAAACTTCACTTTGGTGACCAAAGGAAGTGCAAAAGTCTATGATAAAAAAAAACATCAATCCTCCTCATCTGACACCTCAATATCCTCATCACCGCCAGCAGAAGTAGCTTCCTCCTCATCATCATCATCACCAATAGTCTCCACGCCAGCCTCCTCATCCTCAGCATCATCTTCACCCCCTCCGAAAATTGGCCTGGCCTCAGGCCAACCAGCATGTGCTAGGAATTGCTCCCTAGACATCATCGTGTGCTCAGTAGAAGGGTCCTGGATCTGCAATTGGAGAACCTGCAAAGAATCATGAAGATCAGTCATGGCACACTGCTGGGCAGCCATCCAATCCCAATTATATTGACAAATCTCCTGCTGATACGGATAAAAGGCCGGCGACGCCGGTTCAGAACCTCCACCAGCCTCAACTGCAGCTTCAGCACCAGCTCCTGAAGACTCTCCACCAACCCCTCTATCCTTACAAAACTTATCCACATACTTATCATCAATTGCCGACGGAATCGTGACCTGCCTGCGTGCTGGGATATCCACACCAGCATGAGCACACAAGGACATAATAAGACATGGAAAAGCAAGCGGGGCATTCTTGCGCGCCGCAGTACCTCCCAAACCACTTAAAACGACTGCCTTGATCTCATCCACAATGATGTGGGCCACGTCAATCTGAACATTCATCTGAATGCTATGAATAAGATGAGCTAGATCAATAGGAACTGTACTATGATGCGACCTGGGAGAAATGTTGGTGAGCACAAACAACAAGATGAGCTGAACCAAAGGCTGTATGTCCACCCTTCTGAATCTAATCGGTACTCCAGATGAATTCCGCTCAACTTCCTTACCCTTATGAAGTAAATCCCGGGTCATATTTTCAATGTCTCGGTGGAGATGCAGGTCCCGATGATAATCATCCAACTCAATACCAATCAATGGCAAAGGATCTCCCAAAACAGTGTTGATCGTCGTCCGATCAAATCTCACAACAGTCCCTCTAACAAATGAGGTCCAGCTAAATCTCTCTCCATCATCCAGTAAGGCATTCGCATAAAACTCCTGAACAATTTCAGCATTATACCCATCCAGAGGCGTCATCAAACGATCCCATTTCTTCTCCATAAAAAGTGCATCAATTGTCCGGTAGCTTCCACGGTCACTAAGTAGGAATCTTTTCTCAGCCAAGATGTGCTTTCTCTCTAGGGTTTCGTAGCGGGCTGCTTGCTTTGCTCCCCTAAATCTGTCCTCATCAAAACGAACGGGTACCTGTCTGGAAGTTGAAGCTTTTCGTTTCTTAGCCGTGTGAATTGCCATTTTTGGTGCCATCTGCACATAACAAACAATAAAACAAAACAACGACAAACCAACGCATTAGTGAGCCACAACAAACCAGCCAGAGACTTGCATTTCCTAAAAAAAAATTGTAAATTTGCATCTGTTCGCTCCAGGTTCGCTAGGCGAAGTCTGGCGAACATTCGCCCCAGGTTCGCGAAGCGAATGCTGGCGAATGCTCGCGCAGGCTCGCGAAGCGAACACAGCAGCGAACCCGCGAAAATGTAGAAAAACAATATCAAAATCAGTCCAACAGCAATCTCCTTTTTTTTAATTATCACTCTATTCATAATGCCTAGGTAGTTTTTAACATGCACCACACAAGCAATATGAACAGAGGTTCTAAAATTTTTCAAACCCTAATTGATCTATCATAAAAATAAACAATGCACAATGAAATAAACAGTGAAAGTGTGTGCAAACCTGAATTTCGCACGTTACTGGTGGGATTAGGGAGAATGGAAATTGGAAAGAGATGTGTTGCCAAGCTCTTGAGAGGAAAGGAGATGAAAATACCAAAAACGGTGGAAAATGGAAATGGTGGCAAATGAACTAGGGTTTCCCCCTCAAGTCTGATTCAAAATGGGTCTTGGGCCCAATTGGTTGGCCCACCCACAATCAATTTTTACTGATGTGGTAAAACAGTTTTGACTGTCACGCTGGGTTCGCGAAGCGAAGGACAGCGAATGCTCGCCCTCGCTCGCTAGGCGAACGCCAGTGAACAAGACCAAATTTTTCAAAAATTTTCAAAAGTTTACCACATCTTTCAAGGCTTCACAATTATAACCAAACACAATTAAAACAGAAATAAGCAGTAATACTTACAATGTTGGGGTGCCTCCCAACAAGCGCTTGTTTAACGTCGGCTAAGCTCGACGGTCCACCGCAATCTCACGGATCGCAGAAAGGAACAATGGAGGGATTCCGCTCGAAATCTCCTCCAAGATACACTTTCAATCTTTGGTCGTTAATAGTCCAATTCTCGTTGGTAGTTGTATCTTCAATTACAATTGCTCCATAAGGCTTGATTTCTCGAATCTGAAACGGACCCGACCATTTAGACCTTAACTTTCCCGGAAACAATTTTAACCGAGAATTGAAGAGCAGGACCAGCTGTCCCACTTCAAACTGTTTGATGACAATTTTTCTGTCATGGTAAGACTTTACACACTCTTTATACAGTTTATTGGAATCGTACGCCTGGAGGCATAATTCATCCAATTCGTGTAATTGCACTTTTCTTTTTTCACCGCTAAGAGTTGGAAAAAAGTTTAAAAATTTTAAGGCCCAAAACGCCTTATGTTCCAATTCCACCGGCAAATGGCAATTCTTGCCATAGACAATTTTAAAAGGCGTGAGACCGATCGGAGCCTTAACAGCGGTCCGATAAGCCCACAAAGCATCATCCAGTTTGTTTGCCCAATCTTTCCTTGAGGCCGAAACAGTTTTTTCCAAAATGCGTTTTATCTCACGATTTGATACCTCCGCTTGACCGTTAGCTTGAGGATGATATGGTGTGGGAACCTTGTGCTTTACACCATATTGCTCCAGAGCTTTGTCAAGCTGAGTGTTACAGAAGTGAGATCCTCCGTCACTTATCAACACTCTCGGAGTACCGAAACGCGCAAAAATGTTTCTTTTCAAAAACTTCACTACGGTTTTTCCATCGGCTTTAGCACAAGCTATCGCCTCAACCCATTTAGAAACATAATCCACAGCGACCAAAATGTATTCATTAGAAAATGAAGATGGGAATGGACCAACAAAGTCGATCCCCCAATAATCAAAAACTTCAATTTCTAACATATTTTGCAAAGGCATTTCGTGCCGCCGTGAAATTCCTCCACTTCTCTGGCATTTGTCACAATTTAGGGCATGCGCATGCACATCTTTGAATAACGACGGCCAATAAAAGCCCAATTGAAGGACTTTAGTGACCATTCTTAACCCATTGAAATGTCCTCCATACGGAGAGTTATGACAATGCCACAGAATGTTTGTGGCCTCCTCTACCGACACACATCTTCTTAAGAGGTTGTCGACACCAAGTTTAAACAAATGAGGTTCATCCCATACAAAGGACTTGGCATCCGACAAAAATTTCCTTTTTTGATGGGGCGTTAGGCCGTCCGGTATCAATCCGACGGCTTTGTGGTTAGCCATGTCGGCGAACCACGGTCCAACCTGCACCCTAAACAAATTTTCATCAGGGAACTCCTCTTTGACTTCACATTCATTCTTGGTCACGTCAACGTTTACCAGGCGGGATAAGTGATCCGCCACCAAATTGTCGGATCCTTTTTTGTCACGAATTTCAAGATCAAATTCCTGTAACAAAAGGATCCAACGAATAAGCCTCTGCTTAGAATCAGGCTTGGTGAACAGATACCTTATAGCCATGTGGTTCGTGTATATGATGACTCGTGAACCAATCAAATAGGAACGAAATTTCTCCAACGCATACACTATGGCAAGCAACTCTTTCTCAGTTGTTGCATAGTTAATTTGAGCCTCGTTTAAAACTTTGCTCGCATAATGTATCGCGTGGAAAACGTTTCCTCTGACCCAAAACAGCCCCAACCGCATAATCACTTACATCGCACATTAATTCAAAATCCAATTTCCAGTTAGGTGCAATGATTATCGGTGAGGTAGTTAAACTTTGTTTTAAAAAGTTAAACGCGAACATGCAAGACTCGTCAAAGTCAAAAATCTTACCTTTAATGAGAAAATTTCTCAATGGCTTTGCGACCTTTGCGAAGTCCTTGATGAATCTTCGGTAAAACCCGGCGTGTCCAAGAAAGCTCCTTATGCCTTTGACATTCATCGGTGGTGGCAATTTCTCAAACGTCCACCTTGGCTTTATCAACTTCAAGGCCCTTTGAAGAAACTTTGTGACCGAGCACAATTCCCTCGTTCACCATAAAGTTGCATTTTTCCCAATTTAGCACCAAATTGGTTTGCACACACCGTTCCAACACCGTATCCAAAATTTTCAAGCAAATATCGAACGATTGTCCAAAAACCGAGAAATCATCCATAAAGACCTCAATTGTCTTTTCGATCAAATCCAAGAATATCGCTTGCATACACCGTTGAAAAGTCGTCGGTGCATTACATAATCCAAACGACACCCTCCTATAAGCGAAGATTCCAAACAGACATGTAAAAGCGGTTTTTTCATGATCCTCCGGGTTCACAATAATTTGGTTGTAACTCGAATAACCATCCAAAAAATAGTAGAATTGTTGACCGGAAATCCTTTCGAGCATTTGATCCATAAAAGGTAGAGGGAAATGATCTTTTCTCGTAGCTTTGTTCAACCTACGGTAATCGATGCACATTCTCCACCCGGTCACGGTTTTTGTTGGAATGAGCTCATTTTTCTCGTTTCGGACCACCGTTAATCCGCCTTTTTTCGGTACCACATGCACCGGACTAACCCACGGGCTGTCAGGAATGGGATAAATCATTCCAGCATCTAACATTTTTACCACTTCCTTTCTAACCACTTCTTTCATGATTGGATTTAACCGGCATTGAGGTTGAGCAACCGGTTTAAAATTTTCCTCCATAAATATACGGTGCATGCAATATGAAGGGCTTATGCCTTTGAGATCGGACAACGTCCATCCCATTGCATCCTGATTTTTTCTCAACACTTGAATTAAGCGGCTCTCCTCGTTTTCAGATAAAATACTACTTATGATCACCGGTTTATTACCACCGTCATCGAGAAAAGCATACTTCAAGGTTGAAGGTAACACTTTCAGGTCAAGTTTGGATTGTTCATCATTAACCACTTTTTTTAGAATTTCCTCTTCATACTCCCAAGGTGGCAATTCTTCCAAAGCTTCAAGCTCTAATAAACACTCTTCAAGAGCTTGCTCTTCTTCAACCGAGAATACTTCCAAGGAATCATCCAAAGCTCTTTGTAAAGGATCAATGACATGAATTTGCTTTGTAACTTCAATACTCTCTTCCTCCGTTGCATCAATTCTAAAACAATCACCTTTATCCTTCTTGTGTTTCATTACATCATAGGGATTGAAACACACCTCTTCATCTTGGACTCTCACTTTCATGAGACCATCGTCCATGTCAATTGCCATTTGGGCAGTTTTCATGAAAGGCATTCTAAGAATCAAAGGTGCATCCTCATCCTCCTCCATTTCAATGACAACAAATTCTATCGGAAACAAATATTTATCCACTTTGACCAACACATCTTCCGCTACACCGTGAAGACGGGTAGTGGATTTATCTACGAGTTGCAACATCATTTGAGTGGACCTCAATTCCATGTGTCCTAACCATTTCACAATCGACAAACGTATCAAGTTGATACTAGAGCCCAAATCAATCAATCCGTTGCCCACATAGATGTTTCCTATAGTAACCGGCAAGGTGACTCGTCCCGGATCACATTCTTTCCTCGGGAGAGTACGTTGAATGATGGCGCTACAGCTCGCATCTACCATAATGGTCTCTTGATCCGTATACCTCTTCTTTTTCGTGAGGATATCCTTCATAAATTTCGCATATTTAGGCATTTGCTCCAAAGCCTCGGAAAATGGAATATTTATTTGTAATTGTTTGAAAATATCCATAAACCGAGAATAGTGCCTCGCACCATCTTTCTTTGTAGGAGCATGAGGATATGGTAAATGTTGGATCAGAATATTGTTCACCGGTTCTTTTCCCTTCCTAGTTCTCTTCACTTTTTCTTCACTCTCTATTTTTTTCTCATCCTCACTCTTTTCCTTCTCATTTTCAACTAAAACACCCTAAACATTTTTTTCTACTTCAATCTCATCACTATCTTTTTCTTTCTCAACTACAACCTCCTCCTCCACTACTCTTTTACCTACACCCATGTCAATCTCTCTTCCACTTCTTGTTAGAATTGCTTTACAATCTTTAGGATTCGGAAGCGTATTTGCTGTAAAGTGCCCTTTTTGTTGGTCGGCCAATTGTTTTGATAATTGCCCGACTTGTGTTTCAAAATTCCTTATGGCCGCATCAGTATTCTTTTGATTGGAAATTGACATTTGCATAAATTACGTGAGAGTGTCCTCCATCTTTGTATTTCCAACGGGAGCTTGCGGAGGTTGAGTGTAATTTTGGTATTGTTGACTGTTTGATGGTCTGGCTTCTTGCGGTCTCCATGGTTGTTGATAACCTTGGTTAGCCCGTTGTTGGTAACCTTGGTTGCCTTGTTGATACGGAGGTCGGGGTTGGTATCCTTGATTTCCAGCATAGTTTACTTCCTCCACAACGGGAGGACAATAACTGGTCGGATGGTCACCTCTACACAGTTCACAAACTAAGACTTGCACATTTTTACTTGAAGAGTCATGAATCTCTTTGAATTGTTGCGGTAGTTTAGACATTTGCTTAGTCAACAACTCAACATGTTGTGATAATAACTTGTTCTGCGCAAGGATAACATCGTTTGTTCCCAATTCCAACACTCCCGGAGTTTATTGAGAAGGTCCACGGTTATGACTACCTTGATGGTCGTTCAAGGCCATCTTATCAATAATAGTTGTGGCTTCTGCTGCGGTTTTGCTTAACAAGGATCCACCAGCGGTGGCATCCAACAAGGTTTTGTGTACAAGTTGAAGTCCATTTCGAAATATATGAATTTGTGACAATTCATCAAAACCATGGCCCTTGCACTTCCTTAACATTGATTTGAACCTCTCTCAAGCTTCATTGAGAGATTCATTGGCTCCTTGTGTGAACACCGCGATGGCGGTCTTTGCCTCCATAAACCGAGTGTGTGGGAAAAATCTCTCCAAAAATTTCTCTTCCAATGCATTCCAATCCGTCATTATGGCCGTTGAGTGATCAATGTACCATTCCTTGGCCTTCCCAATGAGGGAATGCGGGAATAGTCTCTTGAACAGAGACTCCTCTTCTGCCTCAGGTGCATCAGTCGCTCCCTCTATTTCATAGAATTTCGTCAGATGGGTAAAAGGATCTTCATGATCCATACCCGTAAATGGACTTTGATATAACAGTTAGAGAATACCGGTCTTCATTTTGGAATGACGACCGTTATGTGCATGGCGAGCGAACTGAGCATTGTGTCTCAGACTATTTGTGTAAGGCCTAGAAGCAGGTGGTGGTGGTGGTGGTGGTGGATCTGCCTCCATAACTGAAAGTATCTGTGGAAGTGGTGGTGGTGTAGAAGTACTTTCCTCTTGTTCTCGCTTCTGTCTTGCTAGTTGCCCCCTTCGTCTAGTTCTGCTGTTGATTCTACGAGCGGTTCTCTCAATCTCAAGATCGAAAAGAAGTTGGTCCACCGGTAGTTTCCCTCGCATAAACTAAGTCTGCACACTAAACAAAACAAATTAACAAGTTCAAGAAAAAATGGTAACAAGCTTAAAATAGCTCAACTATCGCAATGCTTGCAATATCACTAAACAATCCCCGACAACGGTGCCATTTTGTTAGTAGAGTAATAGTGGGGGTGTTTTTAATCGTCTCCACAGGGATTGTTCGATATTTGATGCGTGTCGTTCAATAGTTGCAGTATTTTAAGTTCAATGGTTTCAAAAGGTTCTCAATTATTGTTAACATTAATTGGTAGCAAAGAGTAATTGGTGACAAAGAGTTTGTAAAAGTTTTGATAAAAGCATGTCAAGGTTAGGTTTCGCTAATCCTTTTCACGTATAAACGAATAATCAAGCATATGAACTCGGTTTTCGACCAATACAACCGCGTATCCCCCCGACTAAGTTTATGTCTAAAGCGAAGTCGTGAGTATCGTTGTTTAGACCATCAGATGATGTCTCACACTAACAATCTAAACAACAATCGTTAAGATCAACACAATGCGAATAGCAAATCCCAAATCTATGTCTAGAGTTTAGTTTTTAAGAGATGAAATGGTTAGGTCATGATTTGTAGAATCTATGTCTAGAGCAATACAAATCACACATAAAGCATTAAGAGAAAACAACTTCATCTATATTGATCAAAGACTTTGTTCATATACAATAGATCAAAATCAATACATAAAATCATGATCAACTACATCTAACCTCAACATTGAGTGTTTAGCTACCCATTCTCATGGTAGTTTGGATAACAAGTAAAGAGAGGAGATGAATGAACATCCACGTCGAATAATCGAGAATGGATGTGACTTCAGCTTCTCAAAGTGAAAATCCACTCTTAGATGATCAAAATAATGAAAACTATGATTTCTAGTGAAAATGAGCCAAAGATCCTTCTTACATAAAATGAAAATCTATTTATACAAATAAAATCTCAGCACCCTTCGCGGCGAAGGAATCATTCGCCTAGCGAATGAACTAAAACATGGCACTTTAAGTGCCTCAGACTTAAACCGCCCACAAGAATTATCGTGGGTTCGCTAGGCGAACCAAATCACTCGCGAAGCGAGCCTTCGCTACCACATTCGCCCCAGCGAAGTTTGGGTGTTTTCAAAAGTGGAACTTACTGCCACCCTTCGCTGGCACCTTCGCCTAGCGAGCACATCAGCGAGCCTTCACTGGCCTCCTTGCCCAGCGAATTTACCCAGTTTTCCTACTGTAACTTTTTGCAACTTCCTGCCACCCTTCGCTGGAACACTCGCTGACGTTCGCTAGGCGAACCTTCGCTGGCAACATCGCCATCACTCGCCTAGCGAATGCTGTTGTTGATTTCTTCCTTCAATGGCAACTTGCTTCCATTCTTTGTGTCTCACAATCTTGATCTTTTTATGCCTATTCCTGCACATTAGCACACAAATTACAAGCACCACAAGTATATTTCAATGTATGCACAACAACACCATTCCTCACTAAAATCAACACATTCCACATGGAGAGAAATGAAAAATGCCAAGTAATACATACAAATATATATCATGTTTGACATCTAACAGGAAACAACAAAGCTTACAAAATTGCAGGTATTGGATCTGTGAGATTCAAGCTCCATGATGAGTAAATAAGGCTATTGAATGATGTTAGGTATGTACGTAATCTTAAGAGGAATTTTATTTCTCTTGGTGAATTTGACAAGAAAGGATATGTTTTTAAAGGAGAGCAATGTATCTTAAGGGTAATGAAGGGTTCGAAGGAAGTCTTGAGAGGCGTAAAGAAATAAGGCTTGTATATTGTTGTACCCCAAATTTTACCCCTTAATTGTCATAACATCTTGCATTTGCATTTAGGTTCAATCATCTATGCATTATTAACTAACCACTTCATTTTTCAAGTTTGTTTTTTCTGTGAAAGCCAGGACTTATACAAAGAAGAAGGCAAAATTTCCTAAGCCAAGTCACCTGTTCAAGAAAAATAACTGAGGCTCCAATGCAACCATGTGAGCTCACCTACATCCTAGAGGTCCAATTCAACAAGAAGTCAAGTGTGTTTAGTTCCTATTACAAGTAGGGGTGGCAAACGGGCATGCCCGCCCCGTTTAGGCCCTCCCCACAAATGCCCGCAAAAAAACGAGGCAGGGTGGGGCGGTCATAGTTGAGGATGCGGGCCTAAAACCTAGGCCCACCCCGCAAAAAAGTGAGGGCGGGGCAGGGAAAGCCCTCGGGCACTGTACCTTTTAAGCCTAAAAACATAAAATTTTATGTAAATGCTTGTGCCCGCAAAAGCCCGCGAAGAAAACGGGGCGGGACGGGGCGGACACATTAGAGGGTGAGGGCCTAAACCCTTGGCCCACCCCGCACTAAAGTGCGGGTAAAACGGGCATGCCCAACGGGCCGGGCCCGTTTTTCCGCCCCTAATTACAAGTACCTTGAGCCACAGGTTTTCCATACCTCAAACTAGGGTTTTGTCAAGACAAGTTAGCCATTGCCTTTGACATTGATCAAGATATGTTCCCAAGCCCTGGGACATGATTCCATGTGGTAATAAACATCCCTAGAGGCCATCCATGAGCCTTGGAAGATATTGAGAAAGCAAGATCATCAGAGATCATCCAGTTGTATTCTAAGAAAGATTAGGGTTTGACTGAAGTTTGACTTTTGAGTTACTGACCTAATCAAAAGCATTCAAGTCCTAAGTCCATCATGACATGACTAATTGTTGAGTTAGGGCATGAGAGATCAAGTTTTGAGAGGTTTCTTGCAAAGAAGGAAATGTTTTGTCTTTGAAACTTTTTAAATGTGGAAAATTCACTTCTTGTGCAAAATTGGGAAGGTCATAACTTTCAAACCACACATCCAAATTGAGTGACTCAAAGTTCAAATGAAAGCTCTTTTCATGAACTTCAAAGTATATTAGAGGACCTCTCTTCAGAAATTGCTTGGTTTTTAAGTTATGAGACTTGGAAGATAATGGCCCTTTGGGACTTAGTGAAATTTTCATCATTTTTACCTTAATTTTCATCCAACTTTAACTTAATTTTTCACCTAGTTCCAAGCTTCAAATAAAAAATCTTTGTACATGAAAGTTGTTCCTTGTTCTTCAAACTTTCCAAGCATGTGTAGAACTCCTCATTTGGATAAACCAATCTCAAGTTATGATCCTTTAAAGTTGGATGCTCCAAATTGTCAAAACTCAATAACTTAGAAAAATTTTCTAAGTCTTTTGGTCCACACATGCGCATGACTCTAGGGAATTTTTTCTCATTGTTACAAACATTATCTCCAACCACATTCCACATGAAAAATGAGCTATCAAGTGTCCACTTCACATAGGATCAAAAATCTCAACAATTGGTGGGGTGGTTGTCAAGATATTATGCCTTGAATATGTCACAATGAAATGGCGTCATACACCCATGAAGTCTCCATTTTTAATATGTTGCACCATGAAACTATACCACCAATGCTTACATGTTTTCAGGCTCAATCTCAAATTCTCACACCACATCAAAAAGCATCCCCTTCGTGCCAATTTTTAAATGGACCCAAAAACCATTCCTTTGTTTTCATTGGACAAAGAGTAGTCACATAGAAGCTCCTAGCACAAATTGTGTTTCATGGCTCACACCTCATTGCATTATGGATTGCAATCTGATGGCAACCACCTACTAATCCATTTGCATCAGTTCCCAAAGCTGACTTTGCCCTAAAGCCTATTGGAAAAGCAACTTCAAGTACAAGTGCTTTGTACATAAGCACCAAACACCAAAGGCCAATAATAAAAACCATCGTGCAAACATTATCACACCATAGTATACTGATTGATGAACCTCTTTTTTCTCTGAATTCAATTGTAAAAAAAAGCAACCTCTAATCTGCTCACTTGGCTCAAGAATGTAGGGACGGGCCATGCCTGTAGTAGCTTGAACTCTATCATCTTTCCTCTTGGCCAACACCAAGGACCATTGTGTTTTCATCACTATTAACCAGTTGCTTCTATTATAAAAAGGGAGGCATTCTCACTTGGCTAGACACCAACAAAATGATATCACAGCATATCTTAGAGAAAAAAAACCAAGTAGGTGAGAAAGTTTTGGGAGGAGCGGAGCACGACGGCTGCAAGGAGAAGGAAGTGTTGTTCTGTTGGGATTCTAAGCTTTCTAACTGAGAAGGTGCAGTGGACTTATTCCACTAGGTAACCATCACCTCTTTTCATTAGCCATGTTCATGTTGTTCATACTGTTATCATAGATAACTTGCGATGTTTGAATCTATGTGACACACTGCTAGTTGTTGGTTTGTAGCATTTTGGTGTTAGTATATTCATGTTATGACTTGAAAGATTGAGCTTTTTTTAAGTGGTTTCATCTCATGATAGGTTAGCAATGTGTAGTTTGTTTGACTGTCATGATCCATATTTATTCTCACTGTCTCTTAATTTATAACACCATGTCTAAAATGCCATGATCACAACCTTTAAGTTCAAGTGAGCTACTTGCTGTTTGGAGTTGGAATGTATGGTGCATATATTGTTTTGTTAAAGTTTAAAGTATCTACGGTATAATTTCAAGCTATGCAATTTGAGTTTTGTTTGGATCATGATGTCGTTTCACCCCTGAACCTATTTGGGTTTGATTTTTCACTGCTGTTGGTATCATTTTATCGTGCAAAATGGTTGAGTGATGTTCCTTTTTTGTGGACCCTGCAGGATTAAGTTTTTTAATTCATGGTTCTTTTGGTTAGATTTTGAAAAATAAGATGATGAGAGGTCATGTTATTACTACTGTGTTGTTGTGGTTTTGTTGCATGGTTTGCATGAGTAAAGCATGGCATGATTGGTCAGGTCATTTTGGCGTTTAGTAACTTAGATAGTGGTTGACCAATTGAGAATTTTTTCTAGTGCATTTGTGCAACGCTTTTCCATGTATTTTGCTCAGCAGCATTTTCTTCACGCATTGTGGGTTTAAGTATTACGCTGGGTGGCTTATACAATGGATGTATAGCCACCCTAGTGGTATAAAGCGCGCGCTGTGACATGGGTGTCTGGGGTTCGAATCCCCCTACCCCCAGACACCATTTTGGTTATTTTTCCTTTCATTTTCCCCTAGTTATTTCCAATAGTGGGCCAAGCGAAAATTGTTTTCTCCACCCCCCAGGATCAGGCCCATGTGCCGTATCACATTAACTTTTGTTCATTTTCCATTTCTAATACACCCCCATCATTTTAGTTCAAACATTTTATTTTCTTTCTTTTCATTTCATTTTAATTCATTAAAATATTTTTCTTCCACTTAAAAAACCCAAAAAAAAAATTCATAATTGTTTTTCAATGCCTAATTTAATTTTTATTTTTATTTTATTTTACATTAGAAATTTACAAAAAAAACGTGAATAAACTTTCTCATTTAAATTTAGATCTTCTTTGAAAAATTATTTTCCTTGAGAGTTATTGTGAGAATTCTTGATACATGAGAGGGTTATTTTGAGAGAAATCATTAACTTTGGATAGGTTCATTCTACTAGGGTTTTGTTTGGCTTTGTTATTAATTCCCTTGCCTTGAATGCTTTGCCTTTGATTTCCAACTTGGAAATGCTAGCTTTGCTATATGTAGGTGTACCATTTGTTGTGAATTGCCTCATTATCTTTTTCCATACATTGATGTTTGAATCATACTTGTGAAAATGATTATGTTTAGTTGTTATACATCCCCTTGAGTTCTTACACTCATTTTATTCACTTAATCTCAATTCTCTTGTAATATTCTTGTTCATAAGAAGTTGTTATCCTCCCCTCCTTCCAAAGGAAAGTTTCTCTATTGACCTCAAAATCATAGACAACTCTTACCATCTTGGCCTCATAGCCATCTTTAACCTTTGACCTCATAGTCATAGGCAACCTTTGACCTCATAGTCATAGGTAACATCTTTCCTCCTTGACCTCATAGTCATAGGATTCTCTCTTGACCTCATAGTCATAGAGTTGTCTCTTCAACCTTGACCTCATAGTCATCGCCATCTTCCCTTGACCTCATAGTCATAGGATATTCTCTTAAACTTGACCTCATAGTCATAGGTAAGGTTTGACCTCATAGTCATAGCCTTCTTCCCTTGACCTCATAGTCATGGGATCCCTTCTTTAACCTTTGACCTCATAGTCATAGGTAACCTTTGACCTCATAGTTATAGGTAAGCTTTGACCTCATAGTCATAGTCACATTTAACCTTTGACCTCATAGTCATAAGTAAGCTTTGACCTCATAGTCATAGCCACCTTTAACCTTTGACCTCATAGTCATAGGTAACCTTTGACCTCATAGTCATAGCCATCTTCTTCCTTGACCTCATAGTCATAGGATACCATCTTGGCCTCATAACCATCTTCTTCCCTTGACCTCATAGTCATAGATATCCTTAACCAAATCTTGACCTCATAGTCATAGGTATTGCTTTCGTTTTGGCCTCATAGCCATTCAATCTTACAACTTAGACTTAGAGAGTTTCTTAAACTCTATATGAGCTCATACTCATTCCCCTTGGAACTTTGGCCATAGTCAATGGTTCCTCACCATTAGTTAGGAGAACTACAGTTGCTCTGATTCTTTAGTCAGATACGTAGGCACAAGATGCAACGTCTTGGCGAGCAAACTTAGTGTACATATCCTTAGGTCTTTACCTTTACCCTTAGCAGATTCCCTTAGCAAGCAAACATAACATAACACAAATACAAACAAGAGGTTCCTGTAGAGTACTACAGATACTTAGGGTGCTAATACCTTCCCTTAGTATAACCAACCCCCGATCCCCAATCTCTTAGCTTTGTCTTCACATAGCGCAATTAGGGTTTTCTTCGATCTTTACCCTTTCCTTTGGATAAATCAAAGCTCGGTGGTGAATTCAAAGATGTGTGATTCAAGTTAATTAATAGCTTGATATCCGATTCTCACTGCAACAGAATTGGCAACTTCACTAGGGAATATTTTGAGGGTTAACCCCACCTTGTTGTATTTTTGTTATTCATGTTTTTCTTGTTTGATTGTACATATCTGTATATCTGTTTGTTTGGATCTTCTGTTTGGCAGGGTTGCTACTATTGAGTGATGAGATAAGTCCTAGCCCGGACATGAGCATACATATCTAATAGGATTGTTGTATAATCAATAGTCGGTTGTTGGGAGTAGTCCAAACAATTTATGGCATATGATGACCATGCTCAATTGAGGCCCTTTGGGATTGTTGATGTCTAATGCGAGTAGTCGCATTGATGTCGCTCTTCCCGATTTGAGAGCCAGTGATTCTGAGGACCGTAGTTACCTTCACCCCACGTGGCCTTTCTAGGATGTAATGCGGTGGCTATGAGGGAGTAGTCCCAAGTAGTTGTCACACGATACTACACTCAGACGAGTTTATCTTGAGAATATTATTAACTCGCGTGAGTAGTCACGTAAGTCGATAATATCCGAAGGATTTACGTAGACTCTGAGAACTTTTAGAACCCAGTTCTATAGTTGATGAACCTATAGCACACACCTATTGGAATGGGTAGACCATGGCTTCACTCGTGAAACCCCTAAACCTAGGACTTGTTTGCTTTGTTGTATGTCTGTGTTTATGTGTACCCGTGTTTGTGCATTGCATACATCTAATTGCATCCATTGTTGGTTTCAAGGAATTCAGACATTCATTTCCTTTTCAAAAGATCAACAGAGCTTGGATCTTAAAAACAAAATCTTCTTCAATTTTTCCAAAAAAAATTTGCAACTTGCCTTTGAGTTCCTTGAAACCACTTGGCTTGCATTTGCATTCCAGTCGCATTTGCATCTTGTAGCGAGCGATTTTGGACGCGGTTCTTAAGCGCTGGTCGCTCTCTGCGGTTGAGCTTAAAACTACAGGTCGATTCATTTTTTATCCTATTAGAGCTGATGAAGGAAGGGAAATAGATGTCTGCAATTAACCCTGCTTTACATACTGAGTTTAAACAGCAGTCGGTTAGGTTACGGATGCTATCAATGTGGGGGGGCCTTTGTACTGGTTATTTGTATTTTCGCCAATACTGGTTTTTTATCTAGACAGAAGGTTTCTGGCGGGGAACAAGGATTAGGATGTTAGGACGGATGTTTTTGAATTACTGCTTTTGATTGATGGAGATATGGGATTTGGGTTTTTTTGTTTAGTGTGCTCGCTAAGATCTTTTTCTTTCGATCTTATGCTTACGTATTCCCGTTTACCGAAACAGGGAAATCAGAGCGTTCGTAGTTCCTCCTAGTCTATGGGAGGAAGTGGTTGTTTTGGTGTCTTGTTCAAAGCCCAAGACGTGAAGCGAAAGGTGATTGGTATCTTGATCAAAGCCCAAGATGTGAAGCTGAAGAGTTTATTTGTGTCTTGTTCAAAGCCCAAGACGTGAAGCTGAAGGGGTTTGACTTTAGAGAGAATTTGTCATCTCTAAAGAAGGGGGTTGTATGTCACAACTATTTTATAAAGGAGAATTACTTTAACCGGGATACGCGGACCCTAGTAATGCCATAATTTCCTTTATAGGGGATTTTAACCTGAAGGAGAAGACTTTAACTCAGTATTGAGCAATGCTATCTTTCCTTAGGAATTTCTCATGCTAAAAGAGGGACAGTGGCATGGATGTAGATGATCCAGAGGCTTGCCGCTTACAGTGATTAGATGGAGGGGAAGGAGTTGTTGATGTTTGTGTACTGTGAATGAGGCACAACTTTGATGCTAAAAGGTTGATTGGTTCAACCAGTGGTTTTCTTATACAAAGCCTAAGAGGAGGCTAATATGTGTCTCGTACAAAGCCCGAGAGAGAGGCGAAAAGGTTTTGACTTGACGATGAAGTCTTTTGGTATCTCGTATAAAGCCCAAGATGAAGGCTATTTGACTCAACAAGAGAGTCTTTTGTATCTCGTACGAAACCCGAGATGGAGGCTATTTGGTGTTTGACTCAACGAGGGAGTTTCTTATGTGTCTCGTACAAAGCTCGAGAGAGAGGCTAAACGTTGTTTGACTCCGCTGGGGAGAATCATTGTACCAAGCCCAAGAGGAGGCTAAGATGGCTGTTTCAGTTGAGTGACAGGTCCAATATACTGATTTTGAAAGAGAAAATCAGTTCTTATATGAGCCACACTATACTCATGTATTTGATTCAAGGATCCTGTTCTTTAAGGAAGCGGGAAATCCGAAGAGTATTGAGATTGTCCGAGTCTACGTGTTTCCTTCCTATTTTTTTTTAAGGGTGCTTGAGAATGTCTTTGAGACTCAAGGAGATTAGACTGTCCAAGTCTAGAGTTTCATCTTTTGTACTATGCTTTGAGAAACAGTAGTAGACTCTATGAAAGGACTGCTCTATACAAATGACTAAGTTCTGTTCCTATACCTCTAGGAGGTCATCGGGACAATTTGTATGAAGCCTAAGAGGAGGCTAGAAACTTTTAAGAAGCCGATGGGTCCTTGTACGAAGCCCAAGAGGAGGCTATCATTCCCGGAGGAAGAGATCATTATATAAAGCCTAAGAGGAGGCTGTGAATACTTCTAAGAAGCCGTAGGGTCCTTGTACTAAGCCCAAGAGGAGGCGGGGTTGCTTTTAGGAAGCCTGTGGGTTCTTGTACGATGCCCAAGAGGAGGCCGATGCTTTTAAGAAGCCCGTGGGTCCCCAAACCCCGAGAAATTCAAGGCAAGCTATTCACAAGGAATAGATCAAGTCAGGAAAGTTCGAGAATTTGGAAGAAACTCAAAGATGCCATTCACGGAGAAGACATTCATCTTTGGGGAGTAGAGTTTCTTGACAATTCCTAATGAGGACAGCTGAAGAGAAGACTATATCTGGTGATCCTATTGGGGATCTAGTTGTCTATTTCTACGAATAAACGAAACGGCGTCACCTAGTTCTAGACGTAGTTGCCGGGGAAACTCTAAATATCTATACTATTATTACACAGTTGATATGAGTTTATGAAAGAAGACTTATAGTGAAACAACCCCACAATACAGTTTATATGTATATGAAAGCAGTAAATGAAAGCAATAACCACTTACTCGGTTGTAGAGCTTCCATGCTGTTTGGTTAGTTGTTCAACAAAGAAAGATTGAAAACAACAATATATTCAAAATCAAAGGAGAAAGTGCTTTGAAAAAGAAAGATTTGGGGCTTACAGCTCAAGGAGAGACCCAGGGTTTTATCAGTGAGCGCACTGTTTGAATTCGTACAGAGGGACTTATACAAGTGACTGAGGCCCAAAAAAGGTCTTCTGTACAAAAGGGGTTGGGTCTTACACTCTAATAGAGGCCCAAATATATTTTGATAAGGAATGGATCTTACTACTCGAGGGTAGGCCCAAGGTTGTTTTAAAAGGGCGACGATCGCGCCGTTTGTTTTTTACGGTATCGGGACTTATACAATACACTGAGGCCCAAAAAATGATTTGGTCAAAAAAGGATTGGGTCTTACACTCTCTCAAGAGGCCCAAAAAGTTTTAAAGGAAAAGGGTGGGTCTTACTACACGAGGGTAGGCCCAGGGTGATTTTTCCGTTTGAAATGGCGATCGCGCCGAGGTTTTCTTTTAACGCGGAGGGACTTATACAATAAGTGAGGCCCAAATGCTTTTGGTTGAAAGGGGATTGGGTCTTACACTCTATTAGAGGCCCAAAGTGTTTTTGAAAATCAATTTTGAAAGTTGAATCAAGAAAAAACCCTAATTTTAATCTTAAAAAATAAATATTTAAAGAAAATCAAACAAAATTCAAAATAAATTTGAATAATCCACTTATGATTTTGCTTAAGGTTAAAAAAAATGAGGGATAATCACAAGGAATATTTAAACTCATTATGTTTTGATTTTCAAAGTAAATATTCATTTTTAGAATGTTTAAAAACAATTAAAAACGAATTTATTCACAAAAATACTAATTATATTAAATAAATAATATAAATATAATTTTTTGGTGGAATAAAATATTTCAACATTTTTGTGAATTGTTGCAAAAAGAACCAATCAAAAATGATAAAAATTGAAGGAGTTATTAATTTTTCAAATCATTAAAAATAATAATATGAAAAATAACAAAATAAAAAAGTGGTAAAAAGAAGTCTGGGGCGAGGGGCATTCGAACCCCAGACCTCTCGCTTGCCAATACTCACAAAACCAGCTGATGAACCGCTGGGGCGCAATGCCAATTCATTAATAACATGGCAAGTGAAAAATATATATCAAACTTGTTGGATTTTCTGAAGAATGGCGCCATGGCCATCTTCTTCCTCGAGCTCGTGCGTGAAGCACCATATCTCACTCATCTCTCAACCATTGGACATGATTCAAACACCAAACTCGTGCGTTTTTTCACAAGGAATAAGATGGCAATACCCAATTTTACTTATTTTCAGTGTGGAGTAAAATAATCATGATGAACACAGATGAACCCTAATTTGCAAAAGCAATCATGCAGGCATGGTTATGAGGTCTATGATCCAATTTCTTGAGGCAAAACAATCAACACATGATGGCAAGCAAATGGCAAAAATATCATGCGAGGAAATATGCATGGATCTTGGAGTTTGAGTTTGAAGCTCACCTTGATGCAAGCTGAAATGGAACTTTGCCCAGATGGTGTTCTAGTCGTGAATTGGTGATCCCTACAGCTTCAATGGATGTTATGGAGTGTGTTACAAGCTTTGGAACACTTTAAAATTCTTTGGATCAAGCTGGAGACCTCCACCTGCAAAATTGAAGCATAATGGCTTGGTTGAAGAGTGATTTTGAGCTGGGAGTTTTACAGATGGTGTTTAAGCACTTGGACACCTCAAATACATCATATGTGATGTGTTTGAGCAATTGGAATGGATTGATTGTGGCTGCAACTCAAAACCCGATAGTGGTTACTCAAAAACAAGAAAACTTGAGGTTTAAGAAAGAATGAGAGAAAGCAGTGCTGTAACTGGCTTTGGTGTGAGTTGAATGATCCATTGGGACCTCTATTTATAGGTGATCAACTTTTGTTTAGGAGGAATAGTGAATGGCTGCTGGATCAGATAACATTTGCATGGATTGTCTTGGAGGATTTCTTCTAAAGCAAGGCAAGCTAGCCATTCCCAAGAGCAGGGCTATGCCTTGACCAAAACCACATTCCTCATATGTTTTTAATGTTGTTTAATCAGAGAAATTGACTGAGTAGGGTAGCTACCTTGACAATGCACTATTCCACATTAATGCACTTTGAATTCAAGGCAAAATGTGCCAAAATGGATGAACTTCAAGTTGGAAGATTCCTTGACCTTTTGACTCAGATTTATCTCTTGGATCAGATGCAATGTGATTGGTTTGAACACAGGTGGCATAGTGATCCTTAGTCTTTGGCTCAAAATCGTGTGTGGCAAGCAAACATGCAAACTGATTTTCTCAAAACAGCCTGCAGCAGCAGGACTTTGGGCAAGGATTTTTCTTGGCTCAAGTTGAATCAATTCATGCTGTTGAGCTCTTTGAATTCTTGGCAACATATGCAACAACATTGATGTTTAACTTTGGACTTAATTTAGCTTGCAACTGTGTGAAAAAATCCCACAAGTTTTGGTGTTTCAACAAAATCTGTCTTGGACAGAATTTTTCTAAGTGTTGGAAAATGGTACACTTTCATGTTTTCAGCCACTTTGGCTCACTCATAGCTCAAAATCCCTAATGAATTGGAGTTAGGCCTAGTTGAAATTTTTGTAGAGGGCAATGAGATCTACAAATCAAGCTTTGGATGGAAAAAAATGGCCTTGTGGTTTAGGAGTTATGGTCCTTCAAAGTTGGAACCTTTGTCACTTTATCTTTTAACTTAGAAAATTTTCTAAGTTTTTTATGGTTACCCCTTTTACAAGTTATCCAACTTTTCTTGATTTTTCTTGATGAATGATGATTCAAATCATACATAAACATCATTTTAGGGTTAAAAATCCATTTTGGTGAAAAATCTCAAAAAGTCAAAGTTGACTTTTGTGCACAGTTGACTTTTTTATCAGATGAATTCCAAACTGTGCAATTCTTCATGAAATCATGTCCTTGACCTAAATTAAACTTGATGGACATGTTCCATGGGTGTCATAGGGTATATTGGGGTATGTCCTAGGGTTTAGGAGCATGTCTTGGTCAAAAGTCAAAGTTATAGTTGACTTTTCCCTTAAAACCCTAATTGTGGTGCAGATGAAATTGAGACTTGTTGCTCAAGCCTCTTGGCTTAATCCATTGTTCCAAATGGATCAATTTGGTTTATTAGAGACCCTCAAACCCTATCCTGAGGTCTTGGCTCGTGATTTGCCCCAAAAGTCAACTTAGGGGTGAATTAGGTCAAGAAACCCTAATTCCTGATTTTTGATGTATGCATCCCCTGAGGTCAAATTGACTTGATGATTGGGTCCATGAGGTTCCATGGAGCATATTAGGTTATGTTTTGGGTCATTGGCTTGTGCCCAGATGAAATTTTCCACCTGGAGGCCCTGGTCGACCAAAACCCTAATTTGGTGACACTGGCGATCTTGAGGCTTGATCCACCTAGAAGGGAGCAGCTTTGTGCTTAATCCTTAAAGTGGGAGTCCTTTTGATCCTTTGTGGATGTTTGAGAGTTTTAGACAAGTTGAAGATCATGTCATTCCTTGATTGATCCTTTGTCTAAGCACTCAGAGAGGGCTTGAAACCTTAAATTTGATTGTAGTAAATGCTCACCCATCTTTGGGGAGACTGATGATGTATGATGGTTCATCCACATTGTAATGATGATTTGCACAATGATGGGAAATCTTAGTGGTCAAAATTTGGGGTATGACAGATGCCCCTATTTAATCTTCTTGGACCCGAAGGTGTGAATGACGAAGGTATTCGGGCATTCGGGGTGCAGGAGGATTAAATATCGGAATACCCGTAATTTTGATGGCTATGAATGGCAGCTTACACATTCATCTTCTTTAGCTAAGCAATGATGCTTAGAAAAGGTAAAAACTTCCCCTCGATCCTGGTTTCCTACCAAGAACTGGTCTCAGTCTCTGAAATGAACTTCCCCTCGATCCTGGTTTCCTACCAAGGAACTGGTCTTAGTTTCTTTTGTAAACTTCCCCTCGATCCTGGTTTCCTACCAAGGAACTGGTCTTAGTTTCTTTTGTAAACTTCCCCTCGATCCTGGTTTCCTACCAAGGAACTGGTTTTAGTTTCTTTTGTAAACTTCCCCTCGATCCTGGTTTCCTACCAAGGAACTGGTCTTAGTTTCTTTTGTCAATAAGCTTTATTGACAAGGGATGTTATGCGTAGCGGTTTTCCTCAAACTTCTCGTCGAATTTTCCTGGGGAGATGCCATCTGAGTGGAAAAAGTTTCGAGGTCAGACTTGCTGGGGAACCCAGTCGTCTGAGTTATAGAGGTGCACAAACTTCTCTGTTTGGAGACGCCATTTGTCGAATCTACTGGGGAAAACGAGTCTCTTGAGAAACTGCCTTCGTTTGGGGTCTTTACATCATACTTTTCTCAAAGATCTTCTCGGAGAAATGTCATATGATGTGATCCAATTTTGAGGTGCCGATGACCTTTTCATCAGTGGGTTTTTCGAAGAAAAACTGACGTACTGTTGAATCTCTGATTACGAGGCTTTCTCTCGGGATTTTCTTTAATCTGGGAAAGCAAGGATATCATCTTCAATGGCGAAGAGTGATGTTTATTGAAAGTTTTCTCTGGCTTTTCAGAGGTTCAAGCTATCAAAGTGGTCAAGGACCTACTTCTTTCCAGAAATAAACTGGGAGCGAGGTTGTTCAAACACAGCACTTCCTGATGAGGAAAAGGCTGACAACTCGATTGAGAGGACTTTTATTACTAGGGGATACGACCGACTAGAGTGATAGTGATGCAATATGAAATGTGAATGCAAATCAAATGCATGATGTATGTATGTATATGCTGACAAAACCGACGCGACACACAAACTGACGGGTGAACACGACTGGATACTCGGCCATCGCGGGCGTATAGAAATATCGCTGATTCAAAATAGCAATTCCACCTTGCTTAGGAGAGATAGTCCCGGTTGGGAGCCATGTTGGTCGGGCATAGGAGATGAGAACTCGGCCGAGGTGTGTCATACGAACCAAGGTCTCTGACACAGTTGATCCCTTCATTCAGGCGTACTAGCTTAGAAGGAGTACTTTGATTCTGCACTTAGAGGTTCAAACACCTTTGGAGAAGCGATCGAGATTCTTATGATGTTCAACAGTCAAAAGAAATTGCCGACTTTATTTTAAAAGCAAAAAAGTTTTAGCAAGTAAATTCATTTTGTTCAAGAATCGTTAATCATGTTAACAACGTCGTTCTGTAAAGCTAAAACAAATAAGAATTACAAACAAAAGCACAAGGGCTCAAATTTTATTGATAAGATGGAAATCAGCCAAACGCATGATTCCAAAGAGTATATACAAAGCTTGAAAATGGTAATTTACAGGGAAAAGGGCTACGTTGAAACATAACGACCACTATCCTCCCGCCAACTTTGAATTCGGGGCATCCTGAGCTTCTGTCGAAGATGACCTTGACCGGAGTTTTCCTCCGATGGGTGATGTAACTGCTGCTGAGGGATTTGCCTCCGTTGAACATAGTTACTTGCCATTATCCCTAATTTTTTCCTGGATTGTACTTTGATGTTTCCAATCCACCGGGATGATTATTTTTCATGTCTCTAACTTTTGCCTGGACCGACCTTTCGGGTTTTCAGTCCACCGAGACGTTTTTTTTAGGCGAAGTATTTCTTGACTACATCAACATTTGTGGGGTAGGAAAATTCCTCTCCGTCCATGGTTGCAAGTCTCAAGGCGCCGCCTGAGAAAGCTTTCGTGACCACATAGGGGCCATCATAATTCGGGGTCCATTTGCCCCGAGAATCAGTGAGAAAGGATTGTATCTTCTTGAGCACAAGGTCTCCTTTTCTGAAAACACGAGGTCGGACCTTTTTGTCAAACGCCCTCCTCATTCTTTGCTGATACAACTGACCGTGGCATAGGGCCGTGATTCTTTTCTCTTCGATCAAATTCAGTTCGTCGTGTCGGCTTTGACACCATTCAGCTTCGGTGAGCTTAGCTTCCATCAATACCCGAATTGATGGGATCTCTACTTCTATGGGGAGCACTGCTTCCATGCCATACACTAGAGAGAAAGGGGTAGCCCCTGTTGAAGTGCGGACAGATGTGCGATAACCGTGAAGAGCAAAGGGTAGCATTTCGTGCCAGTCTTTGTAGTTTACAACCATCTTTTGAACGATCTTCTTTATGTTCTTGTTAGCCGCTTCTACCGCTCCGTTCATCTTGGGTCGGTAGGGAGATGAGTTATGGTGTTCGATCTTGAACTCAGCGCACAACTCTTTCATCATCTTATTGTTCAAGTTAGATCCATTATCAGTAATGATCTCGCTTGGAACACCATATCGGCAGATGATATTATTTTTGAAAAATCGTATCACCACTTGTCGGGTTACATTAGCGTACGACGCTGCTTCGACCCACTTGGTGAAATAGTCAATGGCTACAAGGATGAACCGATGTCCGTTTGAAGCCTTGGGCTCAATCATGCCAATCATGTTGATTCCCCATATGGAAAAAGGCCACGGGGAAGAGAGAACTTTGAGATGTGATGGCGGTACATGAATTTTGTCGGAGTATATTTGACACTTGTGACACCTTCTCATGTACTTGTAGCAGTCGGATTCCATGGTCAACCAATAGTACCCTGCTCTTAGAATTTTTCTCGCCATTGTATGTCCGTTGGCATGAGTGCCAAAGGATCCTTCATGAATTTCTTTCATAAGCATGTCTGCTTCTGGTCTGTCAACGCATCGGAGCAAGACCATGTCAAAATTTCTCTTATAGAGAGTGTCACCGCTCAGGAAGAAGTTTCCAGCCAATCTTCTGAGGGTTTTCCTGTCTTTTCTGAGTGCCCCAGATGGGTACTCTTGTTTCTAAAGGAAGCATTTGATATCGTGATACCAAGGTTTGTCATCTATGACCGCTTCAATTGTGAAGACGTAAGCGGGCCGTTCAAGGCGCACTATGTCGATCTTAGGTATGTCATTCCATTGACCTACGCTAATCATGGAAGAGATAGTGGCTAATGCATCAGCCATGTGATTCTCATCACGAGGGATGTGATGAAACTCAACTCTGTTGAAGAAGGGTAACAACCTTCTTGCATAGTCTTTGTAAGGAATCAATCCTGATTGGTATGTGTTCCAATCTCCTTTTATCTGATTGATAACCAAGGTTGATTCGCCGTATACGTCCAAATTTTTGATCCTTAAATCAATCGCTTCTTCGAGACCCATAATACAAGCTTCGTTTGCGGCCTCTTTGTTCGTACACTTGAACGTAAGTCTAGCAGTGAAAGGAATGTGGGTACCTTGGGGGGTAACAATTATTGCCTCAATTCCGTTTCCATAATGATTGACTGCTCCGTCAAAGATTAGTCCCCATTGGGAACCTGGTTCTGGCCCTTCACTGGGTAGCGGTTCATCGCAGTCTTTCATTTTTAGATACATGACATCTTCGTCTGGGAAGTCAAACCCGATTGATTCCTGATCGTCAATCGGTTGATGGGCCAAATGATCGGCTAAAATACTTCCCTTAACGGCTTTCTGAGCGTGATACTCTATGTCATATTCTGATAACAGCATCTGCCAACGGGCAACTCTTCCCGTGAGAGCAGGCTTTTCGAACACATACTTAATTGGATCCATTTCAGAGACCAACCAAGTAGTATGACGAATCATGTATTGGCGAAGACGTTTGGCTGCCCAAGCCAAAGCGTAGCAAGTTTTCTCGAGCATCGTGTACCGAGTTTCACAGTCGGTGAATTTCTTGCTTAGATAGTAAATGGCAGACTCTTTCCATTTGGTTTCGTCTTGTTGGCCAAGTACACATCCCATTGAGTCCTCTAGGACTGTGAGGTAGATGATCAGTGGTCTTCCTTCCACTGGAGGTGATAGAATCGGAGGATTCAACAGATATTCCTTAATACTGTCGAAGGCGGTTTGGCAATCTTCTGACCAAACGCAATCCTTTTTTTTTTTTAGTAACTTGAAGATCGGCGCGCATGTCGCGGTCATGAGGAATATGAATCTGGAGACGTAATTTAAGCGTCCCAGGAATCCTCTGACTTATTTTTCAGTTTTTGGAGAAGGCATTTCTTGAATGGCCTTGACCTTGTCAGGATCAACTTCAATTCCCTTCTGGCTGACGATGAACCCTAGTAGTTTCGCTGAACGGACACCGAAGGTGCACTTGTTGGGGTTCAAGCGGAGTTTGTACTTTCTCAACCGCTCGAATAGTTTTGACAGGTGGGTCACATGCTCCTCTTATGTTCTAGATTTAGCAATCATATCATCGACATATACCTCGATTTCTTTGTGTATCATGTCATGAAACAGAGTAGTCATGCCCCTTTGATAGGTTGCCCCAGCATTCTTCAAACCGAACGGCATTACCTTGTAACAAAAGGTACCCCATGGGGTAATGAACGAAGTTTTCTCCATGTCTTTCGGCGCCATTTTGATCTGGTTATAGCCTGAGAATCCATCCATGAAGGAGAAAATTTTGAACTTTGCTGTACTGTCTACCAGCATGTCAATGTGTGGTAAAGGAAAGTCGTCCTTTGGACTTGCCTTGTTCAGATCTCTGTAGTCGACACACATTCTGACCTTTCCGTCCTTTTTCGGAACAGGTACGATGTTGGCTAACCATTGAGGATATTCAGATGTAGCGAGGAAACCTGCGTCAATCTGTTTCTGTACCTCCTCCTTGATTTTGATGGCCATGTCCGGGTGAGTGCGTCTCAACTTTTGCTTTACTGGCAGACATTCCAATCTTAATGTTAAGTGATGTTCCACGATGCTGGTATCCAAACCTGGCATATGCTGATAGGACCAAGCGAATACATCGGGGAATTCTTTGAGAAGCTTTATCAAACCCTCTCTGGCAGTTGGACTGAGCAGTGCCCCAATCCTGATTTCTTTTCTCTCTTTTTCTGAACCTAAGTTTACCGTTTCCAATGGCTCTTTGTGAGGTTCAATAGACCTTTCCTCTTGTCTGAGTAGTCGGGAGATTTCTTCTGGAATTTCGTTGTCATTTTCTTCTTCAGCCTCGAATACCGGGAACTCAAAGTTGGGAGAAGGCATCAGATCGTATGTTTCAACGGGGTGTAAAACAAGCAATTTGCATGACGTGATGATTCGTGTTTAGAAAAGATAGAGAAAATGCAAGTGTGTGCAGTGTGTCATTTTTATTACTGCTTGTTTTTATTATTGAATTGTTTTTTAGGATTACCATTTTCTGAAAAAGCAAAAAGAGAAAACAGCAATTAATGCGGAAATTACATAACGACGTTATTTTATTAATGAACAAGTCGATCCTTGAAACTACAGCCCTATAAAACAAAACTCTGTCGCTTCGGGCAAAGCGAAGAGGGAAATTTACAGAAAGAGAGCCCTAGCAAAACATATGTTCCACCTGGGCAGGGTGAAAGGTTAAAAGACGACAATTACTTTGACTGATGAACGACCTTCGGAACCTCGACAGCAACCCATTGGCGGCGAACTCCTCAGTGAATCACAAAGTCTGGCACCTTCCTTGATTTGTCTTCAGAAATAACGCTGATTTCTGGTGGAGCAGGATCGTTGGAATCTGTTTCCTAGGCAGAATTGTCGTAGGAGAATTCTTCTGTTACATTTTGCATAGCATTTGTGCCCTCAGGTACATCTCCCCATCCAGTTGGCTGGATGTCTTCGAACCTGATACGAGAGCTTTCGGGAGCAGTGTACTTGACCATAAAGTCGTATTTTCCACTTGGTTGTCCCAGGGTGTCCCACACTTCTTTGGAATTGGAGGAGTCATCCCTCTCGATGACATTGACCTCGGGAAAAGCATAGTTGATGAATTCAAGTCCTGCGAACGTTGCGAATTCATCTTCGTGTTGAATAGTTTCTGAATGACCTGAGTGTTGATCCCATGACATGGTGGGGACATAGGTATTCTGTTCAATGACGGTCAACTGATTTTCATTGTTCGGCTGACTCTCTTGCCCCAAGTTTCCTGGATAAGGTTGCCACATCGGCAGACCATCCATTGGGCCATAGTAATTGTAGTCAAAATTGTCTTTCATCGGAGTGTCCTCCTCTAATGAATTTGGCGGAGCACGACATCCTTCCGGATCACAATCTTCATATATCATTTCGACATTTGATCTTGGTATAAACCTCAGACTTTCTGTAGGAAAGCAAAAAGGCATAGGCACCTCTTCTTGAGACATATAACCGTCCTTGTTGAGATAGGACTTCCATTCTTCATTTGTGTCGAAGGGATCTTCCTCATTGATAGCATGTACTGCTTGAGACACTGGGTGAAGGAAACCTCCACTGTGGAAGAAGTTTTGATGGGGATGAAGACTTTCATCGTTGGGAGCTGCCTGGGTACAGGTTGCAGAAAAACCAAGACCCTTCTTTGTTTTATTATTAATGGGAATGACAAGCTGTCCCCGTCCTGTCGTATCGGTACTCTCGACCGCTTTGATAGCATCTTTGTATGAGGAAATCGAGGTTCCTCCTCTGAACTAATTGTTCTCGCTTATCGACAGTGCTTGGAACTGAGTTCCAATAACCTCCTCGGGTTCTATACCAGCAGATGATGACAAGTTGCTTACAAGCAAGGCTTGTTCCCCACAAACCGTGACAAGTTGATCGTTCTTGAAGAATTTTAGCTTTTGGTGGAGGGTTGAGGTAACCGCTCCATCCTGATGTATCCAAGGTCTTCCTAATAAGCAACTGTATGTTGCCCGGATGTCCATGACCTGGAAAGTGACTTGGAAAGTGTGAGGACCAATAGTTATGGGAAGATCAACTTCGCCGATAACTATTTTTCTGGATCCGTCGAATGCTTTGACGACGACCTCGCTGACTCTCATCGGAGGGCCTTTAAATGATAATTGCATCAAATTGGACTTCGGCATAACATTCAGGGCTGACCCTGTGTCTACCAGTACGCTGGCTAAAGCATCGCCCTGGCAGTTAACTGTAATATTGAGCGCCATGTTATGACGGCGACCCTCTTCAGGTAATTCTTCATCACTAAATCCCAAATTGTTGCAGGAAGTGATGTTAGAGACAATGCTATCGAACTGTCTGATGGTTACATCTTGTTCCACAAAGGCTTGCTCCAAGACTTTCTGTAGAGCCTCCCTGTGGGCTTCGGAACTGAGTAACAGTGATAATACCGAGATCTTCGAAGGAGTTTGTAACAGTTGATCAACAATGTTGTATTCACTCCTTTGGATGAGCTTCAGTATCTCATCATCATTTTTCGAAAGGTCGGGATTACTGGATTGACCGACTGGTGGATCAGGAGCTTCTGTCTGAAGTTCCTTTTCTTTGTTATGTTCCCCAACCCCTCGGTTGAAGATTCGACCGCTACGTGTTACTCGACTGATGTCTGCAATGTTCACGACGGAGGGTAATGGAATTACCTTTCCATTCTCAATTGTTGTTGCACCGTATTTGTAAGGGATTGCCTTAGCTGATTCATACGGTAGCGGTCCCGGCAGATAGATGACTACGGGAACTTTCTGATTTTTCTGACCATCGTAAGTAATCTCGATTCGTTCCCGGTTGGGAACTTTAGATTCGTTAAGTAGAGGGATGATGGCAAAAACATCCCTGGTATGGTGATGACCAGAGATGGTGACAACATCCTCAATTTGCTCGGCAAGGTAGTTCGGCGACCAGTTGATGGGTCCAGAACCCGGATAGGGACGAATTTCTCCACGATCGACCTGACCCTGAAGAACTGCTCTCACAAGGTGACACCCCTGGTTACTTTCCGAACAGACGCTACAACTGTCATAATTGTGTAGTGGCACCTGGCCACGCCCACTTTGAATACAATGTAACCTCACTAGGTTACCTTCCACTGATCGGACATCCTGACTTTGACGACGAGTAGGATTCTTGTTACTGATACTAATCTGCTGAGTATCTTCATCCAAGTAGATTGGCATCCACCGGTGAGTTAACAAGTGCTGGAGTGCTTCCTGGACAAGGGTACAACCTCGATCGTTTTCGCAACCCGCTTTATAGCTTTGATAGTCATGTGATATTAAGAATCCGAGTCGGACCTGTTCAGCATGTAACTCTACCAGGTTGGTATTCATCACGCGAATGTCAAAGATTTGAACCATATTGATCTGATAGGACTTCCTATCATGGTAGTCTTGGATCCATCCAAGATCCATCTGACGCTGGAGGGCCTCTTGTATGAAAAAGCATCCCTGTTTATTTACCGAGCAAGTCAGACAAGAACTGTAATCGTGCCGCGGCAGATTATGATACTGGCTTTGCCTTGAGTGCATTGCCACCAAGTTGACATTCATTGCACGGATGTCGTGGTTTTGAATGACGTTGGAATTCGTGTAGACCATGTTAACTCCACGAACTCGGTGCTCCTGGATCCATCCGAGATCCATCTGTTCCTGTAGGGCTGTTTGCACCACAGAACATCCTTGATTGTTTTTAGAGCAGATATCACATTGATGATAATTATGAGGTGGCACATGGCCATATCCACTCTGTCTACGATGCATCTTAACCAGATTGGTTTTTAACAAGAGTAGATCATGAATTTGGTAGACATTGTTAAATTCTTTCTCAATCAGATTGACTGCAGCTTTCTCATGTTGAGGCAGCGGGTTCGTAAGAACATTAGGATTTGTATCCTTAAAGGATAAGACCCCGCTCCTAACAAGTTTTTGCACGTCAGACTTGAAATTGAGACAAGTCTCTATGTTATACCCTAAACCTCCTTGATGATAAGGGCACGTCTGATCCACCTTAAACCAAAAAGGTAGATTTTCCGGTACTGCAAGAGGGGACTTAGTCTGAATGTGCCCCTTGGCTAGTAGTAACGGAAACAGCTCTGCGTACGTTACGGGTATAGGATCAAATCCTGGTGGTCGTGTTGTACAGTTGTTATTATATGGAGGACGAGCCTGCTGAAGAGGTTGTTGTGTCCTTTGCTGATCAGGTTGGCTCTGCGCAACCTGAGGTTGATACCTAGGAATAGGCGCAGGGCTGGTAGCAGGAATTACAGCTGCTACCAGCTGATAACGTCGCCTTTGCTTTCCGAGAGAGATATTCCCAATATCTTGCTCTTTTTGCTTAGGGAGAGCACTACCGTATTTTTTAGTGCCGCTCGTCGATCCAGTGTCTTTTACCAAACGTCCTTCTCGGACGGCTTACTCAAGACGTACGCCCATGCCGACCATCTCGGTGAAATCACTGGGCGCACTGGCAACCATTCGTTCGTAGTAGAACGAGCTTAAGGTCTTTAAGAAGATCTTCATCATCTCTTTTTCCTCAAGAGGTGGACAAATTTGAGCGGCAATTTCACGCCACCTTTGAGCATACTCCTTAAAGGTTTCCTTGTCCTTTTGCGACATCGATCTGAGTTGATCTCTGTCGGGTGCCATGTCCAAATTGTATTTGTATTGTTGGACAAAGGCAGTACCAAGATCTCTGAATGTGCTGATCGTAGTACGGTTTAAACCCATGTACCATTTGAGTGCGGCACCGATTAAACTATCCTGAAAGTAGTGAATCAGCAGGTCCTGATTCTCCGTCTGAGCTGACATCCGTCGAGCGTACATCACCAGATGGCTCTGAGGGCAAGAGTCACCCTTATATTTTTCAAAGTCGGGCACTTGGAATTTGTGCGGGACTTTCACATTGGGGACTAAGCAGAGATCTGCGGCGTCCTTTCCAAATAGATCTTGACCACGAATGGCTTGCAGTTCCTTCTGCATTTCCAGGAACTGCTCCTGGAATTCATCCATTCGGTCAAACATAGTTTCCTTTTTACCAGAAGGTATTGGTGGAACCTGTCCTTCCGGGACAGTGTGCACCACAGGAGGTGGTACCGTGACTACGGTGGTGAGTCTTGGCGTTTCCCAAAGTTTGTAACCTTCAGGAGTCTTCAGTATGCCCCTGGCATCTTCGCTTTCCCGAAGTTTGTAACCTTCAGGCCTGGCGGCTTCTGTTGTGATTCCTTGATCTTCAGTGATCGGCGGAACATATCCTTCCGGGATATAGTTAACAGGCATGCCCCAAGGACGATCTTTCGGTATTTGATACCTAGGATCATACTTCTCTATGATGGGCGTTGAGGTGATCTCGGAGATCACAGTTATTTGTAGCTGAGCTTCTGCCATGGCTTGCATGTCGTTACGAAGCTTTCTCATATCCTCTCTCAGAGCGTCGATCTCTTCTTTCAACTCTTTGTTCTCTTCCTCAAGATCATCCATCTTTTTCTGACGATTGGCCCGAGTATTATACGAATGAGACAGTTTGACTCTAGAATCGAGACACAAACGTGAGATTCGTAAGGAAGAAGAATACGCGATGTGAGAATGATGAATGCAATGATTATATTAATTGTTTTTTTTGTTTAATCAAAATAAACTTCGACAATGAGATTGCAAATATCAAACGGTGGGGAAACCCCTTTTTTATTGAAATTCAAAGGATTACAGAAATGGAAATACAGTAGATTACAAAGTGCAAAAACAGAAACCTAAGCTAATGGGTCCCGAGTCCTCTCTGAAGAGAAATCGGGTGCTGATTCTGGGACTCTCCTTTTCTTTGACCGGGGGCTCTTGGGCCATTGTCGGGTTGTCATTCCTTTGCCAAGTGAAAGGAGTGAGCAAATTCCTTTGGTCATCTTGATTCTCTACAGCATGTTGCTCCAAAATTTCAATCAGAGCGTCTTTTTCCTTCAGTAATTGCTGTATTTTGATGCACTCTATGTCGAGGGTGCGGTACTTGTTCTTCCAAGACCTTCTCTCCTTTTGAACTTTGTTGAGAGTAACCTGAAGCTTTTCAGTCTCAGTCATGAAGTATATGACAGATTCCCTCGACGGAAGAATTCCGTAACGAGGATAAGGCATCTTTAGCTTGAGAGCTCTAGTTTGTACCCAGTGGAGATAAGGCTCCACCAAGACACAATCCGGTTTTCCTAGAGACTCTTGTCCTTTCTTATGAACATGTTTCCAAGCATGCACTATTTCCATCTTTAGTGCTCTGTCATTTTCTCCTTCTTTGAAGAAAATACCTTCCAGATGAACACCCAGTGGGATGTGTCTCATCGGGTATCCAAATTGACGGCGAACCAATACCAGATGGTAGTTGATTCCTCCTTTAGTTCCTATGAGGGGTACGTTGGGGAAGTTTCCACAACGATCAATGATCCTGATTCCCTCATAAATCCTATTACACCAGTCTATATCAGAGTTGGTAAGAGACATGATCTTCTGCGACCAACGTAAGGCACTCTTACAATCCCAAAAAGCAGTAGACTTGGGCAAGTGCGAGATAAACCATTTGTAAAGCAGAGGTACACAGCATGTGATCTCCCCTCCGCTGTACAAATTTCCTAAGTGTACAGAATGATACGCATCTGCGAGCAAAGTCGGCACAGGATTTCCAATGAGAAAAACCTTAATGACGTTGATATCGACGAAGTTATTGATGTTGGGAAACAAAAATAATCCGTAGGTGAGCAAGACAAAGATGCTTTCAAAAGCAGTCCCGTTCCCTATACTGGCAAAGTACATAGCTTTCTTTGTCAAGAACTGGGCTGGCAAACCTTGGATGCCACCCTTAGTGGTTAGGTGAGTCCTAACCTCAGACTCGTCCAAATGAATTGCTCTTGCAATAGTCTGATTCTTTGGAATTTCTTTCAGTCCAGAAAATGGAGCTCGATCCGTAATGTGTAGATCGATCAGATGAGAATACTCCTCCAGCGTTGGTGCGAGCTGGTAATCCGGGAATGTGAAACAGTGATAAACCGGATCATAGAACTGAATGAGCGCATCCATGATTCCCTCAATCACATGGACTCTTAATAGTGGTAGCAAACCTCTGTGCTTGGCTCTGAAAGCCTCTGGGTTAGTGATCATCCTTGCTAACTTTCTCAAATCCCCTAATTTTGGAACCTTGAAGGTGTACGTATGAGTTCTCCTTCTACCGAAATCCATTAACGTAATCCTTTTCTCTGATATTTGTAATCACATTCTTAGTTTAATTTGAAAAACAGAGAGACTAGAAGAGAAGTTTTTTTGAATGTCTTAATGTTTTTTAAATGAATGTATGAATGCAACACACAAAAACATAGAAAAAACATGGGGTCAAAGGGTCGTTGTCATGAAGTCAAGGCTCTACCCATCCCCAAAGGTTTAACTAGGGTGATTTTTGTACATGTACTCATTATCATTAGCTCCTCCCAGGAAAGCAAAACAACAAGCAGATCGCCAGCGAGTTGTAGAGCAATCTTAGAGTAAGTGCCATTCACCGAGAATAGATCACCAGCCTCAAATGAGGGTAGTATCGCGTAACAACTATTTTCGATAGTTTCCGCACTACGAAAAGGTTTGGCTCCTCAGCTTCTCAGACTTAACAACCGGCCCATTGGCTAAGAGAGTGAATGGGTTGCGTTGGTCAGCCTCTACTGAGGTTAATGGTCAACCCTGTCGCCATCACTTATCTTAAGTGTATACTCAATCTTTCCACATACGGCATCACCCGCATTCCCATTAGCAGAAAAATAAACACGTATAGCAATTAGGTAAAGCAGTATATATATTTCTCTTAAACATCCTAGACCTTTAAAGCTAAGGATCCTAAGTTCCTAACAGAAATGGGTTCCCCGGCGGAAGCCCCAATATGTGGTATACACAAGAGGTGAAAAGAAGACCGTGTCTAGATCTAACTTTGATAGGCCCCACGGTGGGTGCCATTTTTCTGTAGCGAGCGATTTTGGACGCGGTTCTTAAGCGATGGTCGCTCTCTGCGGTTGAGCTTAAAACTACAGGTCGATTCATTTTTTATCCTATTAGAGCTGATGAAGGAAGGGAAATAGATGTCTCCAATTAACCCTGCTTTGCATACTGAGTTTAAACAGCGGTCTGTTAGGTTACAGATGCTATCAATGTGGGGAGGGCCTTTGTACTGGTTATTTGTATTTTCGCCAATACTGGTTTTTTATCTAGACAGAAGGTTTCTGGTGGGGAACAAGGATTAGGATGTTAGGACGGATGTTTTTGAATTACTGCTTTTGATTGATGGAGATATGGGATTTGGGTTTTTTTGTTTAGTGTGCTCGCTAAGATCTTTTTCTTTCGATCTTATGCCTACGTATTCCCGTTTACCGAAACAGGGAAATCAGAGCGTTCGTAGTTCCTCCTAGTCTATGGGAGGAAGTGGTTGTTTTGGTGTCTTGTTCAAAGCCCAAGACGTGAAGCGAAAGGTGATTGGTATCTTGATCAAAGCCCAAGATGTGAAGCTAAAGAGTTTATTTGTGTCTTGTTCAAAGCCCAAGACGTGAAGCTGAAGGGGTTTGACTTTAGAGAGAATTTGCCATCTCTAAAGAAGGGGGTTGTATGTCACAACTATTTTATAAAGGAGAATTACTTTAACCGGGATACGCGGACCCTAGTAATGCCATAATTTCCTTTATAGGGGATTTTAACCTGAAGGAGAAGACTTTAACTCTGTATTGAGCAATGCTATCTTTCCTTAGGAATTTCTCATGCTAAAAGAGGGACAGTGGCATGGATGTAGATGATCCAGAGGCTTGCCGCTTACAGCGATTAGATGAAGGGGAAGGAGTTGTTGATGTTTGTGTACTGTGAATGAGGCACAACTTTGATGTTAAAAGGTTGATTGGTTTAACCAGTGGTTTTCTTATACAAAGCCTAAGAGGAGGCTAATATGTGTCTCGTACAAAGCCCGAGAGAGAGGCGAAAAGGTTTTAACTTGACGATGAAGTCTTTTGGTATCTCGTATAAAGCCCGAGATGAAGGTTATTTGACTCAACAAGAGAGTCTTTTGTATCTCGTACGAAGCCCGAGATGGAGGGTATTTGGTGATTGACTCAACGAGGGAGTTTCTTATGTGTCTCGTACAAAGCCCGAGAGAGAGGCTAAACGTTGTTTGACTCCGCTGGGGAGAATCATTGTACCAAGCCCAAGAGGAGGCTAAGATGGCTGTTTCAGTTGAGTGACAGGTCCAATATACTGATTTTGAAAGAGAAAATCAGTTCTTATATGAGCCACACTGTACTCATGTATTTGATTCAAGGATCCGGGTTGTTCCTGTTCTTTAAGGAAGCTGGAAATCCGAAGGGTATTGAGATTGTCCGAGTCTACAGGTTTCCTTCCTATTTATTTTGAAGGGTGCTTGAGAATGTCTTTGAGACTCAAGGAGATTAGACTGTCCAATTCTAGAGTTTCATCTTTTGTACTATGCTTTGAGAAACAGTAGTAGACTCTATGAAAGGACTGCTCTATACAGATGACTAAGTTCTGTTCCTATACCTCTAGGAGGTCGTCGGGACAATTTGTATGAAGCCCAAGAGGAGGCTAGAAACTTTTAAGAAGCCGACGGGTCCTTGTACAAAGCCCAAGAGGAGGCTATCATTCCCGGAGGAAGAGATCATTATATGAAGCCTAAGAGGAGGCTGTGAATACTTCTAAGAAGCTGTAGGGTCCTTGTACTAAGCCCAAGAGGAGGCGGGGTTGCTTTTAGGAAGCCTGTGGGTCCTTGTACGATGCCCAAGAGGAGGCCGATGCTTTTAAGAAGCCCGTGGGTCCCCAAACCCCGAGAAATTCAAGGCAATCTATTCACAAGGAATAGATCAAGTCAGGAAAGTTCGAGAATTTGGAAGAAACTCAAAGATGTCATTCACGGAGAAGACATTCATCTTTGGGGAGTAGAGTTTCTTGACAATTCCTAATGAGGACAGCCGAAGAGAAGACTGTATCTGGTGATCCTATTGGGGATCTAGTTGTTTATTTCTACGAATAAACGAAACGGCGTCACCTAGTTCTAGACGTAGTTGCCGGGGAAACTCTAAATATCTATACTATTATTACACAGTTGATATGATTTTATGAAAGAAGAATTACAGTGAAACAGCCCCACAATACAGTTTATATGTATATGAAAGCAGTAAATGAAAGCAATAACCACTTACTCGGTTGTAGAGCTTCCATGCTGTTTGGTTAGTTGTTCAACAAAGAAAGATTGAAAACAACAATATATTCAAAATCAAAGGAGAAAGTGCTTTGAAAAAGAAAGATTTGGGGCTTACAGCTCAAGGAGAGGCCCAGGGTTTTATCAGTGAGCGCACTGTTTGAATTCGTACAAAGGGACTTATACAAGTGACTGAGGCCCAAAAAATGTCTTCTGTACAAAAAGGGTTGGGTCTTACACTCTAATAGAGGCCCAAATATATTTTGATAAGGAATGGGTCTTACTACTCGAGGGTAGGCCCAAGGTTGTTTTAAAAGGGCGACGATCGCGCCGTTTGTTTTTTTACGGTATCGGGACTTATACAATACACTGAGGCCCAAAAAATGATTTGGTCAAAAAAGGATTGGGTCTTACACTCTCTCAAGAGGCCCAAAAAGTTTTAAAGGAAAATGGTGGGTCTTACTACACGAGGGTAGGCCCAGGGTGATTTTTCCGTTTGAAATGGCGATCGCGCCGAGGTTTTCTTTTAACGCGGAGGGACTTATACAATAAGTGAGGCCCAAATGCTTTTGGTTGAAAGGGGATTGGGTCTTACACTCTATTAGAGGCCCAAAGTGTTTTTGAAAATCAATTTTGAAAGTTGAATCAAGAAAAACCCTAATTTTAATCTTAAAAAATAAATATTTAAAGAAAATCAAACAAAATTCAAAATAAATTTGAATAATCCACTTATGATTTTGCTTAAGGTTAAAAAAAATGAGGGATAATCACAAGGAATATTTAAACTCATTAGGTTTTGATTTTCAAAGTAAATATTCATTTATAGAATGTTTAAAAACAATTAAAAACTAATTTATTCACAAAAATACTAATTATATTAAATAAATAATATAAATCTAATTTTTTGGTGGAATAAAATATTTCAACATTTTTGTGAATTGTTGCAAAAAGAACCAATCAAAAATGATAAAAATTGAAGGAGTTATTAATTTTTCAAATCATTAAAAATAATAATATGAAAAATAACAAAATAAAAAAGTGGTAAAAAGAAGTCTGGGGCGAGGGGGATTCGAACCCCAGACCTCTCGCTTGCCTATACTCACAAAACCAGCTGATGAACCGCTGGGGCGCAATGCCAATTAATTAATAACATGGCAAGTGAAAAATATATATCAAACTTGTTGGATTTTCTGAAGAATGGCGCCATGGCCATCTTCTTCCTCGAGCTCGTGCGTGAAGTACCATATCTCACTCATCTCTCAACCATTGGACATGATTCAAACACCAAACTCGTGCGTTTTTTCACAAGGAATAAGATGGCAATACCCAATTTTACTTATTTTCAGTGTGGAGTAAAATAATCATGATGAACACAGATGAACCCTAATTTGCAAAAGCAATCGTGCTGGCATGGTTATGAGGTCTATGATCCAATTTCTTGAGGCAAAACAATCAACACATGATGGCAAGCAAATGGCAAAAATATCATGCGAGGAAATATGCATGGATCATGGAGTTTGAGTTTGAAGCTCACCTTGATGAAACCTGAAATGGAACTTTGCCCAGATGGTGTTCCAGTCATGAATTGGTGATCCCTACAGCTTCAATGGATGTTATGGAGTGTGTTACAAGCTTTGGAACACTTTAAAATTCTTTGGATCAAGCTGGAGACCTCCACCTGCAAAATTGAAGCATAATGGCTTGGTTGAAGAGTGATTTTGAGCTGGGAGTGTTACAGATGGTGTTTAAGCACTTGGACACCTCAAATACATCATATGTGATGTGTTTGAGCAATTGGAATGGATTGATTGTGGCTGCAACTCAAAACCCGATAGTGGTTACTCAAAAACAAGAAAACTTGAGGTTTAAGAAAGAATGAGAGAAAGCAGTGCTGTAACTGGCTTTGGTGTGAGTTGAATGATCCATTGGGACCTCTATTTATAGGTGATCAACTTTTGTTTTGGAGGATAGTGAATGGCTACTGGATCAGATCACATTTGCATGGATTGGCTTGGAGGATTTCTTCTAAAGCAAGGCAAGCTAGCCATTCCCAAGAGCAGGGCTATGCCTTGACCAAAACCACATTCCTCAGATGTTTTTAATGTTGTTTAATCAGAGAAATTGACTGAGTAGGGTAGCTACCTTGACAATGCACTATTCCACATTAATGTACTTTGAATTCAAGGCAAAATGTGCCAAAGTGGATGAACTTCAAGTTGGAAGATTCCTTGGCCTTTTGACTCAGATTTATCTCTTGGATCAGATGCAATGTGATTGGTATGAACACAGGTGGCATAGTGATCCTTAGTCTTTGGCTCAAAATCGTGTGTGGCAAGCAAACATGCAAACTGATTTTCTCAAAACAGCCTGCAGCAGCATGACTTTGGGCAAGGATTTTTCTTGGCTCAAGTTGAATCAATTCATGCTGTTGAGCTCTTTGAATTCTTGGCAACATATGCAACAACATTGATGTTTAACTTTGGACTTGATTTAGCTTGCAACTGTGTGAAAAAATCCCACAAGTTTTGGTGTTTCAACAAAATCTGTCTTGGACAGAATTTTTCTAAGTGTTGGAAAATGGTACACTTTCATGTTTTCAGCCACTTTGGCTCACTCATAGCTTAAAATCCCTAATGAATTGGAGTTAGGCCTAGTTGAAGTTTTTGTAGAGGGCAATGAGATCTACAAATCAAGCTTTGGATGGAAAAAAATGGCCTTGTGGTTTAGGAGTTATGGTCCTTCAAAGTTGGTACCTTTGTCACTTTATCTTTTAACTTAGAAAATTTTCTAAGTTTTTTATGGTTACCCCTTTTACAAGTTATCCAACTTTTCTTGATTTTTCTTGATGAATGATGATTCAAATCATACATAAACATCATTTTAGGGTTAAAAATCCATTTTGGTGAAAAATCTCAAAAAGTCAAAGTTGACTTTTGTGCACAGTTGACTTTTTTATTAGATGAATTCCAAACTGTGCAATTCTTCATGAAATCATGTCCTTGACCTAAATTAAACTTGATGGACATGTTCCATGGGTGTCATAGGGTATATTGGGGTATGTCCTAGGGTTTAGGAGCATGTCTTGGTCAAAAGTCAAAGTTATAGTTGACTTTTCCCTTAAAACCCTAATTGTGGTGCAGATGAAATTGAGACTTGTTGCTCAAGCCTCTTGGCTTAATCCATTGTTCCAAATGGATCAATTTGGTTTATTAGAGACCCTCAAACCCTATCCTGAGGTCTTGGCTCATGATTTGCCCCAAAAGTCAACTTAGGGGTAAATTAGGTCAAGAAACCCTAATTCCTGATTTTTGATGTATGCATCCCCTGAGGTCAAATTGACTTGATGATTGGGTCCATGAGGTTCCATGGAGCATATTAGGTTATGTTTTGGGTCATTGGCTTGTGCCCAGATGAAATTTTCCACCTGGAGGCCCTGGTCGACCAAAACCCTAATTTGGTGACACTGGCGATCTTGAGGCTTGATCCACCTAGAAGGGAGCAGCTTTGTGCTTAATCCTTAAAGTGGGAGTCCTTTTGATCCTTTGTGGATGTTTGAAAGGTTTAGACAAGTTGAAGATCATGTCATTCCTTGATTGATCCTTTGTCTAAGCACTCAGAGAGGGCTTGAAACCCTAAATTTGATTGTAGTAAATGCTCACCCATCTTTGGGGAGACTGATGAAGTATGATGGTTCATCCACATTGTAATGATGATTTGCACAATGATGGGAAATCTTAGTGGTCAAAATTTGGGGTATGACACATCTTATTTGCATTCCTCGGTCTTGAGTCTCTTCCTTTTCTGTGTCTAGAGGATACCTAGCACTTATTCAAGACAATGGCAGCAATGAATGAAATTCTGAAGAAACAGGAAGATTTGAAAGAGGAAGTCAGAATCCTCAAGAACCAGATGAGCTGGGTCGTGGAGACCTTACAAAACTTGAAGATGAGGGAAGGGTACATCCACTCTATGGTGCCTAGAGAAGTTGTCAGTTCCTCATCATACAAAGGATCTGCCTTTGGAGAAACTTCGTACCAGCCAACATTTGATCTTGGTCTTGCACCAGAATATCATCGTCATCAGGTGTCTACCAAAAGGGTGTTCCAGCCTTCAACGATTATTTCTCCTCGAGGTTCTCGAGACCAAAACAAGAAGAAGTGCTCTGTCAAAAGAGGCCAGATTAACTGTCAGTCTATTCCTGTGCCATTGAGAAAACTCTTCCCACTGTTGATGCAAAACAAGTTGGTGACTTCTCGACTTCACAAACCTGTGCCAGGACCTTGGCACAATCTAAACCTGACCCGTGAATTCCACAAGGGAGCCGAAGGGCATGACTTGGATGATTGCCGAGCCTTAGAAGCTACTGTGCAAAGGCTGATCTATGATAGATATTTGATCCTTGAAGAAGATCATTCGAAGATTGAATGTAAGTTCCATACTGGTACAATGGGGCATCTCATTGACGAATGCAAAGAGTTCGAAGCGAAATTGCTAAGTCTGCTCAAGAGTCTGAAACCTTAGGAAGGCACGTTAGATGCCAATGCCTCGACTTTCGAAGCAAAAAGGAAAAGACTTGTGAGGCCTCTCAAGGTTCTGTATCACAAGGAACAAGTGATCAATAGCGAAGGTGTTCCCCCGCTTGGGCTCGGAAACTGAAATCTTTTGAAATCAATTCACCAAGGCTGACTGTATTTTGTGCATTTCAGTATTCTCAATTGTATTTCCTTTGCACTTTGAATTTGTATTTGCTTATAAGCTTTGTTGTACTTTCAAATTGGCAAGATTAATGAAATGTTTATGCACCTTTTGATTAAGTCCATTCGTTTCACTCATTTACTATTATGTTTATAAAAGCAAAATATTTATCTGTCTATCCATATCAAATTGTTGCTAAGCAAAGATTAGGGAAGATGATGAAAATATAATATCCATAATTGCTATGGTATGCTTCCAATTAAACTCCGCCGATGATGTAAGGCATTGTTTCAATTCCCAAACACTAGATAAATAAGGAAGATAATCCCTCGTTAACCCTTCGAGCCTAGAAGTAGGGGTTTTCTTTCCTTACACACAAAAAACACTTAAATCTCAACCTTGGGGTGGGTAGTTCTCAGTTTAACTTGGTTATGCATTCGAATGCAAGCGCTTCATGCAAGACACCAGTCAGCTCTCTCCAATCAAGTGAATAAGTATTGTACAAGTTGTTCTTGAAGTGACAAATAAGGAAGGATCGTCGAGAAATCCTTAATCAAAGAATGAGCCAAGTCCCTTTCAAGGCAAAAGCCAAGAAAGATGGGAAACCCAGAACTTTTCCTTATACAAGAGGGCTTGTACCACAATTAACAGAAGACAAGGTCTCATAACCTCAGTAAAAAGAAGAGGTCTCAAAACCTCAACAAAGAGAAGAGGTCTCATAACCTCAGTGAAGAAAAGAAGAGGTCTCATAACCTCAGTGAAGACAAAACGAGGTCTCATAACCTCATCAAAGACAAGAAGAGGTCTCAAAACCTCAGCAAAGACAAGAAGAGGTCTCAAAACCTCAGTGAAGACCAGAAGAAGTCTCAAAATCTCAACAATAAAGGATAACTAAATGTTGCAAGGGAGTAATGACTATCCAAGGTGTATGAATCATCATCAACTATCATCAGTTCATTACTAGCCTATAGGAACTTGAATGTATAGCTTGAGTTAACTGAGTGTAAGATTGGAGTTCATCACGAAGATTGGGCGTTGACAAATAAACTTTGAGTCTTTATCCTTTGTTTCATAAACCGTGAACCAAGCCACGTTACAACCTTTAAAAGACCTAATTGAGGTAAGGTTGTTTTGAAATCATACTACAGCAAGGTTGATTAACCTGACTCCTAATGATTTTTGCTAATTGCGTGTGTTGATCACTATATCTGCCATTCCATAAATGGCTAGATCCAACTTTTTTTTTGGTTATTTAATTACTCCACTGTGTGTGTTTCATCAATAAAACTTGATTTCAAAAGCTTGCATGAATGTTGCATTAAAACTGCCAATTTTAATGAACAATACTTGTTTGCAAAAACAATTCAATATCAAAGGAATCCTAACAAATGCAGCCAGCTAGGGAATTTGAGTTGATAAAGGAAGCTCAGTCAGGGGCAACCAAACGGAAGGATTTGCCAATCCACTATTCCAAGAGCTATTGAATTAGGGGCAAAACTCTTCAAAGTTCAGAATATTGGGGCAAGCCTTCTTGAGGTCATCTTGACAAATTTTTTTAAGGCATGGACTCCAATGACCCACCAACAGGGGAAAGAGTGTTCCCCAGTTGTTTCTACCACAGTCTAAAGGACTTTGTATTGCGAATACAGTTGAACTGGGGCAGTTATGTCAAGACTCGTGAATCTTTTCAAAAGTTTGAAGATATTGAAGCACTTCGTATGCTAATTATTTTGTAAAATCCTTTTGATAACTCATCCTCGCAGACCAGTTAATCAGAAGCAGTTAAGTCGAGATTCGGTAAATCTCTAAAAAAGTCAACGACATCTCCTTCACAGATCAACCAGTCTGAAGAACAAGTTCAAGGACCTTGTTGTCTAAATGCAGTTAATCTGGGGCAGTTACGTCGAGATTCTTGAATCTCTCTAAGAGTTTAAAGATATTGAGACGCCTTGTATGCCAATTCTTCTGTAAAATCCTCTTGATATTTTCTTCTGATAGACCATGTAATCTGGGGCAGATGAATTATGCAGAATTATTCAGCTTTTGTGACGTCTTTTGCTAGCTCCCCAGTAAGCTGTTACTTCAGCTAATCTTGGCAATTCTCCATGGATTTCCCTCCAACAAAGAAATTAAGCTCATGATGGAAATCCTAGTGAAGTCATGATGTTATACCAAGTGGAGTACTATTTCCCCAGAGAAGGTTGTAATCTTGAAGTAGAACCACTGATTTCTGCAGATTCATCCCTAGTAATGGTCTGATCTGATGAGTTTGGCTGGGTATCCTTGTCGAGATGTTTATTTCATCTCCATTATCGCTTCCCTTTGTCTGTTTTGTCAGCATAAGCATGGCATAAGCATTCATAAACATAGACATGGCATTCATGCATTCATGTGCATAGCATATTAGCATTTTTGCTACCTTTCTGGTGTTTACCTGTCATTTGTTCACTTTGGCGTTTATCTCCCCAAGTGACTGGGTATGTCTATTCTCTCCAATAGAGTTGTCGACCCTAGGCATAAAGTGCCCATCCTTTCTGAATTCCCCACGGAGTTTTATCCTCGTGGATGATGGTTGGTTCAGTTATCTTTTCCATAATTGGATAAGATAAACCCCCATTCGAGCTCATTCCTCGATGGTTGGAGTCTTGTTTGACCATTTCTTTCTAGCTTGTTCCTAGATTGAACTTTGGTCCCTAGCAGGTGTGGTTTTCAAACCTATTTTTGAACTACATTTGTTTTGTACCAGGTCTCACAGAAGAATCTTTTGCAGATCCTCATTGAAGACAAATATTTCTCCAACAGAGGTTCAGTCATTATCAACATCTCTTTGGAATTTATACCCAACAACAAGTGGCAATCTCCTTGAGAATCATGTTTTACTATCATTACCTTTACAACGATAAGTGGCAATCTCTCTCACGAGAAGCTTATCTGTCCTTGGTTTTGTTCATACTTCTACAGTTACCATTGGTGTTACTTTCAGTCAGCCACTTTCCATCAACATGTTTGATGTGATCCCTATTTGAGGTGTTCTTCCTGTTAACCCTTTTTGACGAAGTTAATTTCTTCATTCCGTCAATCCTTTGATGTGGATGATGTTTGGTGATCCGTTTCTTTCCGTTAATTCTCTGACAAAGTGTCTCTTCGATGAAGTTAATTTCTTCATTTCATCAATCCTTTGATGTGGATGATGTTTGGTGATCCGTTTCTTTCCGTCGATTCTCTGACGAGGTGTATCTTCGTTGAAGTTAATTTCTTCATTCTGTCAATCCTTTGATGTGGATGATGTTTGGTGTTTTGGTTTCCTTGCCGTCAAACTTCTTGATGACGTGATCCTTGTTTTGGTTTCCTTGCCGTCAAACTTCTTGATGATGTGATCCCTATTTTGGTTTCCTTGCCGTCAAACTTGATGATGTGATCCCTGTTTTGGTTTCCTTGCCGTCAAACTTCTTGATAATGTGATCCATGCTTTGGTTTCCTTGCCGTCAAACTTCTTGATGATGTGATGCCTGTTTTGGTTTCCTTGCCGTCAAACTTCTTGATGATGTGATCCCTGTTTTGGTTTCCTTGCCATCAAACTTCTTGATGATGTGATCCCTATTTTGGTTTCCTTCCCGTCAAACTTCTTGATGATGTGATCCCTGTTTTGGTTTCCTTGCCATCAAACTTCTTGATGATGTGATCCCTGTTTTGGTTTCCTTGCCGTCAAACTTCTTGATGATGTGATCCCTATTTTGGTTTCCTTGCCGTCAAACTTTTTGATGATGTGTTCCAAACTCAGGTTTTGTACCTTCAGATATGTTTTATTCCTCGCCGTCAACCAGTTTTGACAATATGAACCTTGGTCAGTTATGAACCAAAACATCAGGTCAGCTGTGAACTTCAATTCAGGCCCAACTCATATTGGCATCCAAAATTCAGCTCATACTGGTATTCAAAGTCCAACTCATATTGGCATCCAAAATCCAGCTCATATTGATACTCAAAATCCAACCATATTGTTATCTCAACCAACTCATATTGGTGTCCAAAGTCCAGTCTTCGCTGGAAAACCAGCTCATACTGGTATTCAAAAAAAATCCAGCTCATACTGGTATTCAAAATCTAGCTTATACTGGTATTCAAAATCCAGCTCATACTGGTATTCAAAAAAATCCAGCTCATACTAGTATTCAAAAAGTCCAACTCATATTGGCGTTCCAAAAATCCAGCTCATACTGGTACTCAAAATCCAACTCATATTGTTATCTTAACCAACTCATATTGGTGCCCAAGTCCAATCATTATTGGCTCATTAATCTTATTCCCAGCAGAGGTTCAGTCATTATCAACACCTTTCATCATTTGGCGCACGCAGAGTTTGTCTCTGTCTTTTCTGGTTTTTCTTAGAGATCCCGTTTGAACTCTTAAGTATAAGAAATCCCCGAAAAATATCTTGTTGGATGTCCATCCTTTTATTTCAAGATGATCCCCAGTAGAGATCATGTCTTCTTTCTGGTTTCATGCCCAGTAAAGAATGTGTTTTATGTCCCCAGTGTCGTCCGGTCACATGTAAACCTGTCGTCCATCTCCCTGGATCTTTTCCTAGAGGAGAATACCTCTCTGGCTCCTGTCTCCAGTGAGGATCTGTAGGGATTTCCCCTCAACTTTATTTTTCTATCCCCAGTGTTTCCTCAGAGTCTCCCCAGTGAGTCTCTTTTGTTGGCCAGTCTGTATCCCCAGTGAGTCTTTCTTGTGGATATTAACCTTCATCCTTCCCCAGTAAGCTCACATGTGGTTGTTTGCTCCTTATCTGTTGGTGTTTTGTTTGTCTGCATCTTTGCATCTATCATGGCATCATCTCATCATACTAGAAGTTCATGGCAAGTCAGCATTTGCATGTCTGTTGCCTGTCCTTAGCATCTGCATTCCATCTAAGGGAAAAATTTTCGGTTTGGTATATTTAAACACCTTTTCACCTTGATGCCCCGAGGATTTCCATTCCTCGTGCCATCCGGTAAAGCTATTTAAATAGGGGCAACTGTTGTACCCCAAATTTTACCCCTAAGATGTCATAACATCTTGCATTTGCATTTAGGTTCAATCATCTATGCATTATTAAGTAACCACTTCGTTTTGCAAGTTTGTTTTTTCTGTGAAAGCCAGGACTTATACAAAGAAGAGGGCAAAATCTCCTAAGCCAAGTCACCTGTTCAAGAAAAATAACTGAGGCTCCAATTCAACCATGTGAGCTCACCTACATCCTAGAGGTCCAATTCAACAAGAAGTCAAGTGTGCTTGGTTCCTATTACAAGTACCTTGAGCCACAGGTTTTCCATACCTCAAACTAGGGTTTTGTCAAGACAAGTTAGCCATTGCCTTTGACATTGATCAAGATATGTTCCCAAGCCCTGGGACATGATTCCATGTGATAATAGACATCCCTAGAGGCCATCCATGAGCCTTGGAAGAGATTGAGGAAGCAAGATCATCAGAGATCATCCAGTTTTATTCTAAGAAAGATTAGGGTTTGACTGAAGCTTTGACTTTTGAGTTGTTGACCTAATCAGAAGCATTCAAGTCCTAAGTCCATCATGACATGACTAATTGTTGAGTTAGGGCATGAGAGATCAAGTTTTGAGAGGTTTCTTGCAAAGAAGGCAATGTTTGGTCTTTGAAACTTTTCAAATGTGGAAAATTCACTTCTTGTGCAAAATTGGGAAGGTCATAACTTTCAAACCACACATCCAAATTGAGTGAATCAAAGCTCAAATGAAATCTCTTTTCATGAACTTCAAAGTATATTAGAGGTCCTCTCTTCAGAAATTGCTTGGTTTTTAAGTTATGAGACTTGGAAGATAATGGCCCTTTGGGACTTAGTGAAATTTTCAGAATTTTTACCTTAATTTTCATCCAACTTTAACTTAATTTTTCACCTAGTTCCAAGCTTCAAATAAATAATCTTTGTACATGAAAGTTGTTCCTTGTTCTTCAAACTTTCCAAGCATGTGTAGAACTCCTCATTTGGATAAACCAATCTCAAGTTATGATCATTTAAAGTTGGATGCTCCAAATTGTCAAAACTCAATAACTTAGAAAAATTTTCTAAGTCTTTTGGTCCACACATGCGCATGACTCTAGGGCATTTTTTCTCATTGTTACAAACATTATCTCCAACCACATTCCACATGAAAAATGAGCTATCAAGTGTCCACTTCACATAGGATCAAAAATCTCAACAATTGGTGGGGTGGTTGTCAAGATATTATGCCTTGAATATGTCACGATGAAATGGCACCATACACCCATGAAGTCTCCATTTTTAATATGTTGTTGCATGAAACTATACCACCAATGCTTACATGTTTTCAGGCTCAATCGCAAATTCTCACACGACATAAAAAAGCATCCCCTTCGTGCCGATTTTTAAATGGACCCAAGAACCATTCCTTTGTTTTCATTGGACAAAGAGTAGTCACATAGAAGCTCCTAACACAACTTGTGTTTCATGGCTTAGACCTCATCTCATTATGGATTGCAATCTGATGGCAGCCACCTAATAATCCATTTGCATTAGTTCCCAAAGCTAACTTTGCCCTAAAGCCTGTTGGAAAAGCAACTTCAATTACAAGTACTTTGTACTTGAACACCAAACACCAAAGGCCAATAATAAACACTACAAGAAAATCACATTTTAGCCTAGATATATTAGCGTCGGCCACGACACCGACGCTAATAGTGTTGCAAATATGTCCCATTAAACCGACACTACTAGCAAAAACACATGTGACGTATTTCTTATGATACTAGCGTCGGCCTTTAGCGACGCTAATAATGAATTTAATTTATTTCACTTTACATAATTTATTTAATGTTTAATAAATATTAAATATTGTATTTTTTTATTAGTGTCGGCTGTAACCGACGCTAATATTGGTACGAAAAATATCCTTTCCCTCCACAAATTTCGTTTGCCTCCTTTTGCTTATTGTTTTAATAAATTATTTATTTTTTAAATCTAGCGTCGGGTTAGTGCGACGCTAATGTTGATGCGAAAAACATTCATTTCCCCACAAATTTCATTTGCCTCCTTTGTTTATTGTTTTAATAAATTAATTTTTTTTAACACTAGCGTCGGTTTATTGCGACGCTAATGTTGGTGCGAAAATTATTCATTTCCCCACACAAATTTCTTTTGGCTCCTTTTTTTGTTGTTTTAATACTAGCGGCGGTTATGGCCGACGCTAATGTGGAGTAGAAAAATATTGAGTTTGCCCATAGATTTAGTTTGACTCCTTTTTTATTGTTTTAATTAATTATTTTATACCAACAACAATATATAAATTAAACTATAACATAAAAACTATAAATTAAAATTAAATTTATTAAATCAAATTTATAAAATTCCTAACTTCCACCATTTTTTCTTAAAATTTATTCTAAAAATAAATTAGATAAACCTTAATATAAATTTAAAAAAATTAAAATTAAATAAAATTAATAGCATAAAATTAATCTGATTTATAAAATAATATCTAAATTATAAATTAATAAATTAAAATTAAATAAAAGATATACTATAAAAAACTTATAAAATAAAACTAAATGAAAAAATAAAGAAACAATATATATATTAATAAAATAAAATTACAATTAAATTAATACTATAAAATTAAATAAAATTAAAAGAAAAAGAAGAAAAATCGTTCCTTCCTCCTCAAACGTTTTGCAACTCGTTCCTCTTTGCAATTCTCTCTCGGCCGTTGAAAAAACCCTAAGCTCACATTTCCGTCTCACCTCAAACATACGAACCTCAATCGCATTCGTTCCTCTCAATCGCATTCGTTCATCTCAATCGATTTCGATTTCGTTTCAGGTATATTTTAATTTCACATTTCGATTCTTCAGTTCGGTTTCGTTTCAATCGTTCATCTCAACTTTTAATTTCGATAAGCTGTTTCGTTTCAGGGTTTTGATGAAGTGGCTTATGTTGGATGTGGTTCATTAAGATTTTCACTTTAAATGACTTGAGGATTCTGGTTGTGAATTTTGTCTCTCAAGGTGAGAGGAAGATGAATATATGTCTGTTTATCAGTAGAAACTGTGAGAGATGTCTGTTTATCACTTTAAATGACTTGAGGAAGATTTTCTTTTATGTTTAACTCTGGTTGTGGAATGCCCTACTGACAGGAAATCCTGCTGCTTCTTTCTGCTGCACGACGAGTTTGACAAGTTCCACCTTCAATAACTAGCAGTAACGTTCGATTCGGTAATGGTTTCAGACTTTGTTTTCATTATGTAATCGATTCAAGTTTGACTTTGTTTGCATTGCATTGTGTTGATTTCATATTGTGTTTGAGTATGTAAATAATCATAACTTGTTATGTTTCATATTGCATTATGTTTGCTGCTGTGATATTCATTTTGGCTTCCATTCGATTGCATCGCATATCTGCTATATTATGCGTTTCGGTTCTGTCTCGATTGCATCCATGTAATTATGCAAATAGTATTTGTTATTGAGTGCATCACATATCTGCTATATTATGCATTTCGGTTCTGTCTCGATTTCATGGAAGTTAGTGAATCTCTTCAAGTGTATGTTTGGACTAACATTTAGCTAGTGAGAATCACACTCCAACATAGAGAGATTATAATATACACACTGAATTTAATCTAATATAAAAAGCATGATTATAGAGAGATTAATATTTGTTAATAATAATTAATAGAATATAGTAATGAATGCATTATGTAACAGTTTTTGACTTTTTGTGATGATTACTTTACACTTGACAATTTTTTAAATTTCTATAACTCTGGCATCATTTGGCCGTTGCTGGAAACAGATCTCCGTTTTCAAAATTGATGATTATGATGATGAAGATATAGTAACTGAAAATTTGCAAATTTATTGAATGGGTTGCTATATTTTTTGTTCTATGCAGTTTTCAATTTTCATTGGAAAAAAGCTTATCAACTTCAACATCATCGGCGTAGTTTTCATCACGGATTCTTAGTTTCAGGTAAGGAATCGCTTTTGTAATACCCTTTGATAGGGTTTGTTCTGTTAAAGACTGTTTTTTTGTTTTTGTTTTTGTTGCTCTTTATCTATTTGTAGAAATGCCCAAATGTAAAAAATTCAGTTTTTTTGCTAGTTTATCTGTGATTTGTGATTTTCTGCATTTTGGGGTTCTGATTTGGGAGTTTGTATCTTTGTGTAGTACCTTGATTTTGTGCTTTTTGCTTAGGAGTAGATTGATGGTATTTAAATTGATTGGTACTTCTGAATAATAAAACAGTATCTAAAAAACTAAGGATGTTAAGACTACTCTAAAGTAGGATATTCATGATAAAGAGGATTCCCTGTTCCACTTCAATTTTGTTCCTTCCCTTTTGATTGTAAAGTAATATTTGTATAGCTTTGTGGATGTTCAAGTTCCAATTGAATTCTCAGTCTTTTATAAAATCCTTTTCAAATTACAGTACTTTTTTATAACCATGGTATAAAATCCTTTTTTTTCTCAGTCTTTTACTTTTTTATCATGGCTTTCTCTTTGATAAAGAGAGAATTACAGTACTTGATTTTGTAGGATTGATAGGTCTGTGAACTCTATACGAGATTATGTGATTTAATGCGACTAGAGGATGTATTTACATATGAGGTGTCTTCTTTGTTGGAAGGAATGAGAGAATGTGATGAACGAGTGAGTCTGGTAAAACACTTATTCTGTCTTCTTTTTGTCGAATGCGAAGTCGAAATTGTGACATTACTGTGGACGTGTTTGTGACAACAAACGAATCTATTGTCGTAGCCTAGGTTTTATAGTCATCTTCCTATATGTATGTTACTCACGAGGATCATGCAAAAGAAAAAAAAAATGTTGCGTGAGTATATCAACATGTTTACCAAGGTTTCAATAGAGGTAAGAGGTTCAGATGATGGATTGAAGTGTTGGATCTTCAATAAAGGGTTAAGATCATACTACATGTTCAGATAGAAATCTGGACTTCACCTTTGTGATTCCCTTGCTTTGAACCATTCTAATGCCTTCAATTACTCCCCTTTTGTGGAGTTTTGTTCATATTTATGCTCATGTAATAACTCTGAACCTTGTCCTATATGTCTTTTGTGGAGTTTTGTGGCATAACATAATCTTCCACAAACATTATTTGGTTCCTCCAATGTGACAAGTTGTAGCCCAAATAGCCTTCCACTTACCACTTTTGTTGTAGCTAATATCCCTGCTAAAATTAAAATCCAACCAATCCTGCAGTTGCAGACTAAAAAATCGAGACCAGTACCTTTATCAACTATCCTTAACCAGACTTGTATGCTACAGTTGCAGTCATGCAGAACATGTAAGACCGTTTGTTTAATTCTAGTGCATTCGATACAAAAGGGCTCAGCTAAATGTCTTCTAGCTAACAACTTATTTGTCTTTAGGCCCTTCACGTGCAACAAACCAGATAAACAATCAGATTCTCAGGAACATGGAGCTTCCATATTTGCTCCCAATCATGTATTTATTAGAAAACCCTGCATCAGTAAAAAATAGCCAGCATGCATTAGATATTGAGAAATACCCGTTGGATGATTCGCTCCATAGGCAAACATCATGTTCAGCATTAACCGTTGGAGAAATACCCGTTTAATGCTTAGGTGACTATAAATCCAAGTTGAACTTGAACAACATCTATCAAGGTTCAACTTCCGGGAAGATATTTATTGATTCATAACTGATTCATAAAGTTAGTTATAGGTTGTTAACTTTCTGTTTTAGTTTGTTAGAAAGTTGATATCCTGTAATACAAAGTAATTAGTTATGATGCACAAAATATAAGAGAGAATTGTTCATCTCATTCAATGTAAGATATTTTGTTTTAGTTATAATACAAAGTAATTCTTTGATCAATGTAAGATATTCTGTTTTAGTTATGATGAACAACATCTCACAAAATATGATGCACAAAATATAAGTAATTAGTTATGATGCACAAAATACAAAGTTGATATTCTGTTTTAGTTATAATACAAAGTAATTCTTTGATCATTGGAGAGTACAACTAGACGAAAGCACACCCAACCACTTGCACAAACAAAATACAAAGAAGTATAATAAAACCATGGAAAAGCTCCTCGTTCGAAACCATTGAATAGTTATTAATTAAAGATTTTATGACAAAAAAATATTTTGTAATTTGAAATTTTACCCATCATACAAACCCTGTATTTAAGATATAACAATTGGGCTACTTACTATTTTCACATTTGAACTGAATAAATGTTTAAAACAATTCTCTTTGATATTTCTTACGGTACAATATTGATATTTCTTATGGTACAAGATTGATTTCTTTACAAGTTTAACTTGATTTCTTACGGTACAATAGAAGTCAATTGAACAAATGAAGATTAGAAACTTATATTTGTTTTTTATGTAGAGAATGGATCGAAGTTGGATGTATGATAGAGTAAACTCCGATAGGTATGGTTTGAAGGATGAATTTATTAGTGGAGTTGAAGAGTTTGTCAATAAAGCGATGAATCGACCTCAGTTTTTAAACGAAGGAGGGATAAGGTGTCCTTGTGTAAATTGCGTCTGCATTCTCTTGAAAACGCCTAATGAGGTCAAACACCACTTGTACAAAGATGGTTTTTTATCCAACTATTATACATGGACTGATCATGGAGAAGAGAATCAAAATGTGGATCTTGATGGTCATTCTAGTAGTGGCGGGAATGCTGGTGGGGATAATCTAGGTGATGAAGAACAATTTGATGCAATGAATGAAATGGTCTCTGATGTTTTCAAGCCATTTGTTAATGTCCCAAATGTGAATGCTAATATGGAAAACGAAACAATTAGTGAGGGTGAGGTACCAAATGAAAAAGCTCAACGATTTTATGATGAATTAATCTCTGCAAACCAACCCATTTATGAGGGAGCTTCTGAATCCAGACTATCTATTTCAGTTAAGTTGTTGGCTGCCATGTCTAGTTGGCATGTTCCTCAAAAGGCCATGGATTTTTTCTCTCAAATGCTCGTTGATGTTTGTCCAACTAAAGAATGCTTACCTGGAAACTATTACCAAGTGAAGAAGTTGGTGTCTAAGTTAGGATTGAAAGTTGAGAAAATTGATTGTTGTGTGAATGGGTGCTTATTATATTTTAAAGAAGATAGTACCTTAACTCGGTGCAGAGTTTGTGGAGCTGCTAGGTATGTTCCTCGAAAGTGTGGAATGGGAAAATACAAAGATGTGGCAGTGAAGAGAATGTTCTATTTTCTAATCATTCCTAGGTTACAACGACTTTATGCTTCAAAGGAATCTGCAGCTCAGATGAGATGGCATCGTGAGAACACCAGCAATCCAAATGTTTTGCGTCACCCATCTGATGGAAAAGCTTGGAAACACTTCGATGAAGTTTATCCCGATTATGCTAGTGACCCAAGAAATGTAAGATTGGGTTTATGTAGTGATGGATTTACCCCTTACAATCAAGCCTCTAGTTCTCCATATTCATGTTGGCCAATAATAGTCACACCATACAATCTCCCTCCCGAAATGTGCATGACCAAACCATACATGTTTTTGACTTGTCTTGTACCTGGACCGTACAACCCAAAAGTTAAAATAGATGTTTACTTGCAACCTTTGATTGATGATTTGCAGCTGTTGTGGAAAGATGGTATTGTGACATATGATATCTCTATGCAGCAGAATTTTGTTATGACATCATTTTTTTGGTTCTTGAAATTGCAAAATTTGTATTCAAATGGGGAAGATGTGTCGTGGCTGTGAGACCTATAAAACCTTACTATTGTAGTTGAAACCTTGGTGAAAGTTCTGAAGTTCTATTTTACCATAAATGACTAATTAATTTGAACTCCCTTGTGTTTTGTACTTATTTTTTTTTCTTTTTTTCTTTGTTTAGTTGGACTTGTTTTGTGTTGTGTGTTTACTTGTTTGGATCTATTTGTTTGAGATGAGAAATATAGGTGTTAGTGGTAATGTAGGGACACGTTATTGGGATGGGATGATTAGGTGAGTAGTGGAAATTTTTACGGTTGTTTGCTTAATTTAATTAGGACAGTATATGACAGATTAACATTTAGATATTGATTCGCTCACGGACCACTATTGTCTGCCATCAAAATTTCTCGTATTTGTCATAGTTATGCCATAAAAATTGGACAAATCGCATTTCAGGTGCGTTATTAAACTCAAAATACGCAGTTGATATATGAGCTGTCTAATCTTGATCTGGTGGCCCATGATCCGTGACAGAAAAAAAATATGAAATCCTTATGCTTATTAGCATGTGAGTGTGACAAACTTTTATTCACAACAAGAAAAGAGAGTGAATTTTTGGATGTTACCAGAATATCAAGTTTTCCAAATTGGGATTTGACAAAATGTGCAAGAGCCGCTATACTTGAAGCATCAGCAACATCTAGTTGATGAAAAACAACAAAATCTGATAAACCAGATGCTTTGAGCTTTTCCAATGCTTGAAGACCTCTTTTTTCATCTCTTGCTGTAAGCACCACTTTGATCCCAGATGAAGCAAACTGCCTAACTATTTCTAACCCAATTCCTTTGTTTGAGCCTGTCACTACTGCATACCTAATAAACTCAACCCAAAACTATAAGGATCAAAGCACAATATAACAAGAATTTAATGCTATTAAATTGCAGTATCTGCGATTTTGGTCACATATAAAGATTTTAGCGGTCTCGATAGCAGCATTGCAAGTGCAATTGCAGCTGTTTCAGCCTTATTTATACGTATTTTTCTGCAATATCAAAGTTCATAGTGCAACCTCTGACCGTAAAAGCACAATTTAGAACATGATTCTAATGTTACCTTTTTGCAGTTTTTTCCATCTTTAAGGTTCAATGTTAATGTCTGAAATATGAGTAGAATGTTTTTAACAATGAAAACATGGACAATGAAACACAGCATGTAATAATATACTAAAATATTACTACTATGCATGTATTCATGTAATGTAACGCCCTTTTCCTGCCAGCTTGTTATATTTGTCATTTTGCAAATTCGTCATTTGGGTTTTGGCTTTTATATATGCTGTCTTTAAGGTAAGTAAAGTATGACCTGATCAACATTCCATTAAAGAAGATATATGCTGTCTTTAAATCATTTTTTTTGGACATGTTAGCTTTAATGGGATATAATTATTGAACTTGGAATTATTAGTGATCATGTCTGTAAGACTTTCTTTTTTCTTAAGTAAATTTAAATATTTTAGTATAAGATGAGTCTCACAATATAGAAGGAGATAGAAACCCTAGTCCAAAAGCTTGTAAGAGGAAAAACATACACTGTTTTAAGGTGGTAGTTGCATTAGGATCTAATGTGTGTGCTATGTACAGGAAAAATTCTGCAATAGCTTGACACAAGTTGGTGATGAAGTGGAAGGATCAACAAGAATACAAATTTGGAAAGAAGCCGCCGGGGGTAAAACACGGGGGCGATGTTATGGAACTGGACAATTGGCACGTAACATAAGATATGGAGTAAACTTTTTGACTCAGGTGTCAATTACAAATCCACATAGAGAAGCCGATAACCAGGCCATTGAGGCTGCCAGAGCCGAAGCTGCTGCTGCACGTGAAGAGGCTGCACGGGCTAATGCGCGGACAGATGAATTATCAAAGAAATTTGATGAATTAACAAAGAAATTTAACATGTTGCATTCTCTTCAGGCGGGTCCTTCGAGTGCTCCTGTGAGTGGTCATCCTGATTATAACGATTTGGTACGTTCAATTTTTCTTTGAGTTAATGTGAATTGTTAATCATCTTTTGACGATTATAGTTTAAAATTGATGCGATATGAATATTTAGTTCATGTTATGGGCTGAGTTGAAATATGCTTGATTTCTAGATGTTATGGACTGAGTTGAAATATGCTTGATTTCTAGATGTTATGGACTGAGTTGAATTTTTAGATGTTATGGACTGAGTTGAAATATGCTTGATTTCTAGATGTTATGTCTAAATTAGTTCATGTTTTGAATCGGAAATTGGAAATTAGTGACTGAATTGATAATTAGTTCATGTTTTGAATTGGAAATTAGTTCATGTTTTGAATCGGAAATTAGTGATTTGTCTAAATTCTGCTACACACCAGTCCTTATAAGCCCTATAGTCACTGTTTGGCAAAAAAAATTTCTACAAAATTCTGCACATGTTATGCAGTGGGATCTTTATTGAGCTGTCTTCAATTTGATACTGTTTTGGTCATCTCTACTGAGACTTTATCACTTGAATTTTTATGTGTCTGACTCATGACTATTTATTTTGGATGTTGTAGGAGGAGGAGGATTATGAGGATGATGATGAGGAAGTTGATGTTGGTTATCATGATTAGTATGTAGATCGTTTAGGAGATTATCAGTATTTTGGAACTCACTAGTATTTTGGAACTCACTAATATGTTGATGTATTTTGGAACTCACTAGTATTTTGGAACTCACTAATATGTTGATGTATTTTGGAACTCATTAATATATTGATGTTGGTGTATTCAGATTATGTATTTGTAAGTAAAATTTTTTTGGATCACCTGAATTGTGGTATTGTAAAACAGGTCTTGATCAGAACAGGTGGTTTGAGTGGCGCTGGTATAAAGCGAACGTGACGATTTCAAATTAAACCAAACCAACAGTAATAGCAGTAGTGTCGGCCATAAGACTGACGCTACCATCAAAATATGGTAATTTCAATTACTAGTGGCGGCCACGATGCCGACGCTATAAGCAAAAAATACGCTGTCTCATAGGATTAGTGGCGGCCACGATGCAGACGCTACAAAGAAAAAAATACGATGTCTAATAGTATTAGTGGCGGCCTCGTGGCCGACGCTATTAGCAAAAAAATGTGATGTCAAATATTATTAGTGGCGGCCACGTGGCCCACGCTATCAGCAGAAAATAAGCTGCCTAATATTATTAGTGGCGGCCACGTGGCCCACGCTATCAGCAGAAAAGTCTCTAGCTAATATTATTAGTGGCGGCCATCCGGCCGACGCTACTATTGTATATCATGTTGGCTAAAAGCACGTGGCAAAAACTTTAATGACACTCTACCCAATTAAAAAAGGATGCCTGTCAGTATTTAGCGTCCCCGGAAACCGACGCTAACACACTATTTAGATGCGTAATTTTGGTCAGCAACTAGTGGGGGTTTAATGGGGGCTTTGGGCCGACGCTACATGAGCGTCACACTAAAGCCGACACTAAAATTATTAACTTCCAGCTTTGGAAAGTCCACCCAGACACCCACGCTAAGCCGACGCTAAACCACATTAGTGTCGGTTTTTTTGTATTAGCGAGGGCTTTTTGGCCGACGCTAAAACTGTGTTTTCTTGTAGTGAAAAACCATCGTGCAAACATTATCACACCATAGTATACTGATTCATGAACCCCTTTTTTCTCTGACTTCAGTTGTAAAAATAAGCAACCTCCAATCTGCTCACTTGGCTCAAGAATGTAGGGACGGGCCATGCCTGTAGTAGCTTGAACTCTACCGTTTTTCCTCTTGGACAACACCAAGGACCATTGTGTTTTCATCACCATTAACCAGTTGCTTCTATTATAAAAAGGGAGCCATTCTCACTTGGTTAGACACCAACAAAACGATATCTCAACATATATTAGAGAAAAAAAACCAAGCAGGTGACAAAGTTTTGGGAGGAGCGGAGCACGACTGCTGCAAGGAGAAGGAAGTCTTGTTCTGTTGGGATTCTAAGCTTTCTAACTGAGAAGGTGCAGTGGACTTATTCCACTAGGTAACCATCACCTCTTTTCATTAGCCATGTTCATGTTGTTCATACTGTTATCATAGATAACTTGCGATGTTTTAATCCATGTGACACAATGCTAGTTGTTGGTTTGTAGCATTTTGGTGTTAGTATATTCATGTTATGACTTGAAAGACTGAGCTTTTGTTTAAGTGGTTTCATCTCATGATAGGTTAGTAATATGTAGTTTGTTTGACTGTCATGATCCATATTTATTCTCACTGTCTCTTAATTCATAACACCATGTCTAAAATGCCATGATCACAACCTTTAAGTTCAAGTGAGCTTCTTGCTGTTTGGGGTTGGAATGTATGGTGCATATATTATTTTGTTAAAGTTTAAAGTATCTACAGTATGATTTCAAGCTGTGCAATTTGAGTTTTGTTTGGAACATGATGTGGTTGCACCCCTGAACCCACCTATTTGGGTTTGATTTTCCACTGCTATTGGTATCATTTTATCATGCAAATGGTTGAGTGATGTTCCTTTATTGTGGACACTGCAGGATTAAGTTTTTTAATTCATGGTTCTTTTGGTTAGATTTTGAAAAATAGGATGATGAGAGGCCATGATATTGCTATTGCGTTGTTGTAGTTTTGTTGCATGGTTTGCATGAGTAAAGCATGGCATGATTGGTCAGGTCATTTTGGCGTTTAGTAACTTAGATAGTGGTTGACCAATTGAGATTTGTTTGCTAGTGCATTTATGCAACGCTTTTCCATGTATTTTGCTCAGCAACATTTTCTTCACACATTGTGGGTTTAAGTATTACGCTGGGTAGCTTATACAATGGATGTATAGCCACCCCAGTGGTATAAAGCGCGCGCGCGCTGTGATATGGGTGTCAGGGGTTCGAATCCCCTTCGCCCCGGACACCATTTTGGTTATTTTTTCTTTCATTTTCCCCTCGTTATTTCCAATAGTGGGCCAAGCGAAAAATATTTTCTCCACTCCCCCGGATCAGGCCCATGTGACGTATCACATTAAATTTAGTTCATTTTCCATTTCCAATACACCCCCATCATTTTAGTTCAAACATTTTATTTTCTTTCTTTTCATTCCATTTTAATTCATTAAAATATTTTTCTTCCACTTAAAAAACCCAAAAATAAATTCATAATTGTTTTTCAGTGCCTAATTTAATTTTTCCATAATTTAATTTTTATTTTTATTTTATTTTACATTAGAAATTTACAAAAAACGTGTATAAACTTTCTCATTTAATTTTAGATCTTCTTTGAAAAATTATTTTCCTTGAGATTTATTGTGAGAATTCTTGATACATGAGAGGGTTATTTTGAGAGAAATCGTTAACTTTGGATAGGTTCATTCTACTAGGGTTTTGTTTGGCTTTGTTATTAGTTCCCTTGCCTTGAATGCTTTGCCTTTGATTTCAAACTTGGAAATGCTACCTTTTCTATATGTATGTGTACCATTTGTTGTGAATTGCCTCATTATCTTTTGCCATACAATGATGTTTGAATCATACTTGTGAGAATGATTATGTTTAGTTGTTATACATCCCCTTGAGTTCTTACACTCATTTTATTGCTTAATCTCAATTCTCTTGTAATATTCTTGTTCATAAGAAGTTGTTATCCTCCCCTCCTTCCAAAGGAAAGTCTCTCTATTGACCTCAAAGTCATAGACCACTCCTACCCTCTTGGCCTCATAGCCATCTTTAACCTTAGACCTCTTAGTCATAGGCAACCTTTGACCTCATAGTCATAGGTAACATCTTTCCTCCTGGACCTCATAGTCATAGGATTCTCTCTTGACCTCATAGTCATAGAGTTGTCTCTTCAATCTTGACCTCATAGTCATAGGTAAGCTTTTACCTCATAGTCATAGCCATCTTCCCTTTGACCTCATAGTCATAGGATATTCTCTTAACCTTGACCTCATAGTCATAGGTAAGCTTTGACCTCATAGTCATAGCCTTCTTCCCTTGACCTCATAGTCATAGGATCCCTTCTTTAACCTTTGACCTCATAGTCATAGGTAACCTTTGACCTCATAGTCATAGGTAAGCTTTGACCTCATAGTCATATCCCCTTTTAACCTTTGACCTCATAGTCATAGGTAAGCTTTGACCTCATAGGCATAGCCAACTTTAACCTTTGACCTCATAGTCATAGGCAAGCTTTGACCTCATAGTCATAGTCATCTTCTTCCTTGACCTCATAGTCATAGGATACCATCTTGGCCTCATAGCCATCTTCTTCCCTTGACCTCATAGTCGTAGATATCCTTAACCAAACCTTGACCTCATAGTCATAATTATTGCTTTCCTTTTGGCCTCATAGCCATTCAATCTTACAACTTAGACTTAGAGAGTTTCTTAAACTCTATATGAGCTCATACTCATTTCCCTTGGAACTTTGACCATAGTCAATGGTTCCTCACCCTTAGTTAGGAGAACTACGGTTGCTCTGATTCTTTAGTCATATACGTAGGCACAAGATGTAGCGGCTTGGCGAGCAAACTTTGTGTACATATCCTTAGGTCTTTACCTTTACCCTTAGTAGATTCCCTTAGCAAGCAAACATAACATAATACAAATACAAACAAGAGGTTCCTGTAGAGTACTACATATACTTAGGGTGCTAATACCTCCCCTTAGTATAACTAATCCCCGATCCCCGATCTCTTAGCTTTGTCTTCACATAGCACAATTAGGGTTTTCTTCGATCTTTGCCCTTTCCTTTGAATAATTGATAAGTGCAAATTATAGCTATTGTTGTATATAAGTTTTGTTGCACTTATCGATACTTTTTGTTAAAATCGTTCGAATAAACCCCACTTTGTATGTAAATGTGTATATTTAGTGTATAATCAAGTTTTAGAGTATTTGTGTACAGTTTGATAGTTTTCTACTCATTTTGTAGGTATTGTGGTGTATTTGGAGCATGAGCAATAAAGTGTCGAAGACACGGCTTCAAACGCGTGATTTTGAGCAACTCATCAACGAATAAGGCTCAAAATGAGGATAATATAAATCACCAATTTGGTTGATATTTATGCATTGTTATATAGGAAATTGAATAAGCTTTCCAACGCTTCGAACTGGGCGAAAAACGGAGTTACGGTTCTCAAGTTATGGCCGAAACATTTTTCATGGCAGCAGGTAGCGTGCTTAGCGCGCTTAGCGCGCTTTTAAGGTGGTTTAACATTAATAAGGGCGCGGTTAGCGCCCAAAAGCACGCTTAGCGCGGTCTGCGATGATGACAGCAATAAATATGGGTAAAAAACACATTTTTAGGGATGGTTTTGGGGTTTTTTGCTCCCAACTCCATCAAACTTCATTTTTCTTGTAGATTAGCTTAGAAAACATCATTGGAGCTTTCATTTGGATGATCCAGAGTCGAATCTCTCGTCGATTGGTGTTGACAAACCAAGAAATGTTTGATTCCTCTTCTCTCTTCTCTTTGTAATTTCTTTGTTGGGTGTTTGTATAGTTACTTTGAACATATGTATCTTTGTTGATCATAATATTATATGAAATTTGCTTTACAAATCATTATCGATGTCTTCCTTGATCTTTTTGCATTTATGTTTGGATTTGTGTTGTGTTACAGATAAACATCATGAATCTTGATTAGGGATGGATATCTATTGTCTAGATGCTAGAGATAGATTTAGATGATAATCTTTTGGGTGTCGGAACTTAATGTCTTCCGTGTTTCGAGGCGTCGTGCGCGAGAGTGACGACGAGAGTAATAAGGTTGTCTCTCAGCTCAGTGTGCCAGAGATGGACACTGTTGTGAGTGATACTGGATGATTTTGACGAGTATTGCAGGTGGAGTATAATTGGTCTGTAAATTTATGTTTGTGACGAGTGGATTATATGTATGCTTGAGAATTTCGTCTTGTTGAAGAATGAATTGTTTTTATGTTTTTATTTACTTTTCTGTTTTTACACTTTAAACCATTTTAAAACCAAACTCATTAACATTGATATTGTCGAACGGCAATTTAGTAGCACCGATCTCTGTGGACACGATAAATTCCCAGAAAAATACTTCCAAATCTTTTTGTTTGCTTGCTCTATATTGCAACCAACAAAATGGCGCCGTTGCCGGGGATCGATGTTTTTATTGAATCGCATTACGATAGTTTCTTTGTTTTTGAGTTTTGTAGATATCGTATATATTGTCTATTTTCACTTGTTTATATTGATACTTGTATATGTTTACCATATTTGTGAATTTTACATGTTTTGCATAATTGTAAATATAGTGTATATATTTGTTTCTCTTCACGTTTGCTAAGTGTTTGGTTATGTTTCGTCGTCGGTGAACGCTAACCGTGTAAAGAGGCAACTTGGAGAAGTGTGTATAAAAAATAGGCGTCGAGCTTACGACGTAAAACAAGCATGTTTTATCGTTTTTTGTTCCGTTATTACTTTTTCATTGTATATGAGATTGTGTAGGTGTTAAGTGGAGGCTTACACCAGAACCTTGTTGTTGTACTGGTTTTTCTGCTTCTGGTGTAGCGCGCTCTACTGTGCTGAACCAGTGAATTCTTTTAATTGTTCACTTGGTTCCCCCTTCTTCCCACTTCCACCAAGGCCTTATATATTAGTAATTATTAGTAATTTTTCTAATTCTTTTGTTGTTGTTTGGACTCAAATTTTGGCTCGATTGCTTGAAGTCGCATTCGGTGATTTTCTGATTTTGAGTGTTTCAACTTGCGAATGCGTGGTAATGATAGTGTTTAAAGTTTTGTACACGTTCAAGGTATGTGTTTATCGCTTTCTTGACTTTAGCATATTCATGATACTTAGGCTTTTTACAACTTCTATGCCATTCATTCTTTCGTATACTTGTTCTTATTGTGAATCACTTTAGTTCCCACCTTTTTGTGAGGTGACTTTCCATTGTTCATATATGCTCAGAGTACCGACAATTTTGTTTTACTGGATTTTATTATGTTGAATCTGTTGTTTGTATTGCTTATATGAATGCATGAAAAGGATCAAGGCATTTTGTTTCATTTTGAGCACAACTACCTAAGCCAAATAGTCAATTCACCTTGTGAGTGTGTGATTGTTTGTAAACCCTTTGAGCCTTTGGTCATTATCCATGTTGTTTGAGTTTGATTCTTGTCTATGAGTGTCAAATTCATTTTTTGTGTGGATCTTGATTGTTGTTTTTTCTTGAACCCTCAACTTTGTGTTGTTGTATGAATTTTTACCTTGCCTTAGAAAGTAGGGAGTATTCACATGATGATGTGGTTGAATTCAAGTTGGGGAGAGCAATGTTTTCTCACTTATGTTATTGGTTGCTATTAGGTTGAAAAAGAAAAGGAAAAGAGAGAAAAATATGACAGGAGAAAAGAAAAAGAAAAAAGAAAGAAAATAAAATCCTTGAGAAAGGAAACAAAAAGAGTTCCAATAATTGTGCTAAATAAGTTGTGTGTTTTGTGTAACACTTGGGATTTTGGAAGAAGTTTGATTGAAATTTTTGGTTTGAGTCTTTTGTGAGTTAATCACTCCTTTAGGTTTAGGCAAGTTTTTGTTTCGATTAGCTTTAGGAATTACCCCTTGTTTTTTTACCCGACCACATTACAGCCTTGAAAGTCCTTGTGATTCTTGCCTTTGTATGTTCAATGTGAATTTTTGGATGGATGCATAATTTAGTCTATTGTTTGCAGGATTGTTGTGTGAGTGAAAAATCCCTCATTTTATGTTTTTCATCTACCGATGATTGTTTTTGCTAGGTGTGATTCACATTTGAACTTGTGTTGTTTTAGAATGTTTGGCATGACTTTTGTATTTAGCATTTGTTTCGGGATTATGTTATCGTTGTAGTTTAGTGGTAAGTATTTACTTTGTGTGTACCGTTTTCGATTGAACCATTGCATTTGTTTTTGTTTGTAAAAACTTGTTGATTCATGATTCTTTGGTTATTGCTTTTGTGTTTTTAAGTTTGTTTGGCTTTGTTTGAGGACAAACAATTATGTAAGTTGGGGAGAGTTTGATAAGTGCAAATTGTAGCTATTGTTGTATATAAGTTTTGTTACACTTATCGATACTTTTTGTTAAAATCATTCAAATAAACCCCAAAAGCGCGCTTAGCGCGGTCTGCGATGATGACAGCAATAAATATGGGTAAAAAACACATTTTTAGGGATGGTTTTGGGGTTTTTTGCTCCCAACTCCATCAAACTTCATTTTTCTTGTAGATTAGCTTAGAAAACATCATTGGAGCTTGCATTTGGATGACCCGGAGTCGAATCTCTCGTCGATTGGTGTTGACAAACCAAGAAATGTTTGGTTCCTCTTCTCTCTTCTCTTTGTAATTTCTTTGTTGGGTGTTTGTATAGTTACTTTGAACATATGTATCTTTGTTGATCATAATATTATATGAAATTTGCTTTACAAATCATTATCGATGTCTTCCTTGATCTTTTTGCATTTATGTTTGGATTTGTGTTGTGTTAGAGATAAACATCACGAATCTTGATTAGGGATGGATATCTATTGTCTAGATGCTAGAGATAGATTTAGATGATAATCTTTTGGGTGTCGGAACTTAATGTCTTCCGTGTTTCGAGGCGTCGTGCGCGAGAGTGACGACGAGAGTAATACGGTTGTCTCTCAGCTCAGTGTGCCAGAGATGGACACTGTTGTGAGTGATGTTGGATGATTTTGACGAGTATTTCAGGTGGAGCATAATTGGTCGGTAAATTTATGTTTGTGATGAGTGGATTATATGTATGCTTGATAAGTTCGTCTTGTTAAAGAATGAATTGTGTTAATGTTTTTATTTACTTTTCTATTTTTACGCTTTAAACCATTTTAAAACCAAACTCATTAACATTGATATTGTCGAACGGCAATTCAGTAGCACCGATCTCCGTGGACACGATAAATTTCTGGAAAAATACTTCCAAATCTTTTTGTTTGCTTGCTCTATATTGCAACCAACAATAATCAAAGCTCGGTGGTGAATTCAAAGATGTGTGATTCAAGTTAATTAGTAGCTTGATATTCAATTCTCACCGCAACATATACCCTTGGGGCTGAGGTTGTAAGTGGTTCAGCAAATGTGACATCCACGAAACTTGTGTCGAAGACTGAGCTATGGCACAAGATGTCAATGAAAGAGGCCTGTTCGAATTTTCAAAACAAAATCTGTTATATGGTGACAAGGTCAAAAAAACTGGAGTTTTGTGAACCTTGTGTATTTGGTAAATCATATAGAATGAATTTTAACAAAGATAAACAAAGAACACATGGACCCCTTGATTACATTCATGCAGATCTTTTGGGGCCTGCAAGCAATTCTTCACACTCAGGTGCAAAATATTTCCTATCCATAGTTGATGATTATTTCAGAAAGTTTTCATCCAGAAGACTAAGGATGAAACTTTTGAAAATTTCAAAAGTTGGAAGACTCTGGTCGAAAACCAAAATGGTAGGAAGGTCTAGAGGTTGAGGACCGACAATGGTCTTAAATTTTGCAACAAGGCTTTCGACAGTTATTATGCTGCGTCTGGCATTGGAAAGCACAAAAATAGTGCAGGTACTCCCTAAAAAAATGGTTCTCCTAAAAGTTTTAATCAAACCATTATGGAAAGGGTGAGGTGCATGTTGATAAGTGCAGAATTAAAGAATGTGTTTTGGGCCGAAGCTTTTGTGACTGCAACATACCTGATAAATTGGTGTCCCTCGACAGCCTTAGGAATGAAGACACCTGAAGAAGTTTGGTCGAAACATCCACATAATCTTGACAGACTTAGAGTATTTGGCTGCTTAGCCTATGCTCACATTAGGCAAGACAAGCTCGAACCTAATGTTCTAAAATGTATGTTCCTTGGATACCCTGAATGAGTCAAAGCTTATAGGTTGTGCTGCCTAGAGCCATGTCAAAAAAGGTGTATCACGAGTCGAGATGTAGTTTTCAATGAAGATGAGATGACTTTCAAGAAAACAGATGACATTGGTTGAAGTTTAAATATCTCTGAAGAAGATCAAGAATAGGAAGGGATCCATGTTGAGTTGGAGCATGTTGATGCTGAGTTGCATAACCCAGATGAAGTCAAAGAAGAAGAAGAGACTATTGTCGAAGCTCAGGAGAATGATAATGAATACCTGCTGGCAAGAGAGAGGTGGAGAAGAGTCACCAAGCCACCTCAAATACTTGGTTATGCAGATCTCATAGCTTATGCCTTATTCTCTGCAAGTGAGGTTCTGGACGAAGAACTTAGAGACTATAAGGAAGTTATTAGGAGTCGGGACAAGACTGAATAGCTGAAAGCCATGGATGATGAGATGAAATATCTTCATGATATTAACACTTGGGAGTTGATTAAGAAACCTGTTGGAGTCAGGTTAGTCAGCTGTAAGTGGGTTTTCAAGGTTAAGGAATGAATCAAAGGAGTGATGTCGAAGCGTTTTAAGGAAAGGTTGGTTGCTTAGGGGTTCACTCGGAAAGAAGTTTTTGACTTCAATGATGTGTTCTTACCTGTTTTAAAGCATATATACATTAGAATATTGTTAGCCATGATAGAGAAGTTCGACCTAGAACTTGAACAGATGGATGTGAAGACAACTTTCATGTATGGTGATCTAGATGAAACAATCCCGACGAGGAAACCTAAAGGGTATGCAGAAACGAGAAAGGAAGATTATGCGTACAAGATGAATAGGTCTTTGTATGGCCTAAAACATTCTCCTCAACAACGGAATAGGAGATTCGACAAGTTCATGGCACTTATTGGTTTCACTAAGAGCCAATTCGGCCACTGTTTTTACTTTAGATTTCAACTTGAAAATTCACTTGTTATTTTTTTGCTTTATGTGGATGACATCCTAATAGCAAGCAACATTATTGAAGATGTTATGAAGGTGAAGGCTAAACTCGATAAGGAGTTTGACATGAAGGATTTGGGACCTGCCTCCAGAATTCTTGGGATTGGCATCCAAAGAGATAGATAGTAGTCAAGAATATGCTTATCTCAAGAGACATACCTGAAGAAGATTATCGACAAGTTTGGTATGTCGAACTCAATGCCTATTCTAACACTGACTAATCCTCAGTACAAGATGAGTACGACTCAAAGTCCTAGTACTGAAGTCGAAAGAGCCTATATGAATAACATTTCATATGCTAGTATAATAGGTTCTTTGATGTATGTTATGGTTTGTACGAGGCCATACATAACGTACAGAGTGAGCCTTGTAAGCAGATATATGGCCAATCCTGGGACGACTCATTGGAAAGCATTGAGGTGGATTCTTAGGTACATCAATTGATCTCTTACCAGAGTCCTGATTTATGGTGGAGCATGTGGTAAAGATATCAAAGTCTAAATCGAAGGATTTCTCAACTCTGGTTATGCAGGTTATATGGATTCCATAAAATCTATTTATGGATATGTGTTCATTATGTTTGGCATAACAATCAGTTAGACAACAACACTTCAGAAGGTTGTTTCCTTATCAATCACTGAAGCATAATATATTGCCCTGACTAAAGTTGTGAAAGAAGCATTGTGTCTTGAAGGTTTTGCTGAGGAGTTTAAGGTCGTGTTATCACTGTTAAATGTAATAGTCAAAATGCAATACATATTTCGAAGAATTTAGCCTATCATGAGAGAACCAAGCTCATCGATGTACGGTTGCACTTCGTCAGAGAGATAATCGACCGTGGAGAAGTCTAAGCGTTGAAGGTTTCGACCGGTGACAATGTTGCTGATATGATCACCAAGACATTGTCAAGTAACAAGTTTTTCCACTGTATGCAGTTGATAAAGCTGCATAGTGAAAGCTAGTTTGTTCTCTTGTTAGTGTAGAGTTTGTTCCAAGGTGGAGATTCGTGGTATTTAGATCGAACTTTAGTGTCGACAAGGGTAGCTTCATGGTTCGACAAGGGTTGAGCATGTTGTAGTCAAAGTCTATTCAAGCATGCTGTCAAAATATGTTAGCTTTGTGTTAAAGTTAGTATGTCGAATTTGACCTTGCTTGTAAGCCCAATTGTCAAGTTATCTTGTAACCTAAGTTATCTTAGTAGTCCATAAATCGACTAGTTCTCTCAGGTTGTTGAGAGAGGTTAATTGTTGGTATTCACTTGTAATCTTTGAACCCTTATTGAGAAAGTGAATATTATAACAGTTTTAACCAATTCTTATTTTTCTTCATTCGTCTCTCTCTTTCGTAAATCTTAATATGGTTTCTTGTGTTTGTTCAAGAAACCCAATTTTTATCTCATAACTTTGTTCTGTTATTGACGACATAGTTTCACAACAGCTTGAAAAGTTTGTTGGACATGAGGAGTATATTGAGAAATTCACAAGTACCACATTTGTCACAGATAGAGCCTAAAAAGACTTTATATAGAGTGATGTCACTCACCTTACAAATATATTTTGTAAGATTAAGCTCGATCGCATAGGTCTCATAGAACCGGCATCCTACACTCCTACATTTATTTAAAATTATTACTTTACCTTTTAAGTAAAATAATAGTGTTTTTACATTTTATTAGATATTTTAAAACGTCTAGTATAAAACCAAAAATTATGGGAAACTTTCTGGGTTTATATCGATTTTTTTCAAAATTTTGGTACGTGACTTATGATTGCACCAAATTTTTTTTAAAAATCTAGTAGGCTATTTTGTATCATTATTTAAAAAACTTAAATTAACATTATTAGTTTTTTTTTTTTTATAAATCTAGCTAATTGTTAAATATCACCTTATTGAGAAACGTGAGAGATGAAGGTAGTTAAAGTAGTTGAGTGGTAGTTAGGATTGCTATAAAAGTTTGTTATAATGGTTATGAACTAACTTTTACATGAACTAGCTTGTATATATAAAGACTTAACATGTGTAACGATTAACCAACTATAACCATAATCACTGAAGCATAACTTCAATATAATATCATCTTCTTCATCACTCTTTAACCTAATCATGAATCAAGATTCAAATTTTAATATGGTATTAATTGTCTATAGAAACTTAAGGACATATTATGCAAATCGTGTTTAAGAAAATGTATTCGTGCTTGATAATTTAATGTTTAAATATAGAATAATTGGATAAAAATTTCAAGAAGTAAAATGCATAATTGCTTGTAGAGATAAAGTCATTACTACAAAATAGACCTTTCGTAACACCAATTTTACAATGGTTTTCTTGTTAACCGTGATAATAGTTCATTTTTGGGAATTTTTTTTAAAATTTCTTAATACACCGCATGAGTTTCTTAGGCACCGCGCAAAATTTCTTTTATGCCCCCTGATTCCGGATGTGCACATCCGGACGCACCATTTTTTTTAAAAATGTTGATTTGTTCCGAATGTGCATATCAGGAATAATTCCTGATGGGCAAATCCGGAACCATTTCTTATAACTTGGCGCCAGAGCTTCTCCCCCCTCATTCTTTACATTTTCACATTCCAAACAACAAACTTTCTCAAACTCTCAATTTCTCATTCCCACAAATTCTGACTTTTTTCACTCGAGTTCGGCGCAGAGCAACATCTACAACGATCAAAACACTCCAAATCCTCTGTATCTCAATTTAATCGGTAAGTTTTTGAATTTTAGAATTTTGGAGTTATTTTGGAGTAATTGATTTAGAGTAGACATTTAGGTGTAGAAATTGTTAGGTAGTATGAATAACATTGGTTAGAGACAACGTAGGTATTGTTTGCTGCTTCAAACGGACGATCAGGGCATTAAAATACCCTTTTCTATGGTACAGTAGCCATGGCTGCATTTTTAAGAACTTGAAATATGTACCGGATGTGCAGATCCGGAAAAATTTTAACGTTGATTTCTTTCCTGATGTGCACATCCGGAAAAACCCATCGTTAAATATTCTGAGTACTTCCGGATGTGCATCCACGGAAGTTTTCCTGATGTGCAAATCCGGAAGCATCTTGGTTTCTATTTTTGTTTTTTTTATTGTTTGTTGCTTTTTTTTTAATTATTTTAAAAAAAATTCTAATTTATTTTTTATGCTTTGCAGATTACATGGCTGCCAGAGACGATCGTATCATACATGGACGGACATCTCAACATGCATCTACCCGACGTGAGCGGGCGCAGTCTACAGCAGAGGCAGTTCCAGCAGCCCCTACAGCTGAGGGACAACCTTCCACATCACAGGTTCAGGCCACTCCCCCGTCAGCCACCGTTTCCACAGCTCGAAGGCGTTGGGGTGCTACTGCTGGTTCATCAGGGTCCCCGCCCGCACGCAGGCGTCGTCGGGAGACTCCAGTTCCATCACTTGCTCCTATTCTATCCCCTGTTCCTGTTCCTGAGGGTGATCACCGAGCACATGAGGGTGGTGACGGCGATGACGATTTCGATGAGCTGGAGGGTTACCCTGGGGGACCGTCTGATATCTCCCTACTCCTGGGATACTCTGAGCATACTGCCAGATATGTCTGGCTAGGACAGGTAACCTTTCTCGATTTATTTATAGAATTGTTTTCGTTGAAAATAATTTCATTCGGAACATTGTTTTATTTGAAAATTTTTAGGAGAAGGATTCCCAAAAGTTCTATAACCATGGGGGCAAGGTTATAGACATGATTGCGGAGCTGCCAGAGGATGAGTGGTTCCAGCCTGCACTTGCTACCTCTGGTCTCAGAGGCCTTTCTAAGATTAGGTATCCCCAGATCATGTACGGTATGCTGATGGCCTTTGTTGAGAGATGGCACCCTGAGACATCCTCATTCCATCTACCGTACGACGACATCTCGTGCCTTTTACATCTACCGATCACGGGTACCCTTCTCCGTCACGGTAAGATGTCGAAGTTTGAGGCGATAGAGATGCTGACTGGGGAGCTTGGGGCTACCCCAGATGATGCACTTACGAAGGTGACCCAGTTGAGAGGCGTACACGTCCGGTTCTCCTTTCCGACACGCAGATTTCGTGAGGAGCTTGCAGAGGCAGGACGGGCAGCAGGTGATCCAACTGAGGTGGAGATCCACAGGCAGCGTGCCCTGAGATGCTACTATCAGTTTTTGCTTGGCACGCAGCTGTTTGTGGACACCAGCGCCACTTACGTTGATATCGTTTACCTCAGGTACCTTTTGGATCCCACAGAGATCATGGGTACAACAAGGGGGTGGCTACGCTGGCATACACCTATGCTAGGCTCTCAGATGGTTGCCTCTGGGCAACCAAGACTGTGGCAGGAAACTGTACACTATACGTGGTAACAATCTTATATTCTAAGTCTTTTTTCATTTCTTTTCTTTCTATATTCATTATAATGTTTGACACCAATGTTATGTTTTCCATTTCAGGCGTGGATATTACAGTACTTTCCCAAGATTACTGGTTAAGGGAGTGTCCAGGGGTACAATGAGGATATGCCGCGTGCTGCTGCATTTCTCCTGCTCAGAGGGAACCAGGCGCCTGACCCCTACAGAGTTTATCTTGATCGGATGGCTGCTGAGGACATTTTTTATCACGCCTATGCCGATCACCGTGAGACGCGCCCGTTCGCTGAGGTTTTGCTGTTCTTCTGATGGTTGGCATGCAGTTCGACCATTACTACTCGATACCTGCCGAAGCGCGTCTTGCATCAGTTCGGTTACACGCAGACGATCCCCAGGATGCCTCATGAATCTGCTCCTCTAGGCTTGACCCGCACGCAGATAGATGAGATATATGCTGACTTCCAGTCCCACTTGGTACCGAAAGAGGCTCGGGCGACCAGAGCGCCGAGAGATTAGAGCGTTGCTGCCGGGTACATCATGTGGTTCTATACCGTCTCACACCCATGCATGATGCCCACTGCTAAGGGATCTCCACCCAGACCTGCTCATCAGGAGATATTAGAGGAGTGGCAGTCTGAGCTGGACCATACTCAGGATGTCCTACCTCGCTTTCGTGAGACAGAGGAGATAGCGCGGGCGGCCATTGCGGACGGTTACCTCCCTGAGGGCTCTAGTGGCAGACTTGCCATGGATATGATTATTGAGATTGCTCGGGGGCACTTCAGTACCGCAGACATCGAGCCAGGATGGCCGGGTAGGGGCAGAGGAACAGAGGAGCCAGGAGAGATCCTTTGCCATACACAGTAGTTTTTTGTTTGATGTATTCTATTTTTATTACATTTATGTACTGTATTTTGACAGGAGTATTATTATGTATATATATAATTTTATTTTATATATGGATGTTTTCGAATGTATATTAAATTGCCACAATATATTAACATCTGCGACCAACCAACAAAACTGATTTTAAAAAAAAAATAAAGTTCTGCTATTTTTTCAGATCTGCAGATCAGGAATTATTTCTGATATGCACATCCAGAACAAATCAACGTTTTTTTTAAAATGATGCGTCCGGATGTGCACATCCGAAAACTAGGGGTAAAAAGGGAAATTCGCGTGGTGCCTACGAAACCCATGTGGTGTATTAAGAAGTTCTCTTTTTTTTATTTACTAAAGAACACGTGGCAACGCTCATAGGTACCAACCCTAGTGAAATGTACCTTGAGTGAAATGGTTCCAATTTTAACACTAATAATTCTTTATTTACCGTGACATAATGGGATTGATCTTGTATATCACCATAGTTTTTATAATAAACCATGGTGTTAGTTTCAATCATTTCATCACGGTTATTGTTGTTAATTGTGGTGAAATGTGCTACTTATTTATATATAAGCAAAATTCCATTTCGCTTCAGTACATAATAGTTGTCTCTCTCAAAACAAAACCTTAACAACTCTTTCACTTATCTATCTCAAAACGAAACCCTAATATCTCTGTCACTCGTCTCTCTCATATGAAAACCCTAAATTTATGCACTAAACTCGTCTTTTTCGAAGGTTACCTTTGTTGCATCAAATCTTATCCAATAGCTACTTTACAGGTTCATCTTCACTATAATTTTTATTTCAAAATTAGTTTATATATGTATTATTGTTTATGTTTCAATAGTTTGTTTCATAATGTTTGAACTTTCTGCTTGTTTTGACTTGTAGGTAGGGATGCTTGTTTCAATAACGAGGACGAAACTAAAGTGAGCGTTGCAAACTTGTGTGAAAGATACAGAATGAAAACCATTTAAAATAAACACAACTTTCCAGCTCTAACTTCAGCTTCATCCTTCTTTCATTGTGGACACCCCATTATGGGACATGTACGTTTTTTAAACATTTTATACCTTGATATGTTTGTTGTACCGTTTATGTTGTTTATGGTTTGTTGTTAGTGAATGTTTTTATGAACGTTGTTGTTAATGTTTGTTTAAAAGACGAGTTTATTATATCTTATGTAGTTCGAGTGTTTTTCCAATCACTTATCGAATATATAACTTTTCAGAATGCATTAGAAAATTATAGTATGATAGATAAAGTTATATTAAAAAACAAGTACACGTTCAATTCTTGACAAGAATTATTCAATCTGTTATCGACATGTTATTCTTTAACTGTTAGAATTTTATTTAATGATTATAGTTCTTCAACCACCCCTCTCTCCACCTCTAATTTTGTTTACAAAGTAAATAATATTTTGTAAAATAAACTAGAGGTGAAGGCATGGGTGGTTGAAGAACTAAGATAATTAAACAAAGTTCTAACTATTAAAGAGAAAAATGCGGATAAGAAGTTGAAGAACTCCTGTCAAACATTGAATGTGAACTTGTTATTCTAATATAACTTAATTTGTCATATTATAATGTTATAGTTCAGATTCAAAGATTATATGTTTAATGAGTATTGGCAAAATAAACATTTTACTTAATTTATAATAAACTCATATGTGTGTGTGTGTGTGTGTGTGTGTGTGTGTATATATATATATATATATATATATATATATATATATATATATATATATATATATATATATATATATATATATATATATATATATATATATATATATATATATCACAACAGTTATTTAGACCAACCGTTGCTAAATATTATTCATTAAAGAATATCACAACACTTGTTTAAAGTAACCGTTGTGGTAGGTAGCGTGCTACATAGTTATAATCACAGTCGCACGACCGTGATGAAAAACATCATACATACAATCACACCTTACCGCACAACGGTTAGTCCAACGTGGTTGTATCCCTTTACCAACCGTTGTAATAGATGTTTTCTGTAGTAGTGAGTAAACGAAGAAAATCATAAAAGAAATTAAGTAAAAATGCATAGCTTAAAAATGAGATGTAGATTCATACATTTCTCACAAATTCTTTTATTTTTGTAATTTGTATGTTTGAATTCTATAGAGAACAACAATGAAAAATGTGAACCCTTATTACAGAGATCAAATCGACTTATATACATATACATCAATAACCATCGGTAACGATCAAGTCTCCAGCATTCGACATGTACATTATTACGTGGATTTTTTCCCTTTGTTTTGCTTTCATGTGTTTTTAGTTCTTAAACAACTGAAAACCTGCTACTGCAGTAAAAAAACATCTTTAGGTCTTTCAACTGTCTTTGTCGAAAATCAATTTATTTACTATCGAATCTTTGTGATCTTAAAGTCAAAAACTTAATTTGTCTACTTATACTTAGCCTATATATGCATCTCACATTCACTCTTGTCGAACATGCTAAATCAAAACTCGCATACTAACATTAATTTACATCTATATTTTGTTTTCCGTTTAATATTTTTATATAAAAAAACATGATATATTAGTATATAATATCATATGACTTTTAAATATTTTTAAAATATTATAAAAATATAAAAATATATAGATAGTCCTCCAAAACTCTATTTCCAAAAAATTTTAAAAACCAACTCTCAAACGAAGTTAAGAGAATGACATCCATCTAGTTATAGTTAAGGAATAGATAAAGGTCCATCATGCTTAGTAAATAAGGTGTGATCAGTTCAGCATTCACTAAAACTTTAAAACCTATTTCGATTAATTATAACTAAATGAGTTTATGTAGTTGAAGATGCAAATATGAAGAGCCTGAATAAAATTCACTACGCCAAAATTGGCTTTTCACATCGCACCAAAGACAACGCTTTTTGGACAAAGCGCTACTATAGGTCTTTAAAAAATTTCGCTAAAAAGACAGCCTTTAGAAAGCGCTTTTTTAAAAGCGCTGTTAAATGCCCTAAATGGAAGCCACCTTAGAAAGCACTTTTTGAAAAGCGCTCTTATAGGTTAACCTTAGAATGCGCTTTCAGAAAACGCTGTTATAGGTCTTAAATTCTCCTCACTTAAGAAAGCGCTTTCTAAGGAAAGCGCTCTCATAGGTAGCACTTAAGAAAGCGCTTTTTGAAAAGCGCCCTCTAAGGTAATTTATGAATTAAAATATAAAACACATTTCATATCATTTTCATAAACTTCTTTTCATTTTCTGCTCTCGGCCGTTTCTTTCTGCTGAAACCCTTGCGTTCAATCGTTCTTGCATGCTTTCTAAAACCCTTGCTTTCATTGCCGTCGTTCTGAAACCTTTGTCGTCACCGTTTCCGTCGTTCTGAAACCGTTGCCGTCACCGTTGCCATCGTTCATTCTTGCATTCGTGAAGGAGAAGACGAAAACGAAAAGAAGAGGTATACGTTGTTGTTGTTGTTCTTGCTTAATACATTGTTCTTGCTGTCGTTGTTGTTGTTGACGTTCATTCTTGCCGTCAGCATTGTCGTCGTTCTGTTGTTGTTGTTGTTGTTGTTATTCTGTTGCTGTTGTTGTTGCTTCTATTATTTTTTTATCAGAATGAATGTTTTATATAAATGTATCAAGATGAAATAGCATAAATGTTAGCATAAATATTGCTGTTCAGTTTTTTTATCATTCTGTTGCTGTTGTTGTTGCCGTTCATAATGAATGTTAGCATAAATGTATCAGGATGTTGTTGTTGTTGCTTCTGTTGCTTCTGTTATCTTCTGATATATTGTTTGTGAAATAAAAACTTTATTATCTATACCTATATATAAAGAGGATAGGTAATTTTGGTCTGGCCTATTTCCTTTCCAAACTTACCCTTATGAAACTCACTTTATTCCTAAATTATCCATATGTAACCACCTAAAAAATTGCAAACCACTTCATAGCATAACTCCTCTCCTTAGATATTTAATTTAAGCAAAAAAACTCTTTCTCTCTCCTGGTATAAATTACAAGTATCAAATTAACTATTGAGGAACTACTTTCATACTCTCAATTTTTCAATCAATCTGCATCTTTTCGAAAGTTTTTTCAATCACTCTTCATCCTTTTTTAAATCACAATTGATTTATATTTTCATCTTACAAAATGAAGATTCAAAAAGTTAGAATTTTTGGTTCTGAAAATTGAAAATTAGTTAGTTTTTCATTTCACTTCAATATTAATTAACATTTTTTTAATTTAATTTAATCAATGAATTACCTTATTTTTTTACACCGTTAACTTCACATTTATAGGATACTTTCATTCATGTTGATTTTAAGAGTACAATGATAAAGATATAAAATGTTTTTGTTTGAATTTCTATGATTAAGAAATACATTACTTTTGTTTAAATTTTTATCTTGCCATTTGTAATACCTTGAAGTCCAATACAAGTGTTAATCATTAGATTATAACTATTTTATTTTATTTAATTCTTTATTTTTTTTGTTTCTATGCATTTGTTTTTGAAAAAAGATTTGCATTGTCTTAATAAAAAAGAAGTGAAGAACTAATTAAATGACACAAAGATAATCATATCAATAATCATCAATACCTATATATAAAGGGAATAGAAGATTTTAGTTTGGTCTTTTTGTCTTTCCAAAAATAACTTTAATTTTTTAAATAAATAACATAAAAAACTATATAAAATAATAACTGCTTTTATTTCAATCATACCCTTTAAAAACATTTTAATTACTTTAAACAAATTATAACCGTTTTTATTTTGGAGTGTCTATAACACGCATAGTAAAATACAACTTCCACTTCATTCTTCAATTCTACTTCTTTTACAGTTATCTAAATTGAAAATCAAGAGTAAACTAACATCTAATTATTTCATTTTTCTTTACATCTCTTCTTCTTTCATTTTTCTCTTTCTAATCTGTTTTTTCTTTTTCTTTTCAATTCTCAATTTTCTTTTACACAAACGTGGTAAAATATACTGCCAAAGTCAGGTTGAAATTAAACATCCATTTGATCTTTCTTTTCAAATTTTAATTCACTCCCTCTTCCTAACAATTCAAAGTGTAGGTTCATTTTTAAATTATTTTAATTGGCTTATGTTCAAGATATATTTTATTATGAATATATACCCTTTAATTTTGATTGATGACTTTTATCATTAAGTTTTGTTAGTTGTTTCCATCTACTGGTTTTTAATTATGGGTGAATAGATTGATGGTATTTATATAATGTTTTGTTACTGTTACATAGATTGATGGATTCGTGCATGAATGCTTCTCATTCTTATGCTTCCGTTTTAATTTGGTTTGTCTAACCACTCTTAAAATAGTACTGTTTGTTTGAAGTAACCGTGCAATCACTTCACATATTATCCACTCCAAAAGTATTATTATTTGTTAAAGTAACCGTGCAATCACTTCACATAGTACCCCTATAAAATGTCAAAGATTTTTTATATACTGTAATTAATTGGTTTGTCTTTAGTATTTTTTTACTTCATGATTTAAAATATTAAAAAAAATACAAAATATTTTAAATATTTACTATTTAAGTCTTCTGTTTCAAGGGAGCAATGTATATAATTGATAAACGTAACCTTTTAAATAGTTGATTTATGAAGATATAAGTACATGACATAAAATGAAGATATGGATAAACAGATTCTAAGAGAGAGGAGAGATGAGGGAGAGAGATGGAGAGAGATATTAAAATCAAAATGGGAAGCAAAATAAATATGGCATACTACTTTCTAATTTAACTTAACATATAATTTAGGTTATAACCAAAATTAAGAAGAAAAAAACGGATTTTATAACTTTTTGTGTGTATGAAAAAAAGAAATAGCCAAACATGAGAGAATGTGGATTATAAAGTTTATTATATAATTAATTTACATTAAAATTTAAATTGAATAAAAATATCAGTTTATAGTTTGACAAATGTAAGTCATAAAAAGAGATTCAGGGGTGAAGTTCCTAAGGTCATGATTACCATTCACAAGATTAAATCTCAGCTTCTCCTTACTGGCACGAACACCAAATCTATAGCCTTCTCCTCAATGAATGATTTTAAGATCTTGAAAGCCCTTAATATAGTGTAATATTTTGTATGCTTTAGTTCTTGATTATAATTTAGAATATTATTTACAATTTTCTAAATGCATTGATGTTATTATTTACAGAGAATATTTTTCATGTTGGGTGTGTCGTGGACAATGAATTTAGGTGCTCAGGGGCAACAATGACATATTTTGTTTATAGTCAATTTTTGAGTGTTGACAATTCTTTTAAATCCTATATCACATCATATACAAATTAAAATATATTATACAATCAAAATATGTTAACAATTCTTTTAGAATCAATTTCTGAGAGTTGAGTAGTATGCAAGTATGTGGGCAAGGAGAAGGAAAAACATACACACGACAATAATTAATTTCACTATTTTTTTTAATTCACTATAGTATTTTATGAGTATATAATTTTCATCTTGATTTTAATTCAACTAATTATATCTAGATAATTTTATTTTTAATGCGAATTACAATAAATATATCTCATAAAAAATATATACGCATGAATACTTTCCCGCTATGCGCATTAAAAAAGCGGACAGACGGGCACGGGAGTGCCCGTCTGGACGCTAGTTTATGTATAGCATAAATGGTGTAGGTTAGTTGAATTGTGAGAGTTGGGGAATTTCAATGAGTTGGGGAATTTCAATGAGTAGGCCAAACTGTTATGATTAGTAAGCTAATTGTTATGTTAATGTATTATTGTGAAAGTTAGTTTGATGTTGAATTGTTAGAAATTAGTTAAAAGTTTCTATTAGAAGTTAGTAGTTATAGTTATAGAAATTTGTTATGTTAAAATTTTCTATAGTTAGTTTCTTTTAGAAATTTGTTATGTTAAAATTTTCTTATAGAAGTTAGTTAGTTTCTTCACAGAAGTTAGTAGTTATAGTTATAGAAGTTAGTAGGTATAGTTATAGAAGTTTGTTATGTTAAAATTTGTTATAGTTAGTTTCTTTTAGAAATTCGTTATGTTAAAATTTTCTTTTATTGTGAAACTAGTTATAGTTAGTTTGATAAAACACTAAAGAGTTTGTTGTTGATGAATTGGACTGTTATGACATTAGCTTGAAATTAGAAGTTAGTAGGTTATATAGAAAAAAGAATAAATGGTGAATTAGTTATGGTATATGAAACCATCCAAGTTAAGTTCCTGTAACATAAATATATGGCCATAACCAATCACAACATTGCTATTATATAGTGACTAACTATATATATTGAGAAAGAGTACTTACTTTTGAGGCCACTATGTAGGTGTTTACCTCTAATTGTTGCTTGTTTGTGATTACATGTTGCCACTTATCAAGTTATGACTCATAATTGGTCAATTAATGATATTTCATTTTATGATACGTGTACAGGGGGATCTTGGTAATTCTAACCTATCTGGACACTGTGTGGGTCTAGAAGTTGTTTACATCTCTAAAGGTAATTAGTTGTTCTCTCTCGCTACTGTAATTAATAGTGCTTTGAATGAACTAATATGATGGAGTTACTAACTTATTGAATTTGCTATATATAGGGGTTACTTTTGATCAAAGTGTGAAAGTCGGATCGTTTCCCTACAGGTAAATATTTTTTTGTTTTGTTTTTGTTTAGTTTAATTAGTATAACTATGGATAAGAAATGGATGTCTTCAAGTCGATTGTCGAAAGAGTACGAGAATGGGGTATCGGAATTCGTTAAGTTTGCTGTTGCGCACGCCAAAGACCCCAGTCGAATGAGATGTCCTTGCTTGGGTTGTTGTTTTGGGAGTCAGGTTGACGCGGTTCAGTTGGCATCGCATTTAATGAGGAGTGGAATTGATAGAAGTTATACATTTGGAATTTGCATGGTGAGAAAATTAACGGGAATGTTGAACCGGGGGATAATACGACCTATGCTTCAAACGACAATGGCACAGATACATACGATTCTGATCGAGTCGAAGAGATTGCAGAAGCACTTGAAGAAGATCTTAAGGATTGTCCCAAAATGTTTGAGAGGTTGGTAAGCAATGCAGAGAAACCGTTATATAATGGTTGCACCAAATTCATAAGATTGTCTGCGGTATTAAAGTTGTATAACTTAAAGGCGGGCAATGGATGGTCGAATAAAAGTTTCACAGAGTTATTGGCCCTTATGAAAGATATGCTTCCAGAGGATAATGTTCTTCCCAATCGAACATATGAGGCCAAAAAGATGTTGTGCTCTATTGGCATGAGTTATGATAAGATACATGCCTGTCTAAACGATTGCGTTTTGTTTCGAAATGAGTATGCATCGTTAAATGAGTGTCCTAAATGCGGTGTCTCTCGATATAAGAAAAAGTTGTCTCCAGCAAAAGTCTTATGGTATTTTCCTATAATTCCGAGATTTAGACGCATGTTTCGTAGTGAGACCGATTCAAGACACTTGACTTGGCATGCAGATGAAAGAATTATTGATGGAAAGTTTCGACATCCGGAAGATTCACCACAGTGGATGAAAATTGATGATGATTATCCTGAATTTGGAAAAGAAGCAAGAAACCTTCGCTTGGCATTATCTACTGATGGAATGAACCCACACGGTCTTCAAAGTATCTCACATAGCACTTAGCCTGTGATCATAATGATTTATAACCTACCTCCATGGCTATGTATGAAGCGTAAGTACATGATGTTATCTATGTTAATTTCTGGGCCTAGACAACTAGGGAATGACATAGACGTATACTTGGCACCCTTAATCGAAGATTTAAAGTTTTTGTGGGAGAACGGTGTGGAGGTTTATGATGGGTATAGGAAAGAAAGTTTCAACTTGAGGGCGATGTTGTTTGGCACAATTAATGATTTTCCAGCATACGGAAATCTATCAGGGTACATCATAAAAGGTCAATGTGTGCGTCCTATTTGTGAAGATAAAACAGATTGGACGCGATTGGAGCTTGGTCAGAAGAATGTATTTCTCGGTCATTGTAGATTCTTAAATTCTAATCATCACTATCGTGGGTGGAGAAAAGCATTCAATGGAGAGCCAGAACATGGTAGAGCTCCAACTATATTGACAGGTGATCAAATTTTTGAAAAGGTGAATGATGTGAGTACTCAGTTTGTAAAGCCTTTTGCACATACACTTGTCAAGAGTGGGTGGAAGAAGAGGTCAATTTTTTTTGAACTGGCATATTGGAAGTCGTTGTATGTAAGACATTTTCTCGATGTTATGCATATTGAAAAAAATGTATTTGACAGTGTTATTGGTACGTTACTCAATATACAAGGAAAGTCTAAGGATGGCCTTAAAGCAAGAAAGGACTTGATAGTGATGGGGATAAGAACTGAATTAGGACCATTGAAAAAAGGAAAACGAACATATCTACCACCTGCTGCGTATACTCTTTCTAGAAAGGAGAAAAAGGTATTGTGTAAATTTCTAAGTGAAGTTAAAGTTCCAGAAGGATACTCTTCAGATATTAGAAGACTTGTGTCTATGAAAAACCTCAAGTTAAAGAGTTTAAAGATGCATGACTGCCATGTTATAATGGAACATTTTCTACCAATAGGTATATGTTCTATTCTGCCAGAAAAAGTAAGAAGCGCAATAACTAAATTGTGTTTTTTCTTCAAGTCAATTTGCAGTAAGGTGATCGATCCTGCGAACTTACCAACATTGCAAAAAGAAATAGTTATTACTTTGTGTGATCTTGAAATGATTTTTCCTCCCTCGTTTTTTGACATAATGGTTCATCTAGTTGTTCATCTAGTGAAAGAGACACAATTGTGTGGACCGGCTTATATGAGATGGATGTACCCTGCTGAACGTTATATGAAAATATTAAAAGGGTATGTGAAAAACCAAAGTTGACCAGAGGGTTGTATTGCCGAACGATACATTGTTGAAGAAGCAATTGAGTTTTGTACTGAATATCTGTCCAATGTACAATCAATTGGACTCCCCAAATCTCATATTGTCGAAAAAAAAGGAAAAAAGTTAATTGGAAATGAAGTTGTGACAGTATCAAGGGTCGAACGGGATCAAGTGCATTTGTATGTTCTGCACAATGAGAATGAGGTTGAGCCGTATGTTGAAATGCACAAGGATGTTCTCCGAGGTTTAAATACGAATAGAAATGAGAATTGGATAGTACGAGAGCACAATCGAAGTTTCATACCTTGGTTTAAGGATCATATTTATTCAAATTATTATTCAGATCCCGCTTCAATAATAAAAAGGTTGAGATGTTTAGCATATGGTCCAAGTTTGGTTGTGTTTTCTTATAGCGCATACGCAATTAATGGATACACATTTTATACCAAAGAACAAGATGATAAAAGTACTATGCAAAATAGTGGTGTCACCGTGGTAGCTGAAGCAATGCACATTTCAAGTGTGAAAGATTTAAACCCCAAATTTTCAAATCTGTCATATTTTGGGGTTATCGAGCGCATTTGGGTGTTTGATTATGAGAAGTTTCAGATTCCTATATTTCATTGCAAGTGGGTTGAAAATAATAATGGCGTACGAATGGATAAGTCAGAATTTTTGCAAGTGGGTCTTAATAAGGTGGGGTACAAAGATGAGCCTTTTATTCTAGCCTCTCAAGCTAAACAAATGTTCTATGTCACTGATCCGACAAGTACAAAATGGTCTATAGTGCTTTTATCTAACAAAGTAATTTATGAAAACATTGGAGATCAAGGTGATATTGATGTTGATATTGAATCATTTACTAGAAATGATCAAGATGAAAATATTATAGCGAATGAATCATATACAAGAAATTATCATAATGAGGGTATTTGGATCAATCCAACCGTCCGTGTTGTTAAGAGACAGGTAGAACATATTCCAACCAAGAAAAGAAAGAGACGTTAGTGAAAAAGGTACTAGCTATAAAATTATAGCTTATATCATTCAATAATATTAATTAGTTGTCATGTTATATATAGCTTATATCATTCAATGGATTATGGATTATGGATTTTTATATTTGTCATTTAATTTTTGTTTTTTTTTTCTTACAGGTCAAATGGCTAGTAACCAGGATGACACACACGAGACACATGATGAAAATGAAGCTCAAAATGAACCTTCGAATGTAGAAAGTGAAATCAAACGTGGAATAACTATTATGAAGTCAATCATCCGTGCTAGAGATAAAGGGATCAAGTTTGATGTACATTGGAGTGATGAGAACCAACTAATTGAGCCTAACGGTTCAATGTTGTCTTCATACATTGGTTCACTTGTCCGTCAACATATTCCAATTACCAGTGATAATTGGAGGAATCCAAAGTTGAAAGCTGGTAAAGATAAGATATGGACTGAGATACAGGTACTTTAATTTACTTATACTAACACACTTTATGTTTATATGTTTATAAGATAAGATAAGTCTTTAATTTACTTATACTAACACACTTTATGTTTATATGTGTATGTTTTTTTGTAGAGGTCCTTTAATATTGATGAAAGCCGGAAAAAATATTGTCTTCAGTTGGCCGGAAAGAGACACAGAGGGTTCCGAGCCTTATTATCAAACAAATATCTAAGGGATGCGGATAAAAATTTTGTTGAAGCAGAACTTCCACAGTTGTATGCGGACGTGATTGAACCCGAAGAATGGAGCATGTTTGTAGCCAAACGGAAAACCAAAAAATTCAATGTAATGTTATCTTGTCATGTCTATTAATTTTATTATATACTTGTTGCATTAGTTTGTTCTGATATGACTTAAACTTGTTTATCCAGGATTTGAGTGCAATTAATCGCCAAAGAGCATCAAAACCCGCGTATCCATACAGAAAAGGGCGTTTGGGATATGCACGGTTACAACAAAAATTGGTAAGTATATATTAATGCTATGATTTTATTAATTGTATTATTGTATTATACTTGATGAATTTATTATTTAACTAAATGTGTAGTTAGAAGAGACGAAAAGTGAAGAATCATCACTTCCGGGACATGTTTTGTGGAAGGAAGCTCGTGTGGGTAAGGATGGAGTTGTTAGGGAAGATGTTCAGCATGTTTATGACGAATGTGTAAGTATAACATTATGTCTTTAAGTTAATCGAAATTTTATTAAAATATAATTAATTTGTAATCCCCACTAATAATTTTCGATATGCCAATGAATTTCAGGAGACTCTATCTAAATCCTTAACCACAGGCGAGGAGGATTGCAGGAGCATTCTTAGTCGAATACTAAATGTTCCTGAGTATTCCGGCCGGGTGAGAGGTAAAGGATTTGGTGTGACTCCATCTTCCTTGTATCCAAAGAGAAAAATCCCAGCAACCGAGAAGTCATGCAATCATTCGAGGAACTAAAGGCGCAAGTCCGTGAATTGCAAAAGGATAAAAAGAGATATGAGGCGGAAAAGCGCGGTTCCGGTTTGAAAGATACTAGTGACAAAGCTAGTATCAATTGTCAAAATAAAATTCCCGGGGTAATTAGCACATATTTATTTTAATTAAATTAACACATTTATTTTAATTGACCTTTATACACATTAACAGTTACATATTGATTATTGCTTCAGGGCATTTCATCTTGCCAGCTGTATTTGTCGTTACCGACTTATCGCATGGTTGGCAAGGGAAAAGTGCATAACCATGTGGGAGAGTTACTTCACCATCAACCGCTCCCTCATGGACATCTAAAAGTGTCGATTGATATCGCTTTAGATACGGATGCGGTACTACCCATACCTGACTCGGTTTCAGAGGTTACATTGTTGCGAGATGCAATAGGTTCGTTTGTTGCATGGCCGTTAGACCTCATTTCCATAGATGATGAGGTATGTTGAAAACCATTACGAATCTCTTAGTATTCAAATGTCAGATCTAAACGATTATGAAAATCATTCTGAACCATTACTTACATTTTTTTTACATGGTAATGTTAGACTCCTACAAAACCCGCAGCTAAGAATAAAGGGGTTTTGCGGCAAAACGAGTCTGTTGAATCACAAAGAGAGGTACATTTTAAGTGTTATTCTATTATCCGAATTCAAAACTTTCATGATTTTCTACTTTACCTAACTTATATGATTGTTAGGTTTCTGCTCAAGCTTCACAACAGGCCAGCAAGAAAAAAGCTCCTACTAAGACCGTGCAGGCAAAAAGAGCTCCTCCTCGCTTTCAGTCGTGTCTAGAAACACTTATGGCAATGTCAGATTTGATGGATGGTGCTATTCGTCAAATAGACATGGACGAAGGTGTTTTTGGTTTTCCTAATTCCGAGATAATAGGAAGAGAGGACATGGAGCAGATTTTCAAGCATATTGAATTAGGCATCGGTGTTATGCATTCATACATCTGGTACTCCGATCAATCTATTATTTATTTAGTTGAACAATTTATTTACACATTTCAATGAAAATAGTCTAATGTTTATAATGTTTTTATTTAAGGTGCTTGTATGAAAAATTGATGCGGGGGACAGAATTGTCAAACAGATTCCGTTTCTTCTCTTGCACCCTTGTCAATGCACCGGCAATTGGTATGAATGCACTTTCAGTAAGAGACCACTTAACTGAGAGATTTATGGCCAGCAAGACAGAAAGTTTGTTTCTTTTACCGTATAATACTGGAAACGGGTAAGATTTTCATTCTAATCTTTAATTTGTATCTTTTGCGTAGAAATTATCCATCTAAACTTTTGTTATATTTTACAGTGGACACTGGTTGTTGGTTGCCATTAATCCTACAAGAGAAGTGGTCTATTATCTGAATTCATTGGATACTGATTGGTCAACATATCAGGATATGAAGGATGTGGTTGATACGTAAGTGAGATTGTTCGAAATATTCATGTGTATTTGTATATTTAATTATTTCTGTGAGATTGTTCTAAATTTACGTTTTTCTTTTATAGAGCAATACTCGTATACCGAGCACAAAGAAAATCTTGAGTAGCACGGGCTAAAGCAACCAACGTTACATGGGTCAAAATGGAGGTATATTAATTTTCACAATGTTGCTTATTAGTGATGCTACTTGATAACACAAAACAACTATATATTAATTCTTATTTGTTTGTCTATGTGTAGTGCCCTCGTCAGCGTAATGGCATAGACTGCAGGTATTTCGTTGAGGTTTATGAGAGAAATCATTCAAATGGATCGATTAGAGATTCCTATTACGGTATGCATAGATTTATAACTTCGGATTTATTTTAATATTTATCGGATATGTCATATAATTTATTATTTTTAACTAAATCATGCATATTTTGTTTTGTTATGTAGTGCTTTGATGAATACGTGTGTTCTTATTACACGAAGGATAAATTGCAAGAAATTAAGGAGGAATTGTGCGAATACCTTATTGAAAAAAGAATCCTATATAAGGTATAGGATTATGGGATTATGTGAATGTATAGTTTTGTGAATGGTTTATTTTATGGGATTGTATAGTTTTGTGAATGGTTTATGCCCTTTATGTGTTTTTGGATTGTAATTGTATAGTTTTGTGAATAGTTAATGTAAATAACTTGAATTATAATGGAAATGGTTTATGTGGTTTATGTGATTTATGGGATTAGTGGAAATGGTTAATGAACCATACTAGAAATTGTTAATGGAAATGTGAAATATACAGGTTTATTGAAATGACTTGAATTATACAGGTTTCTGCATAAAAAAATGGTTAAAATGGGATTTTTAAAAAAAATCATTAAAATTATACGTAGAGAAAAGACAGCGCTTTCTAGAAAAAGCGCTGTCTATAGTTCACAAACGAAAGCGCTTTTCCTAAAAAGCGCTCTCTAAAGGTATAGAAAAATTGATAACTAAAATTATAGGCATACATTAGACAGCGCTTTAAAAAGCGCTGTCTAAAGGGGGCCTTTCGACAGCGTTTTTTTGAAAAACGGTCTCTAAAGGTATATATAAAAATTCATTAAAATTTTATACGTATACATTAGACAGCGCTTTTTCAAAAGGCCCACTTTAGATAGCGCTTTTTACGGGAAAAGCGCTGTCTAATGTATACTTTAGAGAGCGCTTTTTCAAAAATAAAAAGCGCTGTCTTTACCTACGACAGCGCAACCTTAGGCAGCGCTTTTAAGCGCTGTCTAAGGCCTAAAAAAACGCTGTCTAATGTCTTGTTTGGCGTAGTGATTGAGATTTCTTTCATCTCTTGTAAACTAGTTCCATCAATTTCATTTTTCTGTCTGGATTTTTAGTTGAATAATATAACAACTATCTGAACTCTCAAACAACATTTAATCAATATATAATATAACAACTATCTGAAATATCTGAAATTTGAATATCAATTTTTTATAAAATAAAACTCTACCTGAAGTTTACTGCTTAAAAACAAAGTAAATAATACCTTAAACAGAATTCACCAGCAAAGAAAATTCATTCACATACTAATATTGATGTTCAAATTTCATACGCTATACCCATTATCACATGCATAATCAAATCCTCTAACCTTTGGAAAATTAGTTTTTATTTGATACAATGATCTACAAATTGAAATTGGAAGTAGTTACTACAATAGGGCTCCTCACCACATGTTTCCCATCATTCCAAGTTAGATATCCAAAAGATACTTCATTGTTTTGACTCACTTTTTGTCCTTCAATCTTCAACTTGAAGCTTATCTTCCGATTCTTCTTATTGAAGACCAACTTATTTGGTACAACACTGATATTAAACCCTTTAATAGGACTAATGCTAGCAAAATAAGTTGATTGTCCTTCATCAACGTTGGTAACTGTTCGGCGAAATTCATGTGTTGTCCTTACAGAAGAATTTCCCGCATTTATGAAAGCAATAAAAGAAGGATAGTTAAGATCCAAAGAAGGTTCAGAACAATCATTAAAACGGGTTCTTGTAATGGTAGTGATGTTTTTTTGTGTGAAGTTAAGTGCACATAGAAGATTAACATAATCTTGTACACCAACATCATAAACAAGACCAGGATCAAGTGCTCTATTAGGATCAACATGACCAGCTCCCAATGCTAAAGGTGTTGCATCTTTGTTATCATTTCCAGTGTCTTTGATATGTTCCTTAGTATTATCAAATATGTCTGATGTTGTCATTATTGCGGACCTAATAGCCGCGGGGCTCCAATCCGGATGTGCTCCTTTTAAAAGCGCTGCCACGCCAGCAACATGAGGACATGACATAGATGTTCCGGATAAAACATTGAAATTGTTAAAGACTTTAGTTCCATAATCCAACACAGGAATATTTGTAGGCCATGCAGCTAAGATTGATGCACCAGGAGCTGTAATGTCAGGTTTCAACACATGTGGACAACTATTTGATGGCCCTCTTGAACTATAAGAATCAACCTTAGGTGATGGTTTAACACCAAAAAATGTTATCTTGAAAGACATGCTTGCTATAGAACTAGAGTTTTTCGAGTTATAACTCTTTATATAAGCTTTCACAATTTCTCCGTTTATCGGATCAATAATGATTGATAGAAAACTACTGTCTGAATCATCTATGACTGGATTCTTTGATATGAAAACACCTCCAACAACCTTTGCTTCAACTAAATTATATATTTGACCTGTAATAGTTCCACTATTGTCTTCGCAAACCACAATCTTAGTCTTCACTTTTTTCAATTCTTCTATATTGTCACACAAACCCATGAAAACAATTGGAAAATTGTTAGCAGAGAAATTTCCTATATAAGAAGACAAACCTGTGAGTGAGACTCCATTACCAAGTGTGATATTCCCATGAAATTCACGATCCATAGTACCAGCAGCAACAGTTATCACCCATGGGGTTCCATTGTGAAGAGATTTAAGGGAAGGTCCACTATTACCTGCTGAAGTGGAAACAATAACACCTTTTTCCATTGCTGCAAAAGAGGCTATTGCAATAGCATCCTCATATAAAGATACATTGTTATGGCCTAAAGATATCGAAAGAACATCGACACCATCTGATATTGCTGCATCAATTGCAGCTATTACATCAGATGAAACCGCATCTCCGTTTTTTCCCCATGCAGTCTTGTATATAGCTAGTCTAGACAATGAAGCTATTCCTCTTGCGGTTCCATTTGCGTAACCAAAGAAAGATGCACCATCAACTTTGCTTCCAGCTGCAGTTGTTGAAGTGTGGGTTCCATGACCGTCTGCATCACGTGTGGTGTTCGCAATTGTTGAACTAAGGTTGGAATATTTCGCCAAGAACCCTTTGTTGAAGAATCTAGCTCCAATGAGTTTCTTGTTGCACAAAGATGAATGGTTGGAATTATCAAATTGACATGATTGGCCTTTCCATTTTGAAGGTATTTCAGTCATTTCATCATCTTTGAAACTTTCACTTTCTGGCCAAACACCAGTGTCAATTACACCAACAATGATATCTTTGCCATACTCAGAAGCTGGCCACGCTCCCTTGTAAGGATTAAGGCCAAGGAATTGTGGTGAGTGTGTTGTGTCAAGCTGCAAGGGTAAATCAGATATTGAAGAAATGTAGCCAGGAGTGTTTTTGAGAGATTCATGATCTTGAGGTGATAGATTTGCACTAAAACCATTCATAACATTAGTGTATGTATAAATGATTTTAGAAGAAGAAGAATTGGGATTATTGTTGGTAGTAGTAATTTGAGAAAGAATGGAATGATACCAGCTATGTTGATCTGATAATACTTTTGGCATAGCTGATAAATCCATGTGAATGATGTAATTATCAGATTGAGCAAATGTAAGATAGGAGAACAACAAAAGGAGAGGAATATTGGAAGTCATGATTGAAATGTGTTTTGAATGAGGATGGCTATCAAAATAAAAAAATAATGTGTGTATATATGAATACAAATTATAAAATAAATAGATAATAAATAATATTTTATTCTTAAAGTTGTAAAATAATATTATCTAGAATAAAATTTTAATTTAATATTTAGATTTCCTAGTATAGATTGAATTAAATAATAAAATGTATATATATATATATATATATATCAGTCAAAAGGTATAATAATTTTTCTTTAAATTCAAAATTAATTCATTTGTTATTATAATTAAAGTACTAAAATAAAATCTATTAGACAAAAAAAATGATGGGATAAGATCTCCTTATCAAAAGAAATTAGTCTTATAATTTTGGGCGTTAGGTTTCAGTTTTTTTTAAATAATTTTTATAGTGTTACATATTTTTGATAAAAAAAATTTATAAAAGTTTTTAAAAAAATTTTAAATAAAAAATATTTGATTTGAATAATTGTTCTTAAAGTATTATTTAGGAATTTTATTATTTTATTAAAAAAAATTTGAATATTAAAATTTCAAAAAATCATTTAATTTTGAAGCTATCTCAAATAGTTTTTTATAAAAATCATTTTTGAAATACAACTTTTTGAAAAAATTGAAATTTTGACTATGTTTTGATCTTTAATAATGTATTTTTTTTTAACTCTACCAATCTAAAGGCCATTGATATTGCTGCTATGAGAGAAGGAAAAACTTTGAGTAGGGAGAATGCTCAACAGCTAATTAGACCTTTGAATGACAATGAAATTTGAGAAGCCCTCAACACTATTGGCAACAACAAAGCTCCAAGACTGGATGGATACAATGCATACTTTTATAAGCAAACTGGGCAGACAATCAAATTTGATGTTAGAGAGGCTATAAATGAGTTCTTTGACACTAGTACCATGCACAAAGCCACCAATTCTGCCTTAGTCACACTGATTCCAAAATCCCCTGAGGCAAAAACAATTAAAGATATGCGACCTATAGCATGCTGCAGTACCACCGACAAGATAATATCAAAAATCATGACAAACAGACTGGGCAAGGTTATTGGTAGCATTATTAAAGACACCCAGACTGCTTTTGTGCCTGGTAGAACAATCCATGATAACATTATGCTGGCACAAGAACTTATTAGGGGATACAACAGGAAACCTCTCACTCCTAGATGCATGATCCAACTTGATATCCAAAAAGCATACGACGCTGTTGATTGGAGGGCTTTGAGGAACATTATGCAGGAAATTGGAATACCTCAAACTTTCATCAACTGGACCATGGCTTGTGTGTCAACTGTATCTTACAGGTTTTCTATTAATGGGATACCTTCTAAAATGGTGGTAGCTAAAAGAGGCCTGAGATAGGGAGACCCTATTTCCCCCTTCTATTTGTCATTATCATGGAATACATGCACAGAGTTCTGCAGAGACTAAAACTCAACCCTAACTTTAACTTCCACCCTAAGTGTGAGAAGCTAACAATCACTAACCTCTTTTTTGCGGATGATATTTTTCTATTCACTAGAGGTGATACTATCTCTCTACAACTGATCATGGAAAAAGTACAAGAGTTTTCAGCAGCAACTGGATTAATGATGAGCAATCCAAAAAGTAAAATCTACCATGGAGGGGTGGATGAATACACAAGATAGGTCATGCAGCAGGAAACAAATCTAACAGAAGGATCCATGCCTTTCAGATATCTGGGGGTCCCCCTCAATAGCATGAAATTGACAATAAACAACTGTCAACCTTTGAGGATGGTCAAAAGAATAAGACATTGGAGTATCAGGATGCTCTCATATGCAGGGAGACTCCAACTGGTTAGAAGTGTGCTGTTTGCATTATCAAATTACTGGATGCAGGTATTTCCTCTCCCCAAAAAGATAGTTAACCATGTGGATGGTCTATGTAGAAGGTTTGTATGGACTGGTAAAGACATTGCAACACTACGCCAAACAAGGGAAAAGAGGGCGCTTTTTTTGGCCTATGACAGCGCTTAAAAGCGCTGTCTAAGCCAGCGCTGTCGTAGGTAAAGACAGCGCTTTTTTATTTATGAAAAAGCGCTCTCTAAAATGGGGCTTTAGACAGCGCTTATTAAAAGCGCTGTCTAATGTATATGGAAATGATTTTTTTAATATAACTTTAGAGAGCGCTTTTTCCCTAAAAGCGCTCTCTAAATAGGATTTTAGTGTACGCTTTTTTCTTAAAAGCGCTCTCTAAAGTATACCTATAATTTTATTTATTTATTTCTATAACTTTAGAAAGCGTTTTTTCCTCAAAAGCGCTCTCTTTTGTCTACGTATAATTTTAAAGATTATTTTTAAAAATCCCATTTTAACCATTTTTTTATGCAGATACCTGCTTAGTTTCAAACCTGCATTTCTTATAGAATTTCTTGCAACAACAGAATTCTTTACATTTCAATAAATAGAATTCTTGAACAACAGAATTCATATACATTTCAATAAACACAGAATTTCCTTCTATTCTCAAAACTAGAATTTACAACAGGATTGAATTTACAACAGAATTTTCTTATATTCACAAAACTAAAATTTACATTCCCAAAACTATACATTCAATAAATTTTGTTTAGAAGAAAGAATTCGCACAATTCTTCCGTAATATAATTCAATTGTTTCCTTGTGTAAGAAGAACACGCCATATCTTCGAAATACTACATAACAAAACAAAATACGCATTATTTAGTTAAAAATAATAAATTATATGACATATCCGATAAATATTAAAATAAATCCTAAGTTATAAAACCATGCATACCCTTTTAGGAATCTCCAATTGGTCCATTTGAATGATTTCTCTCATGAACCTCAAAACGAAGTACCCGCAGTCTATGCCATTACGCTGACGAGGGCACTACACATAGACAAATAAATAAGAAATAATATATAGATGTTTTGTGTTATTAAGTAGCATCACTAATAAGCAATATTGTGAAAATTAATATACCTCCACTTTGACCCATGTAATATTGGTTGACCTAGCCCGTGCTACTCGAGTCTCTCTTTGTGCACGGTATAGTAGTATAGCTCTATAAAAGAAAAACGTAAACTTAGAACAATGTCACAGAAATAATTAGATATACAAATACACACGAATATTACGAACAGTCTCACTTACGTGTCAACCACATCCTTCATATTCTGATATGTGGACCAATCAGTATCCAATGAATTAAGATAATAGACCACTTCTGTAATAGGATTAATTGCAACCAACAACCAGTGTCCACTATAAAGTATAACAAAAGTTTAGATGGATAATTTGTACACAAAAGATACAAATTAAAGATTAGAATGAAATTATAATGAAAATCTTACCCGTTTCTAGTATTATACGGTAAAAGAAACAGACATTCTGTGGTGCTGGCCGTAAATCGCTCAAGTAAGTGGTCTCTTACGTCAATTGCATTCGTACCAATTCTCGGTGCATTCACAAGGCTGCAAGAGATGAAACGGAATTTTTTTGCCAAATTCGTCCCCCGCAAGAATTTTTCATACGTGCACCTTAAATAAAAACATAATAAACATTAGACTATTATCATTGAAATGTGTAAATAAATTGTTCAACTAAATAAATAATAGATTGATTGGAGTACCAGATGTATGAATGCATAACACCGATGCCTAATTCAATAACATTAATCACATTTCCATTATGCTAACAAATCCATTTCAATCACTAACAGTTCTGTTTCAAATTACAAGCATGCCATAGCTCAATTAAGTCACCACATTATCATTCTAATATCATTTCCACACAATACCAGTTCAATACTACAACAATCATTTAACCTACAACAAGAACCTACATTTAAACATCAACAAAATCCACAACAATCCACACCATCCACACAATACCAGTTCAATACTACAACACTCATTTAAACATCAACAAAAATAGTTTAACCTACATTTCAAACCAACCTACATTTCAATCAGTTTTACCTAATTCTTGTTAATGAATACTTACAACAAGAACAACGAACAACGAACAATAATAGTTTAAACATCAACAAAAATAGTTTAAAAAAAAGAAGAAGTTGCAGTAGAAGTAACAACGAACAACGAATAGCAACAACGAACAACAATAACATGCAACAACGAACAATGTTAGAAGTAAGAACAATGTACCTCTTCTTCGTCACGACGGCAGCAAAACGACGGCAGCAGTGGTCACGACAATGAACGAGAAAGGATTTCAGACAAGAAAGAGAGAAGAAAATGATTAGAAGCGCGCAGTTTCAGAAAATGAAATGAAATGTGTTTTATATTTTAATTAATAAATGGCCTTAGAGGGCGCTTTCCTTAAAAAGCGCTTTCTAAAGTCAGGAGAATTAAAGACCTTAGAGGGCGCTTTCCTTAAAAAACGCTTTCTAAAGTGAGGAGATTTAAAGACCTTAGAGGGCGCTTTTCTTAAAGCGCTGTCTAAGGTTTACTTGAAAATGTCAAAAAATCTAAAAATGAGTCTGGGGCGAGGGGGATTCGAACCCCAGACTCAAAGCATGACAAACACATAAACAAACCTCCTTGACCAGCGGTACTACGCCTTCATCCATTGTTTCTTCTCACTCAATAAATATATAATTTAATATACTTTAAATATATTAAATATAATTTGATATATTAATATAATTTAAAGTATATTTTAAATTATATATTAATATAATTTATATATATTAAATATAATTTCAATAAGTTAAAATGTTTGTATTTAAAACATATATATTTAAATATATTATTTGAATAATTTTAAATATAATTTAAAATAAATTAAAATATAATTTAATATACTTTAAATATATTAAATATAATTTGATATATTAATATAATTTAAAGTATATTTTAAATTATATATTAATATAATTTATATGTATTTAATATAATTTAAATAAGTTAAAATGTTTGTATTTAAAACAAATATATTTAAAAATTTTATTTGAATAATGTTAAATATAATTTAAAAAAATTTAAAATATAATTTAATATAATTTAAATATATTAAATATAATTTGATATATTAATATAATTTAAAGTATATTTTAAATTATATATTAATATAATTTATATATATATTAAATATAATTTCAATAAGTTAAAATGTTTGTATTTAAAACATATATATTTAAATATATTATTTGAATAATTTTAAATATAATTTAAAATAAATTAAAATATAATTTAATATACTTTAAACATATTAAATATAATTTGATATATTAATATAATTTAAAGTATATTTTAAATTATATATTAATATAATTTATATGTATTTAATATAATTTAAATAAGTTAAAATGTTTGTATTTAAAACAAATATATTTAAATATTTTATTTGAATAATTTTAAATATAATTTAAAAAAAATTAAAATATAATTTAATATAATTTAAATATATCAAATATAATTTGATATATTAATATAATTTAAAGTATATTTTAAATTATATATTAATATAATTTATATATATTAAATATAATTTAAATAAGTTAAAATGTTTGTATTTAAAACGTATATACTTAAATATATTATTTGAATAATTTAAAATATAATTTAAAATAAATTAAAATATAATTTAAATATATTAAATATAATTTGATATATTAATATAATTTAAAGTATATTTTAAATTAATATATTTTAAATTATATATTAATATAATTTATATATATTAAATATAATTTAAATAAGTTAAAATATATAATTTAAATATATTAAATATAATTTGATATATTAATATAATTTAAAATTCCTTTCCCTACCTAAAGGGCGTGGGTTCGACCCCCCCCCTTTTGCCATTTTTTGTGATTCTTGATGTTTTTAAGTATAATTAGTAAATGACTTTAGAGGGCGCTTTTTCTTAGAAAGCGCTTTCTAAAATAAAAAAGAAATGGAGCCCTATTAGAGCGCTTTCTAAAAGCGCTTTCTAAGGTGGCCTTTAGACAGCGCTTTTTAAAAGCGCTCTCTAAAGTGATACCTATAGCAACGCTTTTTGAAAAGCGCTGTCTAAGGTGGCACTCTTTTACATTCTTTTACAGCGCTTTTTGGAAAGCGCTTTCTAAAGCCTGTCTTTTACGGCGCTTTTTTTTAGCGAAATTTTTTTATTCTTTTTAGCAGCGCTTTTTTATAAAAGCGCTGTCTTTTTGGTGCTGTCTATTCTTATTTTTGGCGTAGTGCAAGTTAAAAAGCTCCAATCTCTTGGGATCATATGTGTGATCCCATCAATGCAGGGGGGAAAACATCATTTCATTGGAATTTTGGAATAAATCCACTCTAGGGAAACTTCTTTGGAACATAGAGAATAAAAAAGACATAATATGGATTAAATGGTTGCAAACATACTACATGAAGGAGACTGATGCGGAGGATTACCAGCCTAACGCTGCAGGCTCATGGTTGATTCGAGCAATCTTTAAGCACAGGAATACCATCATGCAATCAATATCTTGGCCACAATTCAAGACCTCAGGTATCTACAGCACCACGACCATGTATCAAGAACTGAGAGGGCCTAAGACAAAAGTGAACTGGAGATATCTTATGTATAACAACCTAGCCAGGCCAAGAGCTACATTCATTCTATGGATGTTATGCCAAGAAAGACTCATGACAAAGGACAGACTATCAAGATTTGGCATGAACACAGATGGAATTTGCTGCTTCTGTCAGGAACTGGAAAGCTGCAATCACCTGTTTTTCGAATGCATACATATCAGCCATGTTTTGGAACAAACTCTGATTGTATATGGAGTTGATCATAGGTCGAGGAGGTGGAATCATGAAATGTCTTGGTTAACTTCTATAACCCGCGGAAAAGGTAAGAAAGCCAGAATAATCAAATGCGCAATAACTGAAACAGTATACCATATATGGTTGCTAGGAATCAAATGCTCTTCCAAGGTGCACAGATTGGTGTTTTGGATAGTAAACATGTCAAAGATATAATCCGTTCTAGGCTAGAAATGAATATCAAACTTAGTTAATACTGTATTGAGAAGGGATGCCACTAGATAGTTTATGTTTTGTGTGTTTCCTCTATGTCAACTTGAGGCCTGGATCCAAATGAGATCGGCTTGATTGTATTGATTTTTTTGGTATTAATATATCTATTTTTCCAAAAAAAAAATATTTTTTAAAAATACAAAGAAAAAATGTATGTTTTTAAAGGTTAAACAAAGAGGCCCTTTGTGTAATGTTTTTGACTTGACTTTTTTTATCATAAAAATTATTAAAAGTTAAATTTATAAATAATAACTTGAAAGGTAAAGTAAAAGTCTTTGTTACTTATATTTTTTTTTAATGAAAATTATTATCAAAGCTAAAAATTAAAATGAAAGAAAAAAAGCTTTTCAAAGTTATTATACTAAAATACATATTATTTTATAAAATGTATAAAAAAATTTAATAATTACATTAAGGAATAAGATATATTACAAAAGATCAATTATTTAGAGAGAATTTAAATTATAGGCTTAAATAATATTTTCGTTCCTGTAAGTTGGCACACTTTTTTTAGTCCTTAAACATTATTTTATTTTTTGGATGGAGTACTTAAATGTTGATTTTCTTTTGGGATTAGTCACTAAAAATAGGGAATTTGGATCCTCTCCTACACTTTCTCTTATGTTTCCATTCAGCTCCAATATCAACCATACATTTGTCTTTTTTATTTTCTCTTTCATACTCATGTTTTTTCTTTATGCATTAATTGACCATTGGATTAGAAAAGGAGAGAGGGCAACACAAAAATGGCAGCAGAGGATCCATATTCAAAAATAGATGATGTGACTAATGTTGATGATTTGGAATAATTTTTCCATTTTCACTCTTTTATGACGTGGAAAGTATAATATAATGGTTTTAAAAAGGAAGATTAAATCCAAAATGAAAAATGATATTTTAAATTGAACTTTTTTTTCTTCCTCGTCCACTCAAATTCATCTTGTTACAGGTTACCATCCATTGCTGCACAGTGAAGCATGGTTACATCCTCACTTAGAAATTATACTCTATTTCAAATCCTAGTGTGTGATTGAAATAGATCAATGGAGATGTACATTTCAAATTCCACTGAAAATCTTAAAAGGAGATATTGGTAATGTGAAAATTCGGGGGTAATGTTCAATGATGATTGTTCATATATTAATGGTGATGTTCATTGTTGATTTTTCATTATTTATCTAATTTTATTCATTGTCCAACATTCGTAGGCATTGTCAAGTTGAAAGTTGTTCATATGAGATGATGAACTTGAACACAACATATCAAGTGAACCCAGAATTTCAAGTGGTTGGAATTGCTCAGAGGTTGTAAAAGATTTAGGTTCCATTATTAAAGAACTTGAGTCTAGGAAAAAAGAGAATATGAAGATGAAGTTGAAAAACTAAAGGAAAAAACAACTTGTTTAAGTTTTTGTTGATTGTTTTATGGAGTTTGTTCATTGCTTACCATAAATGGTGTTGAATGTCATTTTAATGATTCATGTAATTTTTTTTTTATTTTCGTCCCTCTACCAAGGACAATTTATGACTTTCGTTCCTGTAATGGTTATTTAATGAATGAAGACGAAGTTTTCAATATTATGGTATTCATCCTTGTAAGTTTGTGATTTTTTGTGTTCTTCATCCCTATGTCTTAATAACTAAAATCAAGATTTGTACAAATTGATAATGTATTTCATAACCAGAATACATATAGTCTAAAAGGCATATGAACTCGTCTTAAGATACAACTTTGTGTTATGCCTCAAAATACAACAAAAAAATACATCATAACTAAATCAATAGGATGGTTCATGTCAACAAAACCAAAAGACATAACAAGGTCTCAAAATACATCATAACTAAATCATAATGAAAAATAACAAAAAAGTTTAATGTCTACAAATCCAAAGGTTATGTTGGATCACTTCCTTCTCCCTTGAAGTTTTTGCATTTAAAGACCCTTGTTTTATCACTTATCTTTAACTCCAAATTCCATGCAACTTTTGGTTTGGTTTTATTTTTATGCATAACACAAACATTAGAATATTAGAGGAAGATTTTTATATAATAACTGCAAGAGTTCAACTTGTTTAAGAAACTCAACTGGTTTAAGAGTTATATGAGTTGCAGAAACAACTACCTCGTGTACATCATGTGCGGCAAGTACATCACGTGGAACAAGTGCCGACAAAATATAAGTAGGTACAGGAAGAGTTATACCAGAGTCATGTGCAGCAATTGGAACAAGTGCAGTTTGAGCAGTTGGAACAAGTGCAGTGTGAGCAGTTTGAGGTGCAATTTGTGCAGTTTGGGATGTAACATCATTCACAATTGATTGAGGTTGTGTTACCTCAAATGTTACTGTAAAATTTTCAGCAAGCATTTCAAACTCAAGATCAATATCAGTTTGAGATTCAATAGATTGAGGTTGTGCTTGTTGGATAAATGACTTCAAAAACAAGAAGGGGGTGAATTGTGGTATTTAAAAATCATGATTAATTTTAAACCTTTCATAATTAAGACCATATTAGCAACTTTTAGATGTGAAAATTGAAGCAAAACTAAAATACAGAAAATAAATTTCAGAAAATAAAAGGATAGGGTTAGAAAGATTGCACCAGACATTTATACAGGTTTGGCCAAACGTTTCCCTAGTCCTGTCCCCAAGAGATTTTCTTCAGAGTTTAATTATAAACTTTGAGATTTTGAAGGTTATGCACACTAACCTTAATAAAATCCGATCTTGTGATTTTAATGGGCTTATCCCTAACCAATGAGAACTTTTATCACAGGCTAAGCTAACAAACAATTTAGAGATTTATGGCTAATCTCAATAACCAAAACAAAGCTTTTTTTAACAAAGCTTAATAAATCAAGAACATAGATTTTATGACAGGTTTATCTTAAGAACCAAACTCATTCTCTTAAAGGTATCACACCCTTAATGACATAAACGACCAACACGACCACTTACAAAAAATTCTTCCTCATTGGTAAAGTTTCACTTACTAGCACTAAGGAAATCATAAGTGAATAAAAATATTTTCTAAAGAGAGGGAGAGAGATAAGTTCCAAAGAAATATGAAAATGTTGGAAAGCCGCATGATTTTAAGTGAGGGTGTGCCTCTCTTATATAGTAGTTGGAAAACCAAGAATGGGAATAATTCATGGGCCTAATTGATTATCTAATCGATTGGAAAAATGCTTCAATCGATTAGACAACTCAGATATAATGATTGGAAGGCCTAAAAGGGAAGATTTGGATATAGAGCCATTACAAATCATTAATGTGTTGTCTTTATTAATTTTGTAATTGATTAACGCTCTTCTAATAGATTAGCATAGTTCTCAAATCGATTGGCTGGTTAGAAATTTTTTTCCAATCGATTGGAAAATATTTCCAATTAATTGAAAGGTTAAAAATGTTTTAAAAAAATTTTGAAATTTTTTTTATTTACTTGGTTCTGGCTTAGAAACTCATTTCTAGGATATAAGCATTTTGAGGAATGTTATAAGTGTGTGTCTGTGTGTGCGCGCATGCGTGTGTGTGTGTGTGTGTGTGTGTGTGTGTGTGTGTGTGTGTGTGTGTGTGTGTGTGTGTGTGTGTGTGTATTTTTGTGTGTGTGTGTGTGTGTAAGTTGCCTTAGTACTCTTAAGTTACTACCTTACTTTTAAAATACTTGGGTCACTCATACAAATTGACAGACATGACCTGGAAAGCTTTCACATCTTCCTCCAAGGAACTTCAAGATTTTTTTTCTAGATAAATTCTGCTTGTAGAGGAACTTGATCTTGAGTCCTCTTGCTGACAAGTCATAAGATGCTTTGGTTATCATCAGGATTGAAAGCTATTTCCATGCGTTGTCATCATCAAAAATTCAAATGCGGATCTTTATCACCTACAAGCACATATATCCACATTCTCTCCCTTTTTTATGATGACAATTCATCTCTCAGTGGAGGTGGTAACACAAAATATATATGTGTATTTTTTTGGCTGATCAAACTCCCCCTTAATTAGTTAGAGAGAACACTTTAATTCCCTCGAAAGTATACTTCTTTCCTTTTGTCAAAATACAAAGGGGGGTAGGCTAAGAGATGCAAACAAAGCACATAGATTCACATATATTAGTTCATCTGTGAATCGCTTAAAATTCCTAGTTCAGTTATTATAAAAAAATAAGTTTTCTTTTGTAAGTGGTTTAGTAATAATGTACGTGAGTTAATTAAATGAGTCTACCAAATCAAGTATATATTCCTTTTTTTCGACATGGTCTCTAATCAAGTGGTGCCTAACGTCAAAGTGTTCAACCCGAGAGTGAAGTAATAGGTTTTTAGTGATGTTTATGGCATTGGTGTTGTCACATCTTATTGGTACAACTCCAAGTTTGACACTGTAGTCACTGAGTTATTGTTTCATCCAAATGATTTGAGCGCAATAGCTTTCCGCAACAACGCATTTTGCCTTAGGTGTTGATGACACTAGACTTACTTGTTTCTTGTTATTCCATGAGATAAGTGAGTTCCCAAATAAGTGACATGTACTGCTGGTACTTTTCCTATCCAGTATGCACCCAACAAAGTCAGAATCGAAGTACCCAACTAAATCTCAATCCGCTTCTTTCAAGTACCATAAACCCATTTGTTATGTGCCAGTGAGATATCTCATAATGCGCTTGACAATCCTGAGATGTGATTCTTTTGGAGAATCTTGAAATCATGCACACAAGCATACGACAAACATTATGTCAAGAAGGGATACAGTTAGGTAAAGAAGAGATCTGATCATACCTCAATATTTCCTTTCTTCAACTGGTTTTATGTCTTCGTTTTTGCCTAAGGAGCATGATGTTGACACTGGGGTTGCTAATATTTTATATTTTTTCATATCAAATCTTTTTAGTAACTATTTGCAATATTTAGCTTGATTTATAAATGTTCCTATTTTTTATGGAGTTTTATCCTAGAAATATTTTAGCTCTCCCATCATGGGCATTTCAAATTCATTATGCATTATTTAAATAAGCCCCCTGCAGAAGGATTCGTTAGTAGCATTGAATATAATTTCATCAACATATAATTGATCTAGTAAAATATCATGCTCATTTTTCTTTATGAAAATGGTTTTATCAACTTGTCATTTTTGGAACTTGTCCTCAAGCAAGAATTTACTCAACTAGTCAACCATGCTTTATGAGCGTGTTTCAGACCATATAATTCCTTCTTGAGCTTGAAAACATGGTCTGGAAAAGTAAGGTTGATAAAGCCATGATGTTGATCAACAAATGCCTCCTCTTATATGTAACCTTCTAGAAATGAACTTTTTAGATCCATTTGAAATAGTTTGAAATTCAAGAAGCAAGAGAAGGTTAATAACATCTTTATTGTTTCTAATCTAGCTACAAAAGCATAGATTTCATCGAAATATATTCCCTCCTTTTGATTATACCATTTCGCAACGAGTCTGGCTTTATTCCTTAGAATATTTCCATCTTCATCCAACTTGTTGCAAAAGACCCATCGAGTTCCAATTACTAGATTAGCCGAAGCTTTGGGAACGAGTTTACAAATGTTATTTCGTTGAAGTTGATTTAATTCTTCTTGCATAGAAAGAGACTAATGTTTGTCAACTACGGCTTCATCGATTCCCTTTGGCTCAATTTGTGAAACAAAAGCCACATATTTACATACCTTATTGAGTGATCGTCTAGTGGCGATTCCTTTTGATGTGTCTCCAATAACATTTTGTATTAGATGATCTTTGTTAGTCTCCATTATTTTGGGAGGTCTGGATTTTCTTATGGGGCGTCTGGGGTTTGATCATGAACTGATTCTTCTTTTATGACTTGATTTTCATTTTGCTCTTGGTTCAATTCTTGTTCATCTTTCAGACTTGTCTTTTCTAGGATACATGCACAATCAACAACTTCTACTTTTACAGTTTTGGGGTTAGATTCGTTAGAGGTAATATGAATTGATTCTTCGGTTCTTTTGGCTCATAGATTATATACTCTAATATCTTTTCTTGAAATGGAATTTCCTATAAATATTCCTTCATCAGCTCTTGCGTCAAATTTTCTAAGGTTATATTTCCTATTATTATGGATGAAGCACTTGCATCCAAAAACAAGAAGGTGAGAGATATCTGACTTTATTCCTTTGTATTGCTCATAGAGAGCCCTCTTTAGAATTTTTCTTATCAAGACATGATTCATAACATAACAAGCATTATTTATAGCATTAATCCAGAGGTATTTAGGAAGATTGGTCTCATTGAGCAACATCCTCGCAAGCTCTACTAAAGATTTGTTTTTCCTCTCTACTACCCCATTTAGTTGGGGAGTTTATGGAATGGAAAAGGTATACCGAATACCATTCTCATTAAAAAAAAATTGAAGTCTTCATTTTGGAATTCTCCTCCATGATCACTTCTTATGGATGTGATGCTTACTCTTTTTGTTTTTCGTTCTGCATAACTTTGGCTAGTTTTCCAAAGATAGCAAACACGTCTCTTTTTTGAGATAATAATTTTGCCCAAGTATATCGAGAGTATTCATCCACAATGACAAAAGAATAAATGTTTTCTCCTAAACTTACGTTTCTAGATTGGTAAAAAAGGTCCATGTGACGCATTTGTAAGGGTCGATCAATAGAAACTATATTTTTATATTGTTTTAATACCTTTTTTGGTCCCGTATGTTAACCTTGAAGTTCATTTTGGTCCCTTAACTTAAAAAAGGTTTATATTGATCCCTTAAATCTTCAAAACATACTATTTTAGTCCTTATCGTCTAATTAGCAACAAATTTAGAGACAAATTTTTTAGTTTTACCGTCGCTAATTAGACGAAAATGAGTAACAATGTATGTTTAAAAGATTTAAGGGACCAGTATGGATCTTTTTTAAGTTAAGAGACCAAAATGAACCTAAGGGTTAACACACGGGACCAAAAAGGATATTAAGCCTTTTAGATTTAAAATATGCCATTACTTGCTTCCCCTTTTGACATGCATCACACATCTGTTATTTTTTAAACACAAGTTTGGCAATCCGTCTACAAGATCTTTATGGACCAACTTAATTAAGTGGTCAATGTGGATGTGTGCTATTCTCCTATGCCATGACCAAGATTCATTTAGGATACATACATCATTTGAAGGATTTTTGTTTAAATTATCTATGTAGGTATTTCCATTTCTTGAGCTAGTAAATAGAGTTTCATTTGATATTGATTTTATGACCCTGCAACCAGAAGAATCAAATATTACATTGTTACCTTTGTAACATAGTTGACTAATGTTGAGCATATTATGCTTAAGTTCTTTTACAAAGAGGACCTTCACAGTCCTAGGATTTGGGAACTTACAGATGGTGCCAAAACCTAGTATTTTCCCCCTTATTATTATCTTCATAAGAGACAAATCCCCCTTCTTTGGGGAATAAGGCGGAGAACAAGGTTTTGTCACCTCTCATATGCTTTGAACAACCGCTATCAAGATACCATTTGGTGTTTGAGACTGTAAAACATTCATGCAGAGAAAATGTTAGTTATTAACTTTAGGTACCCATATCAACTTGGGTCCTTGTTTGTTGGTTTCATAAACAGTTTTCTTTCTTGTCTTAGAGACATATGAATTTTAAGAGTTAGATGATACTTTTGCATTGTGCTTACAATGTTTCTTAAAGAAGTATGAAGGGGGTTGTCTTTCTTTGCTTTCATGGCTTTTCCTTATAAAACAAAACATGGTTATGTGACCTTCTTTATTGTAGTATTTGTATTTTAATGTTTTACAATGAGATGTATTATTGGTTTTACATACGTTCTCAAAGTTCTTGTTGTTGTTCTTCAATTCATAACCTAATCTAGTTTTGTTGTAGAAGGCTCTTTGATTTCCTAACAAGACTTCTAGGTTATCTCTCCCTTGGGTAAATTTGACAAGTGTTTTTTCGAAGATCGCGAACTTCACTTTTTAAGGTGTTGTAACTATCACATATGTCAGGTTCATTATTTGACGTGGAAGGGTTTTGATTGATGTTTTTTTTTCCTTCTCTCTAAGGAGTTCTATATCCTTTTCAAGGGTTTTGGTTTTAGTTTCAAGATAGGATATAATATCCTTGGATATAGAAATAATTTTCTCTAGTTTAGAAGTTTCTATTGTTAGATTTTTACATAATCTAAATAAATCATGATTGGAAAATTGAGAGGTTACCCCATCATCTTGATGTTTTGTCATCAGATAGATGCTAACTTTTTCTTATTCATCATTCAAGAATTCCATATCATTGCCTTCCCATGCGGCATAAGCTTTCTTCTTCTTTCTATTCTTTTTTAATTCTTAATTTTCCTTTTTGAATAGAGGATTATATGATTTGATGTGTCCTATCATTCCATATCAGTAACATGTTTGAGTGAATGGTTTTTCTTCATCATTTCCTTATTTTTCTGCTTGCTTCTTCTTATTCTTCTTAAATATCTTGAAGTTCTTTACTAGGCGGGCCATGTCACCGTATGAGTTAGATTCTTTAGCTTTAAGTGTCAGACTCTGGTTTTCTTTTCTCCTTCTTCATCTATGGTAAGTCTTTTGAGTTCCATTTCATGTTCCTGCAATTTTCGATATATATATATATATATATATAAAGAGAGAGAGAGAGAGAGAGAGAGAGAGAGAGAGAGTGTGTGTGTGTGTGTGTGTGTGTGTGTGTGTGTGTCCATAGTCGGCAAATCCTTGGATTCCCAAATGGTTCAAGCATCTAAGAATTTTTAAGACTAATTCCTCATTTTAGAATGTTTCCCGCAGAGTTCTCATATGACTAATGATGTGGGTAATTTGTGTTTACATTTAATTTAAGTTTTCTTTAGATTTAAAAATAAAGAGTTCACACTCATGGGTTAATATGCCCAACCTTGCATTTTTTTACCTCAGTAGTACATTCATGAGTAATTTGGAGGATGTCCCACACTTCTTTAGCAGTTTCGCAGTGAGAATTTTGTAGGAACTCATCAAGATCGAGTGCGGTCGTGATGATGTCATTAGCTTTCAAACCAATATAAACATTCTCTTTATCCTCTTTGGACCAATCCTTTTCAGGTTTGTCTACTATAACACCATTAACATGTCTGTATGGACAAATGGTGATAATTTCATACCAATCCAAATACCACAATCCGTCTATTCTATGAAAAATATATTTTCTCTTTCCACAAATTATACCCTTTTGTATTGAAGGATGGAGGTTTTTTTAGTGAATAACTTGACACCATTTTCCTCCCACGATGATAAGTCCTTAACATGAGTTAGACTCTAATACCACTTGTTGGACAAGTGACTTCAAGAACAAGAGGAGGGATTGAATTGTGGTATTTAATACTCATGATTAATTTTAAACCTTTCTTGATAAAGACCGTATTAGAAATTTTTAGGTGAGTAATTTGCAGCAAAATTAAAATACTGAAAGTAAATTGTAGAAAATAAAAGTATATGGTTAGAAGATTGCACCAGAGATTTATACAGGTTTGTCTGAATAATGGCCTAGTCCTGTCCCCAAGTGTTCTTCTTGAGAGTTTGATTATAAACTTTGAGATTTTGAAGGTTATGCCCACGAACTTTAATACAATCTGATCTTGAGCTTTTAACATTCTTATCCCCAACCAATGATAGCTTTTATCCCAGGCTAAGCTAATGAATCACTTAGAGAATTATGGCTGATCTCAATAATCAAAACAAAAGTTTTTCCGGCAAAGCTTAAAAACCAAGAACAAATATTTTCTGACAAGTTTATCTCAACAACCAAACTCAATCTCTTAAAGGCATCACGCCCTTAAGAATATAAAAGACATGCACGACCACTGACAAAAATTTCTTCCTCACATGTAAAGCTTCACTTACTAGCACTAAGGCAATCAGAAGTGAATAAAAATATTTTCTCATGAGAGGGACAGAGTTAAATTCCAAAAAAATATAAAAACATGGGAAATTGGCATGATTTGAAGTGAGGGTGTGCTTATCTTATATAGTAGTTGGAAACGATTTTGAACAGTTTTAATTACTTGGTTCTAACTTAAATAACAACATTTTGGGGAATGTCTTAAGTGTGTGTTTGAGTTACATTAGTACTCGTAAGTTACTACCTTACTTTTACAATACTTGATTCACTTAGACAAACTGACCGACATGACCTAGCAAAGAAGGTTTGAATGTGGAAAGCAATCCCTTACCTTGGATAAATATGAAAGCTTAAAGAAGTGTTTCCAAAATCCGGTGAATCAAGCATGAGAATTTACCTTCGAAGTTATTGATTATTTGACTACTTTAGCCTTTCCCATTTGTAATTTCCTTGTTTGTTAAGTACTCATTTATTTTTAAATATATTATTCTTCTTAATGGTAAAATTAATGAATTGATCATGCATCTTTTGAATAAATCCTTTCGTGTTCACTCTTTTTTATATTTCCTTCTTATCAACAATTCTTCACTTCACTTTTCTTTATCAAAATTTTGTTTTAGAAAATATTAGATGGAGGATGATGTAAACAAAATACACAAAATTACTAAAGTATGCTTTTGAAAGAAACCTGGATGATGATGTAAGGCATTGTTTCACTTTCCAAACACTAAGAAGTTAAGAAATTTGATCCCTAGTCAACCCCATTAAGCTTAACCAATGGTATATGGTAGTTATTTCAGTTAGTATTACTATGCACTCAATTTCCAAGAGAATCATCCCATATGTACGCCTTCTAATAAGAGGTTCAACCACGTCTTCTTCCTCACACACATCAGGAAGCGTCGAGGAAACATCAAATATCTAAAAGTTTATAGTGGATGTTCTTCACAAACCATTAATATGACAGTCACATCCTTTTCAACAAAATCTAGTCAAAAGAACAAATTTCATGAAAATTGTTCCAAAAAAAATTAAAAAGAATGAGATATGAAAAATCGAGAAAAAAAAAGCGTCACCAAAATCCTTAACAAAAAAACAAGATTAGATGACTACCATATAAAAAAAAGAATAAAAGAAAAAAAAGTGATAACCTTATAAAAAAGAAAGGTGAGTACCATCTAAAAAAAACCCTTATTAGTTTTTCGAGCCATCATATCATCACCTTTGTAATTTCATAATTCTCTCGGAACTTGAATACATGTGTTGAGTTGATTGAATATATAAATGGAGATAATTAGAAGGCGAATTGGGGGATTAAAATTAAAATTTGAGCCTTATATTCCTTTTAATAAAAAACTGTGAACCCGCCACGTCACAACCCTTAAAATACCTAATTAAGCAAGGTTTATTTTGAAAGCATACTACAACAAAATCGTGTTAACCTAACTCCAAAGATACTTGCTAATCATCTTCAAGTATATCATGCTCTAACATTACTTCTTTCACAATTTAAACGTATAAATCAACATTGCATTCTGACCATTGATCCATTCACTGTACATCACAACATCATCTCAATAATATCTTTGATTTCAAAGCCTACATGAGCATTGCATTAAATATGCCATTTTGAAAGAACAATTTTATCTAAAACTTAGCACTTAGCATCAAGCAAGTTCCAACAATGTTCAATCAGTTGTAGAACTTGATCATTTGTAAATGTTCACATCAGGGGTAAATCACTTCAAGAATCGGTCAATTTGGGGAAAACTACTTCTACTTGATCAATCAGAGGTAAATCACCCTAAGAATCAGTTAATAAGGGGCATACTAATTCAAGATTCAAAATATTGGGGCAAGCCATTTCAAGTTCATATTATGTCAAACTGCTTCAAAACTCATATTGAGGAAAATTTCTTCCAAGAGCCAATAGATTAGGGAATAGTAAGCTCTATAATTATGATAGGGTGAGTTTTCTCCATATTTCAAGGGTCTTAAAAAAACCCTACAATACATCATCAACAATTGAGTTCAAAATAAGTATCGGGAGATGATTCTTACACAATATCCTATCAAATAACCTTTTCCCTTGACGAGAAACTTTGCTACAAAAGAATCCTTCTGCTTAATTTTAACCGTCCATTGTACGCCACATGGGCACTTTTGGAAGCCTTCAAGTCACTACATAAGTTGGGCATTCAAATCATCATCATGCATTATCTTCACAACAATCATGTTTGCATATATCATGCATTACTCCTTATTAGCATTACCCTTTCATCAACCATGTTTGCATTTCTCTAGCATCAAACCATACATCTCATCTTATGCATCATGGCATATCTCGACAACATTAGGCATCACACATATGTCAAAGACCTAAAATCCTTATAACATAAGTATAGAAAAATCAAACATCTAAAATCCAAATCCCAACCTTTCTTAGCACCTCAAAGACCTATGTTGATTGGCACCCCTCAAAGTTCCATTCTTCATAGACACCAACTAAAATATGCACATCAACCAATCACCACACTTTAATTCATACATTTCACAACTCATATCACATCTCGATATTTGGCGCGCTACTCCAAGTATCCATAAGCACTTCAATCATCAATCATAATGCATGAACACGAATTTCGTTCAACTATCATGCATAGCCCAACTCATGTGCGACTCTCGCCTCCATTCCCAAAGTATGATTATCCTCTACACTCTCATTTACAGCCCCAAAGCCCAACCCCGGTCGGCACTTCATAACTCAATCATTTGTACATTTCAGAGTATGGTTCTCTTCTTGAATCGAATCCTTTTTTCAAGTCCAATGCTCGTTTGTTATTTCAGAGCCTGATGCTTGTCCAGAACTGAATAGTTTTATTTCAAGCATCAGTGCTCGTTTGACAATTTAATCATTTTAAATTTCAGTGCTTGTCTAGAAAATTGTTCTTTTTAAGACCAGTACTCATCTGACAATTTAATCATTTTCACTTTAAAATTCGGTGCTAGTCTGGCAGTTTTTCGTATTTAAGACCAGTACTCGTCTAGAATTTTTATCATTTTCAAGTCCAGTTTTAGTCTGGTAGTTTTCAATTTTAAGACCAGTACTCGTATGGAAATTTAATCAATTTTAAGTCCAGTGCTCTTTTGAAAATTTAATCATTTTTAAGACCAATACTCGTCCGGAAATTTAATCATTTTCATTTTTAATTCTAGTGCTCGTCTGGTAGTTTTTATTTTAAAGTCCAGTGCTCCTCAGGCAGTTTTCATTTTAAAGTCTAGTGCTCATTTGGCATTCTCCATTTTAAAGTCCAGTACTCGTCTGACAATTTAATCTTTTTTATTTTAAAGTCCAGTTCTCTTTTAGCAATTTAACCATTTTCATTTTTAAGACCAGTGCTCGACTAGCAGATTTCATTTTTAAGACCAGTGCTCGTCTGACAATTTAATCATTTTCAAGTCCAGTACTTGTCTTGAAATTTGATCATCTCCATTTTAAAGTCAAGTACTCATCTGGAAATTTAATCATTTTTATTTTAAACTTCAGCGCTCGTTTAGAAATTTAATCATTTTCATTTTAAAGATCGGTTCTTGTCTGACAGTTGTTATTTTTAAGACCATTACTCATCTAGCAATTTAATCATTTTCATTTTAACGTTCAGTGCTCGTCTGGTAGTTTTCATTTTTAAGATCATTGCTTTTCTAGAAATTTAATGATTTTCAAGTTCATTACTCGTCTAACAATTGGTCATCTCCATTTTAAAGTCTGGTTCTCGTTTGGAAATTTAGTCATTCTCATTGCAAAGTCCATTGCTCGTCTGGAAATTTAATCATCTTCATTTTAGAGTTTGGTGCTCGTCTATAACTCATTTATTTAAATCACAAAGTCCAGTGCTCGTCTAGAATTTTAGTGTCTGGTGCTCTCCTGGAACTAAATCATTTTATTTCAAAGTACATTGCTTGTTTGGAAATTTAATTATTTTAAATTTCAGAGTCCAATGCTCGTATGGAACTCATTAATCTAAACTTCAAAACCCAAATCTCATTGTCATTCTACCCTAACAAAAATATACCCTGAAGTCGTCATTGGTACCAGACATCTAACCCGTGTTCTCCCTAATAAATGCTGAAAATCAGTTTATCAAATAAAAAGACAATCCATCAATCTATATCCCCTGTTCAGTCTTTTTCACCTAGTCAAGTTAAACATTCTGCATAACAACTGTGTAGAAAAACCTTTTTGACCAAGGGTTATTCCTTTAACTTTTCCCCACCGAAATCAGTCACAACTCCCTAAGTGAGTTTTCTCCCAGTAAGGCTTCTCTCTAAGTGTCCCCAAGAAAATTTTCTCCCTAGTAAGTGTTCTCCCTGGTAAGTTTAGCTTTAAAATCTTCCCTGGTGGACCTTCTTCAAAAAACCTTCCAGTTAATCCCCACTAAATCTCCCTAGAAAATCTTCTCAATAAACTCCTCATTGAATCTCCCTGGTAAATCTTCTTAGTAGACTCCCCAATGAACAACCATTTATTTTCTCCATCGGTCTAAGGATCAACTTAGTACTTGAAGAAGACCATTTATTTCTTCTGTCGGTCAAAGGATCAACTTAGCAGTTGAAGAAGACCATTTATTTTATCTGTCGGTCTAAGGATCAACTTAGCAGTTTAAAAAGACCATTTATTTTCTTTGTCGGTCTAAGGATCAACTTAGCAGCTGAAGAAGACCAGTTATTTTCTATGTCGGTCTAAGGATCACCTTAGAAGTTGAAGACGACCATTTATTTTCTCCGTCAGTCTAAGGATCAACTTAGTAGTTTAAAAAGACCATTTATTTTCTCCATAGGTCTAAGGATCAACTTAGTTGTTGAAGAGGGCCATTTATTTTTTTGTCGGTCTAAGGATCAACTTAGCAGTTGAAGAAGACCTTTTATTTTCTCTATCAGTGTAAGTATCAACGTAGCAGTTGAAGAAGACCATTTATTTTCTCTATCGATCTAAGTATCATCGTAGTAATTAAACAAGACCATATATTTTCTATGTTTGTCTAAGGATCAACTTAGCAATTGAAGAAAACCATGTATTTCCTTTGTCGGTCTAAGGATCAACTTAGCAGTTGAAGAAGAAAATTTACTTTCTCTTCTAGTCTAAGTATCAACCCATTGGATGAAGATGACCATTTTATCTTTTTCTCGGTCTTAGTATCAGCCCATTGGTTGAAAATGACCAACCATTAATCTATCATCCCATCTCCTTGCGCTCTTTAGCAGACAAAATTAATGTAATTTTTAATTAATCATAATCACAAAGATCATATGAAGACCATTGTCATTCATAAGCTCTAGTAGAAAATAATTAAATAAGGGGCAGTTGTCGTACCCTAATTTTTTCGGACATTTTTATTTTTCAGGCAACCAGCTTTACTTTATTTTGTTCAAACTAATGATGCAGGTTTACAGACATATCAGATTAGTGCAATTTTCAAATGTGCGGAGAATTAGTAGAGTTTGTTTTTAGGTTTGGGCCTGCGACTGTATTTGTTATTGAATGTTATTACGCGTAGTTGAATTTGGTGTGCTAATTTAATTATTTCACATTAGCACGTGTTTGAGTTTTATTCGGTTTAAATCCTTTTTATCCTGGTCTTTTTTATTCGCAATAATTAAAGTCATAAATTTGATAATTATCATGAAAGATGATTTTCATTAATAATGTTTTTAAACTTTTAAAAATGACATAAGAAAAATGCATTGGTGTAAAAAATTTGCAAAAATATCTTTTGAGAATACTTCACCATTTTCACTCTACCACATTTTCTTTAATTACATTCTCCTCACACCTCACTCACATTCATTACTCACACTTTTCTTCTCACATTCTTCTCACACCTCACTCACACACATAATTCACACTTTTCTCCTCATATTCACTTACACTTTTTCACACCCAACCACGCTCATTTACACTCACTATAAAGGGAGGTGATCATCAACATCCAAAATGGGAAGAAAAAGAAATCGTAACAACATCATTACCATTTTTCTCTCCACACTTCACATCTCTTCATCATCATCACCACCATATTTCAAAGAACCAACATCTTCAAATCATCTTCACACCATGGTTTTAAATTGCGAACCGCGTCACCTGATGCGGCCGCAATGTTGCAGTTGCAGTAGTGTCGGCATCCGCATCATACCGCAATTGTAATGTGATTGTAAATTACACTAAAAACGCATCAAAACGACGCAACGATCACATCATAACACCGCAACGACCACATTTACCCGCATCAGACCGCATCAACCTGCATCAATAGATGACATATGAAACCTAATACATATAATAAAGTATACTATTTTATGTTGATACAAATAAATTCATGCCTCGACGACCGCAATCCGCATCGCAACATCCGTAATAGCCGCAACCGCAATGGCTGCAACCGCAACCGCATTCGCAGCCGCAACCGTAATTTAAAACCATGCTTCACACCATTAGCCACCACTACTATCTACAAATAACCTTCATTCATTTTTGGGTTAAATAGTGTTTACCCCCTGCCATATAGGCGTGTTTTAGTTTACCCCCCTTAAGAAAAAAATTTTTATTCCCCCCTCAACTTTCCCAGATTCCATTTATAAAGACCCTGATGCACCCATGGGTTCAAGATTCCGTGATGTGGCGTGTTGACCTTGGTGACTGGGTATGAGTTGGCTGCCACGTTTGATTTATAATTAGGTTAAAATTCTTTTGAAAGCCCTTCTTCTTCTTCATACGTGATAACTCTTCTTCTTCTTCATTCGTGAAAGTAGTTCTTCTTCTTCGTTCCTGAAAGCTGCTCTTCTTCTTCTTCTTCTTTGTTCATCTGGAAAAACCCTAAACCTAAATGGATAGAAGTCAAAGTCTTTATAGCAGCAATTCTTGTGAAAATCCAACCGGTCCTTTGTATGGCTGTCGTCATCCGATGAAGATGTTGGTGGCGAAGACCATACAAAACTGCAATAGGAGGTTTTGGAAGTGTCGAAACACAAGAGTGAGTGGAATTCTTCGAAACACTATTTGTTATCGTTTTTGGTTAATGCTTCATTAATGTTGTTGGTTTTTGCAGATGGGTGGTAGCTGTGAGATTTTTATTTGGGATGATGAATTAGACAACTCCATGAATGGCTTGTCAAATAATGGTAGCTGTTGCAAAAACTGTGATGTGGTACATTTAAAGTTGGATATGACTGCAAATAAGCTTCAAAAAGCCAAGTTGAAGATAGCTGTTTTGAAGAGGAAAAATTTCCAACTGAAATTGGCCATTTGGGTATCTTTAATTATGTTTGCAGTAGTTTACAAGGCCATGTATTTGTAGTTGTCCTGTATTGGTCAGATTTTATACTATTGTACTGTCATTAGTATGTGCTATAGGATTTTAGTTGTTTGAGTCAGTGTATGAAGAATTTTATGTAATGAATTGGTTGCATCCATGTATTAAGAAGTTTATGTAATGAATTCTTGAGTTAAATTAGTAAAGCTTCATTTTTAAAGTCATTCAGCACTATGTGTACAAATTGTTTTCTTAAAACATAGGAATTTCATGTCATTCAAAATAGGCCATAACAAAATGGCATTGTCAATACAAAAAGGCATAAGCCATAACAAAATCATGTTGTCATTACATAAAGGCCATAACAAAGTGGCATTGTCATTACTTAAAGGTTCCAAAATAACTAATAACTAAGTCCTAGATTGCAACCATCAAAACAGCCATGAAACTACTTCCTCATTTTCTTCTTGGCTCTATGAGAACCACCTTCTTCTTGTGTTAAAATCCCTCCCTCTTGTTTTGGCAGATAGATAGGCTGGTTAGAATTTAAACCAGGTCCTATGATTGGTTTCTGAAACCACTTCAGCTTGATTCTTTCACTTGACCTCTTCTTGATTGGCATGATCTCTTTCCCCTTCTTCTTAACTTTACCCTTGGCAGCAGGTGCATTTCCTTGAATCACCTCACTTTGACTTGCAGCAGGTGGCTGTGTCTGAGTTCCATCAGGTATGCTTGAAATAAGCTCATCAGAAATGTCACCAAAATAGTCACCTGGTTTATGGGGCCACTTGTCTAGTTTTAGGGTAGATGTGGAGCACCTATTCATTAAATACTTTCTTATCCACTCACACATAGACAAAATAGGCTTGTCCCTAGTAGCTAAGATTTTGGCATTAAAAGATTCATCTATATTGTTCATAAGAACATCACATTTAGGGTAGAAAGAGAAAGCATGCTTACACCAACTTTTTGGAGGAATTCCCATTAACCAAGCCCATGCTTTAGGATCAACTTGTTTCAGCTCAGTCATCTTTTGCAACCACCCTTGGTAGTAAGTTGATTTTGCAGCCCCCATCATCAGATCTCTAATTAAACTGCCACCACCAAAAATTTTTTTGAAATTTGAATAAAGATGCCTTATACATAGCATATGTTCAATTGTTTTAAACATTTCCTCAAAAACAGCTACCAAACCCTGCATCATGAATTGATATCAGTAAACAAAAACATGTTACTAGGATTAAGAAAAAAAACTGACTAATAAACTTACCTTTTGTTGATCAGAGATAAAAACATATCTCTTGTCTTGTCCAATATCAGCCATTAACAACTCAAGAAACCATCTCCAGCTGTCCTTTGTTTCTGTCTCAACAACTCCAAAGGCCAAGGGAAAATATCGATCATTAGGATCCCTTCCCACAGCAATCAATAACTGACCTCCATACTTTGTTTTCAGATGACAGCCATCCACTCCCACAAAAGGTCTACAACCATTAATGAACCCCTTTTTACAACCATCAAAGCAGAAATAGAAAGCACCAAACCTTGGTTGAATGGAAGCACTTGGTCTCTCCACTGTGATACTTAGAGTGTTGCCAGGGTTCACTCTATGTAACTCAGCCGCATATCTTCTCAAATTCGCATACTGTTTGTCAGCATCTCCCTCTAAGATCTTCTTTGCTATGAGTTTAGCCTTCCATGCCCTCCCCACAGTGATTCCCACATAATAGTTTTGTCGCATATCCTGAATAATGTCACAGATTCTAACATTTTCTGATGTTTGCATCTTCTTCAATACAGCCTTAGCCACCCACCTAGAGTTAGCAGATTTGTTATCCAAAACCCTAGCACATGTATGTTTGTCCACTATGGTTTTAATAGCAAAACTGTGCTTGTGGCCCACTTTAGAGCAAAGTACTAAAAATCCACACTTAGCCCTACACTCAACCCTAACTCTGTATGACTCATTTTTAATGAAAGTTATTTCCCTCCCATTTAATACAGACCACTCACGTATTACTTCTCTAAAATCATCTAGGGTATTAAATTCCATACCCCACTCAAATTTAAAATTCTTATTCAAATGCTCCTTCCTAAACTTTTCAAACCTTGGCCCTTTCTCATCATCACTTATATCAGGATCAGAGCTATCAAGCTCATCACTCACATACTCATCATCCTCCTCTCATTTCTTCTTATTGGATCCACTAATAAATCCACCAATTGAGGGTAATGCATTAATAGGTACAGTGACATCAATACCTTCAAAGCCATCAAGATTTGCAGTTACTCGTTCATCCTCACTATCATCTAGTATTTCCACCGCCTCTTCATCACAAACATGCAGTTCGACAATCTCATTGACACACCTAGGAGACCTTATTGAGTCTCTTATATCAACTACATCATGTTCAACAAACATTTCCCCTTCTACTTGGGTTGCACAAGCATATGCTGCAAAATCGTAGCAGTCATCATCATTCTTAAGTTAGAAAAAGTTTTCATTGATCTCAATAATCTTTGTCCATGTTTTATAACTCCCTAAAACATAACCTCACCCGGTCACCAACCTATGAACACAATCCATTCTCCATTTATCAATTCCTAACCCAGACACTAATGTGGATACACCTCCCCTATAAATGGTAACCTCGTCACTTAACTTTACAAATTCACCTCCATGGTGAAATACGGCGTTGAAAACTTGCATGTTCTGAAAATCAAAACAAACGAACTAAATAACCTAACAAAACCCTAAAATATCATAAACGACATTAGAAGGTTTGAAAAAATACGAACCTTGTCAGCTTGAGCATGAGAAACACCTTCGTCTTCCTTGTGCTTCTTAGGTTCCACACATTGGTTGACGATGGTGGCTTCATTCAGTTTATGGCTTTTCTTTGATTGCTTGCCTTGTTTCGATTGCTTATGGCTCTTCTTCTTCATCGTGAAGCTGGAAATTTTCGTCTTCCTTCCTATTTCTGGTTCTGAATAAACCCTAGATATTCAAGGGGATAGAAACAGAAATAACTTATGAAAAATGTTTTCATATTAATATAACTTAACTAATCAAACGTGGCAGCCAACTCATACCCAGTCAGCAAGGTCAACACGCCACGTCACAGAATCTTGAACCCATGGGTGCATCAGAGTCTTTGTAAATGGTATCTGGGAAAGTTGAGGGGGGAATAAAAAAAATTCTTAAAGGGGATAAACCAAAACACGTCTATAGAGGTAAACACTATTTAACCCTTCATTTTTAAATCAAATTCCATATCCATCTTTAAACAAACTAACAACAATCAACAATAACAACTCTTCATCAATTATCCCCCGTATATAATAATTAACATAACAACAACACATATAAACAAAAAGAGACGAAAAGGAAGAAAAAACGAGTCATCAACCACCATATGTCAAACGCAAAAGAATGCTTAAATATCTTTCTTCATTATCACCATTCAGAACCATTCCTTCTTCATCATACCACCAATGAACCTTGAACACATAAACTATTAACAAACAAAAAAATACATAAACACCATTCAAAAACAACACAGTAGAATCAGAAAAGAAACAAAACAGGAGAAGAAACTGAGTTCATTGGGATGTAACGAGAAACAGTGCCAGAATCTCACTTTCCACACACATCTGCAAATGTTAAATCCTCAATGCCGCCATCACATTAGCAAATTCACCCTTCACAACCATCACCCAAAGTCTCAGCTCGCTTCTCTGGCCGCTGCAAAACCTCCGGCCGCCACAGACTCTTCATCTCGGGTTTGAAATCATCGGTAGTTTTTTCCTCCTTTCCCTTTTCATGAATCTGTTTCATTTTGCATGATTTATGTGTTGCTTTGAAAGATATTTAAGATTCTGTTTGAGATTTGAAAGAAAAATTAATAGGAAACAAGGCCTTGATTCTTTTTGTAAAAATAATTTGTTGTAGTTGTTTGAGGGTGAGAGATGAAAATGAAATAGTCTCCTGTGATGGATTGAACGATATTACTGTTATTGTTCTTTGTTTTTGTTTTTTGAGGATGAAATAGCTCTGAGAGAATGATTTCACGTAACAGTAATTTTGAATTGATTTAAAAAACTCAAACACGGCTTTATTTTTATCATTATTGTTTTTATGTCATAATTTATCATTAAGAGAAAAAAGAATTCTAAAGTTGGGGTTGGGGGCATTTCCCCCATGTAACAATCTTTCTTCATTTTTTTAAATTTAATTTAAATATTACTCCCTCCGTCCCACAATGAGTGATCCATTTGGAATAAAATGGTGTCCCAAAATATATGATCCATTTCATTTTTCAATGCAACTTTTCCTATTTTATCCTCTAATTAATATTACTTTCATCATTCCCAATATATTACAAGGGCACTTTAGTAAAAATATCATTCTCTCTCCTTTATTTATTCTCTTTTTCTTAATTTATGTGAAAAATCAACTGGATCACTCATTGTGGGACGGAGGAAGTATTTACTTTTAAGGGTTTAATGGTAGTGCACTGACAGTGTAAAAAAAATTACACTGTCATCCAATAAAAACATAACATTTTGCCATGTCATATAAATGTTTTAAAAATTACAGTCTAACTTGGTGAAATTCATAGTCATGATTAGTTAAAAATGTAAAATTCAGTGCATCACTTCTTTTCTCTACTTTCAAATTAGAGTTTCACACTGGTTTAGGCCAAAATTGCTAGATGTTATGTGCACCCTCCTGTTTACTCTATATTTTTATTTTCTTTTATTTTTCATTAATTTATTTCATTTCATTTGGCTTTATAAAAGGACTTTCGAATATTGGGCGCTTAGGGTCCATTTGAAAGTTTTGAACTCACTATTAAGTATAGTCATCAAATTTTGATTCAATCCCAATAGCGCCAATTTCATTTTTTTTTTATTTACCTTGCCTTTCACTTTGTATACTTTCAACCTTTGAGTGAACTTTAAGGTTAGACACTAATAATTTCATATTTTTAATTTTCTTTATTTTCAAAATCAAATATCGGATGAAAAAGAATAAATTAGATGTATGTCTCTTTTTTTCTAGTGTTGAGATATAAGTTGTATAGCTTGTTTTTCGAATACTCGTCTTCCGTCTAAAATATAATAAACATATTGAATTTAGTTCACTCTTTTGTGAGAGGATAAAAATGATTAATTAAGTGTATGCCTCTTTTTTCCCCTGGCATTTGGATACAAGCCATATAACTTGGCTTTCGAATGCTTGTCTTCTTTCAAAAAATCGTGACTGAATTCATATTTTCTAAATCAAATAGGATGAAAAAGGATTAATTAGGAGTATGCCTCTTTCTTCCATGAGTGTTTGAATATAAGCCGTATAGCTTGCTTTTCTAACAAACTTAATTTTTCTGCCTTTGTGCGATTAAATCTCTTTACTTTTTGCAAAAGAATTATGTTTTATCTGTTCTAACGCGGTTAGAAACATCACTTCATTATGCCAAAGGGCGAACAACAAGCAAAGTTTTTCTGCTCGAATGTGGTCAAAAAAATTTTCATTAAAAACAACCAACAAAAAAACTTTTGCTACCTAGAACTACACAATTTTGAGTTCCCTATCGTACTTGGAGATGCGTATGAGCAAGATTCAACGTCTCATCAAGCACCATAATAAAAAAAACCTATCTTTTTTCCTTTTTTTTTGTAAATATGTCGTAATAATTTGAAGAAATCAAAAATAACTTAGGTTAACACTCTTATTCACAAAGCTATTTAAGCAGTTCTCATTGGTTACAGCGGATGTTGTGGGGTGCTAATACCTTCCCCACGAATGATCGACTCCTAAATCTGAATTTGGTTACAATTACCATATTTTTGTTTTTTTAGGGTTTTATCAATGTTTCCATTTTAAAAATAAACTTTGGTGGTGACTTCATTGTCATTCGAGCATTTATTCTCTCAAGTATTTTTTGCGCCATGATAGCTGGCGACTTTCTAGAGAGTCAAGCCTCGTTTGGTTAGCTTGGCAATGAGTGTTAGCCTTCTTTATTTTATTTCTTCTAATTTTTTTTAATGTTTTGTATTGGTAATTATTATTTTTATCTATATATGTTATTGGTTCAAATTTTCTATTTGCTTTTATTTACACACATCTTTGAGCAAGGAAATGTACCCGAGTAAAAAAAACCTAAGTTTAAGTTGATGGTCGCATAGTGTTGGCCTTCGAGATGTATGTCTCGCTTGGTTGGTACGAAGACCTCACCTAGAGTAGATCCTCTTAGGGGTATTGTTGTCTAATGGGTAATTTGTTATTAACGAAAATATTTTCAAATGGGACTCGTGACTTTGGGAACCTTGTCTAGAACCTTGGAGTTAATGGTTGCGTAATGTTGACCTTCGCGATGTATGTCTTGCTTGGTTGGCACGAAGGCCTCACCAAAAGTAGACCCTCTTATGGGAATTATCATCTAATGAGTAATTTGTTATTGATGACAATATTCTCAAATAGGATTTGTGACTCTAGGGTCACAAGGAACCTGGTAAAACCCTAGAGCCATCCTTAGTGAGAATCACTAGTCATAAAGCATTTAGAACCTTTCTGATATAAGAAATCGTACACATACCATTTGAAACCACATTGCCCACAGACCTAAAATAAATAGTGTTCTGGACTGGACCAATGGCTAGGCATGGCCCAATCCACGTCTGCTCCCAGAACGGCCCAATTGCCTAAGTCCAATACACAAAGGGGCAAAAGTTACCTTTTTGCCCCTCCAACCGGGCAAGGACTGCATTACTCTTCCCCGGAACCGCTGCCCGTTCCGCACGGCTTCTTCTGTCCCCGAACAGCTGAGGGCACGTACCCGAAACTACGCTTATGCCCGACATAACGACTAGTTTTTGGCACCCTGCCCGACATAAAGGCTAGTTTTGGGCAAATTACCTATTCTTCGGGAAAACGGTTATTTCGCCTCGAAAATAGGGTCGTTTTCCACGCGCTGGGGGCATTATATAAACCCTCTCACTTGAAAGGGTCAGGTATCCAAAAATCATCCTAAGAACTCATACTTTGTACTTGCCCCTTTTCTCTGACCCTTTCTTACTTGAGCATCGGAGTGCCTTGCAGGTACAACCCCTCCTCCTTTTCATACGCCCAGCATCTCAGACGTACTTGGTGGCCCACATCACAGGATATGATTAAGCCTTCACGATCAGTGGCACCGTCTGTGGGAAAAATGTTCTCCCCGTCTTAAACATCCACCTCAGATACTAAGACCAAAACACTCACGTCCAAGATTAGCATCATGGCCTCTCAAGATCACGTCAAAGGTGCTCTCCAATCCATTGTCCTCCCCGTCAACAAGACTGACGTTGACGGTCCTTCATCTCTCCTCGGAGACCCCCGTTTTCTAAGAGACGGGGCCACAGCCTCTCCTTCCCCCATTCCTGCTGACCGCGACAACGATCAGCCCTCGCTGGCCATCCAGCCCATTCCTGCTCCACCCAACGCCGACCCGGCCATGGTGACCCTTCGTGAAGCGATCAACATAACCAACCTCCTGATCCTTCAGCAAAATGAAAGGATCGGGGCATTGGAGGAATCTTCCCGTCCAAGATCCCCCCTCCGAGGAAAAGTCATCGACGATCCAAGAGCCCGCAACCCCGGCGAGAAGTCGACCGAAGGCTACGCCAAGAACCAGAATCTCATTTTGCCAGGAAACGAGACCATGTTTCCCCGCGAAACCAGCACTCTTCTGGTCACAAGAGAACCCGGAGGGACAAACAATCACCCCCGGTCAGGACTAAAGGTCGAGCCCGTATACATTCTCCCCGAAGAAGCCGCCGCCACGAGCGGGTCGTCCGGTACCCGTCACTAACCAGTTCCAACAGCGATGATGAGCCTCACGGCCCATTGTCCCAAGAAATCTTGGCAACACGCCTCCCCAAGGGCTTGGAGAAGCCCCCGGCATTGGGCACATACGACGGAACAACCGACCCCGATGAGCACATCGAAAACATCGATCCGCTGTTGGATTACCGTGGCGTCCGGGGCGCCATCAAGTGCTGTCTGTTTCCGACCACGCTCCGAAAGGGAGCAATGACTTGGTACAAACAGTTGCCCGAAGAGTCTATCACTTTATGGAAGCAGTTAGGCATAATGTTTTCCAGGCATATCACGGCGTCGCGCCGCCACCCCAAGCTGAAGCCTCTCTTGGGGCCATCATCCAAGGGAAGGATGAACCTCTTCGGGCATACATCGAGAGGTTTAACAAAGAAGCGGTGTAAGTCCCCACCACCGACGATATGAAAAAATTTCTGCTCGAACAGGGACTCCGCCCGCACTCAGAGTTTTCCAAAGCTGTCGGCCTCGCACCACCGAGGAACCTGGACGCCTTCCTCCTCAAGGCACAGTCGTACATTCAGTACGAGCAAAAGGAAGCGGCCAACTCCGCCCGAGCCTCCCGCCACCAAGAGAACGCCCGGGCCTCCAAAGGCGAAGAACCCTCGACATCCCGTCGAGGAGAAAGGAAGCGCGAAGACCATCCTCGGGACTCCCGGGATAGCAAGGGACCTTCCGGATGATTTCACAACTACACCCCCTGACCGTCTCCAGGGAAACGATACTGTCCGAATGCGTGAATTCGGAATTCAAACAAGCAGGAGTCCGCTTCCCCAAACAAATACCAGCCAAGCCCAACACCGACAAATCAAAGTAATACCGTTTCCATAAGAGTCACGGCCACACCACCGAAGATTGCATCCATTTGAAGGATGCTATCGAAATACTGATCAGGGATGGCCACCTGAAATAGTTCACAAAAAAGAAAGACGCTCCCCGGCAAGACGCCCAGGAGTCCAAGAAGGTAGAGGAAGAGGTGCCTTCCTCGAAAGAGGCCAACATCCAGGTCACCATGTCTGTATCACGTCCAGAGGACTTCTACGTCCCAGACGAGCTCAGCACTCCTACTTACTTTGCGGGCCACAGCCCGTGGGAAACGTTCCCCTCCGCCATGGCCATCTCGGGCGGAGGCTTCAATAAAGTCACGGTGGGCTACATGAAAAGGAAATTCGAGCATCTGATCAGCACGAGCTCCAACAGGGTGACCACGCTTGACCAAGCCCAGAAGGGCTCCATCCCCATCTCCTTCTACAGGGAAGAGCTCCTCGGTGGATCTCCAAACTCGAGCATTCCCCTGCTCGTCAAAGCTCGAATGGCAAACTTTGACCGCAGGATTCTCGTCGACCAAGGCAGCTCAATCGACATTATGTACTCCCAGTTGTTCTCAACGCTTCAGCTGAACGAGTCCCACCTGACTCCCTATGTGGGTTCTGACTTGCAAGGATTCAATGGGTCAGTGACCAAACCCTGGGGATACGTCGAACTGATCGTAACTTTCGGGTCAGCGGAGACAGCCAGATCCGTCAAAGTGCAGTTTCTAGTAATCGACTGCTCGTCTCTGTACCAGTGCATCTTCAAAAGACCAACGTTGGCCGAGTTGGTAGTTGTGCCTTCAACCGTCCACCTCAAGATGAAGTACTACACTTAAAAGGGGGTGGTCGCCACCCTCCACGGCGACATCAAAGTCTCACGACGATGTTTCGAAGCAGCCACCAAGGGACTCAACGTCATCTCGTCCAAGCCAAAGGTATCCAATAAGCCAACCTTGCTAAGCAGCTCCGAGGAGGCCAAGCCACTACCTCAGGTCGACTCCATCGACCTCGACAGCCGCTTCCCCTAAGAGAACCAGAAGGAAGACCAAGCAGGTTCGAGAAGCTCGTCTGGCCCGACCATCAGCAGCTCTCATCCGATGCGCCTTATCCCGGATGACGACTTCGAGCTTGTCTTGTTTGGCGAAGACCTTCAGCGGGGAGTAAAGATTGGAGGAGATCTCCCCGACATCGCAAGGAAGCAACTCAAAGCCTGCCTCCGTGAGAACGCCGATTTGTTCGCCTGGAACACCGCCGAGATGCCCGACTTGGACCCATCTGTCGCCTGCCATCAACTCACAATTGACCCAGTCATCAAAGCAGTAGCACAACGTAGGAGAAAGCAGTCTCCGGAGAAAATGGAGGCTGTAGAAAATGCTGTAAAAGACCTCCTTGAGGCAAAATTTATCTCGGAAGCCAAGTACACCACTTGGCTGTCCAACGTTGTACTTGTGAAAAAATATAATGGCAAATGGCGAATGTGTATCGACTATACCGATCTTAACAAGGCATGCCCGAAGGATGCCTACCCCCTCCCCAATATTGATAAACTTGTTGATAACTCTGCCGATTTTAAACTATTATCATTCTTGGACGCCTACTCGGGCTATAATCAAATACCAATGGTCGTGAGCGATAAAAAATACACGGCCTTCATGACCGAATCGGGCAACTATTACTACAAAGTAATGCCCTTCAGCCTGAAAAACGCTGGCGCGACCTATCAGAGGATGATGAACAAGGTCTTCCGGGGAGAAATAGGCGACATGCTCGAAGTCTATATGGACGACATGATCGTAAAATCCCACGAGGAAACTGATCACACTACCCATTTAAGGAAGGTATTCGAACAGGCCAGGAAGTACCAGATGCGTTTCAACCCGGAGAAGTGCATGTTCGGTGTCCGGGCAGGCAAATTCCTCGGTTTCTACTTAACAGAACGAGGAATCGAAGCCAACCCCGATAAGTGTCGGGCATTCTCCGAGTTTCCAAAGCCCAAGTCTAAGAAATCCATCCAGACCCTGAACAGGATGCTCGCATCATTGTCCCGTTTCGTGGCTAAATTTGCTCAGTACGCCCTACCATTCTTCAAACTCCTCCGCAAGGAGGCAGCGTTTGAATGGACCAAGGAATGTGACAAGGCTCTCCTCCATCTGAAACGAGCACTCTCAGAGCCTTCAGTCCTCTCTCGCCCGGACAACGGCGAAACTCTGTACTTGTATCTTGCCGTAGCAACCGAGGCAGTGAGCATCGCTCTTATCCGCGAGATACCTGACGGGCAGAAGCCCATATATTTCACGAGCAAAGCACTGTAGGGACCAGAGTTGAGGTACCAACAGGTAGAAAAAGTGGCACTGGCCCTCATCAACGCAGCTAGAAGAGTGAGACACTACTTTCTAGCCCACACAATTGTGGTTCGAACAGATCAACCCGTAAAGCAGCTGCTAGGACGACCAGACATGGCCGGTAGAATGCTCAAATGGTGCTAGATCTGTCCGAATTCGACATCTAGTATGAAAGAAAAAAATCCCTCAAAGCCCAGGCTTTGGCTGACATCATCGCATAAATGACGTTCACAGATTCCTCGGCCTGTGGGGCGCGTAAATGGACCATTTTCGTAGATGGGGCATCCAACTCGGCTGGAAGCAGGGCAGGCATCATATTGGAGAAAGATGAGGGAATCATCGTTTAAGTATCGCTTACCCTATCCTTCCCCACCTCTAAGAATCAGGCTGAGTATAAAGCCTTCCTCGCCGGCTTACGCCTAGCCGAAGATCTCGGCGCGGAAGAAGTTGTCATCTGCACAGATTTGCAACTCGCGGCCCTCCAAGTTCGAGGAGAGTATCAAGCCAAAAATGACAACCTATCCGAATACTTAGCCCTGGTCAAGGAGAAAATGACGAAGTTCGCAGCGGAAGAGGTAAAGCACTTTCCCCGCGAACACAACGTCCGGGCAGACGTTTTGTCTAAACTAGCAAGCACGAAGAAGAAAGACGGAAACAAGTTCGTCATACAGGAGGTACTTCCTCGACCCAGTATCGAGAAAATTTCCCCGACCCTTGACGTACAAATGATCGGCGACAGCAACTGCTGGATGACCCTCGTTTACAACTACCTCGCTAGGGACAAACTTATGTCCGACCCCAAAGAAGCCAGCGTAGTTAGGCGAAGAGCCTGCTCCTACGTCCTGGTCAAAGATAAACTCTACAGACGAGGGTTCTCCATCCCACTACTCAAGTGTGTCAAGGAAGAGATGGTCGCCCACATCTTGCGCGAAATTCACGAAGGAATCAACGCCCAACACCTCGGAGGAAGGTCCCTTGCCCAGAAGGCCCTTCGAGCAGGATACTGCTGTCCAACCATGCAGCAATACGCTAAGGAACACGTGAAGAAATGCGATAAATGCCAACGGCACGGGGACATGCACCTAGTTCCACCTAACGAGCTCAAGGCTATGTCCTCCCCGTGGCCATTCGCATGGTGGGGCCTGGACATCCTGGGGCCATTCGTGGTAAGATCAAATCAGAACAAGTACCTAAAAGTAGGCGTGGATTGCTTCACAAAATGGATAGAAGCGGACGCTCTAGCCAAGATAACTGCTCTTAACATACTGCGTTTCTACAAACGAAACATCCTTGCACGTTTTGGCATCCCCCATGCGATAGTCACGAACAATGGGACACAGTTCACGGACAGGAAGTTCCAAGACTTCGTCGCCCAGCTGGGCACGAAGCAACACTTCGCATCCGTCGAACATCCCCAGACAAACGGGAAAGCTAAAGCGGTGAACCGAGTCATCCTTCGAGGCCTCAAATGAAGGTTGGACGAAACGAAGAAAGCTTGGGTCGAGGAGCTGCACAGCGTCTTATGGGCATACCGCACAACTCCACACTCTTCAACCGAGGAAACACCCTTTTGCCTGGCCTACGGGACCGAAGCTGTAATTCCCATTGAAGTTCACGTGCCCTCCAGGCGGACAGAATCGCCCCTGGATGAGGAAATGAACGACGAAGCATTAAGGGAGGAAATCGACCTCGTCGAGGAAGTCCGGTCAGGGGCAGCCCTCCGCGAAGCCTCATTAAAACAAAAAATCACCATAAGGCACAACGCCAAAGTCATACGACGAGAGTTTGATGTGGGCAGCCTTGTCCTAAGAAGAAACCATAAAGACTCTCATGAAGGCAAACTAGCCGCTAACTGGGAAGGACCCTATCGTGTCCGGGCAAAAACGGAGAATAGGGCGTATTACCTAGAACATCTCAACGGGGAAGAACTTGCTCGACCATGGAACGCCGAAAAGCTAAAACAATACTACAGCTAAGGTCTAAACTGTCGCTTTGATCCGTCACAAGGACGAGCATCGCATATCGACCACGATGCGCGCCTAGGTACAAGCATCGCATGCCAGTAAAGCAGAACCTCGCTCAGGAACGAGCTAGGTCCCTGCTCGACAGTGGTCCCTCAATCGAGCACCGCCGTCGTCAAAGTACCACAACAGGCAGAACATTTAGCTCGCGATGGGAGGTGCACGCCCGAACCCAGGCCTCAAACGCGACCTGAGCTCCGCTCCCTTGCCCGGACATTCCCTGGCCGTTCGACCAATACCCCTCACTGCCGAACACATCTACAACGAGAAATCCCCTGAAACTTAAAAGCAAACCAAAGTAACCCCTATTACGGGCATACATGCATATCGAGCAAAAGTACAACACTTAGAAGAATTTAAAGTAGACAAATCCATGCAAATCACAAAACCGGCCGCAAGGACCGGGGACATAATTAAAGTAATAAGTGGCCGCAAGGACCACAATTGTGCTTGTTACATAAACTGGGGGTCATGCCCCCATTCAAAATAAGTTACAAAGATACATGGCATGCAGGCCGGACAAATTACAACAACAACAAAAACCTTCACTCGTCCATCCGATCAGACTACTCGGCGTTAGACTGAGGCTCCTGTCTTTCCCCGTCCAGATTTTCGGCATGCTCATCGCCAATGAGGAGGGAGTTCGGGCTAACTATCCGGCCGTCCTCGACATGTGCCAAATAGTGAGTACCCTCAATTGAGATATCAAGCCCGGGGTTGACCACCCGCAGTTGGGCCACTGCATTCCTGAAGGACTCGTCCCCAATGACGATGTTGTCATCCTCAGCCCTCAACATGCTGTCATACCCCAAATTTTGACCACTAAGATTTCCATCATTGTGCAAATCATCATCATAATATGGATGTACTTTCATGCCTCATCAATCTCCTCAGAGATGTTTGAGCATTCACCACAATCAAGGACTAGGGTTTCAAGCCCTCTCAGAGCATTTAGACAAAGGATCAATCAAGAAATGACATGATCTTAAACTTGTCTAAACCTCTCAAACACCTACAAAGGATCAAGAGGACTCCCACCTCAAGAATCAAGCACAAAGTTGCAGCATTCCAAGTGGATCAAGCCTCAAGATCGCCAGTGTCACCAAATTAGGGTTTTGGTTGACTGAGGCCTCCAGATGGAATATTTCCTCTGGGCATGAGCCATTGCTTCAAAGCACAACTTAAGATACTCCAAGGGACCTCATGGACCAAATCATCAAGTCAATTTTAACCTCAGGGGAAGCATTCATCAAAAAATCAGGAATTAGGGTTTCTTAACCTAATTCACCCCTAAGTTGACTTTTGGGACAAAACATGAGCCAAGACCTCAAGACATGATTTGAGGGTCTCCAATACACTAAATTGATCCATTTACAATAATGGATTGATCCAAGAAGCTTGCTCCACAAGCTTCAATTTCATCTGGACCACAATTAGGGTTTCGAGGAAAAAGTCAATTGTACCTTTGACTTTTGACCAAGACATGCTCCCAAACCTTGGGACATGGTTCAATACACTCTACAACACCTATGGAATATATCCATTAGGTTTGATTTAGGTCAAGGACTTGATTTCACAAAGGATCATACAATTTGGATTTTCATCCGATAAAAAGTCAACTATGCACAAAATCAAGTTTGACTTTTTGGAATTTCTCACAATTATGGTTCCTTGACCCTAAAACAATGTTAATATGTGTTTTGAATCATCATTTTTCAAGAAAAATCAAAGAAAGTGAGTTAACTTGTAAAAGGGGGTAACCATAAAAAACTTAGAATTTTTCTAAGTTATGGAACAAAGTGGCTAGGGTACCAACTTCCAAGGACCATAACTAGAGATCCAAGCAACCATTTTGGATGGTCCAAAGTTGGATTTGTAGATCTCATTACACTCTACAAAAGTGTCAACTAGACCTCATTCCAATTCATCTTGGATTTTTAGTTATGAAGTGATCAAAATGGCTGAAAACATGAAAATGACATTTTTCCAACACTTAGTGAAATTTTCACTAAATCAATATCTGCCTTACTTTTTACCAAATGTAGGGACATTTTTCACCTTGATCCAAGTCAAACCAGGTCTAGGGGTGGACATCAAAATTAAAGTATGCCATGAGGGCTTTCCAACAAGTACCAGATCATCTCCAAATTCCATTTGAGCAAGGAGATACAACCCTTGGAACATGGCATCCTGAATTGATTTTTACAAGGAAGATTTGTGCCTTTTGCTCGATTTGTCCAAATCTGACAAATTCAATCCTTGTCGTCAATTTCGACACATCTGAGGATAAAACAAGAAGGGAATGATCTGATCCCTAAGCCTCCAAAGTCTAAGAATCTACAATAGTCATGCTAAACCTAAAAAGGCTACAAAAATGCCAAGACTCCAATTTTGTTTTCAAGCATTCAATGGATGCACCAAGGTGGCATGAACTGAGCCTATTCCAACTGAATTCAGTCCAAGTTAAGCTCTGAATCAAAGGACCATAGGCATGTGCCCTAACCTCAAGTCAATGGCTAGAGGAGACTTGAGATTCCTTTTGCATAACATTGGCGAAAGGCCTGCTGCAACCTCCATTCACTATTGATGCCAAAACAAACTTGACACACTATAAATAGGCCTCAATTGTGATCAGTTTGAGTACACCAAAGCACCCAAACTGATGTTTTCCTCAAAATCTCTCTCTTTAGGCCAAAATGCCTTCTTTTGCAAGGTATCTCTGTGTTTTTGAGTTAGAGAGCAATTCCATCACTGCTCATGATCCAAGAACATCCAATATGTCATATCTAAGCTGTCCAAACTCTCATATGTGACATGTAACACCAAAATCACAAAGTCCCATCTCAAAACCTCAAAATTGGACTTTTTTGCATTTTTCAAGCCATGTCTTGATTCAGTCACTTTCAAAACCAGATAAGACCTCAAACACACTTAAAATATCATCCTTGAACCGTCCCAAATGGTTCCCCACATCTGGAACACCATTTGAGAGAGTTGCCATATTGGTCACTTTTGCCCCTTTTGCAAGAAAGAGCTCAAACTTGTTCCTGAGGATTCCAGCTGGTTCCAACCATTCTAAAAGCTTCTAAGGGATCATTTGAGAGTGTCCAAAGCATCAAATTGCTTTTGGCATAAGGAACTTGTCAGATAGCACAAAAAGCTCATAAAGAGGTAAGCATCACAACTTGAACTCTTTGAAATATGCATTGCTTTGAAGTCCACTGATCATACACCTCTCATGCATGTTGTATATGTTGTGTTTGAACCAATTTACCATGTAATTCTTCCCTCTCGAGTGCTCCTATCCGCATATTCTGTTGTGAGATCAACAGATTGGTCTGATTGATCAGTGAGAACAGATCCACCGTGTTCGGATCAGCATTAGGTGGCACGGGATCGGCGGGTAGACAACCGGGCTATCATCATGTTGGACGGCATTGAAGGCCGCGTCGTTAGAGGAGGGGGAGGTTGTACGACCATCCCTCTTGTCACCTTCTTCGACTTTAACGATCGCGTTGGGATCGTGGTCGTATTCGTTGTTGAATGGACCGAAGGCGGTGCCCAGAGTGTTGACGTCAGTTCGAGGGCTGGCCATGATTGTCAGAGAATGAAGTTTGCTTTGGTTTTTACGGTAAGAAAAATGGGGAAGCAAAGTTTCCCAGAAACGGCGCCACTGATCGTACCTGATCAGAAAGTAGATTGGTGGCCACCAAACGTCGTGAGCTCCGCTACTCCGGTGGTGGTGAGACGGTGGGGGGTGTACCTGTAAGGTACTCCAATGCTAAAGTCAAAGACGGAGCAAGCAAGTACATAAAGGTAGTGAGAGTGAGAATTAGAATACCTGACCCTCTAGGGAAAGAGGGTATTTATAGTGTGCTCCCAGCACTGGGCCAACGGTCGTGTGCACTGGGTTGGGTCACTAGGCCCAATGCAGATAAATACCAGGGCTTACATGGCGTAGAGAAGACCAGCATGTGGTCTTCGCCCTGGAGTAACTACCACGTGATCTCCGGAAAGTGGGTTGACCGACTCTTCCGGAAGTGGGTAGTTACCTGATGACATGTCCCCGCATGGGGGGCACGTGGAGTCCGTGGGGAAGACGCGTGATCTTTCTCAAACCATGCAGTGTCTGCTCAACAATGATGGGACTTGGTTGTGCCCGACGAGGAAGAGAGTTGGTCGATAGGTTTCCTGACGTGTCATTGGGTTAGGCCTGCCCAACTGGGTCGGAGTCTATTACCAAGTTTGTTCTATGGATTGATTGTGTTGTTGGTGTATGGAGAAATCTGCAAATCCATTTTTCACAAGGTGACATTTTCCGCATATCTGATATTTAAGAAGATCTTTGTAAATTCCGCCAAGGTAACCTCGACGTTTCCAATTATTTCATGCAAATGAAGGTTATGTGGGATGAACTCAAAGCCTATCGTTCTCTTACTACTTGTTCATGTGCCATAGCGTGTTCATGTGGAGCTCTTGTTTTTGTTAAAAAGTATCAAGAGCAAGATTAAGTCATTCGTTTCTTGAAAGGGTTGAATGAGAAGTTTACTCAATCCAAGACTCAGATCATGTTGATGAATCCGCTGCCAGACATTGATAATACCTTTGCTCTTGTTATTCAACAAGAAAGAGAACTCAACAATTCTCAATCTGTGATTTCCACAAGTACCAGTTCTGAAGATTCCACAACATTGCATTGAGAAACTTTTGTTTTGTTTTCTTCTGCCAAAATCTAAAACAATATGAAGAAATTAGTCATTTTACTACACCACATTGAGCAATCCAACATCTGACATTTGAAAAGACAAAATAATTGCTAACATTAATTTCATATAGGAAATATTAAAATACCTTTGTATGCTTGATTTACAAATACAAGAGAGAACAGAAGGTGAAGATGATAATTTATGTAGTTTCCATGATTTGAAGCAGAGAACAAATCTTGATTTAGGATGAACAAGAGTGAAGCAAGTCTTGATTTTTTGTGATGTACTGACGGCGAGGTAGGGTGTAGAAGATGAGAGTATACCAGCTTAGGGTTTTGAGGAGGAAGTTACAATTTTACTCTGTTTTTTTACATTTTTCATTTACTGGGCGCCTAATTTTGAGATAAAGGGGGAGTTAAAATTTAAGTTAGCGCTTAATTTAGATATGAAAGGACAGACTAAATATTACTTATTTATTTAGTTTTTAATAAATAATCTTATTTTGTTTTACTTCAAAAAAAAATTGGCATGTGGACACATATTTTAGGGAAAAGAAGATAGTTAAAATTTTTTTAATTTTTTTATATTTATTTGTGTTTTTTAAATAAATTTATAATTAGTCTGATACTTCTTTTTTTTTTAATACTCAATCGGAAATAGACCAATTACAAATGAATGGAAACTCTATAAATTCTAAAAGCCAAACAAATTTACAAGGCCTAAAGAAAATAGAGGAAAAGCCCTGCTATAGATGGATCAATTCATTGATAGCAGCAAAATCAAACAGGTGAAAACCATACACCAACAATCAACTACATGATATTATCCATTGAATTCCAAAGGCAATTTGTGCCAGTCATAAAAACTGCCAACAAACTCCTTCTTTTTCTTCCTCCTCTTCCAATTCCATGAGAACAATTGGATATCTTGCAATAATCTCACTGAATTAGCCACTTCATCCTTGAAAATGATTCCATTCCTTGTCTTCCAAATGCACCAACAGGATATCATCCAAAAGAATGAAATTGATGATCATATCCCCTATGCTTTGGCCCAAGCTAAGAACATGTCAATGCAACTGGAACCTCCTGGTAGCTTAATTCCAAGCCATGATTCAAGTTCCCTCCACATAGATTTAATTTTATCACAGCCAAGAATAATATGATTGATGTCCTTAATCTCCCTAAAGCAGAAAACACAGGCTGATTGATGAGGGTCAGTGATTATTCCTCTTTTAATGAGATTCCCACGCGTAGGAAGTCTGTCTAACAAGAGTCTCCAGCCAAAGATCAAGATTTTTAGAGGAATCCTGATCATCCACAAGTAATCTATGGCCTCCTTTAGATTGTTATCCAAAATGTCCTCCTCCCTTCTTTGGTTCCATAGTTTATAACATTCCTTAACACTGAAGGAATTGTCAATTTTCCTTGGCCACAAGACCTCATCCTTCTCCTGACAGTGTAGTTTAACTTCTTCTAACAATTATTGTATTTCCTTAACCAAGTCCTCATCTTCTCCCGTCACAACAACATTCCTACCAATGATATCCCAATTCCAAGAATCATCAATCCAGCTACCACAGTCCTTGACCAAAATCTCCTGATTTGGGGAAGAGATATATAAAGAGGGAAATTGGATATAAAGTGCATTACCACCAGTCCACCTTGACTGCCAGAATAGAGTGTTACCTTCATTCCCAACTTTCCAGCTCAACTTACTAAACATGCCTTGATTATTAGAATGCCTAGCAAGCCAACTCAAATCATTCCACCAGCTTAACCTCTGTTTAGATGAAGTCTCTGGTTGTTTAAGGAACAAACTAGTAAAACCTCCCTTATATCTAGCCTTAATGAGGTTTGACCAAATTGCATATTGATCATAAGATATTCTCCAAAGACATTTAGCCACTAAAGCTCTATTAAATGTGTCAATGTCTTTAACACCTAATCCACCTTGAGCTCTTGGTTTACAAATTAAAGACCATTTCACCCAAGCTAAACTCTCCTTTTCCCCATCTCCAGCACATAAAAACCTTCTCTGGATTCTTTTAATTTCCTTAAGTACACTAACTGGAGCTAAGTAAAAAGCAAGGTAGTGTATTGGCAAGTTAGTTAAAACAGAATTGATCAAAGTGACTCTTCCTCCAATGGATATCATTCTCCCCCTCCATGAGGCCAACCTATTCTTTATTGAGGAGATGACTGGTTTCCAAAAGTCTATTGATTTATGTCTGCCACCTACTGATAAACCTAAGAACTTGAAAGGGAACTTGCCAACTTTACAGTTCAGAAAAGTTGAAGTTGCTGTCATCCTATTTAGTTATATATGCTTTAAATTTAGTTATATATGCACATATGTTAGGATATTAGAGAGTTGAAAAATTGTAAATTTAGCTATCTAAAAATTATATATAATTTTGTAGTTATTCTGATACTTTAAATTTATAATTATTCTTATATTTTAATTTTATGTTTTTAAAAAAATTATCAAAATAGCATCATTTTGTCTATTAACCTTCTGATTTTCCAAAATCGTCGATTTTTCGATTTTGGCAGGTTCTGGTCGGTTCACACCGGTTCAATAGCTTACTCGGTCCAGCAATCAGACCAGGCCGGTAACCTTTTCGTTTTCGACCCATTCCAACAATCAGACCAAATCGATGATTTCTTTAGTTTTCGGTCCGACCAATTTGATCGGCCGGTTCAATCCAATTTTTAAAAAACTGAGAAAAAGAACAAAGTTGAAATATTTTTAATTTGAATAAAATTTCTTAACTATTTAAAAAATATATATATATATATATATATATATATATATATATATATATATATATATTTAATGAATGAAAGAAAAACAAGTGAATCCATTTAATGAATGAAAGAAAAGCTCTATATAATATATTAAATCTGAAGCGGCGGATTATATGACGACACATACTGACATTTCTATTCTATTTGTGCCACATCATCCCATAATCCTATGTGGCACATCTAAGATCTTATTTTTATTTTTAAAATAGACAAATGTTATATTTATTCTTTATTGGAGGTCACGAGTTCAAACCTTGGCAAAAACGAAAAAATCTCATTTTTAACAAAATTGATCAAACAAGACAACTACTATTCAAACTATCTATAGTGTCAAATTAGTTATTACACAAATTTTAAAGACTTATCACTATTTGTTAATATTGAAATATAATAGAGTATGCAAAACGTTATAATCATATTTATATACTTTATTATTATATTCTTCATATTATGACATACCAGAAAATTAATGACAAAGAATAACATTATTAATTTTCTTTCAAGTGAAATGTTTCTTTTTCTATCATATTGTTTTCTATATTATAATTCATAATAAATTATTAAAATATATCTTTTTAACCATATATTTAAAAATCATAATAATTAAAATTCAATATAAATCAAATAAAAATTAAGTCACAACCGCGCATCGCGCGGGTCTTAATCTAGTTTATATATTTGTGTTGAATACATTTTGAAATTATGTTAAATTTTACACACATATATTTAAAATGGTTTATATGTGTTTATTATATTTATATAATATAATAAATTATTAAAATATATCTTTTTAACCATATATTTAAAAATCATAATAATTAAAATTCAATATAAATCAAATAAAAATTAATTCACAACCGCGCATCGCGCGGGTCTTAATCTAGTTTATATATTTGTGTTGAATACATTTTGAAATTATGTTAAATTTTACACACATATATTTAAAATGGTTTATATGTGTTTATTATATATATATATATATATATATATATATATATATATATATATATATATATATCACTATTAGAAAATTCGTTTTAAGATACCGAATTAGAGACGATAAAATTCGGTCATTATAGTGACTGAATTAGAGACCAAAAAAATATTTTATAAATGGGATTTTGATAGCGACCAAAGTAGTGACCAAAACATTAGTGACCAGAATTATGGTCTCCAATATATTGTAGTTAACGCTCTACTGCACCAAAGTTTTAATATTTATTTTGTAAAAAAAGTTAGAGACCGAAATATCAGTCACAATTTAAAATATAAAATATTTATTATTTTAAATAAAATTAACGGCTGAAATTTTGGTTACTATTTAAAATATTATTAATTTTGTTTTCGCTTCCCATCTTTAAACTATTATTATTAAAGTTTTAATTCTTTCTTATTTTTCAATCGCTTTTTACTACTATTTTAATTTTTTCAAACTTTTAGTTTTTCATTGGTTCAAGATTTCATTTTGTTTTATCTTGTAACAAAAATGTTAATAAATTAAATTTTTAAAATAGTATCAACTAGTCACTAAAGCTCTATTAAATGTGTCAATGTCTTTAACACCTAATCCACCTTGAGCTCTTGGTTTACAAATTAAAGACCATTTCACCCAAGCTAAACTCTCCTTTTCCCCATCTCCAGCCCATAAAAACCTTCTCTGGATTCTTTTAATTTCCTTAAGTACACTAACTGGAGCTAAGTAAAAAGCAAGGTAGTGTATTGGCAAGTTAGTTAAAACAAAATTGATCAAAGTGACTCTTCCTCCAATGGATATCATTCTCCCCCTCCATGAGGCCAGCCTATTCTTTATTGAGGAGATGACTGGTTTCCAAAAGTCTATTGATTTATGTCTGCCACCTACTGATAAACTTAAGAACTTGAAAGGGAACTTGCCAACTTTACAGTTCAGAAAAGGTGAAGTTGCTGTCATCCTATTTAGTTATATATGCTTTAAATTTAGTTATATATGCACATATGTTAGCATATTAGAGAGTTGAAAATTTGTAAATTTAGCTATCTAAAAATTATATATAATTTTGTAGTTATTCTGATACTTTAAATTTATAATTATTCTTATATTTTAATTTTATGTTTTTAAAAAAATTATCAAAATAGCATCATTTTGTCTATTAACCTTCTGATTTTCCAAAATCGTCGATTTTTCGATTTTGGCAGGTTCTGGTCGGTTCACACCGGTTCAATAGCTTACTCGGTCCAGCAATCAGACCAGGCCGGTAACCTTTTCGTTTTCGATCCATTCCAACAATCAGACCAAATCGATGATTTCTTTAGTTTCCGGTCCGACCAATTTGATCGGCCGGTTCAATCCAATTTTTAAAAAACTGAGAAAAAGAACAAAGTTGAAATATTTTTAATTTGAATAAAATTTCTTAACTATTTAAAATATATATATATATATATATATATATATATATATATATATATATATATATATATATATATATATCAACACATTTAATGAATGAAAGAAAAGAATAAAAAACATAGTCCCAAGTGAATCCATTTAAACTACTTTACAAAAAAAAAAAATTGTCTAAATATATTTAATTACTAGTTGATACTATTTTAAAAATTTAATTTATTATCATTTTTGTTACAAGATAAAACAAAATGAAAACTTGAACCAACGAAAAACTAAAAGTTTGAAAAAAATTAAAATAGTAGTAAAAAGCGATTGAAAAATAAAAAAGAATTAAAACTTTAATAATAATAGTTTAAAGATGGGAAGCGAAAACAAAATTAATAATATTTTAAATAGTAACCAAAATTTCAGCCGTTAATTTTATTTAAAATAATAAATATTTTATATTTTAAATTGTGACTGATATTTCGGTCTCTAACTTTTTTTACAAAATAAATATTAAAACTTTGGTGCAGTAGAGCGTTAACTACAATATATTGGAGACCATAATTCTGGTCACTAATGTTTTGGTCACTAATTTGGTCGCTATCAAAATCCCATTTATAAAATATTTTTTTGGTCTCTAATTCAATCATTATAGTGACCGAATTTTATCGTCTCTAATTCGGTATCTTAAAACGAATTTTCTAATAGTGATATATATATATATATATATATATATATATATATATATATATATATATATATATATATATAATAAACACATATAAACCATTTTAAATATATGTGTGTAAAATTTAACATAATTTCAAAATGTATTCAACACAAATATATAAACTAGATTAAGACCCGCGCGATGCGCGGTTGTGAATTAATTTTTATTTGATTTATATTGAATTTTAATTATTATGATTTTTAAATATATGGTTAAAAAGATATATTTTAATAATTTATTATGAATTATAATATAGAAAACAATATGATAGAAAAAGAAACATTACACTTGAAAGAAAATTAATAATGTTATTCTTTGTCATTAATTTTCTGGTATGTCATAATATGAAGAATATAATAATAAAGTATATAAATATGATTATAACGTTTTGCATACTCTATTATATTTCAATATTAACAAATAGTGATAAGTCTTTAAAATTTGTGTAATAACTAATTTGACACTATAGATAGTTGGAATAGTAGTTGTCTTGTTTGATCAATTTTGTTAAAAATGATATTTTTTTTGTTTTTGCCAAGGTTCGAACTCGTGACCTCTAATAAAGAATAATTAAAAAATAAAAATAAGATCTTAGATGTGCCACATAGGACTATAGGATGATGTGGCACAAATAAAATAGAAATGTCAGTATGTGTCGTCATATAATCCGCCGCTTCAGATTTAATATATTATATAGATTTTAACAATGAACGACGAATGGTAGAGTATGAGTAAACATGTATAGAGAGAAAGATTGAATCGGTAGAGAAAAAGAATAGAAGAAGGTGTAGTGAAAATTACATAGGAAAAGAATGTAGAAAAGTTTCATTAAAAGATTCATATTGTTTTTTAGATATACAATTTGATTTTTTTTTTTTTGTATTCATGCATTTAAAAATCATTATTTAATTTTAAATTATAATAAGTTGTAAAGGATAAAAAATAAATTTAGTTAATATATTAAAGATAATAATGGATGAAAAGATGACAAGCTAAAAGCTATAATACAAAAGTTATTTCGAATAACTTTAAAATAAAGCCATAAGATCGTTACAAACAGCTTAATATATTTTATAGTCTCATGTTTTAACCTCAATGTTCATTTAGTTCTATAATTTAAAAAGTATTCCTATTAATTCCTTAATTCTTCAAAATATAGCCCTTTTATCTAATTAATAATGAATTTAACAATTCATTAATGATTTTTTTTGTCGCTAATAAGATGAAAAGAAATAACATAGTATGTTTTAAAGAGTTAAGAAATTAATATTAATTTTTTTTAAATTAAGGGACAAAAATAAACCCCAGAATTAAAATACATGTCCAAAAATGATATTAAATCAAACAGAATTTTTTTATTGATATGAACTAAAAAGGTAAAAGCTAATTTTGTAATCTTACTTAAAATAGACTTTATATCTAAAAATATTAGTCCCCTAATATAGTTATGGGTGGGAATAGGGATGCATTTGGTTCAACTATTTTTAAGTTTGAAAGTAATTTTAAAGTTTAAACTAAAAATAATACTAAGTTTTAATTTTTTGGATTAAATATATTTTTAATTCCTATAAATGATTCAGAACTCAATTTTAGTCTATAAAAAAATTCATTCAAGTATTGGTTCTCGTAATATTTTCCAACCACATTTTTAGTCTATTTCATTAATTTTTCTTAAAGGAAACTGATGTGGCATGCCACATGGAAGTTTTTGGTGATTGGACATATAAGTGGCAATGACAACATCTTTTTTTTTTATAAGCCAAAATTATATTGAATGAACAGGGTACAAAGAGTACCACAAACCATACAAAAAGTCTCACATAAGCCCCAACAAATTACAACAACTTTACAAGAAATCTAGGGGATATTCATGCCAATCATAAAAAGAACATTTGAGTTCCTCCTTGTGTAGTAATAATAGCCACCACCACGAGAAAAATTTGACCCGAGTGAGACACAATTCCGGATCGCAAATCTCCCCGTTGAAGATAACATTATTTCTGGATGACCATAAGTTCCAACACACTACCAGCCAAAAGCTAACCGCCACGTTACAAGGAAGTATCCCATCTAAATTTAGAACCCAATGTAATAAGTGAGAAGAAATAGAGTTGGAATGGAACCTGTTAATGCCAAACCACTGGTAGACTTTATCCCAAACCATCACAGTCCAATGACATAAAAGGAACAAATGCAATGCTTCCTCGAGAAATTGGAAGCACGAAGCACATACCGCGTCGTGAGCATCTGTAATTATATTACGGCGAGGCAAGTAACATCTCGTTTGTAGTCTGTTATGCAGCAAACGCCAACCAAAGATTTTAACTTTCGATGGAACCAACGCCTTCTAAACGAGTCCAAGAGTTGTCAAGAGATTTTCGTTGTCCACACTCCCCCTAGCCCCTTCCGAAATAAACTTGTAGAAACTGTTAACAGTGAAGCAACCAGAAGAGTTACAATGCCAAACCACCGAATCAATCTTGCTATGAACAGGGCTAATCTGAAACAGGATATTTTTCAGGCTCTGCAACTCCTCAACGACATCTGCAGTCACAACCTGCTGGTCCTGCGGCAAGGCAACCTTCCAAATCCAATCAGCCCCCGACCAAGCGCCCATCTCCGCGACGGTGTTCATCTGCAACTTAACAACCTGAAACAAATTAGGAAAAAGAACTTTCAGCGGGGTAGGTCCTACCCATTGCGCCTTCCAAAACAATGTAACAGACCAATCGCCCAAATCAACTGATATGGAACGATTAAATGAGTGTGGCTGCTGTGAAACACCAATCCTAAGTATGACTCTACCCCACTGATAATGGAGTCTGCTGCTTTTGTACTCCTCACGTGACAGCAAAAAAGTTCTGTATTCACCATATTTTTCCATCAAAATGTCACACCAGTTAGCATGCGTATTCGTAAGTAATCTCCACGTCCATTTAGCCAACAAAGCGGTATTGAAAAATCTTATATTCTTCACCCCTAGTCCACCTAATTCCTTGGGTTCACAAATCTTTTTCCAGCTCAACCACGGAACACCAATCTTCGACTCCGTACCATTCCACAAGAAATTCCTCTGAATAGCAATTATCTCACTCAATACTTTGCTAGGTGCTTTGTAGAATGATAATTGGTGAATAGGCAAGTTGGTGAGAATAGCATTGATCATAGTAACACGACCACCGATAGATAAGTTACGCCTTCTCCAAGCAGACAGTATATCTTTGAATACTTTAATAATCGGGCTCCAAAAGGAAACTCTTATATGGCTTTTCCCTACCCATATCCCAAGAACTTAAACACATGGGAACCAGAACGACACATTAGGAATCGCTCAGCAGCCCTTAATAAGTTTGCTTCAACACCTATCCCAATCAAACAACTTTTCGAATAATTTATTTCCAATCCAGATATTAATGCAAATCCATTAAGAATGGCTTTAAACGTCCAGAAATTGCTCCACCTGCCATCACACAATAATATGGTATCGTCTGCAAACTGTAAAAGATCATACCGACAATTTTCGTTGACCTTAAAACCATTCAGAATGCCCACCTCATCTGCATACCTGACCATATGCGCAAAACCTTCCACAACAATAGCAAATAGAAAGGGAGATAAAGGATCGTCCTGACGGAGGCACGCGAAACCTTAAAGTCGACTGTTGCACTGCCGTTAACGAGAATAGACATGAAACTGGAGAAGACTGTTCCACCCATCCACTTTAACCACCTTTCCCCAAACCCCATAGCAACCATCATTTGACGGAGAAAGCACTAATCTACACAGTCGTATGCTTTGGAAAAATCAACCTTAAGTAGAGCACATGGTTGCTTGCGCTTTTTGGCCAGATCAATGATTTCGTTTAGGACCAACACACCGTCAAGAAAAAACCGACCTGGAATGAACGCAGTTTGGGATTTGGAAATTAACTTCCCAATAACACCTCTCAGCCTGGTTGCCAAGAGTTTGGAGATGAAAATATGTTAACATGGCATGTCGCACGACAATTTTTAGTATTTTATATTTTTAATAGCAATCAAGTATATAAGGGCGATAAGTCCGTCACTAAATCCGTCGCTAACAAGAACATCATACTTACATTAAAAAATGGCAGATAATCTATCATAATTATTAGCATACTCAATCTCTTAAATCTTTTAAAAAAAAGTATACCAAAGAGATGCTCGTAATTACCTAGACGTAGGGCTTTTTCATTTAAGTTTATCACTTTATAAGAATTTCTTCAACAATTATTAGAGTTTTTTAACAATAGATGAATTAAATATGAATTTTTTTTATTGCCAATTTTCCATTAAAAAAACAATGAAAATTTGGGCTTATGATTGAATTTTGAACTAATACTTTTCATGAACTTTCCACATAATACATAGAAAGAATCTAAAAAGTTTCGTGGAATTTCTATAAATTCTCATATTTTAAAATTTTTTTGATCGAAACACATATAAGTGAATTGTTTTTACAAGGAAATAAATATAAAAAATTTAAAGTATCTCCGAAATTTTTATTTATTTTGTATCAAGTTTTAATTATGTCAAAATAATTTATTTACTAAATATGGCAAAAATTTTATATTTTAATATTTATTATGAATTATAATTAAGACAATGATATGGATTAATAATAAATAAAGAAAATGTATGTTTGAAAGTTGAAAGTGGCATACAAGATTTTATTTTGCAAATTTAAATAATTTTAAAAGATATCCTTAACATTTTTTTTAATTCTAATTCTTTTAATATTTTTGTCTCTTTTAGATATTTAATTATAAGTTGTTAAAGATATGTATTCATTTTTAGTCTTAAATAAAAATTTTATTTTATTTTTAATTATTATTGCTTAAAGCATTCAATAGCTTTACAAATTTATGTATATAACGTTAAATTTTAATTATATGTGAGAAATTGAAAACTTTGTTGTTTGTTATATATATATATATATATATATATATATATATATATATATATATATATATATATATATATATATATATATATATATATATATATATATATATATATATATATATATATATTGATAAACAAATTTGTATTAATAGGAGAAATAGGGATTCTCCAACCCAATACAAAAAAGAAAAACTAGGAAAGAAGAGGGACAAACCTCCCAAAACAGCATTACATAAAGTCAAGCGGGGATTTCACCCAATCGTAAAAACTACATTTGCTACGGCCTAGTTCCAAGACAAAGAAAGGATACGGTGAAAATTTTGATCCACATCGCAAAACTCATCACCAAAAATTATATTATTCCGCGCACTCCAAATACACTACGTCGTAATAAACCAAATGAAGCAACTCATTGTAACACCTCAAAATTTGCCTTCTTGTTTTAGTGCTAACTGGCTTATGTTTCTTTTCATGTGCATTAGCATTGCTGCATTTGCATGTTTTTGTGAGCACGGGATCAGGGCATTTTCTTCAGCAGTACAGGATGTTCTCAGCACCGGTTTGATCTCTATCGGCGGTTAAGGCCAAGCATTTAATTCTCAAAGTCTTTTTGAGCATTTATTTTGCTCATTAGGCGATTTGAAGATCAACAGTTCCGGCAGTCAAATTTTGATCAGCAATTCAACACCGAACAGCCGTTTCAGCAATTTAATCGGGGCCCGGAAAATATTTCACGGCATGTTTCAAGTGCACTCAAGCACTGAGGTCCAAAGACAAATTTCAGAGGCATATTGTGGTCCAGAACAGGTGGAACCAGGCAAATATCCAAGTTTCCCTCCTTTTGGCGCCATTTTTGAATTTTTGAACTGAGTAATCGATTACTCAAAGTGAGTAACCGATTACTCTGGGCGAATTTGCAAAAATTGGCAATTTCCAGCACTGCAGAATTTTTGAATAATTAGTGATCATGTGCTTTGCTTGTGCATGTGTGGGAAGGATCTAGATTTCATCATTTTCTACCCAAATTCAAATTCTCTCCATCATTTTTCCACTCCAATTTCACACTTTTTCTCCCTAATTTTTCTCTTAATCTCCATTCCACTCATTAACCCACACTCCAAACCACATTTGAATTCCTAACCTAGCATCTATTTAAATCAATTCATTCCAAACCTCACATAACTTTGATCCATTTTCTGAATTTTCTACACATCTCTCTCCCATTCTCTCAAACTTTTCTCTCATTTCCCAAAACCCTCACTCAAAGTTTCATCATCAAAGTTCATCAAATTTCACCTTGGAATTTGTTGATCTTGAAACTAAACCACCATCCATTCATCAATTCTTGAAAGAATCTTGGATTTGCTACTGTTTTGGAGTGTGGAATCACTTTTGGGAGCAGCTTTTGATTATTTGGAGTGTTCTTGCTTGGATCTTGAAGTTTCTTGCTAGGATCTTGAAGATTATTGTATAGATCTCTGGTTTTCTTGCTTGGATTCACCAACTTTCGTGCTCAATAATCACCAAGGCAAATCTCATCCTTGTAGGTTGGTTTTCCTTAGATCTATGTTTGATTTAGCTTAATTTCAACTTATACAATGTAGATCTTTGGTTTGTGATGTGATTGGATCCACTTGCTTGATTTGATTTGTAATCTTGTTGTTTGATTGGTGAAATTGGTGCTTGATTACTGATATTTGATGTGAATTTCGTGATTAATTGATTGCATGATCATTTGGATGTTTGCATAAGTGATTGGATGCTGAAAAGTGCTTTTCAAAGTTGATTTTCTGCCTCTGTTTCAGTGGTAATTGATTACCCTGACAGAGTAACCGATTACTCTGCCTAATTTTCACGTTTTTGGCCAAATTTCAACTGAGTAACCGATTACTCAAAGTGAGTAATCGATTACCACTGCTGCAGAGTGATATTTTCTTGCATTTTCTTGGTTGTTTGAGATCCGATGCATGCCTAAACTTCATGGAATGATGCATTGATGTTTTGTGGATTATATTTGAGCTATTGCACTTCACACCATTGCATGATCACATTTCTCGACACGCGACCTTTTGAATTCCATCGTTTATGAACATGTTTGTGTGATTGATTAATTGTTGTGTTGATCATGTAACGCATATGTTTGGAGCTTGTTAATTGCTAATTGCTGATGGTGGTTGCTGGAGTTGTTGTGTACATGCTCTTTTGCTTTCGATGTCATGATATGCATACTTGATTTAACTTGATCATATGCTTGATATTGTGCATTCTTTCATAGTGTGGTGCATTCTTCTTCAATGCTTTCAAGTCTATTTCATGTGAGTTCTAATGTGTTTGTGGTCATGATCAATTGCTTGATACATATGATATTTGGTGTATGATCGTTTTGCCATGCTAAATCCAGTCGTGATGCATGCTGCCCTGATTTCACATCTGATTTTTGCATAAAGTGTTGTCATACGTGCTGTCCATGTATACACATGTTGTTTGTGATCTTTTACACCTATTTTCATGCTGAATGGTATGCTGTTAAATGCTGATTGGTGTTTGTACATGATTCCATTGCTGTTCTGAAGCAATTGTGCTGTTGTAGGTGATGTATCTTCTCTTTTTACTCATTTCACTCCTTCGAGTCTCAAGACTTGCTCAAGTCTTGGACTCCTTTCCCTTTAGAGCTACCTAGTCCAACTTAATTTTTGATTAAGCTTGGAGTAGGATTAGCATTAGGTTTTAGGTAGTCGTCTCTCCTAAGCCTCACTAACCATAGGATACTCATGCATGATAACATTAGGACTCTTAGTTTCCCTTTAGAATTTCCTTTAGGTCTTCTCTCTTCTCATCTCAAAACTTCTTGAAAACACTTAATAAATATAACGTATATTGCGCTCGAGCCTTAAGTGTAGGAAATGAAGAACGAGGGGTTTCCCCTCCTCTTCTAGAGTGTTTAGCATACATCCCATTTGGGGGCGACCATGCGATTCACTCGTTCCCGCATGGTAGACTTTGGTTCAATGTAAGTTACGAACTAACTTAAAACACTTCTGTCTAAAAAACACCAAACAAATTCAAATCTTTTTATCCTTCGGGATTTTTGGGTTTCAAAATTCTTTTTTAGAAAAGAGCTCATCGCTCACGTAAAAAACACTTACCCATCCGTGGTCGTACCCACGAACTACATCAGCTTTGATTCCTCTCTCTCGTCCGATTGAGGATATGTAGGCACAAGACAGCGATTATCTTGGCGAGCAACCTTCCCCCACAGTTCCCGTCCGAACTACGTTGACTCTGACTTTCCCATTGCACTGAGGGAGTACGTAGGCCTAGGACAACGATAACGTCCTATCGAGTCACTTCTTTTTTTTCTTTTCTTCTTCGTTTCTCCGTTCTTTCCGTTCTCGTTTCTTCTCCGGTCCAGTAGCAGTGGAGCTCCAGACGACGACACCCTTTGATGCAGACAACAAGCGTGGATCCCATCGAGTACGATGGATGTGTTGGGTGCTAACACCTTCCCTTTGCGTAACCGACTCCCGTACCCGTTTCTCTTGGTCGTGAGACCATGTTCTTTCCCTTCCCTCAGGTTTATGCAGTGTTTCCTTTCCCTCTCTCAGAATAAATACACATTGCTGGCGACTCTGTGTTTTTCCGCGCCACTCTCGCGTTTGTACTGTTGGATGCGAATCTTTCGGGAGCGACAGTTGGCGACTCTGCTGGGGAATCTGGTTGACCTCTTGCTAGTCCATCCCCTTTAGCGAGTCTATCCTAGCGCTTGTCTGTTTGTATTTCATTGGGTGTTTATTATGGTGCTTTATTTTGTTGTATATTACTGTATTACTGTATTGCTGTTTTACTTGTTTTATTGTATTTACAGCTTTTATTGCATTGCATTTCATTTTATTATTGTCATACTGGATATTGCTGTGTTCTGCTGCTGGATTTTTCTGTTTGTAGGGTGGGTTGGATTCATGAGAGAAAAGCCCAATTCCCAGGCTTGAGCATACACCTATGATTAGCGTGGAAAGTAGTGTGACTTGTTTGGCATTTGGCTAGACTTAGTATACATGAAAACTCCACATCCAGACGAGGTTTCCTTGGTAATGTTCTATCCTGCTTATTTGGGGCAGATGATGGAATATAACCTGGAAAACTGTCGACTCTGGCGACCGTCTCCCGAGGACTCAGCAACGCCTCTCCTCCCAAGATGTGACAGTGGCAGACCATGTTCATTGGCAAACCCATTGTACATTCTCGATCCGAGGACCCAATGCTGGGAACTTACTATAGGATGACCTTATTTTTTAGGGGAATCAGTTGAGGCCTCCTCGATTGGTGATGATGCCAAACCAGAAATGGTGAACGTATCATCATTTATCGACCTGAGAGCCCGTGATATTGAGGATCCTTGGCTTTCTAGAACCCACATGTTAGAAGGGATGGGTGTTTGCAGGTTTGCAGGTAACCGAAGCCTTCAACCTACCCAGTTTTCTGGATTTCTCATCAGTGTACTATTATTATCCTGATATTCTGGAAGTTTGATTGGGCCGTTATTCTGGATTTCTGGGTTTCTGGTATTTAGGGTCTTATTCAGTCAACAGAACGACAGCAGTTTTGAGCATCAGTGATACCTTGATCCCATGTCTGTTGCATATGCATCATCATTCTTGCATACATGTTCTTGTGTTTCCAAGGATATCATCATTGAGGCTCACTGTTGAGCATTTCCATTTATTCCTCGTGGTTCTTCTGAAAAGTCTCGAATTAAAACAGAATGATACCTTGGAAATATTTGAACATGGCATTTGCATTTGCATAATCGTCTCATTGTGCATAACAGGTGTTCAAGGCTGGTTATTCTTATTCTGATCTGGTTTTCTTCAGAATTGTAGACTTAACTCCTCAGGCCATTCAAGAGTTGATCATGGAGCAAATTCAAGCTGAGTTGAGGGAAATGCGTGGCCAGATGAGGCAATTTGGGAAAGATATGTTGGTCATGTCCCAAGAACAGAAGATGCTGAGAGAGGAGGTCAATCAGATGAAGACTCAGATGGGTTTGGTCATGGAAATTTTGAAAACAGTGATAAAGAAGGAAAACAGTCATGTGCTCGCTTCTGCAACAGAAGTCCTTAATCCTCCCATCTCTTTGGGGTCTTCACTAGATCATGGATTTTCTCGTGAATCCCCTCCACAACCCAAGGATCCAGAACTTTCCCAACAGCAACCAGGTCTTGTCTCCCAAGATAAGCCTAAGAATAAAAAGTGTGCACAGAGACCGAAGCAGTCTGAAAGATTTTTTCATCCGCTCCCTATGCCATACTCTCAGCTATTGCAGCATCAACTTCAGTTGCAACTGGTACAAAAAAGGACTTTGGCTCCTCTCACTGGTAATCCCCCACCAGGCTACAATGCAAGAGCCCATTGTGATTTCCATTCTGGGGCACCAGGGCATACTGTGGAGAAATGTAGGGCCTTTCAGCACCAAGTCCAAGATTTGATTGATGCAGGGGCAATTGAATTCCCGTCGGGCGGCGTGAGCATACAAGGTGGTTTTACCCCAATTATTACAAAGGAAGTAGAGACTCCTTCCCTGTCCGCAGGATCCACCTCATGTCATGGACTTTCTCCACAACCTTTTGCTGCAGAAGCTCTACGTCAGCAACCTTTGTTTGTGCCTCATTCGAATGTGGAAAGGAAAGTATAGGGCCAGTTTGGGTGCCCGAATCAGCATCGGCAGCAGAATTATCAGCAGCAGGGGCAACCGAGACCAAGAGGGCCCAAGAGGATATTTGATCCTATTCCTATCCCTTATAGTCAGTTGTTTGCTCGTCTGCTCAAGAACTCTCTGATTCAAACGAGGAATGTCATGCCAGTGTCGTACCCTATCCCTCCGGACTTTGACATGAACGCTAGCTGTGAGTTTCATTCGGGAACATTTGGGCACACAATTGATGATTGTAATGCATTCCAGCACAAGGTGCAAGACTTGATCGACTCAAAGGTCATCACGCCAGATGGTACCCCTTTGGATTGAAGCTTCTTTGTCAGAGTAAGCACCAGATTGCAAGAGCGTCATCAGAAGCAATAAGTCCAGACGGAGTCAAGCCTTCCTCTACGTGGCAATCAGTAGTTTCTTTATTGCATTTTCATATGTAGTTTTCCTTTGTTTGTTTAAACATTGTCTGCATGTAAAAACTTGTTTTTTGAATGTGGATTTTAATGCAATGATATGTTGTTCCTGATGTATCTTACTTTTATGCACTCATGTCATGTCTATATGCACTGCAATACTATCTTTCTTGCCTAGACTCTTGGAGGGAGGATGACGAAATAAGAACGCAGATTTCTAATGGTACGCTTTTGGATAAAACCCCTGTTAAGGATGTACAGGCATTGTTTCCAATTCACAAACACTGGAGAGATAAGGAGATAGACCTTTGTCAACCCCTATGAGCCTAGTAGTAGGAGTTCTTTTTGAAAACGAAAAACCCTCAATTTTAACCCAGGGGCAGGGTAGGCGTCAGTTAGTTTGACAAAGTGTTCAACTTTCAGAAGGAGTGTACATCTGAGGATCCATTACCTTCCATTCCACTATCAAGAGGTTAAGAGGTATAGAACCACAATGGTTACTCCTCACCAACCGAAGAGTGAAACAGTCACAACTCTTTCAAACAAGTCAGGCAAAACGGTGTCACACGACTTGTTCAAAAAAAAAAGAGAAAAAAAAGAGAAAAAGAAAAAGCCTGCTAAGTAAAAAAAACAAAAACTTGAAAGCAAGTGACTTAGGCAAAAGTTAAGGAATCCCGCTGGACTTCAAAATTGAAAACTCAAAAGAGTCAGTCCAGGCAAAAATTAGGGAACAAAAAGCAAAAGAATGAGAAAGCGAAAAGCCAAGAAAATCCTCGATAAGAACAAAGTCGTGTGACTATAGACACAAAAGACAAAAAGGGGCGACTGTTAGTCTAAAACCTCGTCAGGTGTCGAATCACCAGTTGCGTGGATTCCCTAGAAATCGGGAAACCTTTTGAGAGACGAGCGCTTGTGTCAAATTAGCTGAACATAGGACTGGAGAATATCATGAAGGGTGGGTGGGTACCAATAAACTTTGAGCCATAAATCCTTTTTTCTCAAACCGCGAACCAGACCACGCTACAACCCTTAAAAGTCCTAATTGAAACAGGGTTTAGTCTGAAGGCGTACTTCAACGAGATAGCGTTCCTGACTCCCATGAGTTGTGCTAATAAGATTTTTTTTGGTGTTGCATGTGCGTATTGCTTTCCTTTCAAAAATAAGTGTCGTAACTCGGTTGTGTGACATATTTTCAATAAGGGCTTCAAGATTAACATGTGTGTTGCATTTGAATAATCATTCTCAGAATAAACATTTTCTGCTTGCATATATTTGTTTGACATCAAAGAAGCTTACACGATAAACATCAATCGAGAAGCTTAAACTGGCCAAGTTGAGGTGCCTGAGACTCCAAAGGACATGTTGCTGAAAGATTATGTGGGAAAAAAGGCGTTCCCAGCCATTTGTGTTGAGATGTAACCAATCTGGAACAATCACACCGTGAAATCTCTTCAAAAGGTAGCCAAGCTGGGGCATTCAAGTTGAGAAGGTCTTTTCAGAGTACAATAAACCATGGGGCATTCATGTTGAGAAAATTTCTTCAAACTGGGGCAATTATGTCGATATCCGATAAATCTCTCCACAAGTGTGTAAACTGGGGCAATCATGTCGAGATTCGGTAAATCTCTCGAAGACCAGTCGGTCATAGAAAAATGTACTGCAAGGTTCAGAATACTGTGGCAGAACATTTCAGGTCATTACGAACCCTCTCGAGGTGGTTTACTTCACGAATCATGAAGTATGGGACAGTTATGTCCAGACCGGATACATCTCTAAGAGTTTGAAGACCCTGGGGCATTGTTGAACGCCAGGTTTTCTGTAAAATCCTCTTAAGATGATTGCTTCAAGCAGACCCTGTGGTCTGGGGCAAGGTGGAAAGTTAAAGGAACTGTGTTTCGCTCTTGACAATCAATATGCAGAAACTTGAAGCACTGAGTTGTTCCCAGTGTGGGACTTTTGGAGTCTTTTCCCTCCAGCAAAGAGCCAGAGGGTATCTTTTTCCAGCAAGGTGTGGGAATTGTTATTCTTCCTCAAGCAGAGAGTTGTCCTATGTTCGAAAATGGCTTTTATGAAGGTTTCTTACAGTACAGATGGAATCCTCACTCTCAGCAAGGTAAGACGATAGAATATCGTCAAGAAGGCGATGAGGAGTCAGAGTGTTCTCTTCCTCAACGGTCAGATCTAGTCATCTCAAGTAATTCAAAGTCTAATCTTCATTGGTACCTCCCCAGTAGAGCTGCTCTCTTCAACTTTGAAGTCTGATCGTCCTCAGCAGTTTATTACTCTTCCCCATCAGAGTATCGAGGGTCATCTTCCTCAACAGAGTATAAAGAGGTAATTCCCCGAGCGGAGTCGTTGAGGATCGTCCCCCTCAGCAAGATATAAGAGGTTTTCCCCCAGCCAGAGTTTTGATTTGGCTCACCTTTCTTCAGCAGGTGGTGTTTCCCCACAGAATATGGGGCAGTCGTTTTTTTTCCTCAGCTAGTCAGGAAACAGTGTGTTTATCCCCTAGTAGAGTGAATGTTGACAGCTACTATTTTCCAAGCAAATGTGTCGATGAGGATCGTCCCCCTCAGCAGGACATAAGAGGATCGTCCCCCTCAGTAAGAGTACAGAGGATTATATACCCAACTGAAGTTGTGTTTGGATTATTATTCCCCAGCAAGCATTCAGAAGTTGATTGCTCTAAGGTGGATGTTGTTGTATCTTCAGCAGGAAGTTCATGGACAAAGATGTTATTATCCCCACAGAGTCCTGGTGTCTACTTTCCTCAGTTGGTCAGAAAGTATAGTCTCAACGACAACAACTTGATCTAATCCCCAGTAGGGTGGGGGTAAAGTTATTTCCCTAGCAGCAGATTAAGCTTATCTCCCCAAGCAGAGTCTGGTGGTGAGTGGTATCCCCAGCAGGTATTAAGTCCAATCGTTTTTGGCAGGCGTCAAATCCAAGTTCTGAAATAGTTAGTCATCCCCAGCGGAGGAGTTTCCATTTACAGTATTCATCTCCCTCCCCAGCAGAGTGGGTATTTTCTCAGAGCTTCGTCCATCTCCAGCAGAGTTGTTGATCTTGATATTCCCCAACAGAGTGGGTATTCTATCAGAGTTTCGTCCATCTCCAGCAAAATTGGTGATTGTGATCTTCCCTAGCAGGGTGAAGTTTTCCTCAGCACGTTCTTTGGTTTGATGACAATGTAGTTTGTCGTCCTCGGTGGAGCTGCTTCTGTTCTCGGCGATTATTTCGCTGAGACGGCCTTTTTGCATTGCATAAGCATTTTTCGCATGGCATCCTCCTAAATGCGTAGCATTTCCACTTCGTGGGGAGCATTACGGCAAAATTTAAACATATGCATCCGAAGCATAAGCCAGGTTTGAGTTTTCCTTCGTCAGGAAGGCCGGATTTCAGGAAGATATCTTTTAACTTTACTCCACAGGTGTTGGGTTTGGTCATTCAAAGCAATATTTGACGTTCCCTTGCAGAGTTGTTTGCCAGGATCGTTAATCCAAGATTTCTTTTTTACCCCTTCGTCCAGGTGGTCCTTTGGTTAATCCCTTCAAGGTTTTTACCGTCAGACACCCGTCCGTGTTCTTTCAGCACCCGTCCGTGTTTAAACCTTTTAAGCCAATGCCCGTCCGTATTGCCTTTTGACACCCGTCCGTGTTCTTTCAGCACCCGTCCGTGTTTGAACCTTTTAAGCCAATGCCCGTCCGTATTGCCTTTTGACACCCGTCCGTGTTCTTTCAGCACCCGTCCGTGTTTGAACCTTTTAAGCCAATGCCCGTCCGTATTGACTTTTGACACCCGTCCGTGTTCTTTCAGCACCTGTCCGTGTTTGACCCTTTTAAGCCAATGCACGTCCGTATTGACTTTTGACACCCGTCCGTGTTCTTTCAGCACCCGTCCGTGTTTGAACCTTTTAAGCCAATGCCCGTCCCTATTAACTTTTGACACCCGTCCATTTTCTTTCAGCACACGTCCGTGTTTGAACCTTTTAAGCCAATACCCGTCGGTATTGAATTTTGACACCCGTCCGTGTTCTTTCAGCACCCGTCTGTGTTTGAACCTTTCCCGTCCATATTGACTTTTGACACCCGTCTGTTTTCTTTCAACACCCGTCCGTGTTTCAACCTTTTAAGCCAATACCCGTCCGTATTGACTTTTGACACCCGTCCGTGTTCTTTCAGCACCCGTCCGTGTTTGAACCTTTTAAGCCAATACCCGTCCGTATTGACTTTTAACACCCATCTGTGTTCTTTCAGCACCCGTCTATGTTTGAACCTTTTAAGCCAATGCCCGTCCGTATTGACTTTTGACACCCGTCCGTGTGTGAACCTTTTAAGCCAATGCTCGTCCGTATTGACTTTGGACACCCGTCCGTGTTCTTTCGGCACCCGTCTGTGTTTGAACCTTTTAAGCCAATGCCCATCCATATTGAATTTTGACACCCGTCCGTGTTCTTTCAGCATCCGTCCGTGTTTGAACCTTTTAAGCCAATGCCCGTCCGTATTGACTTTTGACACCCGTCCGTGTTCTTTCATCACCTATCCGTGTTAGAACCTTTTAAGCCAATGCCCGTCCGTATTGACTTTTGACACCCGTCCGTGTTCTTTCAGCACCCGTCTGTGTTTGAACCTTTTAAGCCAATGCCCGTCCGTATTGACTTTTGACACCCATCCGTGTTCTTTCAGCACCCGTCCGTGTTTGAACCTTTTAAGCCAATGCCCGTCCGTATTGACTTTTGACACCCGTCCGTGTTTCTTTTAGCACCCGTCCGTGTTTGAACTTTTGTTTCAATGCCCGTCCGTATTGAATTTTGACACCCGTCCGTGTTCTTTCAGCACCCGTCCGTGTTTGAACCTTTTAAGCCAATGCCCGTCCGTATTGACTTTTGACACTCGTCTGTGTTCTTTCAGCACCCGTCCGTGTTTGAACCTTTTAATCCAATGCCCGTCCGTATTGACTTTTGACACCCGTCCGTGTTCTTTTATCACCCGTCCGTGTTTGAACCTTTTAAGCCAATGCCCGTCCGTATTAACTTTTGACACCCGTCCGTGTTCTTTCAGCACCCGTCCGTGTTTGAACATTTTAAGCCAATGCCCGTCCGTATTGACTTTTGATACCCGTCCGTGTTCTTTCAGCACCCGTCCGTGTTTGAACCTTTTAAGCCAATGCCCGTCCGTATTGACTTTTGACACCCGTCCGTGTTCTTTCAGCACCCGTCCGTGTTTGACCCTTTTAAGCCAATGCCCGTCCGTATTGACTTTTGACACCCGTCCGTGTTCTTTAAGCACCCGTCCGTGTTTGAACCTTTTAAGCCAATACCCGTCCGTATTGACTTTTGACACCTGTCCGTGTTCTTTCAGCACCCGTCCGTGTTTGAACCTTTTAAGCCAATACCCGTCCGTATTGACTTTTGACACCCGTCCGTGTTCTTTTAGCACCCGTCCGTGTTTGAACCTTTTAAGCCAATGCCCGTCCGTATTGACTTTTGACACCCGTCCATGTTCTTTTAGCACCCGACCGTGTTTGAACCTTTTAAGCCAATGACCGTCCGTATTGACTTTTGACACCCGTCCATTTTCTTTCAGCACCCGTCCGTGTTTGAACATTTTACGCCAATACCCGTCCGTATTGACTTTTGACACCCGTCTGTGTTCTTTCAGCACCCGTCCATGTTTGAACCTTTTAAGCCAATACCCGTCCGTATTGACTTTTGACACCCGTCCGTGTTCTTTCAGCACCTGTCTGTGTTTGAACCTTTTAAGCCAATGCCCGTCCGTATTGACTTTTGACACCCGTCCGTGTTCTTTTAGCACCCGTCCGTGTTTGAACCTTTTAAGCCAATGCCCGTCCGTATTAACTTTTGACACCCATCCGTGTTCTTTCATCACCCGTCCGTGTTTGAACCTTTTAAGCCAATGCCCGTCCGTATTGACTTTTGACACCCGTCCGTGTTCTTTCAGCACCCGTCTGTGTTTGAACCTTTTAAGCCAATGCCCGTCCGTATTGACTTTTGACACCCGTCCGTGTTCTTTCAGCACCCGTCCGTGTTTGAACCTTTTAAGCCAATGCCCGTCCGTATTGACTTTTGACACTAGTCCGTGTTTCTTTCAGCACCCGTCCGTGTTTGAACTTTTGTTTCAATGCCCGTCCGTATTGACTTTTGACACCCGTCCGTGTTCTTTCAGCACCCGTCCGTGTTTGAACCTTTTAAGCCAATGCCCGTCCGTATTGACTTTTGACACTCGTCCGTGTTCTTTCAGCACCCGTCCGTGTTTGAACCTTTTAAGCCAATGCCCATCCGTATTGACTTTTGACACCCGTCCGTGTTCTTTCATCACCCGTCCGTGTTTGAACCTTTTAAGCCAATGCCCGTCCGTATTAACTTTTGACACCCGTCCGTGTTCTTTCAGCACCCGTCCGTGTTTGAACCTTTTAAGCCAATGCCCGTCCGTATTGACTTTTGACACCCGTCCGTGTTTATTTCAGCACCCTTCCGTGTTTGAACTTTTGTTTAAATGCCCGTCCGTATTAACTTTTGACACCCGTCCGTGTTCTTTCAGCACCCGTCCGTGTTTGAACCTTTTAAGCCAATGCCCGTCCGTATTGAATTTTGACACCCGTCCGTGTTCTTTCAGCACCCGTCCGTGTTTGAACCTTTTAAGCCAATGCCCGTCTGTATTGACTTTTGACACCCGTCCGTGTTTCTTTCAGCAACCGTCCGTGTTTAAACTTTTGTTTCAATGCCCGTCCGTATTGACTTTTGACACCCGTCCGTGTTCTTTCAGCACCCGTCCGTGTTTGAACCTTTTAAGCCAATGCCCGTCCGTATTGACTTTTGACACCCGTCCGTGTTTGAACCTTTTAAGCCAATGCCCGTCCGTATTAACTTTTGACACCCGTCCGTGTTCTTTCAGCACCCATCCATGTTTGAACTTTTGTTTCAATGCCCGTCCGTATTGACATTTGGCACCCGTCCGTGTTTGAACCTCTTAAGCCAATGCCCGTCCGTATTGACTTTTGGCACCCATCTGTGTCCTTTCAGCACCTGTCCGTGTTTGAACTTTTGTTTCAATGCCCGTCCGTATTGACATTTGGCACTCGTCCGTGTTTCCTTCGGCACCCGTCCATGTTTGAACCTTTGATTTCAATACCCGTCCGTATTGAGCTTTTGATGACACTCGTCCGTGTTGCCTGCCATTCCCCAGCGAGATTAATCCCCAGTAAATGAATCCTTTTACACCCGTCCGTGTACCTTTTTAGTACCCGTCCGTATTGAACTCCTTGATTCCTTGACACCCGTCCGTGTTTATCCCCAGCATAGCTAACACTCGTTTGTGTTTATTTCAAGACTTTTCAATACATTGTTTGTATTGATTTCCAACACTCCTACGTGTTGTGATAGTGCAGCATTTATTGCTTGTTCCCCAGTGGAGTCGTCCCTCCTTGAGGATTGTAAATTTCAGGTTTCTTTTGGTATTCAATCCCCGTGAATCCTTTGAATGCATGACAGCCGTTGCTATCATACCTTCAGGACCAGGTTGATTGAATAGGGGCAGCTGTAACACCCCAAAATTTTCCTTCTTGTTTTAGTGCTAACTGGCTTATGTTTCTTTTAATGTGCATTAGCATTGCTGCATTTGCATGTTTTTGTGAGCATGGGATCAGGGCATTTTCTTGAGCAGTACAGGATGTTCTCAGCATTGGTTTGATCTCTATCGGCGGTTAAGGCCAAGCATTTAATTCTCAAAGTCTTTTTGAGCATTTATTTTGCTCATTAAGCGATTTGAAGATCAACAGTTCCGGCAGTCAAATTTTGATCAGCAATTCAACACCGAACAGCCGTTTCAGCAATTTAATCGGGGCCCGGAAAATATTTCACGGCATGTTTCAAGTGCACTCAAGCAGTGAGGTCCAAAGACAAGTTTCAGAGGCATATTGTGGTCCAGAACAGGTGGAACCGGGCAAATATCCAAGTTTCCCTCCTTTTGGCGCCATTTTTGAATTTTTGAACTGAGTAGTCGATTACTCAAAGTGAGTAACCGATTACTCTGGGCGAATTTGTAAAAATTGGCAATTTCCAGCACTGCAGAATTTTTGAATAATTAGTGATCATGTGCTTTGCTTATGCATGTGTGGGAAGGATCTAGATTTCATCATTTTCTACCCAAATTCAAATTCTCTCCATCATTTTTCCACTCCAATTCCACACTTTTTCTCCCTAATTTTTCTCTTAATCTCCATTCCACTCATTAACCCACACTCCAAACCACATTTGAATTCCTAACCTAGCATCTATTTAAATCAATTCATTCCAAACCTCACATAACTTTGATCCATTTTCTGAATTTTCTACACATCTTTCTCCCATTCTCTCAAACTTTTCTCTCATTTCCCAAAACCCTCACTCAAAGTTTCATCATCAAAGTTCATCAAATTTCACCTTGGAATTTGTTGATCTTGAAACTAAACCATCATCCATTCATCAATTCTTGAAAGAATCTTGGATTTGCTACTGTTTTGGAGTGTGGAATCACTTTTGGGAGCAGCTTTTGATTATTTGGAGTGTTCTTGCTTGGATCTTGAAGTTTCTTGCTAGGATCTTGAAGATTATTGTATAGATCTCTGGTTTTCTTGCTTGGATTCACCAATTTTCATGCTCAACAATCACCAAGGCAAATCTCACCCTTGTAGGTTGGTTTTCCTTAGATATATGTTTGATTTAGCTTAATTTCAACTTATACAATGTAGATCTTTGGTTTGTGATGTGATTGGATCCACTTGCTTGATTTGATTTGTAATCTTGTTGTTTGATTGGTGAAATTGGTGCTTGACTACTGATATTTGATGTGAATTTCGTGATTAATTGATTGCATGATCATTTGGATGTTTGCATAAGTGATTAGATGCTGAAAAGTGCTTTTCAAAGTTGATTTTCTGCCTCTGTTTCAGTGGTAATCGATTACCCTGACAGAGTAACCGATTACTCTGCCTAATTTTCACGTTTTTGGCCAAATTTCAACTGAGTAACCGATTACTCAAAGTGAGTAATCGATTACCACTGCTGCGGAGTGATATTTTCTTGCATTTTCTTGGTTGTTTGAGATCCGATGCATGTCTAAACTTCATGGAATAATGCATTGATGTTTTATGGATTATATTTGAGCTATTGCACTTCACACCATTGCATGATCACATTTCTCGACACGCGACCTTTTCAATTCCATCGTTTATGAACATGTTTGTGTGATTGATTAATTATTGTGTTGATCATATAACGCACATGTTTGGGGCTTGTTAATTGATAATTGTTGATGGTGGTTGCTGGAGTAGTTGTGTACATGCTCTTTTGCTTTCGATGTCATGATATGCATACTTGATTTAACTTGATCATATGCTTGATATTGTGCATTCTTTCATAGTGTGGTGCATTCTTCTTCAATGCTTTCAAGTCTATTTCATGTGAGTTCTAATGTGTTTGTGGTCATGATCAATTTCTTGATACATATGATATTTGGTGCATGATCGTTTTGCCATGCTAAATCCAGTTGTGATGCATGATGTCCTGATTTCACATATGATTTTTGCATAAAGTGCTGTCATACGTGTTGTCCATGTATACACATGCTGTTTGTGATCTTTTACACCTATTTTCATGCTGAATGGTATGATGTTAAATGTTAATTGGTGTTTGTACATGATTCCATTGTTGTTCTGAAGCAATTGTGCTGTTGTAGGTGCTGTATCTTCTCTTTTTACTCATTTCACTCCCTCGAGTCTCAAGACTTGCTCAAGTCTTGGACTCCTTTCCCTTTAGAGCTACCTAGTCCAACTTAATTTTTGATTAAGCTTGGAGTAGGATTAGCATTAGGTTTTAGGTAGTCGTCTCTCCTAAGCCTCACTAACCATAGGATACCCATGCATGATAACATTAGGACTCTTAGTTTCCCTTTAGAATTTCCTTTAGGTCTTCTCTCTTCTCATCTCAAAACTTCTTGAAAACACTTAATAAATATAACGTATATTGCGCTCGAGCCTTAAGTGTAGGAAATGAAGAACAAGGGGTCTCCCCTCCTCTTCTAGAGTGTTTAGCATACGTCCCATTTGGGGGCGACCATGCGATTCACTCGTTCCCGCATGGTAGACTTTGGTTCAATGTAAGTTACGAACTAACTTAAAACACTTATGTCTAAAAAACACCAAACAAATTCAAATCTTTTTATCCTTCGGGATTGTTGGGTTTCAAACTTCTTTTTTAGAAAAGACCTCGTCGCTCACGTAAAAAACACTTACCCATTCATGGTCGTACCCACGAACTACATCAGCTCTGATTCCTCTCTCTCGTCCGATTGAGGATATGTAGGCACAAGACAGCGATTGTCTTGGCGAGCAACCTTCCCCCACAGTTCCCGTCCGAACTACGTTGACTCTGACTTTCCCATTGCACTGAGGGAGTACGTAGGCCTAGGACAACGATAACGTCCTATCGAGTCACTTCTTTTTTTTCTTTTCTTCTTCGTTTCTCCGTTCTTTCCATTCTCGTTTCTTCTCCGGTCCAGTAGCAGTGGAGCTCCAGACGACGACACCCTTTGATGCAGATAACAAGCGTGGATCCCATCGAGTACGATGGACGTGTTGGGTGCTAACAACTTCCCTTCGCGTAACCGACTCCCGTACCCGTTTCTCTTGGTCGTGAGACCATGTTCTTTCCCTTCCCTCAGGTTTATGCAGTGTTTCCTTTCCCTCTCTCGGGATAAATACACATTACTGGCGACTCTGTGTTTTTTCGCGCCACTCCGCATTTGTACCGTTGGATGCGAATCTTTCAGGAGCGACACTCATGTCTTCCTTGCACTTATCAACCAAAGCCAAGAACCACAAAAGAGAATGATTACACAAAGAGTCGGAGTTAAGGCTAGAAACTCTGATCCACACAAAAACCTTATTCCAAACTCTTTGAACTTTTGGGCAATTAAGGAATAAGTGCACAATATCCTCTTCATTCCGAAAACAAAGAACGCACACCGTCTCATAAGGAGGGGCCACAATACCTTTAGATACGAGATTCAAACGTGTCGGCAATCTATTTAAGAACAACCTCCAAGCGAACACTTTAGTTTTCAAAGGGATACTTGTTCTCTACATGACTTTAATTGCTAGCAACTGATTTTCCTCCAAGGGAATTCCCACTACAGCATCGTTAAGAGACTTATAACAGGACCTGACAGAGAAATCTTTAGAATTTTCCAACAGCCAGACCCATGTATCACTTTGAAGGCGCTGCAAGGGGACAGGTTGTAGTAAATTCTGCAGTAATAGCACAGACGCAGGGCTGCCAACTGCACATCCACCCCTAATTTACCAATGTCCAATGCCACTCATTATCAACCCAAAAACCTATCTCATCCACACTGCAATTCTTATTCGAGGCCGCTTCAAAGAGATAAGGGAAGACGGATTTAAGATTAAAATCATCGCACCAATCCGAATCCCAAAAGTGCACATACTTGCCACACCCTATAACTAGCCGAGAGAAACTAATGAATTTGGTAGCATGACAAATATTCATCAGATCTTTCATCCAAATAGAAACCCCAGCTTTTTTACTTACTAAGTTTGGTTTAAGAACGCAGTGATGAAGGCTGCCATATCTACTAGTCAGTAAGTCTCTCCAAATTTCATTGCCCTCACAAAGGAATTTCCACAGCCATTTTGACATTAGCGATTTATTAAACAACCCGACATGTTTAATACCAAGGCCTCCCTCTTCTTTAGATTTACAAAGATAACTCCATTTTACCCAAGAGATACTAGATTTATCCACCGATCCCGAACAAAGAAATTTGCGTTGTATAGCAATAACATCCTTCACGATTTTAAAAGGCGCCTTGAAGAAAGATAGGTAATGTATAGGTAAGTTAACTAAAACAGAGTTAATTAACACCACTCTAGCCCCTATGGACATGTTCCTTCCTATCCAAGAGTTTAAGCGACTTTTAAGACAATCCAGGACAGGTTTCCAAAACTCCAACCTCCTATGATTTCCACCGATGGTGATTCCTAGAAATTTAAAAGGAAGCTTACCAGATCTGCAGTAGAGGAAAGATTCAGCCGCTTGGATAAAATCAGAATCGAGCCCAACTCTGAAAATACGGCTTTTAGCAAAATTAATTTTCAATCCCGACACCATTTCGAATCCCCGAAGGATGGATTTAATGGCCCACATGTTTGAAAACTTTCCGTCACAAAAAAGGAGAGTGTCATCTGCGAATTGCAAAAGCTCAATGGAAGCTTCATCATTAATTCTAAAGTCGGATAAGATATTAAGATAAGATGCACGACGGATCAAGACAGCCAATACTTCACCTACCAAAGCAAACAAGAACGGAGCAAGGGGGTCCCCTTGTTTAAGACCTCTAGTAGCCTCAAAATCCCGCGTAGGGCTCCCATTAATCAAAACGGAAACGAAGCTTGTGCAAGTGTTCCCTTTAATCCATTTAATCCAGTGAGGGCCAAAATTCATGTCTCTAAGAACCTTGAGAAGGAACTCCCAATTAACGCAATCGTAGGCTTGGGCGAAATCAACTTTAAACAAAAGACACTTTCTCTTTTCTCTCCTAGCCAAATCCACCACTTCATTAGCAACTAAAACTCCATCATGGAGGTTCCTACCAGGAATGAATGCCGTTTGTGTAGCCGACACCAACTTCAAAATGACACCAAAAAGTCTTTTGGACATCAATTTAGAAATGATTTTAGAAATACATGCAATTAAACAAATTGGTCTAAACTCCACAAATTCTTGAGGACTATCAACTTTGGGAACCAAGGCCAAAAAAGAAGAGGAGAAAGCTTTAGGAAGGCTACCTGTCAAGAAGAAATGTCTAACATAATTAATAACATCACCCCCACAAACTCCCAAGCTTCCTTGAAGAATTTAAATTAAAAACCATCCGGCCCCGGAGATTTATTCCCGTCACAATCAAAAATAGCATTCCGAATATCTTCTCCAGAGAAATCGGCATCCAACATATCACGATCCGAGGCATCTAATTTGGGAATATCATGGAGGTCCAATCCTGGTCTAGATCCTGTGCCACCTTGAAACTTAGCTTTAAAGAAATCAAAAGCAGTTTTTTTTAATAGCATCAGGGTCCTCAATAAGAGAATCGCCCGATCCTAAAGCAGATATAGAATTCAATCTATTCCTAGATTTTATAGTAGCATGAAAAAAAAACAAGAGTTAGCATCTCCTTCCTCCACCGATTTCAACCTTGATTTTTGATACAACATACTCTCTTTAATGCGCAAATTCTTCCAAATATTCTCTTGATCATCCAACCTTTTCCTAAGCAAACCGTCTGACAATCCCTCCACATTGTCAGCCAAAGTTGTCTCAATATCATTGAGGCTCTCAACTCTTTCACCTATCTTAAGATCTAACCAACCAAACACGTTATAGTTCCACCATTTCAGACGTTCCTTAAGAGCTTGAAGTTTCTTCTTGAGAACAAAAGAAGGAGAGCCACGAAAAACAGAAGACTCCCAACTATCATTGACAAGAGCCTTGAAATCCTTATGATCCAACCAAGCATTAAAGAAGCGAAAAGGTTTAGGTTCCCAGTTAACCGAGTTAGATTTAATCCAAACAGGGCGGTGGTCAGAAATATCCCGCTTGCCCACCGTCTGCACCTTGAAATCCCAAGTGTCGATAAGGAATTCATCCGCAAGAAACCTGTCTAATTTGCTACAACTCATGCCATTAGAATTGAAGTAAGTAAATCGATTCCCAATAGAAGGTAAATCAATCAGTTCAGACTCTTCAATGAAAGATTTAAACTCCAAGCAATCCCGGGCTAAAGATGAACTTCTACCTATTCTTTCTTCACAAGATTTAACAGCGTTAAAATCCACACCTATAAGAGCAGCCCACAAAAGCCTTTTATCCCTCAAGGAACAAGGAGAATACATGTTCACAACATAAAGGCTAATACCTCTCCAAATTAAGTTACAGCAAAGGAAGCCATTACCTTTACAGCTAGAAACAGGGAGGAATAAGTCATTCCTCCAAATAGTAAGGAGGTCTCTAGAAAGCCCTTCAGAAGCACAGGCCGACCAACCAAACTCATCGTTGCCCCACAAACTCCTAACAGCCGAATCTTTCATAGAAGCCGTCTTTGTTTCTTGAATAAAGCACAACTCAGCTTTGCCTTCTAATAAAGAGTGAGCAATCCTTCTCCTTTTAAGAGGGATGCAACAACCTCTAACATTGTATGTGACTAAAATCATGGTACACTCTTTTCAACAACCTTCTTGTTCTGGAATTCGTGACTATCACGCTCCTCCAAGCCCTTAACAACGTTGGCATAAACAGCATCATCTCCTATCGCTTCTAAACCCAACAATTTGGCCGAATTCCAAACTCTAGTAGGAACCTCTTCAAGGATAACCTTACATCTGTTATTACTTCTAAGGATATCAGAATTATCAATGGAAAAATCACAAGAACCAGCTGGCACACAAGAAGGACCTCCCCTCTCCAAAGGAGGGCTTTTTTTGGGAGTTTTCTTGTAAGATCTCCTCTTCAAAATCTTGCGAGAATGAGGAACAACAGGGGAAGCATTGAGGAGCGTAGAAAAGAAATAAGGAGAAAAAGGGATATGCCGATTATCATAAAACACTGATAAAGGTTTTTTATTTTTAGTCTTAATCCTAGCAGAGGGAATAACGAGGTCCACTACTGAGTTGGATATCGGATCTGAAGCATACAAGCCCACACCGGTAACATGTTCAGGCCCAAAACCCGGATCCAACGACATATCCATTCCAAAAGCAAGTGGGGTCGGGCAACCCACTCAATTAGGGTGAAGACCTAAGTCTAGTTGACTTCCCAAGGAACAACCAGCGTCAGCAACAAAATTCACCTTTAAAGCCGTCCTTTCAACACTCGTGGCTTCCAAGACTGAATTGTCTTTAACCAACAATTCTTCATTTCTGTCAGCTTTCTCAACAACTGTGTCGTCACCAACCCCAAAAGTATCACAAACTAGTGTATGGTTGGCTTCAGCACTACTCCCCATATCGTCTGGTGTTTCCTTAGGCTCCAAGTTGTCTGCCATCTCCCTAGAAGTCCTAGGAAAAGACCTGTCACTATCTGCTTCCTCATCAGAAGACCACACTTCTTCATCTTCCGAATCAAGCAAACCTGATGAATCTCCATCCAAGTTAATCAAAAGAAAATCAATTTTCCTAGGCCCTGGAAAATCAACTTGAACTCTAACTTCATACCCAAGTTCATTAATCTCAAGTTTCACCGTTTCGCTAATAACGATATCACCCCTGGTTTTGATAAGCAGTCTAGCCTCATCGAACCTAGATTTCTTCTCAGTGTCCTCATCACCTTTGATAAAGTGACCATATTTCTTCATTAAGAAACTAAATACATCATTTCTCCATGCAAAACAAGGAATACCTAAGCATCTCACCCAAACATATCTACTCTTATCTACAACCTCTGGAGACCAAGGATAAATCTTAGTGAATCTTAAGTCAAACCAGTCTTTAGCAAGATTAATAGAGGTATGGATATCTTCAACTCCTCTAGATTCAAGAAGACAAAGGCTTGTCCCTAAAGGAGTGGCCACAATGTCAAAAAGTCCTTCCTCGTAAAGGGCTTTTTGGATCAAGAAAGGGTTAACATTATCAATGACCTCACCAACCAGAGTATTGACAAAACTGGTCGCCACAATACTGTCCACTTTGATCCTGCTAACTTCTTTAACCACTGGATTATGGCCACTGTTATCCACTTCTACAATACCTCTATTCATAATCTGAGCGTAAGAAGAATATAAGGGATTGTAAACTTTATCAACTCGTCTTCCACTCTAGGACATAACCTTCTTAGCTTTAGTTGATGCTTCCCCATTCTGAACATCCAAAGCTTTAGAGAACAGAGGGATGTTAGCATGAAGCTTCCTCCCATGAAGTTGAATATTGTCCAACTTATCCACCAAGACTCGAGAATCGTGAACTTTTCTAAACCGGGCAAATCCATGCCTTCTCCCTCTGATATCTCTTCTACCTGGAATGTAGACCTCCGATATTAAGTCATACACCATGAAAACCTCAAAAAGGTCCTTCGCCGTCATGTAGTCTGGAAACTCAGTGATAAAGAAGGAGGTGATGGGCCCTCCATCATCCACCCTTTTGCCTCCATTCTCCTTCCAAACAGAAAACCTGTTAAAAGTTTCCACCTTTTTCTTGTAATCCACCTTCTTCCACTCCATGTTTCGCAAGAAGAACGCTACAGTAACAATGAAATTGCAGAATGACAGCCAGTACCAAGGCCCCTAGCCCTAGGGCTAGGAGTTTAAGCCAAAAATACCAGTTGAAATCAACAGTTATTGTAAGCTCGATTCTTCCACGAGATTAGGTTTTTAGGGTGACTTGCTCAAGCTCTTTTTCATCCTAGAAACAATAAAAAAAATTGTTGTTTGTTTTATATTTATTTGTCTAATATTATCAGAAAAATATAAAAAAGAGACATATAAATTTGATAAAGAGCATTGCATTCTCTATTATATTTCTAGATCAATTGAAAGTAATTTAACTATAAGAAATTGTGAAATATATATTTTAACGTTAAAAGTATTTTTTTTAAGGATTTCTTTTGTTGCAACAAACAATATTTTAAAGTTTAGGAATCTGAGCATCTCTTTTACTTTAGAAATTAAAAAAAATACATTTAATTGAAGTAATTAATTGTAAAGGGTTGAACCCCATTATATATATATATATATATATATATATATGGGAAACGATAATGGGTGTCTCTGGATACTGGTTAAAAAATTAAAAAGGTACGTTGAGCATTTTTTTAAAAACTTAAAAATACTTGTTTTTTCTAAAAATATTTGTATCCAATGCACTTAAAAGATAAATAATTAACCTTTTTAAAAAATCTTGTGTTTTCAATGAATTGAACATATAATATGTTCTTTATTTGAAATTCTTAACCAGTGCCCCGTGGCACTGGTTAGCATGACCATATATATATATAATCATATTTAAGTATTTACAATGTAATTTTAAAATAAAAATATAAAAAAATAAATACATATGTTTTTTAAATTTTTTTTATAATTTAATTTATATATGTATAATTTATATATTTAACTAAATATATATTTTACTTAATTTAATAAAATTTATTTAAATTTAGTTATAAAATTTATATATCTTTTATGTTAAATATATATTTTTTAAAATATATTAAATAAAATTTAATTTTATCTCTTTTTTATTAATTTTAATTTCATCACTTTTTAATGCTTTGATCTCTTTTTAATCTTGTAATATAAAATATTTTATCTCTTTATTTGTTATATTTTACTTTATTTAATTTTTTATTTTAAAATTAATTATTAAATCAAACAAAGTATTTAAGTATTACTATTCTTTGTTGTAAAATATATGAAATTTTTTAAATTGAAAATTTCTAAAATTATTTTAGAGACAATAAGTAAAAAATAATCAAAATACACTTTTTTTCATTTTTATAAATGGTGGAGATTATGTGTAAGTTTTTTTCTCTCTCCTCAATTATTTTATTTTATTAATGGCGGAGAGAGAAAAATAAAAACTGCACATAATTTCCACCATTTATTTTAAAATCTAATGATTCAGATTCATTCTCATGTTGTTACATAAAAATTACATTCTCATAGGATATGAACCCTATATATATATATCAGTTGTATGTTGAAAACGATACGTTGAGATTTAATAAAAATTTAATTATGTATATCGTATAATATATTTGACTTAATTGCAACTTTGGTCCCTCTATTTTTCATTTTTTTTAGTTATAATCCCCCTATTTTAAAATCCGGAATTTTTATCTCATTTTTTAAGTTTATTTTTGGATTTTAGTCCCTCAATCAATTTGAAACTAATTTTTAATGACATGACATTGATAGTGATAACGTGTCATACCACAATTATCAAATTTAAATCCAAATTATTTTAATTAATAATAATAATAATAATAATAATATTTAATTAACATTAATAAAATTTCATAAATAATAATAATAATAATTATTATAATAATAATAACTTTATAATATTAATAAAAACTTATAATTTAACGCTTTAATCTGCAAACATGTTCTTCGTTTTCAGGACCTGCATACAAGTTCTTCTCCCAAAATACGAAATCCTAAAAATCATAGATCCTCCTACTTTACCCAAAAAGAAACACAACACACTATAAATGTGAGTTTTATTTTCAGATTTGTTGTCTTTTTTGGACATTCTATAGGAATTTTTTTAATACTAAATTGGTTCTTTTAATTTGAGAGTTTTTAGTAATTTTAGGATTTGACTCTAAAGATATCTACTAGTTCAGATATGAGATCTGGAGACTGGATTGCTTCTTCGTCTAGGTTAGTTTTATTATTTTTTTTCCTTTTTTACTGATTGGTTGTTATCACTCCATAGAATCTTCTTCAAAATCTTATTCCGTCACACAGAATTTCCACAACGCGTGCACGTTGGCGAGAGAGAACCAGCTGAAGGTTGAAGCCTTGTTTCTAGATCTTGTGCTCTTATCAACCAGAAATGCCATGTTAAGAAAAAAGATATCCGTAAGTTTTTTGACGGTGAGAATGAGACAATAGTTGAAGAATAAATTGAGGGTTGTGAGATTTGGGTCGAACTCATAAATTGAGGGCTGTGAGATTTGGGTCGAACTCATCTGTGTTGAAGGAGAGTTTTTATGCATTTCGACAGGAGGCAAGCATGCAGTCGAAGCTTGTTCACATGCTGATGCCTGTTAGTTATATATAGTAGTCGAAGTCTGTTCTTATATGTATTCTATCGAAATGTTTATATTCTGTCGAATTAGGCCTTGTGTTAAGGATCCAATTGTTTAGGTTTCTTGGGCTGCAAGTTACCTAGTTAGTAGGGGTGTTCGCGGTGCGGTTTGGGCGGTTTTGACGCTAAAAATCATCCGAACCGCAAGAGAAAAAAGCATGCGGTTTGGTTTGGTTCGGTTGGCTTTTAAGAAAAATCCGAACCAAACCAAACCAAACCAATGCGGTTTGGATTGGTTCGGTTGATTCGGTTTTTTACAAGATTTTTATTGAATAATATTTACATATATAGAAAACAACATAAGATTGTGTTTAGTCATTCACACATTGCCAAATAACAACAAAACTCATCATATTTAGACAAAAAGTTCTCATTCAATATACAAAAATCAATTTAAACAAAAGTGGAAAAAAATAGTAGCATAAAACAATATAAAAAATATTATAATAAAATAGAAAATAGAGGAGAAGGGAGATTAGAGAAGATGAAAAAGAAAGAACATAAGAGATGTGAGATTAGAGAAGAAATGTGCGATAAAAATATAATTAGAAGAGAAAATAGTAACATAAAAATGAGAAAATGAAAAAGAAAAAACATGTGAGATGAGAGATTATAGTAGAAGAGGTGAGACGTACATGACAAAGAAGATGAGAAGAATGCGTAATACTATTAGAAGAGATTTGAGAAGATTAAAACTGAAAAGTTAAGTGTGAGTAAGAGAAAATATTTCGTAATTGTAAGGTTAAGGTATACTGGGTTTAAGTTTTGGGTTAGATGTGGGATAAGTAAAGTTTGGGTTGTAACATAATGCGGTTTGGTTTGGTTTAGTTCGGTTTGCAAAATACAAACCGCAAACCAAACCGAACCGTGCGGTTTTGTTAAAAGATGGCCCGAACAAATCCGAACCAAATGCGGTTTTTTGCGGTTTTGGTTTGGTTTGGTTTGGTTTGCGGTTTTCTATTGGGTTGGTTCGGTTTTGAACACCCCTACTAGTTAGTCTATAAATAGGCTAGTACAGTCAGTTTGTTGAGTGTGACAAATTGTGATATTCACTTGTAAGCATTTGTAAACCTTAATGTGAAAGTGAATAGTAAACAGAAATATATTTGCCCAATCCTTGTCGTTCTCTTCTTCTTCTTCTTCTTGTTTTCTTTTCCATTAAAACCCTTGTTTTGGTTCTTGATCATCAAGAAACCGTTTTATACTTTGCATAAAGACATCGTTTTTCACAACAAATTGGTGCGGAGAGCGTGGAGAAGATGGCTTCAACAAAGTATGAGATTGAAAAGTTCACCGGAGTGAACGATTTCGGTCTGTGGCGCTTGAAGATGAAATCTCTACTGGTTCAGCATGGATGTTTGGAAGCGTTGAAGGGAATGACAGCCATGGATGCTGCGTTGACGTAAAGAGAAAAGACGGCAATGATCGAGAAAGCACACAGCGTAATATTGTTGAGCCTTGGTGATAAGGTTCTCCGGCAGGTGTCAAAGGAGACAACGGCGTCGGAATTATGGGTGAAGCTTGAAAGCTTATACATGACCAAGTCGTTGGTGAATCGTCTTTACCTGAAGCAAGCCTTGTATTCGTTCAAGATGAATGAAGACAAAGCTTTGGCTGAGCAGTTGGATTCTTTCTACAAGCTGATTCTTGATCTTGAAAACATTGATGTGAAGATTGATGACGAAGATCAAGCATTGTTGCTGTTGTGTGCTTTGCCAAGATCGCATGCTCACTTCAAAGAAACTCTCTTGTATGGAAGAGAGTCCCTGACCTTTGAAGAAGTTCAAGCAGCCTTGTATTCAAAGGACTTGAACGAAAGAAAGGAGCAGAAACCTTCATCAGTTGGCGAAGGGTTGTCCGTGAAACGAAGATCGTCGAAGAAAGATGGTAGGTTTGACAAGAAGAAAGGAAAGGTTTAGCAGAAGTCTTATGGTGGTGATATGTCTGGTATCAAATGTTATCACTGTAAGAAGGAGGGTCACACAAGAAAGGTGTGCCCTGAGCGCCTGAATAATCATGGAGGTAAGGACAATGGGAATGCAACTATTGTACAAGATGGTTATGAATCATCTGATGTCCTTATGGTGTCGAGCAGCAACTCTTGCGAATAGTGGATTATGGATTCTGGATGTACTTGGCATATGACTCCAAACAAGAATGTGTTTGAAGAATTATGTGATCAAGATGGAGGATCAGTGCTGCTGGGGAACAATAAAGCTTGCAAGATTGCAGGTATTGGATCTGTTAGATTCAAGCTCCATGATGAGTCAATAAAGCTATCGACTGGGGTTAGGTAAGTACCTGATCTTAAGAGGAATTTAATTTCTCTTGGTGAATTCGACAGAAAGGGATATGTTTTCCAAGGAGAGCAAGGTATCCTGAAAGTCATGAAAGGGTCGAAGGAAGTCTTGAGAGGCGTGAAAAACCAAGGCTTGTATACCCTTGAGGCTGAGGTTGTAAATGGTTCGACAAATGTTGTATCCATGAAACCTATGTCGAAGAAAGAATTATGGCACATGAGATTGGGCCATGTCAGCGAAAGAGGCTCGGTCGAATTGGGGAAGCAGAACCTGCTAGGAGGTGACAAAGTCGAAAAGTTGGAGTTTTGTGAATCTTGTGTATTTGGTGAATCCTGTAGGGCGAAGTTTAACAAAGGCAAGCAAAGAACACATGGATCCCTTGATTACATTCATGCTGATCTTTGGGGGCCTCAAGGAATCCTTCACACTCAGGTGCAAGGTATTTTCTATCCATCGTTGATGACTATTCCAGAAAGCTATGGGTATTCAGTCAGAAGACGAAGGATGAAACTTTTGAGAATTTCAAAAGTTGGAAGGTTCTGGTCGAAACTCAAACTGGAAGAAAGGTTAAGAGGTTGAGAACCGACAATGGCCTTGAATTCTGCAACGAAGCGTACGACAGTTACTGTGTTGAGTCTGGGATTGCAAGGCATAAGACTGTAGCAGGTACTCCTCAACAAAATGGCTTAGCTGAAAGATTCAATCGAACAATCCTTGAAAGGGTTAGATGCATGTTGGTTAGTGCTGGATTGAAGAAGGTGTTTTGGGCGGAGGCTGTTTCGACAGCAGCTTATCTGATAAATAGATGTCCCTCGACTGCGCTGGGAATGAAGATACCTGAAGAATTTTGGTCGAATCATCCACCAGATCTCGACAAACTGAGAGTATTTGGCTGTTTAGCCTATGCTCACATTAGGCAAGACAATGTCGAACCTAGAGCTCTGAGATGCATGTTCCTTGGATATCCTGAGGGAGTCAAGGGTTATAGGCTGTGGTGCCTAGAACCAGGTCACAGAAGATGTATCACAAGTCGTGATGTAGTTTTCAATGAGGTCGAAATGGCTTTCAAGAAAACTGGTGATGTTGGTCGAAGTGCAGAAATCTCTGAAGAGGAGCTGGAACAGGTAGAGATGCCTGTTGAGGTGGAGCATAGTGATGCTGAAGTGCATAACCCTGATGAAGTCGAAGAGCAAGATGCTGAAGAGGATGAGGAAACTGTTGATGACTACCTACTGGCAAGAGATAGGTCGAGAAGAGTCATCAAGCCACCTCAGAGACTTGGTTATGCAGATCTTATAGCTTTTGCCTTAATCTCTGCAAGTGAGGTACTTGACGAAGAACCTAGAGATTATAAGGAAGCTATAAGGAGTCGAAACAAGACTGAATGGCGAAAAGCCATGAATGACGAGATGAAATCTCTTCATGATAATAACACTTGGGAGCTGATTGAGAAACCTGCAGGAGCAAGGTTAGTCAGTTGTAAGTGGATTTTCAAGGTCAAGGAAGGAATCGAATGAGTGATGTCGAAGCGCTTTAAGGCGAGGCTGGTTGCTAGGGGGTTCACTCAGAAAGAAGGAGTCGACTTCAATGATGTGTTCTCACCTGTTGTAAAGCATAGATCCATTCGAATGCTGTTGGCCATGGTGGCAAAGTTTGATTTGGAACTTGAGCAAATGGATGTGAAGACAGCATTTCTATATGGTGATCTAGATGAAACGATCCTGATGCGTCAACCTGAAGGGTATGCAGAAAAGGGTAAAGAAGATTATGTGTGCAAGCTGAATAGGTCTTTGTATGGACTGAAACAATCTCCTCGACAATGGAACAGGAGATTCGACAAGTTCATGGCACACATTGGTTTCACTAGAAGTCAGTTCGATCACTGTGTTTACTTCAGATTTTGACCTGGAAACTCACTTGTTATGTTGCTGCTGTATGTGGATGATATCCTCATAGCTAGCAACAGGGTTGAGGATGTAACGAAGGTGAAGGCTGAACTCAGTAAGGAGTTCGAAATGAAGGATCTGGGAGCTGCAGCCATGATTCTTGGGATTGACATCCGGAGAGATAGAAAGCAGTTGAAGTTGTGCTTATCTCAGGAGACATACCTACGGAAGCTTCTCGACAAGTTTGGTATGTCGAATTCAAAGCCTGTTGTGACACCTAAAAATCCTCAGTTTAAGCTTAGTACTAATCAAAGTCCGAGTACTGAAGCTGAAAGAATCTATATGAATAGCATTCCATATGCTAGTGTAGTGGGTTCTTTGATGTATGTTATGGTCTGTACAAGGCCAGACATAGCATATGGAGTGAGCCTTGTGAGCATGTATATGGCCAATCCTGGAAAGGCACACTGGCAAGTTGTAAAGTGGATTCTCAGGTACATAAATGGGTCTCTGAAAAGAGTCTTGATTTATGGTGGAGCCTGTGATGGTGATAGCATAGTCGAAATCGAAGGATTTGTTGACTCTGATTATGCAGGTTGTATGGATTCCAGAAAGTCTATTTCTGGATATGTTTTCACAATGTTTGGCACAACAATCAGTTGGAAAGCGACGCTTCAGTAGGTTGTTGCCTTATCAACCACTGAAGCTGAATATATTGCCCTCACTGAAGCTGTGAAGGAAGCATTGTGGCTTGAAGGTTTTGCAAAGGAGCTGAAGCTTCAAGGTCGAAGTATCACTGTTAAATGTGATAGTCAAAGTGCTATACACCTGTCGAAGAAGGTTTCGAGCGTGGTGAAGTCCAGGTGCTGAAGGTTTCGACTGAAGACAATGCTGCTGATATGATCACCAAGACGTTGCCAAGTTGCAAGTTCTTCCACTGTATGCAGTTGATAAAGATGCATGATGAAAACTAGTTGTTTCCCTTTGTTGCTGAGTTAGATCCAAGGTGGAGATTTGTGAGATTTGGGTCGAACTCATCTGTGTCGAAGGAGAGCTTTCATGTATTTCGACAGGAGGCAAGCATGCAGTCGAAGCTTGTTCACATGCTGATGCCTGTTAGTTACATATAGTAGTCGAAGTCTGTTCTTATATGTATTCTGTCGAAATTTTTATATTCTGTCGAATTGGGTCTTGTGTTAAGGATCCAATTGTTTAGGTTTCTTGGGCTGCAAGTTACCTAGTTAGTCTATAAATAGGATAGTACACTCAGTTTGTTGAGTATGGCAAATTGTGATATTCACTTGTAAGCATTTGTAAACCTTAATGTGAAAGTGAATAGTAAACAGAAATATATTTGCCCAATCCTTGTTGTTCTCTTCTTCTTCTTCTTGTTTTCTTTTCCGTTAAAACCCTTGTTTTGATTCTTGATCATCAAGAAACCGTTTTATACTTTGCATAAAGACATCGTTTTTCACAACAAGGGCAATTAGAAATATTAGTAGTAGTTTGATTTTTTCATCTACCTGAATTGTTTACTATTTAGTGGTGATACTTGTGTTATGATATTTATTATTAGCTTTTTTTTTTACTAAATCACAATTTTGTGTTATCAAAGTTATAGTTTTGAAAAAAAAAAAGCTTTTCATTCTTCAAGTTTTATATATTAATTCATGTTAGATAACTGTGTTTGCTTGTGTGTTTTGGTTCTCAGAAAGGAATAAATTTATTAATATTATTAAGCTAGTATTACTAATTTAATATGTGATTATTTTTGCTTATGAAAAACAAATAATAACATAGATTTGGAAGGAGTGGTTCAGAGAAAGGAATAAATTTATTAATAATATTAAGCTAGTATTACTAATTTAATATGTGATTATTTTTGCTTATGAAAAACAAATAATAACATAGATTTGGAAGGAAGAAGATAAGAATAAATCAATTTTAATTAATTTAGAAAACAAATTAGATTAATTTTAATAGAAAATTTATGTTAATTTAATTTAATATATTTACGTTTTTTTTTTATTTTTAATTTAATATTTTTATATATTATTTAAATAAAAAATAATTATAAATGATGTGGAAATTATTTTTTTCCACTTAAGTCATGCCACATCATCAATTCAAGTGCCATGTCATGCAAAATGACACTTAAATAGGGTGGGGGACTAAAATTCAAAATAAAACTTTAAAAAGAGATTAAATTTCTATATTTTGAAATAGGGGGATCAAAACTAAAAAAAAAAGAAAAACAGAGGGATTAAAATTGCAATTAAGCCAATATATTTTATTGAAAATAATATTAATAAATTTATTATGAGCAAATCAATATGATAGTTTTTGAAATAAACAAAGTTAATAATTATATATCAGATTATTGTATTTTTTTTTCATTTGTCGGGATTCAAACCCAAGACCTTTTATAGAGTGTAACAATATGTGTTTGACCATTTAAAAATTGAATATAAATTTTGAGAGATACCACATGAGAAAATAAATGATGTGACACAAAAGAAATTGAAGTGTCGTAAGATAGTTTGATGCACTAGATTTAATAGATATAAATATATGTGTTATGTGACAAACCTCAACAAAATATTAGCTCAAAAATCAATCATAAGCTAAAGTTTTAATTATTTATATTTCATAGAAAATCGATGCTGAAAAATTCATACTTAATTCATCCTACATTGAAAAAACCCAATTTTTCGAGAGAGATTATTATAAAGTGATAAGCTTAAATGTAATAAATTATGAAAAAAAATTAAGTCTAGGTTATTTCGAGCATCTATTTAGGAAGATTAGATTTGAAGCTTAAAGATTTTAAATATGACATTCATCTTAACGAAGAATTTAACAACATATTTACCATTGCCATATACTTAATTAATATTAATAATATAATATGCTCAAAATTATCAGGCAGGGTGAAATTTAGAGAGCTGTTATGGACCTAGCTCTACTAAATTTTTATGGTAGAATCAATTAAATTGGTCAGGAATTGATTCTGCATATGAATGCACTATGTTTCTCTCAGAAAATTGTGAATGGTTGATTACATGTTTTGTCAAGATTACATGAGTTTGTTCTTATAGAAATATAAAGATAGTACAATGATACTTCATGTTTTGAATGTAAAAAAAAACATTAAGAACATGAAAAGATTAAAGTGATGACAATCATAAATATCATTGTATTGTTTTATTAGTTTTGATTTGATATAGTGATCTACAAACTGAAATTGCGTGTAGTCACCACTATAGGGCTTCTCACCACATGCTTCCCATCCTCCCAAGTGAGGTACCCAAAAGCTACTTCATCATCATCATTTTGTGTAATTATTGAGCCTTCAATCTTCAACTTAAAGCTTATCTTCTCATTCTTCTTATTGAATACCAACTTATTTGGGATAACACTAATGTTAAACCCTTTAATCGGTGTAATGTTAGCAACGTAAGTTGTTTGTCCTTCACCAACATTGGTAACTGTTCTGTAAAACTGTTGTACTATCCTTGAAGAAGAATTTTTACTATTCCTGAAAGCAATAAAAGAAGGATAATTGAGATCCAATGAAGGTTTAGAGCAATTATTAGAAGTGGATCTTGTAATGACAGCGATGTTTTTTTGTGAGTAATTAAGTGCACAAAGAAGATTAACATAATCTTGTACAGCAATATCATAAACAAGACCAGGATCAAGTGCTCTATTAGGATCAACATGACCGGCCCCCAACGCTAATGGAGTTGCAGCTTTGTTATCATTTCCAACTTCTTTGATTTGTTCCTTAGTATTATCCAAAATGTATGAAGTTGTCATCATTGCAGACCGAATAACCGCTGGACTCCAATCAGGATGCGCTCCTTTTAAAAGCGCCCCTACGCCAGCAACATGAGGGCATGACATAGATGTTCCACTTATAATATTAAACTTGTTGAAGAGATCTCGACCCTCAAAATTTTCCACAGGGATATTTATCGGCCATGACGCTAAGATTTGACTACCGGGAGCAGTGATGTCAGGTTTCAACACATATGGACAACTCTTCGACGGCCCTCTTGAACTATAAGAATCAACCATAGGCGATGGTTTAACACCAAGACCTGTTTTCTTGAAAGAGATGCTTGCTATAGAACTAGATTTTTTCGAGTTATAGCTCTTTATGTAAGATTGTACAATTTTTCCGTTTATTGGATTAATAATGATAGACGGAATTCTATTGTCTGAATCATTTATGTCTGGGATATTTGATATGAAAACACCTGCAACAACTGTTGCTGCAACCATATTATTAATTTGAATAGAAAGAAGAGTTCCATTCTTATCTTCACAAACTACGATATTACTCTTCACTTTGTTTAATTCTGTAATATTGTCACACGAACCCATGAAAACAATTGGAGAATTTGTAGCAGTAAAATTTCCCGGATACAAAGACAAACCAGTGAGTGAGACTCCATTACCAAGTGTGAGAATTCCGCGAAATTCACGATCCAAAGTACCAGCCGCAACGGTTGTCACCCAAGGTGCATTATTCTGAAGAGTTTGAAAGAAAGGTCCTTCATTACCAGCTGATACAGAAACAAAAATACCTTTTTCAATGGCTGCAAATGTGGCTATTGCAAGAGTATCTTCGTAAAAAGGTGTTTCTTCGGTGCCCATTGATATTGAAAGAACATCGACACCGTCTGATATTGCAGCATCAATTGCTGCCATTATATCAGATGGTGCCGCTAATCCATATCCCCCTATAGTTTTGTACATGGCTACTCTAGCCATTGGAGCTATTCCTCTTGCTGTTCCATTTGCATAACCAAAGAAAGATGCGCCATCAACTTTTCTTCCAGCTACCGTTGATGAAGTATGGGTTCCATGACCTGCTGTGTCACGTGAGTCGTTCACAGTGGTTGTACTACGGTTGGAATATTTTGCTAAGGACCCTTTGTTGAAGAATCTAGCTCCAATGAGTTTCTTGTTGCACAAAGATGAATGGTCGGAATTACCAAATTGACATAATTTCCCTTTCCATTTAGAGGGTATTTCAGTCGTTCCATCGTCTTTGAAACTTTCACTTTCTGGCCAAACACCAGTGTCAATTAAACCAACAATTACATCTTTCCCAAACTCAGAAGCTGGCCATGCCCCTTTGTAAGGATTAAGGCCAAGGAATTGTGGTGAGTGTGTTGTGTGAAGTTTCAAGGGTATATCAGGTATTGAAGAAATGTAACCAGGAGAGTTTTTTAGAGATTCATGATCTTGAGGTGATAGATTTGCACTAAAACCATTCATAACATTAGTGTATGTATAAAGGATTTTAGAAGAAGGAGAATTGAGATTATTGTTGGTAGTAGTAACTTGAGAGAGAATAGAATGATACCAACTATGTTGGTTTGAGAATACTTTTGGCATAGCTGATAAATCCATGTGAATGATGTAATTATCAGATTGAGCATGTGTGAAATTAATAAAATGAAGGCTTGTTGTAAGAAAGGAGAACAACAAAAGGAGAGAAATATTGGAAGCCATGATTGAAATGTGTTTGAATGGGATGGCTATCAAATCAAAACAATATATATATATATATATATATATATATATATATATATTATAAAAATAAAAAAAATAATTAATATTTAATGGTAGTGCACTGTGTAAAAAAATATTACACTTACATCCAATCAAAATATTTTAAAGTGTCAAATCATATAAATAATTTAAAATTTACAAGCTGATTTGACGGGATACATGGTTGTCATTGGTTGACAGTGTAAAAATAATTTACACTGTTAGTGCACCATTCCTTTTCTCATATTTTATTCTTAAAGTTGTAAAATAATATTATCTAGAATACAATTTTCATAATAAAAGTAAATGGCATTCCCTTTCCTTATATATAATGCATATTAAAAGTAAATATATATCAGTCAAAAAGGTATAATATTATTTTTTAATTCTCAATAATTCTTTTGTTATATATTTAAAAGTACTAAAATAAAAGCCACTAGAAAAAAAATGATGGTATTAAATCTACTTATCAAAAGAAATTAGTCTTACAATTTTGAGCTCGTTTGTTTCAGTTTTTCTTAAAAATAATTTTTATAATAATACATATTTTATATGTAAAAAATTTTAAATAAAATTTTGGTATGAATAGTTATTTTTAAAATGTTATTTTATGTATTTTATCATTTTAGGGAAATAATTTTTAGATATCAAAATTTCAAAATAAAATCACGAAACTATTTCAAATAGTTTTTCAATAAAATATTTTTGAGATACAATTTTTTGAAAAAAAATTAAAATTTCGACTATGTTTTGATCTTCAATAATGTATGTTTACATTATAAGATGTAAAAATTAGTTTTTCAATTTGGAGAAAATGAATTTAAAAAATCTTATAATATTTTGAAAAATATTTTTATGGCAATCATTTTTTGAAAATACAAAAAAAAAATCTATTTTTGTAATTTTTTTTATCTTAAAAGTTATTAAAAGCTAAAGTTATAAATATAAATAATAACTTTAAAGGTAAAGTAAAAGTCTTTGTTAATTATATATTTTTTAAAAGGAAATTATTATCAAAAGAAAGATTTCTTTTCAAATTTATTATACTAAAATATATATTATTTTATAAAATGTATAAAAAATTTAATAATTACATTAAGGAATAAAATATGATACAAAAGATAAATTATTTAGAGAGACTATAAATGATAGGCTTAAATAGTCTTTTTGTCCCTGGAAATTGGCACGTTTTTTATTTTAGTCACTATATAATTTTATTTTTTGGAAGGAGTCTTTAATTATTGATTTATTTTTTGGATTAGTTCCTAACGTTAAACTTCTATTAAAAAAAGATGATGCGGCTAACGTTGATGATGGGTAATTATTTTTCGGCTTAAATAATGTTTTCGTCCCTGTAAGTTGGCGAGTTTTTGGTTTTCGTCCCTGAATTTTTTTTTCCGGTTTTAGTCCCTATATCTTACTTTTTGTTGGTGTTTGGTCCCTACAAAGGTTTCCTGCGGATTTTCCTGCGAATTTTGGCTTTAGGGACTAAACACCAACAAAAAGTAAGATATAGGGACTAAACCCGGAAAAAAAAGATACAAGGACGAAAACCAAAAACTCGCCAACTTACAGGGACAAAAACATTATTTAAGCCTTATTTTTCCATTTTCCTTTTCAGACACACTTCTATGATGTGGAAAGTACAATATAGTGGTTTTAAAAATGAAAAACTAATTTTGACATCTTATAACAGGTTTCCATCCCGTTACTGATATTTCAAATTGAACTTCATCTTCTTCCTCTGCTCAAATCCGTGTAGTTACAAGTTTCCATCTATTTCTGCATAGTGAAACATTGTTATGTCTCCAGTTGGAAACTATACTCTGTTTCAAATCACAATGTGTGATTGCATTAGATCAATGAGGATGTGTAGCGTGCGATTTTTATCGGTGACGCGACCACCTTATCGCCATTGGTTGGAGTTTGGTGCTACTTTCTGATTTCTTATTTATCCTATGAAGCTGGAAAGGAAAGGGAACCTATCTAAAACTAACCTTACACGCAAATGTTTTCTTTAACAAATGCTAAGAGATTGGGGAGTTCAGGGTCAGGTTATACAATGGGGAGTTGTCAATTATCTATCCTATATATGGTTATCCATAGATCATTTAGAAAATCTACTGTTTTCTATTTACTGGTGTTTATATGTTGATTGAGAAAGTTTCTCCTTTGGGAATGTTTGAGAGAGAGTATTTTTGTTGATGTCGGGTTTTTTGATAGTGAGGTACTGGACCTAAGGTTTTTTATTAGTGTGCTCGCTAAGATTTCGCAATCTTATGCCTACGTATTCCCGTTAAAGAAAACAGGGAAATCAGAGCAATCGTAGTTCCTTCTATTCTATGGGAGAAAATTTGTTTGGTGCCTTGTTCAAAGCCCAATATTGAAGCTAAAGGGTATTTGTGTCTTGTTCAAAGCTTAAGATTGAAGCTAGAAGGTTTGACTGAGAGAGAATTTGTCATCTCTAAGGGGAGATATCTCATTTGTTTATCACAGTTGTTGGGTAACTGATTATAAAGGAGAATTACTTTGACTGGGATATGTGAATCCAGCAATGCCATAATTTCCTTTATGAGGGATTTGTCCTGAAGGGGGAAACTTTCAATCAGTGTTGAGCAATGCCATTTTTCCACAAGAATCTTTCATGCTAAAAGAGGGACATGGTGTCACACCCTAATTTTTGACCCTAAGATCCCCGCTTTCCCCTTTGCATAACATATTAGGACGATCATTCGTGCGTGACTAACCACCTTATTTCCAGCTTGGTCTTTGTTTCATTTGTGAAGACAGGTGCAGCTGCGGGGAATCGAGGCCTTGAAACTGTGTTGTGTGTGGAGTCTCTCTGGTCTTTGCAAGATGTGCATGGATCCCTGCTTTCCTCGGGATGTGATACTTGTGCCTATCTAAAGTATTTCTTTTTTGAATCGGCATGTTAAGTTTTAGGTGATTTGACTAATGGTCCTGAAATTCTGGTATAACAGATCCCAGATGTCCTACATGATGTCGAGAGATCTGGTCTGACATAAACAGCAAGGCAATTATAGACAATTAAATAAGTTGCTGAAACGAAAAGTGCACACAAAATTTGTTCACCTAGTTCGGTCTAACAACCTACATCTGGGGGCATACCAAGCCAGGAAGGAAGTTCACTATTAGCAGTATCAAATTACAGACTCAACAAACCAGTTGACAATCCACTAACTTAATCATTACCCAATGACCCTTCTATCTAAGTCCTCCCTAGATAAGAGACTCCATCTCACTCTCAATCATCGCAATGATGTCTAGCAGTCAACATCTCAGTCACTGCATCAACAGCTTGATTTCCAAAAACTCTCCAAACACATAGGAGACACACTCCTATAACAATACCTAGACATGACCCTCATGACTAAGAACAATACTTAGAGTTGCTTAACAGCTTCCTCTAAGAACAATACATCTCTTACCTACAGGCTTCGAGATAAACACGATGACCATCCCACAAACCGGGTGGTTCATCAACCAACACAGCCCTTATAATTTACATGATGGCTGGCCTCCTTAAAACTAGGTTACAATGCTTCTATTTATAACCTATTTCCCAACTGGATTTGGGCCTTCAAATCACAACAAATCAGCTGCTACAAATTTGCAAAAGATTCTGCTACTAAATAGATCTTCAATCAAATCTTCAATTAAATCTAATTATTCTCCATATCTTTTTGCATGAAAATAGTAACAATATCTGCTCAATATAAGATTACAACAGAATATATTTGTCCCATGATATTCTCCTGCAATCTCTCCACCAGATCTTCTCAAGACACACTTAAACAAATGCAGCCCTAACAAAACACATCACACTGATGTTCTGATGTTCTGGTATAGTGATGTCAAGACATCACTTATAACATCAGCATACAAAACTTCCAACCCTGCAACAGCTAATGTTAGGAACCAATGTTATGACATCAGCCATATGGCATCAACATTGTTCAACTTTGTTTTACCAAAATTCCAGCCAATACAAGAACTAACAATCTCCCCCTTTGGCTAATTTTGGCTAAAACAAACTCTGCCATCATCAGAGAACCAAGCAGCGGATAAAAATTGATAAAACTTCAAAACACCTAGCAGCACCTCTTCAACAAGCTGCACAAACTCACTAACCAGCAGCAACAAAAACCAACAAGCTGCAGAAATCACCTTCACATCAGCATAGGGCAAACTCCCCCTCAAAACAAGAACCAGCTCACAGCTGTTCAAACACTCTCCCCCTCAACTTCTGCACCATATCAGAAAAAGGCTTCACAACCACACCTTGGCAACTCTCTCCCCCTTTTTAGCCATAATCGGACAAACTCTGAACATCGCAGCAAGCACAAAAAAATTCCAAAATCAAACTCTAAATCATCCAACCAATATACTCAAAACAGAATCCAGACTCAGCAGCTACTACTGTACATTCTCTCCCCCTTTTTAGCCAAAAATTGACAAACATTGGGGTAAATGTATACTTCTGATTCAATCCATTGACCCACAAATCTATAGAACCAGGTCTAAACTGTCAAGAACACCATGAACTTCACCAGTAACACAATGTCATGACATCTTGTCTGACATTACAATCTGAATAAACAAAAGTTCAACTCCCTATCTAAGATAACCAGTGCTCCTTTGCAAGAAGAACACCTTAAATGAATGGAAAACATAAGACTCATCTTCATGTCTTCAAGAGCGCACCCTCTGTTCAACACACCTGCTGAACGCATTCACTTAATGCTTAATCCTCAAACAATCCAAATACCAGAACTCACATGATTCCCTCTTGGTTTGTTATCTTCTCATGCTCCAAGACTCACATCTTGCCAAGCTGATCAACTTCTCTCTGTAATATCCACGGGAATGATCACAATGAACTCCTTGATCATAACATTTGGAAAAAACAGACACAATCTTCATCCATCCAGTCAGGAATGCCTCACACAATCATACACACACAATGCCTTCCACTGAACTCACACACCAAGACAAGTGTGACATCTCCCATCAACAAAGACCCTCACAGAGTAATTCCAAAATCTGCACAAATAAAATCGTCCTTCAGACTCCTCCACAGAAGCATGTGTACATATGATTCAAATAATTAGCTTCACATGGCTAGAACCATTCATGTCCACACCAACATGCCATCCAACAGCCTAATGTCATAACATGTTATCTGACATTATATCCTCAGAAGAGGCAACCAATCTCCACAAGCTTGATCATCATGCAAGCTTCACAATATGTGCACCTTTGCAGCAAAATCCATAGACAAGTACTCTCCCTGTCATGGTTAACTAAAGCTCTAGATGGAGATGAACATTTGAGCACACTTGCTGAGCACATTCACATATTGTACTTTCACTCTTGGAGAACACATTCAAGTATCCTGACTGGTATGACACTGCTCACAGACTCCACAAATTCTCAGCTTTACTGAGATCTAATCTCTACTGAGATCTAATCTCTTCAAGAGACACATGTAGCAGAAAAAGGAACATCTCTTAAAAATCAAAATCTCTTCTGACAAGAAACAACAGTCACTCACACATGAAGTCACATCATGCTATTCGTGAGGAACAAAAGGATCACCATCCTCCTTTAAATAAATTGTTGGATAAAGATCAAAGTCACATAGATCCCCCAATTTTCCAAAAGCAGTCATTCCCTATCATACTCTTCATCTTCAGATTTCCAAGCAATCAATACCTGATCTACGTCAGTCTTCTCTACATTCTCCATCCAAGGCAGACCTTCTACTTCATCATTCTCCCGTATGACTATGTAGACGCTCCTTAGGCATAATGTATGCACCAAACTCCAGAACCAGAACAAAATCATCCTTTACCAAGGATATCCAACCCAAAAAAATGTTCTAACATCTGTTAGGACATTCTTGACACATCACATATACCACACACCATGGTTCTAGATATGCTCCACTACTGAACTTACTATCAGCATAGTAATCCAAACTGAACACTGCGTCACCAGCTTGAACAAAGAGAGCTTCAGAAAGCCAGAGAGGACTACACTCTCATCCACCAAAAGAAGGTATACTTCCATCCTCAACCTAGAACTTCTGCCAAAAGCTCCAAGAGAATTAGAACCTCCTTACATTTTCAACTAAATACTCTTCTGCACAAGAGCAATCAGTTTCAAGCATCCTGCTTGAATGCACACAATGAAACCAACCAAATTCCACCTTTTGATTGATCTCAATCTTCTTCATAACTCCCACAAGATATCCTGATCCACCTATGAAACCAGATCTTCAAGTCATATGAACTACTTGCTCCAAAGCAAGACATCTTGGATTCACCAAGCGTCTTAGTCATGTAACATCTTCTCAAACCACAGCTCCCGCAAACTGTATGAGATAGATCTTTTTGAAGCATCCATAACTTCTGTTACTGTAGATCACCTCTATCTTAAGCTGATGTGCCACATCACCAGCTGAGACTTCTGATGTTAAGCTAGATGTCAAAACATTATGATATCCAACTGTTGAATTCAGCTCTTCCTTCTGCCACTTAGAAGAACCTCCTCCCTTTGCAGAAACAGATTTCCATGCTCTCATAGACTTAATTCAACAATCAAGTTTAAGTAGACAACCTCCATCCTGCTCAGAAACTCCAAAGACTTCAAACCTACCATATCTGAATCTTCAGAAAATAAGTAGTCCAAGACTACCCCATAACAATACCAAATAATGCCACTTCTAAATACACTATAGAACACACAATCTTATTGTTATAATCTTAAGATTCTTTTAACCATCATGATTGTTTCACAGAGTTCTCACACACCAACACACCACGAAGGGAAATAAACAGCCACATAGAGAAAATTATATTCTCAACACTTCAACAGTCCTGCACTTTTACATCAGACATATACATAGTCTCCCGTCAATGTATTTTGTCATTAGTTGAATGCACAACCTTATCAAAAGCAGACAAATACTCAACTCCTGTCAAGGTAACCTTCTCACACAACAACCATCATGACAACCATTCACACCACAAAAGCATTCCAAGTTAGGTCAGTGTCTTGACCTTTCACTCCTCCCTGAGCAAAGAACTGAAATGATGTTTCAACATCAGTTCCGGCATCAGCAATCATAGTAAATCACACTAAATATCTACTATGGCTTTGGAGACAACAACCATAGTAATCCACACACATCTCTTGCAAGGGACACAAGAGGATTGACCATCAGTAGCTGATCAACCTTCAAACCCAGAACATACACACAAACAGGAACCAGCATACTCTACATCTCAAGAATATTCAAACTTTTAATGTTCAGACCTCCTGTCTGTCTTTGAGATGTTGGATGCCATCCTTCTGTACCTAAAAGAGAGAAACCATTGACTGGTCATCACAAACAGCATTGACAAATATGCTTCTCCCAACACTTCAACCTACAAGGATGCCCTTCAATCCTTACAAAAAGATGTTCCATTATGTGAGGACACCACATAACTGAACTCCAGCTTTAGAGGAAACTTCTCATGCAGATACCAGGGAACCATAATCCTTTGGTAAAAAAAACCAACTTCTCCTTACACAAATCTGAAATGCTCATCCTATGGTTGGTACACACATATAACTCCTTTTAAACAGAATCTGCTCCATGGCCATAAACAAGATTGCAAACAACTGGCTGCTTTGATCAGAAGGAACTTTCAGATATCAGAGAAAATGTCCTTGACATTTGAGCTTGACCTCCACAAAAACAAACAGCCTATGAACACCTACTCACTTGGATCAGCAATACACTAATCTAATGAGTGACACTATAATGATCATCTCTTGACCAACATACATATCTAAGACATGTTTCTTGAAGGAAAATTCTTAGACACACAACCCAGATGCCTCCTCTTCCAATCCAGGAGTAGGTTCTAAACAGATGTGATCAATACACATTTGTTTAGCCCCCAAGCATCTGTTATGCCATACCTTTATCCAACACGATTCTGCACAATCTGCTGGTTTAATGTTCCAACAACTGGTAGGACATAGGTTCTCTTCACAAGAAACACACCAAAAGATCCTTTAACACAACCCAGAGATTGACCTTGTAGGGTTGGAGGCAAGAATAAATTGCTTCTAACTTTCTTCAGATCTCTTTTCAACAAGCTCATATAAGAGTTCCTTTATGAGTGGACTTGGGATGAACCACAAGTATCTTTGGCAACTCTAACAAGCTAGTTGAAGATATCCTCAAGTATCACCACACCATGTGATACATCTTCAGAGGAGAACAGAATGTTGCAGCCTCAACACAAAACCATCAGGAATTTTCCATCAGATATATGTATGCAGCGGAACACACACCAGAAAACTCCACTACAACCTTCAGGCCAAACATAATAACCCTTGCACAAACACGACACTCTATGTGCACTAGGCCAACATAGGTTTGAAAAAAAGTAAAACCACATAGCAGCTCACCACCAAAGCTACAAGCCTGATAACAATAGACAAATCCAATACACACCTGTTATGAACAGTTCATCCTCCACTTCAAGGGATCATACAAAAATCTCTATGAACTGACCAAGTCCATACACCATCTCAGTAAAACTATCTTCCTTGCTCATGAACCAGAAAGTATCTTCCCTAGATCTCATCCAGAAATAGACAGGATGCCTGCTCTGATACCAATTGAAATTCTGGTATAACAGATCCCAGATGTCCTACATGATGTCGAGACATCTGGTCTGACATAAACAGCAAGGCAATTATAGACAATTAAATAAGTTGCTGAAAATAAAAGTGCACACAGAATTTGTTCACCCAGTTCGGTCTAACAACCTACATCTGGGGGCATACCAAGCCAGGAAGGAAGTTCACTATTGGCAGTATCAAATTACAGACTCAACAAACCAGTTGACAATCCACTAACTTAATCACTGCCCAATGACCCTTCTATCTAAGTCCTCCCTAGATAAGAGACTCCATCTCACTCCCAATCATCGTAATGATGTCTAGCAGTCAACATCTCAATCACTGCATCAACAGCTTGATTTCCAAAAACTCTTCAAACACATAGGAGACACACTCCTATAACAATACCTAGACATGACCCTCATAACTAAGAATAATACTTAGAGTTGCTTAGCAGCTTCCTCTAAGAACAATACATCTCTTACCTACAGGCTTCGAGATAAACACGATGACCATCCCACAAACCGGGTGGTTCATCAACCAACACAACCCTTATAATTTACATGATGGCTGGCCTCCTTAAAACTAGGATACAATGCTTCTATTTATAACCTATTTCCCAACTAGATTTGGCCCTTCAAATCACAACAAATCAGCTGCTACAAATCTGCAAAAGATTCTGCTACTAAATAGATCTTCAATCAAATCTTCAATTAAATCTAATTATTCTCCATATCTTTTTGCATGAAAATAGTAACAATATCTGCTCAATATAAGATTGCAACAGAATATATTTGTCCCATGATATTCGCCTGCAATCTCTCCACCAGATCTTCTCAAGACACACTTAAACAAATGCAGCCCTAACAAAACACATCACACTGATGTTCTGATGTTCTGGTATAGTGATGTCAAGACATCACTTATAACATCAGCATACAAAACATCCAACCCTGCAACAGCTAATGTTAGGAACCAATGTTATGACATCAGCCATATGACATCAACATTGTTCAACGTTGTTTTACCAAAATTGCAGCCAATACAAGAACTAACAGGTCCCATGGATACTTCAAACTTCTTAAGTCGTTCATCTTGTTCTAAAATCCAAGAAGGATATTGTCTTTTGTGGTGAGCATATTTTTGTGAACCAAGGAGATTAGCTTAAGCTACCCTTTTATTTCAAAGGGATTAATGCCTTTATTGGATTCATATTAAATGCATCACAAAATGCACGCATGGGAAGAAAACGTTTGGCATATGGTGTAAAAGTGAACTTCGTGGCCAAGACACTTTGATTGATCAAAAATATTTTTCTTACGTAACGTCATTGATGTTTCCACTGGTTCTAATTCTATACTTTCAAACTGCACAAGGAATTCAACATTTTAGTCCTAGACATTCTTTGGATTTCCACCTTGGCATATGAAGTTCAAATGCTATGACCCATTTCAATAAAAAAAAATTCAGGGTGTTTGTGATACGTTTTCTATGCCAATTGACTCGACCATTCCAAAGAATTTTCACAAAGAAAATTATAACTATGTTCAAATAGTTTTCTCTACAAAACCAGTGTCAAGTTTCTAAGGGTACAACTTTTGTCACCATATTACATTATTTTACAACCCAAGGATTTTACAAAGTTTGCTTTGCTTAAAGCGTTACTACATAAATTCTAAATCTACAAATCAAACTCAAGCATCTGAAAACATACAAGATTGACCAATAGTGAAAAGCAAAACATCATCTTCAATTAAATCAGAGAAATTCATAACTACAGACATTTAAGTTGTGTCCCAGTTGGAATCTTGCTCATACGTTCTAAGTCACAAAGAGATCCGTGAATTTATAGCACCTGCAGGTCTTGGTTGGTGATCACGAACCACCACCAATCTCCATTCATATCATGCAGAACCCAAGAGCCTACTCAATGGCAGGAAAACATGGCAGAAAATTGGTAAAATGGTAACCAAGTCTAGCTAATCGCACCAGGAAGCTTGCCGTCATTTTGAAGAGCTGCTGCTGGTTTCAATAATTATCAACCAAGGGAATTCACTCGAAAGCCAGGCTGCTGCAGAATTGTTTATTCATAATGGTTAGACCACAATTTCATTTATCACTACAGATAATGAAATAGATTCAGACAATATTAGTGGTATCGAAGTGCTTATTGCAAGGCAGGAAAGTTGTTCACAGATCACAATTGTTACGAGTCACACGAATAGGACCATAAACTATCAAATCACGCACAAGAAGCCAGAACTTAATATACCTGAATATGCATTTTTTTTTACACCATGCCACGACCACACTCAAGAAAACTTGTCTCGTCTTCACCTCCATCATCAAGCCCATGTCGTAATATTCCCTACATAGCAGGAGCATAAAAAAAAATCAAACCTTCATCAATATTCACAAAATAATCGAGAGGGAATGGAAACTCTTTCGTTAGCAGCAAGTTGATAGCCTAAAACACCAAGTTCACAAGTCATCCACACAAGTGTACGAAATGCACAATTAGTTCTATGTCCTAGATTGTTTCATCGCAAATTCAAGAACATGTGCAAGTTAAAACCAAAAGAGTATTATGAGGCATAATAGGAGGATGTGTTTACCGGTATCATTCACAAAGACGTTGGGATTCTGGGATTGGTTTGTGACGTGAGAAGTTGTAGAGCTCAGTTGTTGATGTATTAGGCCACGGTTACTCAAGACGCATATCATGCTGCCGAGGAAAACCGCACAGCTCTCCAAGGCTTTTATGAGGTTACCCGCTTCACAGAAATTAAAATAAATGGTGAAAAATTGCAGTTTGTTACATTGGAAGCTTCCTAAAATAGTAGCATCACAATGGCTACTTATAAATGGCAGAAGAAGATTACAAATACATACCTACCAACGAATGCAGCAGCTTTGATTCCCACTACGATCTTCGTCATGTGACTTCAGCTCCAAGAGATCCCTCGCCATCACTACGCTTTAATTCCAAGCATCTTTTCAAACGTCCCCTGCTGTTTCGTCCAAGAACCTGTTCAAAAGGAAACATCAATGTAAATTTAGAGGCAATCAAGGTATGGAACTATGAATATTAGATCAAAGTGACAATTGTTGATTTTGGATGTTAAGACCTTTCAACACTACCAGCCGTGTAAGAAGATTTACAACACCAAATCACAACTCGATCTGCAGGAAATCATCAAAGTCCATCAATATTTGATTTGACGAATTAAATTTGAAAGGAGAAAGTATGGTAAGTTTTGATCATGAATAAACACAGAGGAAAATTAGAACACATTCAATACGAAATCATCATTGCCGATTGTAACCTCCAAACTCAATCAAACAATTAAAACACGATCAAGGCCAGGTCACTAAACTTTTCAAAACATTAACCAAACATTTTCAGACAGGTTCAAACATTCCAAACATGTTACCAACAAGAATCAGGTGATTATGGAAAGTTTTCGATTTAATTCAGAACCATATCAGACAACTTTCAAAAACTTTCTAAAACCACAACAGCATGTCCTAGACAATTTTCAAAAACTTACCTAAAGCAAACAAGCATGTTTCAGACACACATTAAAGGGGTTTTTCAAAATAGTTTTTGCCTTAGCCTATTTAAATCAGTACATACTCGCAGGAGGGGAGAGGAGTTCAGAACATCAAAGAAAAACAACCAATTCAACATATTTTGCACAACCAAAATTCCATCAGATACAAAACCCTAGAAGGCAACACGAAAAAAATCACCATCCAACCACGGCAACCAAAATCACAGGTTCCATCACCAAATTCAAAAGAAAAATCCAGAAACATACGAAACCCATCGTCAAAAATCCAGAAAAAGAAGAATTAAAGAACAACACAAAGCAATCGAAGTACTCCAAGAGGTAAGGAGAAAGAGTCATCCCTGAACGAGGATCCGTGAGGCCGTTCGCCACCATCGCCGGCCCCTTTCTTTTTACCTTTGCTTTAAATCATATGTATCTGTAATATGTAACTAAACATAGTGAAAATTGGGGTATCGAGATTGCTGGGGTCAGGGTTATTTGATTGCATGTTTGATCGAGAGAAAAACGAGCGAGCGACTATTGCGAGAGAGAAGACACGAGATTTAGAGAGGAATCGAGTGAGGTGAGAAGAATCAAGAGAGACGGAAGGTTTGAGAGGAGGCGATCGAGAGAGTTTGAGCGACGGCTTTCCTCTTCTGACCCTAATTTGGAGAGTAACGAGAGAGGACTCCCCCTGTTCCTTTTTCTTTCCGTTCGTTTTTTTATCTTTTTCTTTATTTTAAATTAATTCAAAACTTTTTTCTTAGATAATGATTAAAATTAAAACAATTTTTTAATTAATTCAAAACTTTTTTTTATAATGATTAAACTTAAAACTTTCCTAGTTAATCCAAAAAACCTTTTCTTTTCATAATAATTAAAGCTTTTAATAATTAATTTTAAAACTTTTTTTAAACTTTGTTATAATAATAATTAGAATTAAAACTTTTTAATAATAATTAATTTAAAACATTTTTATAATCATAATTAAAATTTAAAGCTTTTTTTTAATTAATGTTTTTTTATAACCAAAATTAAAACTTTTATAATTAAAATTAAGATCCTTTTTAAGATTAAAAAAATAAAAAAACCTTTTATTAATAATCTAATTTAAAGCTTTCCTTATATAATAATTAATTCAACTTTTTATAAGTTTAAATTTTTTTTTTTATAATCAATTCAAACTTTTTATAATAAAAATTAAAACTTCTTAACTTCTTTTTATAATAATTAACCTAATTTGTCTATGTAACCTAATCTTTTTTTATAATATTCAAAACTTTAATAATATTTAATTTAAAATTTTTCTTGATAACAATAATTAATCTGAAACTCTTTTTCATAATAAATATTAACTTGAAAACACTTTTATTAATTTCCAATTAAACATTAGAACAACATTAGACTTCTAAGAATACACTAAGTCTTTTCTATCTACAACACTTTTATTTTTTATTGTAAGAACTAAATAATAAGAATCCTTTTTTAATTAATTATACAAAACTTCCCTAACTTCCTCAGGTAATAATAATAATAATCTTAAAATAAAAATAATAAGATTAAACTTTTAGATCGCCTCCGTTTATAAACCTCTTACCGCGCTTAGTCATACGTGTGAGGACGTTTTGTTGTTATGTCTTGCTTATTATTATTTATTTGATTTATTATTTCTGCTTCAAACCCTTTTCAAAAATAAAAATTTCGATCCAATGTCGAACCAACTTTTCTACCTATATAAGTCGATCGCCTTCGGGCATCGCATTCGACCTACCGATCACAAGACACAAGTCTAGCATCACTTTGCTAGCACCCTCGCCTAAATAATAATAATTAATCGCATTAATATCCAAGGGAAAATCCCATGCATTATAACCATGTTATTGTGCATGGTGCATATCATTTGCATCATAATCGACACCTCAAGATAAGAATTAATTAGACAACTTTAGGATAGACTTCCTAAGTTAGTCCCCCTTAAAATCAATCAACATCTTTAGCTCACCTAATTCTCCACACAAGAGAATTAGATGTGAACCATCTCAAAGAAGGGACATACAATCCCATACCCCACAAAATACAAACAATTTTCAAAAACTGTGGTGGTTTCTTAAGATGATGACTTATCTTTTCTCCTAAAACTTTTAAACAAACCTTAGTACATCATCAGAGAGGAACTACATGTGCTCTGATTCCTTCCCGTCAGGATATGTAGGCACAAGATGAGATATCTTGTCGAGCACACTTAGGCATAAAAATAATAAATCACCTACCCTTAAACCCTTAGCAAAACAGTTAACAAATAACATAAAATAAAATCAAGAGGTTCCTGTAGAGTACTACAGATATCTAGGATGCTAGACACCTTCCCTAGGTATAACCAACCCCGGGACATAGAATCTTAGTGCATTTGCATTGCATTGTGGGAATTCGGTTTTTCTCCCTTCCCTTGGATAAAATCAAAGACCGGTGGTGACATTAAAAAAAGCGATCCTAGTTAATAAATAACTATGGTATCCAATTTTCACCGCGACACATGGCTTGGATGTAAATAATCCAGAGGTTTGCCACTTATAGCTGTTAGATGAAAGGAAGTTTACCAAGATAAGAGATGGAATACAACTTAGATATTTGAATAAAAAAGTGTGCCACTTATAGCAGTTATCTGGGATTAAGGTTTGTTTGATTTATCTGTTTTGATATTGTGATATACAGAGAAATGTCTTCCTAGAGAGAAATGTTGATTTCCTCTGAGGGGATTTTGGTTTTATATGTGTGCCTTGATCAAAGCCCAAGGTTGAAGCTAAAAGGCTGACTCTATTTAGGGAATTTTATATCTGTCTTGTACAAAGCCCAAGATTGAGGCTGAAAAGAGACTGACTCTTTTGGGGAGATCATTATACGAAGCCTAAGTGGAGGCTAAAAGTTGACTTTTCCGGGGAAATATTTTGTCTGTCTTGTACAAAGCCCAAGATTGAGGCTAAAAAATAGGTTTTTGACTCCACTGAGGAATATGTGTATGTGTCTTGTACAAAGCCCAAGATTGAGGCTAAAAGAAGATTTATTATACGGGAGAGTATGATTTGTTTTGTACAAAGCCCAAGATTAAGGATGGAAAGAGGATTGTCTCTGCTTAGGGAGATTTTATATGGTTTTGTACAAAGCCCAAGATTGAGGCTGAAAAGAGACTGACTCAACAAGAGAGTGTTTTTATCTATCTTGTACAAAGTCCAAGATTGAGGCTAAAAAAGAGACTGACTCAACAAGAGAGTGTTTTTATCTGTCTTGTACAAAGCCCAAGATTGAGGCTAAAAAGAGACTGAATCAACAAGAGAGTGTTTTTATCTGTCTTGTACAAAGCTCAAGATTAAGGCTAAAAAGAGACTGACTCAACAAGAGAGTGTTTTTATCTGTCTTGTACAAAGTCCAAGATTGAGGTTATCTTCTGCTGAGGATTATTGAGATCCAGAGACAGGTCCAAAATGGGGAATCAACTCTTACTGAGGATTACAGAGGAGTTGGGATATCAGATGCCTTGAGGTTCTGATAATGTTATATTGATAGTAAGCTGACCCTAGATGGAGAAATTTAGGAATGAAAAGTTAAACTCTATTGGTGATTGATGAAATGATCAGGGTTTCTCCTTTTCCTTGAGGAGATGAGATTGTCCAAGTCTATTGGTATGAAAGGGTTTATCTTTGTATGATGCCCAAGAGGAGGCAGGTGTTTTAAGGGATGAGAATCAACCCTAAATTGGTCCGAGGTTTTGACTCTTTGGAAAGACTGCTTTAACAAAGGATGACTAAGTTCTGTCCTATACCTGTAAGAGGTCTCGGGTCCTTGTATTAAATAAATTAAATATTTGAAATTAATTAAGGATGACTAAGTTCTGTCCTAAGTTCTGCTTTAACAAAGGATGACTAAGTTCTGTCCTATACCTGTAAGAGGTCTCGGGTCCTTGTATTAAATCAATTAAATAAATATAAAAATTAATTAAATAATTTAAATATTTGAAAAATTGAAAAAAAAAACGCGCGAAGAACATCATCTTCTTCGCTTTGCCACCAGATGCGGAATCAATCAAATCTCTCTTGTTTCTCAATGGAATTGGATGAAGTAAACATCAAACTTGCTCGCTTTTGAACAAGGAACAAGATGGTATTACTCAATTTCGTTTAAATTAAGTGTAGAGAGAATTATCATGCACGAACCAGATGAACCCTAATTTGCACAAACCAATATGAAATTCCATACACGATTGATTCATGGCAATTGATTGAGGGAAAATTAGCTATGAGCATCCAGAAACATAATGGTAACTTGAAAACATGTTTATGATGCTTGCATTAATGAGTTTGAAAGTTCAAGGCTTACCTCTTGCAGCTGGTGATCAAGCTTGATGATGGAGGTGTTACAGATGTGTAATGATGATCTGGACAACTTCTTTATACCTCAAGGAATGTGTTTGAATGCTTAGAGTGGTTGGAAGCCCTTTGGTTTGATCAGCTCGAACCCTTTTGCAGCAGATGGTAGATTTTGTACAAATGGGGTACCACTTTGTGATTTTGATGTTACATATGTTGTTTTAGTGTTTGAATCATTTGCACATGATGTATGTGAGGTGTTTACATCATTGGTTTGGACAGAAATGCTCTGGTTTTGAAATCCATGATTCTCACTTTTGAAAATGTGAAAATTTGGAGCAAGAGCAAGAAGAGAGTGAAAACAAGTGTAGTATTGTTTTGGTGTGATCTAAATAAGGAAATGTGACCTTTATTTATAGGTGGACAAGTTTTGTCTTGGAGAAATAGTGAATGGCTGCAAGATCAGATCACATTCAATGGCTTTGGCTTGGTGGCATTTCTTCTTATGCAAAGCAAATGGCCCCTCCAAGCAACATGGATATGTTTTGACCAATTCCACATTCCTCAGATGTTTTTAATGTTGTTTAAGAATGAATCTTGACTAAGAAGATCAGCATTGTTGAATATGCACTATTGCACATAAATGCACTTTGAATTCTAAGTCTTTGTTCAAAGACTCATCATGCCAAAAGATGAACTTTGAAGCATCTTGGCCTAATTTTACAGGTTTGATATGATTCAATCTGATCCTTATTGATTTAGGAAGATGAAAAAGTTAGCAAGATGACAAACTTGTAAGTGGAAATCGTGTGGTGCAAGAAAAGGTCTCAAAATCTGTCTTGAAGACAGTTGCAGCAGGGCAACTTGGGAGGATCATATCTCCTTGATCACATGGAATATTTGAGTGTTCTTGTACTCTTTAGAAAGCTGGGATAACATACTTCAACTTTGATGGTTACATATGGTTCTGAATCCCCTTGGATCATAGTGAAAAATGCCTCTACATTTTGGATTTTAGACTGTTTTTAACTTAGGCATATTTTCATGTTTTAGTGATTTTGCTCCATCCATAACTCAAAATCCATGGAGATTTGGAATTTCTTGTAGTTGACATATTTAAAGTATGTTAGATGGAATTTCATTTGAGCATTGAATGGGAGAAAAAGGCCTTGTGATTTGGGAGTTATGACCTTGCAAAGTTGGGTAAAAACCACTTTTGTTCCATAACTTGGAAAAAATTTGGTTTCTCAAGGTTGCCCCTTTTGCAAGAAACCTCACTTTTCTTGATTTTTCTTAATGAATGATGATCAATATCATACATTAACATTGTTTTTGACTTAGGGGGAACCATATTTGTGAAAAATTCCCAAAAGTCAAACTTGATTTTGTGCATAGTTGACTTTTTGTCAGATGAAATCCAAACTGTGCGATCCTTTGTGCAATCAAGTTCTTGACCTAATTCAAACCTAATGGATGGATTCCATAGGTTTTTTTAGGGTATCTTGAATCATGTTCCAAGGTTTGGGAGCATGTCTTGGTCAAAAGTCAAAGATACAGTTGACTTTTCCTTCAAAACCCTAATTGTGGTCCAGATGAAATTGAAACTTGTGAATCAAGCTTCTTGGATCAATACATTGTTGCAAATGGATAAATGTGGTGTATTTGAGGCCCTCAAATCATGTCTTGAGGTCTTGGCTCATACTTTGCTCCAAAAGTCAACTTAGGGGTGAATTAGGTCAAGAAACCCTAATTCCTGATTTTTGGTAAATGCATCCCCTGAGGTTAAACTTACTTGATGATTGAATCCATGAGGTCCCTTGGATCATTTTGGATCATGTTTTGAAGTATTGGCTCATGCTTAGAAAAAATTTTCATCTGGAGGCCTTGGTTGACCAAAACCCTAATTTGGTGACACTGCGATCTCGAGGCTTGATCCACTTGGAATGTTGCACTCCTGTGCCTGATTCATGATGTGGGAGTCCTCTTGATCCTTTATGGTTGTTTGAGAAGTTAGACAAGTTAAAGATCATGTCATTTCTTGATTGATCATTTGTCTAAGTGCTCGGAGAGGGCTTGAAACCCTAATTCTTGATTGTGGTGAATGCTCAACCATCTTTGAGGAGATTGATGAGGCATGATGGTACATCCATATTGTGGTGATGATCTACACAATGATGGGAAATCTTGGTGGTCAAAATTTGGGGTATGACAGGATGTACATTTTAAATTCCGCTGAAAATCTTAAAAGGAATATTGGAAATGTGCAAATTCAGGGGTAATGTTCAATATTGATTGTCCATCTGTTAATGGTAATGTTTTTTTGTTGATTTTTCATTATTTATCTGATTTTGTTTATTGTCCAACATTCGTAGGAATTATCAAGTTGCAAGTTGTTCATATGGGATGATGAACTTGAACACAACATTTCAAGTGAACCCATAAATTCAAGCAATTGCAATTGCTCAGAGGTTGTGAAGGATTTAGGTTGTATTATTAAAGAGTTTAAGTCTAAGAAAAAAAGACAAGATGAAGATGAAGTTGTAAAACGAAAGGAAAAAAACCAACTTGTTTAAGTTTTTGTTGATTTTTTCATGGAAGTTTTTCATTGCTTACTGTCGTACCTCAAAAAATACGATCTTCGCGATGCGCAAAACTAGGGTTTGCACGATCACAGGTGGACTTATGAGAGTCACTATCGAACTTTATTTATTCCCAAGAAGGGAAAGGGAAAACATCGAGAAAACTCACAGGGAAAAGGATAGGGCATGGTCATTGCAACCATGTTGGGTTCGGAAGTCGGTTATGTAGGGGGAAGGTATTAGCACCCCCTACATCCATCGTACTCGATGGGAACCATCTAAGTTGTCTAGGCATGAAAGGGTATTTGATATCTCTAAGTTTGCTCAGGGAAAATGGATGATTACTTGAGGGAAAAATAAAAGATTTTTATTATTGAGTTCGTCTGAATTTTGCAACCCAGTGCCTACGTATCCCAGAGGGAATCAGAACTCCGTAGTTCTTGTTGAAAAAGTTTGATTTTTTGTGTGTTTGTTATGGACGATGCTTGGTAGCATGCCCTTTTTGAAAAGGTTTTAAACGGAAAAAATCCTGAAGGCAAAAAGGTTTGGGATTCGTGAGGTGTTTTATTAGGGTTTGGAAAAAAAGTTAGAGATATGCATCACACTAGAGTCTATGACAATAGGAGCGGATGCATTATACAGATGAGTCAGGCGTCTCATGTATAACATACCCTAAGAAGAGGTAAGGAAAACTCTCGCTCATCTTTTCCTATGTACTTAAGGCTTATGGTGAACAATACATATCGTATTTAGTTCAGATATTTTTGTATTTTTTTGAGAAAAGATTTTTGTCTTAGGAAGGGAGGTTTACCCTAATTCTATGATCCTAAGGTTAAGATTGAAGGGAAACTATCTTAGAAATTGTCATGCCAAAGATAAAAACCTAAGATCTACTCTGGTCCAATTTGTCGGAGACAAAGTTGAATCGAGAACCTAAGGGAACATGGTAAATCATACAATCAAGTAATCAATCCTAGGCTAAAAGGCATCATAGACAATCAGCAGGTGAAGTATCAAGATCATAGAAAAATTCGTCACCCAAGACGCATCAAACTCTATTCTCAGACACTTGTCCATAACTTGTAATTTTGAATCCAGAATTTGATTACAAATTTAAATCAAGACTTAATCCTAAGTTTAAATATAGAATAAATCTAAATTTAATTACCAACTTAATCCTAACTTAATTTCTCAATACGATCTAATAGGGCTGGAAATGAGTCGAGTCGAACTCACCTTAGCTCGGCTCGACTCGTTAAGAATTGGTTCAGCTCAAATTTCAGTTCGAGTTCGACACAGACTTTTTTTTAAGCTCAAACACGACTCGTTAAAAGTTCACGAACTATTCAGTTCATCTCATTAGGTTCAACTCACTTGCTTCACGGACTTAAAAGCCATTTTTTAAGTCTATTTTATTTTTATATATTTGACATTTTAAATTAATATATTTTTTAAAGAAAATATTGAGATAAAATAAAAGTTATGAGTATGGAATTTAACTTTGTTTCAAAAATCTACTAATTAAAAAACTACACAACTTTCAAGAGACACATTTGAAAGTTCAATTCAAAAAACACTTAATTGAAGTTTAAATTTATCTAAAATTCACAACTTCGTCAAATATTTAGGAAATTTACAAATTTAATAAAATAGTATAAAAAAATACTAAAAATTGGTACATTTTCATCACAGAAGAATTACACCACTTGCAACCTTCATTACAAATGTTATTTTACCCAATGTCATAATGTCTCCAACAAGAATAAGTCTAAATGCAATTGTCATCTTTATTTCCATAACTACTAAATCAGGGGCAATATAAGGTTAAAATTTAGAGTAAATCTTTAAACATACTCTTAAAGATAATATAATCATTCTCATATATAATCGAGTTGACTCATGAACCTAACGAGTTGAGCTATGTTTAGTTCAAGTTCATCTCATTTAGTTAACGAACATAGTTTTTCGCTCATATTCAGCTCATTTGGTTCATGAACTTAGTTCAACGATTTAATTGTCGAACCGAGTTCTAGACTCTTTTTGAGTTGATTCGGTTCATTGTCAGCCCTACAATCTAATTAACCTAATCTAATATTAAATCATAACAAACTCAAAGTTAGATTAAATTAATGATAGCACTAACAAAATGATAAAAATAAAAAAAGAAATAACATAAAAAAGGTGTAAAAGATGAATGAGGGCGTGGTTTGTTTTTAAAGAAAAATATCGTGGGCTTAGCATACGGCCCGCCCCATGATGTACCATCAAAAACAAAAAATTAAAAAACAAAAGGTGAATTGGGCCGAGTTTTTTTTATCCAACATCATCAACATTATACTTTCAAAACAAAAACATTAGCCTCAGGTCTTCAACTTGAAAATTTTACCCCATACCCCATCATTTATTCATCTACCCCTACATTATATTTTTTTTTACCAAAATATCCTCATATAAAAAGTGTAAAATTTTCTTAATTTAATTATTTGATATGGAATTTAATAAATAAATCTATCTTTAAACGATACTTAATTAATCTTCTCAACAAATATGACAAGTATTATATACTTTTCGTAAAAGAATTTATATAAAATAATATTTTTAAATTAGTGTAAAAATTATATAAATTATTTAAATAATTTATATAATTTTTACAAAAAATTAGAAATCAATTTTCTTTTTAAAAATATATAGACCAACTTAATAAAATCACTAAAAACTTAATTATCGACAGTTTTTAAATATTACTCTCTTTGTCCCAAATTATAAACTACTTTGTCAAAAAAATATGTTTTAAATTATAAATTATTTTATAATTTCAATAAAATATGTTTTAAAAGAATATTAGGATGCTAATTTATATTTGCACGAGGTTTGAATTTAAATTAATTTTTAAAATATTTATATCATTATTCAAAACTCTAAATTGAATAATCACACTTGTCAATTTAATTAATAATCAAACTTATCAATTATTTAAATAATTCAAATTTATTTTTTAAATATTTATATCCTTATTCAAAACTCTAAATTGAATTTCTCTAATCTCACTGTATTATTCAACCTTATATTTTACATTGATATAAAAAATATATAATGAAAATAATGTGTCAAAACCATCTTGCTTACTACAACGTCGGTGGTTCATTAATATCATTACAACTGAATTTAATAATATCATTACAATTGTCCTACCTCCATCTTAAGTGGTAAGACGTTTTAAAAACGTAATTAATATTATATGAAAAAAATAAATTATTTATGATTTTATAATATTATCTTTCATTTATTACATATAAATGAAAAATGAAAAAAATTATAAAATAATAATAATAAATGATAGATGATAATATATTAGAAAAAATATATAAAAGTTATATTGAAATTGTAAAATAACTTATAATTTAAAATATATTATAAAAAATATTATAAAAGTTATATTTGAATAAGGATATAAATATTTAAAAAATACATTTGAATTATTTAAATAATTGATAAGTGTGATTATTAATTAAATTGACAAGTGTGATTATTCAATTTAGAGTTTTGAATAATGATATAAATATTTAAAAAATATATTTAAATTCAAACCTCGTGCAAATATAAATTAGCATCCTAATATTCTTTTAAAACATATTTTATCGAAATTGTAAAATAACTTATAATTTAAAATAATTTTTTTGACAAAGTAGTTTATAATTTAGGACAGGGAAAGTAATATTTAAAAAATCGTCGATAATTATGTTTTTATTGATTTTATTAAGTTGGTCCATATATTTTTAAAAATAAAATTGATTTCTAAATTTTTGTAAAAATTATATAAATTATTTAAATAATTTATATGATATTTACAAAAAATTTAGAAATATTATTTTATATAAATTCTTTTACGAAAATTATATAATACTTGTCATGTTTGTTGAGAAAATTAATTAAGTAGCGTTTAAAGATAGATTTATTTATTAAATTGCATATCAAATAATTAAATTAAGAAAATTTTACACTTTTTATATAAAGATATTTTGATAAAAAAAATATAATGGAAAGGTAAAGGAATAAATGATGGGGTATTGGGTTCATTCAAACCTTGTTTTTTTGCCTCAGCTCTCTCATCTTCTTCTCTCTCGCTCACACAAAAAAACCTGGTCGTGTATAGAATTCCTCCACCGCACCGTGGCATCACACCGGCGATGGCGGAGATCACCCCCAACTCACTGCGTCCTTCGCCTCTCTTTCTCGCGGTAGCTTCTATTTTCAAATTTAAGCTTCAATGCGAACGGCGATGACACGACGAAATTGCGAAATCAACACAAAAATACTTACAGTAATGATAATTCTTATTGCTTCGATTTTGTGACTTCGGAATGAAAACCGCGTGCCTCATTATTGCTTCAAGTTGTGGCTTTGCGTTACTGTTAATGCGCTTCCTCTCTCGTGTTGTTGTTGTTGTGATGCGGGTGTGATAGAAGCTCTCTCTTCCAATCGTGTTTCTTCTTCAATTTTGTGTGAGTTTTCGTGATACTGCTATGCTGCTCCTGATTTGTGTTTTTGTGTGTTGTGATAATTCTCTCCTCTCCTTCCTTCTTCCATGTTCATTATTTTTATATGCAGTCATGAGTAAATTCCTGATTAAATATGTCCAATGTTGTTTTGGAAAGAAACACAATTGCTACGGTTTTGATTTTCAATTAATGTGTGCTTGATTCTGTGATACATTGATGACTGAATCAATGGAACATGTCTGTGTATGTTTGGAAAGAATATGAGTTTGTCTAGAACATGTTTTGGAACGGTATAAAACATGATCTTGAATGCTTTCAAATTCATTGAATGTGTATTTTGCTATCTGAATCTTTGTATCCAATACAACGGTTATCACAAAAACATTTTTCTTTGGCCATTTGTTCTTCTGCTATTGATTTCTTATTCTACACAAATGGAGTACCAACTCATTGTTGATGTTATCAACATCTATGTCCTTGCTCATTCATACTTGTGTTTTGGAAATGCATAACTGTCAAGTTTTTTTACCAAGTTCCGCGGGGCTGAGGCTTATTCATTAATGCATTTCTTGAGCGAATTGCGAAATGCAAATGCATTTGTGTTGACAGCATTTTATTTTTTAGAGTTTGGACAACGTGTTTTGGTGCGCGTCTAATGGTGTTGAGCTCGACGGAAGTGGACGACTGTTCACCAATTGTATCAGCTTCCTCTAAGGTTCCATCACCATGAATTTGAAGAGTCTTCCCCTTTTTTGAACTTGTCTTGTAATTCTTTAATGCTTTAAAACTTTGGATCCAAATTGTAATGACTTGTATATTATGAACTTGGCTTGTGAATAGCTTTTGAACACTCTTGAATTTTATACTGGACTGAGCTTTCCAATTCTTCCATTTTGTTATACTTTAAATCTTTTGAAATAAAATTGGATGAAACTCATTTTTTGACAAGAAAGTCACCCTTGAATCTTGAATGGTGATGGATAACATTGATTTGAGGTTTGCAGTTAAACTTGTAACCTTGACGAAAAGGAATTGAACTTGACATGAATAATTTGGAATAGATGTTGAAACTTGTATGAAAGAAAATGAACATTGCATTAGGTTTAGACTTGGATCAAGGATGTAGATGGAATTACTTGAAACTTGAAAATGGTAATGGATTGAAATTTGAAATTTTAAAACATGAATTTGACATATGGATGATATGATATGTATTTTGAAATTTGGGTACTTGCATTTCAAGACATCCACATGAATCTTCATTCCAAACTTAGCATGTTTATCTCTTGATCCCGTTAAATCGAACCATTTGAATTCAAAACATTATGAATTAAACTTTGATGCCATAAGGAATCTATAAACCAAATCACGCTACTTGGTCAATTTGCAAATATTGAATTAGAAGCACACTTGAATGAATACTTTAATCTCAAATCCAAACTACCTTGCATTTAGAGAAACAAATATTTGTGAAAGAAATAAGATCTTAATTACAATGAATCCACAACTTCATCTTCTGCACCATGATTTGTACCTTGCACCTTAATTAAACAAAACCCTTGTTATCACAAGCCCTTCTTCATTTGATGACCTTGATAAAGAAATGACTTGAGAGGTTGAGAAGAGTCAAAACCCTAATTCCAAGTATTCTCAGCTGAAGTAATGATGAAGCATTAATCATACGCGTTGGCATCTTGATCCTAAGGTATCCTTGATCCAAATTTCTACCTTGACGTTAACGAGATGTGGCCTTCAATCCATCCAAGATATCTTCAAAGCAATGATCAAAGGATAGCCCAAGAATAAGAAAGAGTTCTAATAGTGAGGCTCACATCAAATAGAAACCCTAGGACCACTTTGAATCAGGCTCAACTGGTCATACCCTAAAATGCTTGACTGTGAGAATAAATACCATCTACACTTGAAATTACTGCACATGCACAAACTGGTTAGTCATAATAAGCACGCACACAAGATCTTATGACCTAATTATCAGAAGATCATGCCCAAAGGCCAGATGATCTTACAGAGAGAAAACTAAGAAAGGTAGGACAAATTTGAGGTATGACAGATGCCCCTATCTAATTGCCTTGAACCCGGGAGAATGAACTGCTACATGGAGTTTGTTTTTGGGTAAAAGTCAATTAGATACAAGAAGACCCCGAAATTTGTCTACCAAGAAGAAAAATGCAAAAGTAACAGTAAAAAGTAAAAGGAAACAGCATGAAGCAAGGAGAATAAAACAAAATGAGATTCTTTGGATTGTCAAAGCAGTATCTCAGACACAAATAAAATCTCTAGGTCGCACGGAGCAACACCTTATGGATTAAGGCTCTTCGGGTACCTTTAGATATCTTAATAAAGTTAAGGATATTCTCTATATCGCATGAAGCAATACCTTATTGGTTAAGGCTCTTCAGGGATATTCAGAGCAAAATTTCTGCAGGAAGGGAAAATGAGATTCTCTAAACCAATGAAGCAGCATCTTATCGCTCGAGATATTCCAACTAGGGGGAACAATCTCTCAATCTAAGACTCTCTAAGGGTACTAGAGCAATATCTCAGCAAGGCACGAGATTTCCTAGACCATATGAAGTAGTACCTTATTGATTAAGGCTCTCCAAGGAGGTAAAAACAGTATCTCGGCAAAAGACAAGAGACTCTCTGGGTCGTGTGAAGCAGTACCTTATGGATTAAGGCTCTTCGAGGAAACCAAAGCAGTGTCTCAACAAATGAGATTCTCTAGATTACACAAAGTAGTACCTTATTGGACAAGGCTCTTTATGAATAATAGAGCAGTATCTCGACAGAGGTATGAGACTTTTCGATCATGTGAAGCGGTACCTTGTGAATTAAGTCTCTCCAGGGACACAAGAACAGTATCTCGACCAAAACACGAGATTCTTTGGGCTAAATAAAGTAGTACCTTATGGGTTAAGGATCTCCAAGGATGCAAAAGCAGTATCTTGAAGGCAAAAGAGATTCTCTGAATCATACAAAGTAGTACCTTATGGATTAAGGCTTTTTGGGAATAACAGAGCAGAACCTCAAATGCTAAACGTGAGACTTTCTAATTCATATGAAGCAGTACCTTGTGGACCAAGGCTTTTCAAGAATACTAGAACAATATCTCAACAAAGAGGATATGAGACTTCCTAGACCATGTGAAGCAATACATTATGAATTAAGGCCCTCCTAAGGACATTAGGACAATATCTAAGCAAAGATGTGAGACTCTTTGGATCGTACAAAGCAGTACCTTATTGATTAAGGCTCTTTGGGGATCACTAGAGCAGTATCTCAAGCATTAAATCTGTTAGTGGAAACAATTTTAAGCAAGATTCCTTTCAAAGGAAAATGGTCAACAAAGCTCTGTAGGGGAAAGATCACAAGAAACTTTTTTAGGATAACCTCTGCTTGGGGAGCAATAAGAGCATGAATGCTGGGGATTATCATTATCAACTGTAAGGTTGAAGAATGAAATGTTGGGGGATAGAAATCCTATGAGCATGTGCGGGATATCAACTTTTTTTAGAGAAATACAACCGACTTTGAAGGAGGACTGCCGGGATGCTTGTTAATTGATCATGGATCCTGTTATGATATGATGTTCCACTTTAGGTGGAAATGACATGCATTTTATGATGCATGGAGATGCAACTGTTGGGGATTTTATGCATGTATAAATGCATAAGATTGGTTGGTAAAGCTTCTTGATAGAGAGGCCATGCATAAATATGATAATGATTGATATGATGTTATTTCTACTTGGGAGAAAGGTGATGTATGTCATGCAGATGATTGAGTACACTAGGATAGGTATCCCCTATGAAAGTGAAAGCCTTCTGGGTACCACTGGGGATTGGATTTAGGAAATTCCAAGTGAAATTGGACTTTAGGTTTTATGAAGGTGGCAACAAGGGTGGACTTTTGGTGGTTGCCGATGAAAATTGGACTTTTGGTTATACGCCAAACGAGCTTGGACTTTTGGGGATTATGAAGATGCCATGAAGGGTGGACATTTAGTAGTTGCCAATGAAGACTGGACTTTAAAGGGTAAATTTAAAGGTGCCGACGAGGGTGGACTTTTAAGTAGTTGCCAATAAAAGATTGGACTTTGGAGAAATGGATCCGACTACTCGACATCCAAATTTTGGTGACGTTGCAAGCGATTATAGAACATGAATGCCTCTGCTAGGCTCCAAGAAGATTCACTACTTATGCTGCTTATGCTGAAGAGCCAAGGTGGCTGGCAAATGATTTGATGTTTTTATGCGGTGAGGGTACCATTGGGGATAGTCAATTTTTCTTTAGGTTCTCCGAACACCAAAACAAATTTTATCGTTTCTCAAACGTCGTTATTATTACCCTAAGTTTCAAAACAAAGTTTATCAAAAAATAAAATTAATTTGCAAATAAGCAGGTAAAGTAAAAATGAGCACAATTTAATGAGAAATCTCTCTTTTATTGATTTGACCCTTGAATGGGTAAATATGTACAAGGATGCAGTTCCTTAATGAGGTAATTGATGTGCAAGAAACAAGTACAATGGCAATAAAAATAATGAGATTCCACTGAGTTTCAACACCGTTATGGTCCCTATGACTTTGAAGACTTCAACACCTTGCTTCGTAGGAAGACGGCTGGATTGATTCCTTCCTTCAGTAGCACATTGGGATCAAGCGGATGTACAGACTGGATACTTTGCCTTGGATTTTGTCCCTAACTTTTTCCTGGATCACCCTTTCGGTTTTTCAATCCACCGGGACGCCCCATTTTGCCTGAGCTGCCCTTTAGGGTTTTCAACTTAGAGGGCCTGATTTTTTTTATTTTATCCCTAATGTTTTCCTGGATCGCTCTTTTGGGTTTTCAGTCCACCGGGATAGCCATTTTTTTCCTAAGTCGCCTTTTCAAGTTTTCGACTTAGCGACTTTATTATTATTCCACCGTTTTAGGCGTAGTATCGTTTGACGGAGTCTGTATTCACTGGATATGGTAATTCATCACCATCCATAGTTGCGAGTTTTATGGAACCACCAGAGAATGCTCCTACTACAACATATCGGCCTTCATAGTTCGGTGTCCACTTGCCCCTGGTTTCATTGTACATGGACAAGATCCTCTTAAGCACCAAGTCTCCTTCCTGGAATGTCCGAGGCTGTACCTTCTTATCAAAAGCTTTCTCCATGCGTCTCTGATAGAGTTGACCGTGACACAATACTATCAAACGCTTTTCCTCAATAAGGTTGAGCTCATAAAAACCTTGTTTTAACCCAGTCTGCTTTGTCAAGCTAAACCTCCATTAAGACTCTGAGTGAGGGAATTTCAACTTCTATTGGAAGCACCACTTCCATGCTATAAACCAGTGAGTTGGGAGTTGCCTGTTAGATGTCAAACATGTTATATATTTGTATACAATACTTGGCATTTTTCATTTCTTTCCATGTGTAATTTGTTGATTTAAGTGGTGAATTGTGTTGTTGTGCATACATTGGAATACACTTGTGGTGCTTGTAATTTGTGTGCTAGTGTGTAGGAATAGGCATGAAAGGATCAAGTTTGTGAGACACAATGAGTGGATGCAAGTTGCCATGGTATTTAAAGCTGCAACAGGGTATTCTTAGTGCGAAGGATCTGGCGAAGGTGCCAGCGAAGGTTCGTAGTGCGAACGTCAGCGAAGGTGCCAGCGAATGGTGGCAGAGAGTTTCACTTGGAAAATAACCAAAAGTTCGCACTGCGAACTCCTAGCGAAGGCTCGCTGGTTGGCTCGCAGTGCAAAGGTGCTAGCGAATGGTGGCAGAGAGTCATGGATTTTGAAAGTTCTGGCTCGCTAGTTGGTTCGCTCTGCGAATGAGCTAGCGAATGATTCGCTGTGCGAATGAATGGTTCGCAGTGCGAACCCACGATTTCTGCCTGGGACGGTTTAAGTCTCAGAGGCACTTAAGGTGCCATTTTCTCTCATTCGCTGTGCGAATGATTCATCGCAGTGCGAATGCTGCAGAATTCTGGTGTGTATAAATAGATTTTCACTTTGTTTGTAAAGGATCTTTTGCTCATTTTCACCCAAAAACCATAGTTTCTGCATTTTGATCATCTAAGAGTGGAATTTCACTTTGAGAAGCTGAAGGCACATCCATTCTCGATTATTCGACTTGGATATTCATTCATCTCCACTTTCAACTTGTCATCCAAGCTACCATGAGAATGTGTAGCTAAACACTCAATGTTAAGGTTAGATGTAGTTGATCCTGATTATATGTATTGCTTTTGATCTTTTGTGTATGAACAAAGTCTTAGATCAATATAGATGAAGTTATTTTCTCTTAATGCTTTATGTGTGATTTGTATTGCTCTAGACATAGATTCTACAAATCATGACCTAATAAATTCATCTCTTAAAAACCAAACTCTTGACATAGATTTGGGATTTGCTATTCGCTTTGTGTTGATCTTAACAATTGTTGTTTAGATTGTTAGCGTGAGACATCATCTGACGGTCTAAACAACGATACTCACGACTTTGCTTTAGACATAAACTTAGTCGGGAGGATACGCGGTTGTATTGGTCGGAAACTGAGTTCATATGCTTGATTAATCGGATATATGTGAAAAGGATTAGCGAAACCTAACCTTGACATGCTTTTCTAAAAACTTTACAAACTCTTTGTCACAAATTAATCTTTTCTACTAATTGATGTTAAACGAAATTGAGAACCATTTGAAACTCTTGAACTTAAAACAGTGTAACTATTGAACGACAAACATCTAATATCGGCAATCCCTGTGGAGACGATAAAAACACCCCCTATTACTCTTTCAACAAAATGGCACCGTTGCCGGGGATTGTTCATTGATATTGCAAGCATTGCAATGGTTGTGCTGTTTTAAGCTTGTTAACTTTTTCTCGAACTTGTTAATTTGTTTTGTTTAGTGTGCAGACTTTGTTTTATGCGAGGGAAACTACCGGTGGACCAACTTCTTTTTGATCCTGAGATTGAGGGAACCGCTCGTAGAATCAATAGCAGAACATGACGAAGGAGCCAACTAGCGATACCAAAGTGAGAACAAGAGGAAAGTTCAACTTCTACACCACCAGTTCCACAGTTACTTCCAGTTATGGAGGCAGATCCACCACCATCACCACCCCCTGCTTCTAGGCCTTGCACTAATAGTCCGAGACACAACGCACAGTTTTCTCGCCATGCACAGAACGGTCGTCATTCCGAAATGAAGACCGGTATTCTCCAACTGCTATATCAAAGTCCTTTTACGGGTATGGATCATGAGGATCCTTTTACACATCTGACGAAATTCTATGAGATTGCGGGAGCAACTGGTGCGCTCGAAGCTGAAGATGAATCTCTGTTAAAGAGACTATTCCCGCATTCCCTCATTGGGAAGGCCAATGAATGGTATCTTAATCAGTCAACGGCGATAATGACGAATTGGAATGCACTTGAAGAGAAATTTTTGGAGCGATTTTTCCCACATACTCGGTTTATGGAGGCAAAGACCGCCATCGCGGTGTTCACACAAGGAGCCAATGAATCTATCAATGAAGCTTGGGAGAGATTCAAATCAATGTTGAGAAAGTGCAAGGGCCATGGTTTTGATGAATTGTCGCAAATTCATATATTTCGAAATGGACTTCAACTTGTACATAAAACCTTGTTGGATGCCACCACTGGTGGATCCTTGCTAAGCAAAACCGCAACAGAAGCCACAACTATTATTGATAAGATGGCCTTGAACGACCATCAAGGTAGTCATAACCGTGGACCTTCTCAGCAGACTCCTAGAGTTCTAGAATTGGGAACAAGCGATGCTATACTTGCTCAGAACAAGTTATTATCCCAGCAGGTTGAGTTGTTGACGAAACAAATGTCTAAACTTCCTCAATAATTCAAAGAAATTCATGACTCCTCGAGTAAAAATGTATAAGTCTTGGTTTGTGAACTTTGTAGAGGTGACCATCCGACCGGATATTGTCCTCCAGTTGTGGAGGAGGTAAACTATGCTGGAAATCAAGGATACCAACCCCGACCTCCGTATCAACAAGGCAACCAAGGTTACCAACAACGGGCTAACCAAGGTTATCAACAACCGTGGAGACCACAAGAAGCCGGACCGTCAAACCGTCAACAATACCGAAATTACACTCAACCTCCGCAAGCTCCCGTTGGAAATACGAAGATGGAAGACACTCTCACGCAATTTATGCAAATGGAAATATCCAATCAGAAGAATACTGATGCGGCCATAAGGAATCTTGAAACACAAGTCGGGAAATTATCAAAACAATTGGCCGACCAACAAAAAGGGCACTTTAAGGCAAATATGCTTCCAAATCCTAAAGATTGTAAGGCAATTCTCACAAGAAGTGGAAGAGAGATTGACATAGGTGTAGGGAAAAGTGTAGTGGAGGAGAAGGTTGTAGTTGAAAAAGAAAAAGATAGTGATGAGATTGAAGTAGAAAAAAATGTTGAGGGTGTTTTAGTTGAAAATGAGAAGGAAAAAAGTGAGGATGAGAAAAAAATAGAGAGAGAAGAAAAAGTGAAGAGAACTAGGAAGGGAAAAGAACCGGTGAATAATATTCCTATCCAACATTTACCATATCCTCATGCTCCTACAAAGAAAGATAGTGCAAGGCACTATTCTCGGTTTATGGAAATTTTCAAACAATTACAAATAAATATCCCATTTTCCGAGGCTTTGGAGCAAATGCCAAAATATGCGAAATTTATGAAGGATATCCTCACAAAAAAGAAGAGGTATATGGATCAAGAGACCATTATGGTAGATGCTAGTTGTAGCGCTATCATTCAACGTACTCTCCCGAGGAAAGAATGTGATCCGGGACGAGTCACCTTGCCGGTTACTATGGGAAACATCTATGTGGGCAACAGATTGATTGATTTGGGCTCTAGTATCAATTTGATACCTTTGTAGATTGTGAAACGGCTAGGACACATGGAATTGAGGTCCACTCAAATGACATTGCAACTCGCAGACAAATCCACTACCCGTCCTCACGGTGTAGCGGAAGATGTGTTGGTCAAAGTGGACAAATTTTTATTTCCGATAGACTTCGTGGTCATTGAAATGGAGAAAGATGAGGACGCTCCATTGATTCTTGGAAGGCCTTTCATGAAAACTGCTAGAATGGCAATTGACATGGATGATGGTCTCATGAAAGTGAGAGTCCAAGATGAGGAGGTGTGTTTCAATCTCTATGATGCCATGAAGCACAAGAAAGATAAAGGTGATTGTTTCAGGATTGATGCAACGGAGGAAGCGATTATTGATGTCACAAAGCAAATTCATGTCATTACCCCTTTACAAAGAGCTTTGGATGATTCCTTGGAAGTATTCTCAGTTGAAGAAGAGCAAGCTCTTGAGGAGTGTTTGTTGGAGCTTGAAGCTTTAGAAGAATTGCAACCTTGGGAGTATGAAGAGGAAATTCTAAAAAAAGTGGTGAATGATGAAAAATCCCAGCTTGAACTGAAGGTGTTGCCTTCAACCTTGAAGTATGCTTTTCTCGATGACGGTGGTAATAAACCAGTGATCATAAGCAGTATTTTATCTGAAAACGAGGAGAGTCGCTTAATTCAAGTGTTGAGAAAAAATCAGGATGCAATGGGATGAACCTTGTCCGATCTCAAAGGCATAAGCCCTTCATATTGCATGCATCGAATATTTATGGAGGAAGATTTCAAACCGGTTGCTCAACCGCAACGCCGCTTAAATCCTATCATGAAAGAGGTGGTTAGGAAGGAAGTGGTAAAAATGTTAGATGCCGGAATGATTTATCCCATTTCTGCAGCCCGTGGGTTAGTCTGATGCATGTGGTACTGAAAAAAGGCGGATTAACGGTGGTCCGAAACGAGAAAAATGAGCTCATTCCAACAAAAACCGTGACCGGGTGGAGAATGTGCATAGATTACTGTAGGCTAAACAAAGCTACGCGGAAAGATCATTTCCCTCTCCTGTTTATGGATCAAATGCTGGAAAGGCTTTCCGGTCAATAATTCTACTGTTTTTTAGATGGTTATTCGGGTTACAACCAAATTATTGTGAACCCGGAGGATCATGAAAAAACCGCTTTTACATGTCCTTTTGGAATCTTCGCTTATAGGAGGATGCCGTTTGGGTTATGTAATGCACCGGCGACTTTTCAACGGTGTATGCAAGCGATATTCTCGAATTTGATCGAAAATACCATTGAGGTCTTTATGGACGATTTCTCAGTTTTTGGACAATTGTTCGATATTTGTTTGAAAAATTTGGATACAGTGTTGGAACGGTGTGTGGAAACCAGTTTGGTACTAAATTGGGAAAAATGCAACTTTATGGTGAACGAAGGAATTGTGCTCGGTCACAAAGTTTCTTCAAAGGGCCTTGAAGTGGATAAAGCCAAGGTGGACGTTATTGAGAAATTGCCACCACCGTTGAATGTAAAAGGCATAAGGAGCTTTCTCGGACATGCAGGATTCTACCGGCGGTTCATCAAGGACTTCGCAAAGGTAGCAAAGCCATTGAGCAATTTGCTCATCCAAGGTAAGATTTTTAACTTTGACGAATCTTGCATGTTTGCGTTTAATTTTTTAAAACAAAGTTTAACTACCTCACCGATAATCATTGCACCTAACTGGAAATTAGATTTTGAACTAATGTGTGATGCAAGTGATTATACGGTGGGGGCTGTTTTGGGCCAGAGGAAAACGAAAGTTTTTCACGCCTGATTCTAAGCAGAGGCTTATTCGTTGGATCCTTTTGTTACAAGAATTTGATCTAGAAATTCGTGACAAAAAAGGATCCGAGAATTTGGTGGCGGATCACTTATCCCGCCTGGTAAACGTTGACGTGACCAAGAAGGAATGTGAAGTTAAAGAGGAGTTTCCTAATGAAAAATTGTTTAAGGTGCAAGTTAGACCGTGGTTCGCCGACATGGCTAACCACAAAGCCGCCAGATTGATATCGGATAGTCTAACACACCGTCAAAAAAGGAAATTTTTGTCGGATGCCAAGTCCTTTGTATGGGATGAACCTCATTTGTTTAAACTTGGTGTCGACAACCTCTTAAGAAGATGTGTGTCGGTAGAGGAAGCCACGAACATACTGTGGCATTGTCACAACTCTCCGTATGGAGGACATTTCAATGGGTTAAAAACGACAACAAAAGTCCTTCAATCGGGCTTTTATTGGCCGTCGTTATTCAAAGATGCGCATGCGCATGCCCAAAGTTGTGACAAATGCCAGAGAAGTGGAGGAATTTCACAGCGGCATGAAATGCCTTTGCACAATATGTTAGAAATTGAAGTTTTTGATTGTTGGGGGATCGACTTTGTCGGACCATTCCCATCTTTATTTTCTAACGAATACATTTTGGTCGCTGTGGATTATGTTTCTAAATGGGTTAAGGCGATAGCATGTGCTAAAGCCGATGGAAAAACCGTAGTGAAATTTTTGAAAAGAAACATTTTTGCGCGTTTTGGTACTCCGCGAGTGTTGATAAGTGACGAGGGATCCCACTTCTGTAACACTCAGCTTGACAAAGCTCTGGAGCAATATGGTGTTAAGCACAAGGTTGCAACACCATATCATCCTCAGGCTAACGAGCAAGCGGAGGTATCAAATCGAGAAATAAAACGCATTTTGGAAAAAACTGTTTCAGCCTCAAGGAAAGATTGGGCAAACAAACTTGATGATGCTTTGTGAGCTTATCGGACGGCTTTTAAGGCTCCGATTGGTCTCACGCCTTTTAAAATTGTATATGGTAAGAATTGCCATTTGCCGGTTGAGTTGGAACATAAGGCGTTTTGGGCCTTGAAATTTTTAAACTTTGATCCAACTCTTAGCAGTGACAAAAGAAAAATTCAATTGCACGAATTAGATGAATTACGCCTCCAGGCGTATGATTCCAATAAGCTGTATAAAGAGCGTGTAAAGACATACCATGACAGAAAAATTGTGATCAAATAGTTTGAAGTGGGACAGCTGGTCCTACTCTTCAATTCTCGGTTGAAATTGTTTCCTAGAAAATTGAGGACTAAATGGTCCGGTCCATTTCGAATTCGGGAAATCAAGCCTTATGGAGCAATTGTAATTGAAGACACAACATCAAAGGAGAATTGGACTGTTAACGGTCAAAGATTAAAAATGTATCTTGGAGGTGATTTCGAGCGAAATCCCGCTGTTGTTCCTTTTCGCGATCCTTGAGGTTGCGGTGGATCGTCGAGCTTAGCCGACGTTAAACAAACGCTTATTGGGAGGCACCCCAACATTGTAAGTATGTTTGCTTTTATTTGCTGTTTTAAGTGATTCTACATTTGTGAATGAGGGGCATTGTGGCAGCAAGACAGAAAAACAAAAATTTGCAAAACTGTCTCATTCGCTGGCTGCTTCGCACTGCGAGTCTGGGGCGAGCATTCGCCAGCCATTCGCACTGCGAACCCAGCGAGCCAGATCTTGTGTTTTTGCTGCCACCTCATAAAATGTGGGGTTTAATTAAAGGGGTGGGCATGCACTTAGGCCCAAGACCCATTTTGTGGCTGAAGACTTGAGGGAACAAAAAAAAACCCTAGTCCCACTTGCCTCTCTCATTCAAGAAAAAGAAAAGAAAAAAAAAACTCTCAAGTCTTCTTTCTCTCTCACGTGTTTTTGTTGGCCACATATCTAGTGTTTTCTTCATCCATTGCCTTACTCCAATCCAGGTTTGAATCTCTTTTCTTGTTGCTTTCTGAAATTGTTGTTAAAAATTGTAAGGAGCATTAGAAACATTTAGGAGGTTAGGGTTAAATGTTGTTGTAAGATGTAAATGGATGCATGTTGAAATCTCTGTAGGCTTTAGAGTATATAGGACTTGTAGATGTTGCTCTGTTGTGGACTGTGGGGGCTGTTAAAAATTTTTCAAAATTTTCGTGGATTCGCTGGCCCCTTCGCAGTGCGAATCTGGGGCGAACGTTCACTAGGATTCGCAGTGCGAGTGTTGCAGTGAACAGAGCAAATTTTAATTTTTTTTATGAAGTGCAGTCTGATATTGTTTGATTTCTAATGGCTAATAAACTGTCTTGGTGTTTTGTGTGGTTTTGTTTGTGATATGTGCAGATGGGTCCAAAGACTAATCTTGCCAAGAAAAGGAAAGCAACTACATCAAGACAAGTACCGATCCAATTCGACGATACTCGGTTCAAAGGTTCTAGGCAGGCTCAGAGATATGTGGTTTTGGAAAAAAGGACCATCCTTGCAGAGAAGCGGTTAAATTTGAATGATCTAGGGAGTTATCGGGCTGTTGCTGCCCTCTGGAGTGAAAAAAATGGGATAGGCTGATAACTTCGCTTGATTGGTATAATGTGGAGATAGTCCGGGAGTTCTATGCAAACGCCCTCCCGGATGAGGGCGACCTTTTTACTTGGACAACGGTGGTTGGGGGAAAAACAGTGAGATTTGACCGAAGGACAATAAGTTCGGTTCTTGGAAACCCTCTTCCGTTACGTGCCATTCAGGAGGATGCATACCATAGGAATCTTAACCGTCACCGTGATATCACCCAAATGACCAGCGATCTGTTGCGCCCAGGTAAGACTGTTGAACTCAACCATTCTGGGGTTCCTGTCAGGTATCACCGGGAGGACATGCTGCCTTTGGCCCAGCTGGTATTGCTTTTGGTTGTCACCAATATAAAACCAAAGTCGCATTCCTCAACAGTCCCGATTCCCCTTGCTCACTTAGTCCATAGCATCCTAACTAATGTGGAGATTGATGTCGCGAGAATAATTGCCGATGAGATAAGGGCAATTGCGGAGAGTGGTTTAGGAGGTAACGCTTCTAGGAAGAATTCCCCTCTCGCATTTCCTTGTCTGATCATGACATTGTGTGCTGAAGCTGGTGTAGTGCTGCCTTCGCGGCGTCAGGTTACCATTCCGTCGGCTATCGATGATCGATACGTCGACAAATTCTGCAAACCTAAAGGGGTTCGAGCTGAGTCTTCTGGTGCTGGTGCTGAGGCCGGTACAAGTGGGGGTGATACTTCTGGGTTGCAAAATTTCTATCCTTATCAGCAGGAGATTTTCCAGTATAACTGGGACTGGATGGCCGCTTCTCAGCGCACCATGTTAGATTTACATGATTATATGCAGGTACTTCAGCTGCAGATTCGTGATCCCGCCGCAGAGCAATCTTTGATGTCGAGGGAGCTGTTCCTCGCGCACGCTGGTTGGCCTGAGGCCAGGCCAGTATTCGGAGGGGGAGAGGATGCAACTGGTCCTGCTGCTGATGATGCTGATGAGGAGGGAGATGGCGAGGATGTGGAGGTTTCTGGTTCTGAAGAGGGTGATGATGATGAGCAGGTGACCGAGGTCTTCGAGACAGAGTCTGATGAGGACTGATTTTGTGGATCCTAGACTTTTGTACTTCCTTTGGTCACCAAAGTGAAGTTTTCTTGTATTCAGTTTTTTTTTCCAGCTTTTACTAGTGTATTTTATCCACATGGTGGAATATTTTGGATATTGATGTACTTGTACCCTTGAGGTACTTTTTGACTATGTAGGTGTTTCTACACCATGCACATTGTTATTATTATTATGAGTAATGTTAGTTGTTTCAAAAAAAATTTGTGTTCACTTTTACTAATATTTCGGTTTTAGTTATAGTAGTAAGAGTTGAATTCGTCAGTGATGAATGTGCAGCTCTTCAAATTGTTTATATGTGTTATGTGGTATGCTTGTGAGCATTTAATATTTCCTTCTTTTGGTGATGAAACTTGGGGAATTTTAGGTCGGGGACTCTTTATTTTAAAGGAAGATTCCTCCAAGATGGGATGGCTATGATAGTACTTTAAGCATATTGTTGTGACAAGGTACATAGTTACCTAGTTTGAGAATTTAGAGTGTATCAGAACTTTGTTTCTTGGTGCAAATGAAAATGTTGTTTCATGTCACAACTCTCTTTGAATGCTTGTGTCATTTAGGTTAAAAAATCACTAAAGTGAGAAGCCTCCAAGTTTTACTATATGCTAAGGATTGATGATAAATTTTGTTTTATACTTTTAATTCATGCCTTATCTTGTGATGTATGTGATTTTGTGGAAGTATTAGAAGTGATCAAGGCACTTATTGAAATTGAGCACAACCATTTCCATATAGTAATTTACCCGTGAGGAGTGAGAATTTGTTAGCCCCTTTGTGCCAAGTTGTTAGATCTCTTTTAGTGATGAACTGTGGATTGTACATATTTGCCAAGTCGAGTTCATTATTGAATTTTTAAGAGCTTCTAACATATTTTCTTCTTGAACCTTTGAACTGTTGTTTAAATTGACTTCCTTGCCTTAAAAAGCAAGGAACATTCACTTTAGGTTGAGTCAAAAATAAGTTGGGGAGAATGAAAAGAAGATGGGTGCATTACTCAAAATTTTGAAAAAAATTCAAGCAAGCATGAAAAGATAAAAGTTGTGAATATGTTGTACAAATGAGAAAATGCTTGCTTGAATGAAAAAAAATAGATTCAATAATTGTGCACGGTAGTTTGAGAAGGTGTGATAAAAAAATTGGTGAATGAAGTTGAGATGTGTGAATATGGTGTTTAGTAAATGTTCTTTTGCATCGGCAATTTCGTTTCAATGGCCATTAGAAATATCCCTTTTTGTCTACCCGACCAAGCTACAACCTTGAAATCCTTAGTGATCTTTTGCTTCCATGATTTCTTTTGTGATCATTGAGATATTGTATGAATTGCTTAGTATGTGCATCATTTGTCATTTGAGTGTAATTGTCCCGTGCTTGTATGCACGTTTTCCTTCAATCCTTTTTCGAAGAGGAGTGTTAGAATGGCATGTGCATGATGAGTTAGTTGTCTCTTAAAACATTGTTTGAAAGTTGTTTAAGATTCAAGTTCTTTTACATTGTAGGTTCTTGGATTGTTTAATTGTTGCTTTGTTGTGATTATTGTTTAGTTGAGCCGTTTATTGTGTCTTGGTTGAATTGAATGCTCGAGCAAATCCTCTTGAGAGGCATACTTTGCTTGAGGACAAACAAAGAGTTAGTTGGGGAGAGTTTGTTAGATGTCAAACATGTTATATATTTGTATGCAATACTTGGCATTTTTCATTTCTTTCCATGTGTAATTTGTTGATTTAAGTGGTGAATTGTGTTGTTGTGCATACATTAGAATACACTTGTGGTGCTTGGAATTTGTGTGCTAGTGTGCAGGAATAGGCATGAAAGGATCAAGTTTGTGAGACACAATGAGTGGATGCAAGTTGCCATGGTATTTGAAGCTGCAACAGGGTATTCGCACTACGAAGGATTTGGCGAAGGTTCGTACTGCGAACGTCAGCGAAGGTGCCAGCGAATGGTGGCAGAGAGTTCCACTTGGAAAATAACCAAAAGTTCGCACTGCGAACTCCTAGCGAAGGCTCGCTGGTTGGCTCACAGTGCGAAGGTGCTAGCGAATGGTGGCAGAGAGTCATGGATTTTGAAAGTTCTGGCTTGCTAGTTGGTTCGCTGTGTGAATGAGCTAGCGAATGATTTGCTGTGCAAATAAATGGTTCACAGTGCGAACCCACAATTTCTGCCTGGGGCGGTTTAAGTCTCAGAGACACTTAAGGTGCCATTTTCTCTCATTCGCTGTGCGAATGATTCACTCGCAGTGCGAATGCTGCAGAATACTGGTGTGTATAAATAGATTTTCACTTCATTTGTAAAGGATCTTTTGCTCATTTTCACCCAAAAACCATAGTTTCTGTATTTTGATCATCTAAGAGTGGAATTTCACTTTGAGAAGCTGAAGTCACATCCATATTCGATTATTTGACTTGGATGTTCATTCATCTCCTCTTTCAACTTGTCATCCAAGCTACCATGAGAATGTGTAGCTAAACACTCAATGTTGAGGTTAGATGTAGTTGATCCTGATTATATGTATTGCTTTTGATCTTTTGTGTATGAACAAAGTCTTTGATCAATATAGATGAAGTTATTTTCTCTTAATGCTTTATGTGTGATTTGTATTGCTCTAGACATAGATTCTACAAATCATGACCTAATAAATTCATCTCTTAAAAACCAAACTCTAGACATAGATTTGGGATTGCTATTCGCTTTGTGTTGATCTTAACGATTTTTGTTTAGATTGTTAGCGTGAGACATCATTTGACGGTCTAAACAACGATACTCACGACTTTGCTTTAGACATAAACTTAGTCGGGAGGATACGCGGTTGTATTGGTCGAAAACTGAGTTCATATGCTTGATTAATCGGATATATGTGAAAAGGATTAGCGAAACCTAACCTTGACATGCTTTCCTAAAAACTTTACAAACTCTTTGTCACAAATTAATCTTTGCTACTAATTGATGTTAAACGAAATTGAGAACCATTTGAAACTCTTGAACTTAAAACAATGTAACTATTGAACGACAAGCATCTAATATCGGCAATCCCTGTGGAGACGATAAAAACACCCCCTATTACTCTTTCAACATTGCCCCTGTGGAAGTTCTTACTGAGGTACGGTAGCCATGTAGCGTAGTAACCACCATCTTATGAATGATCTTTTTGATATTTTTATTGGCTTCTTCAGCGGCTTCATTCATCTTGGGTCTGTATGGTGTTGAATTGTGATGTTCAATTTTGAAACTAGCACACAATTCTTTCATTGTCTTATTGTTGAGATTAGACCCATTGTCAATGATAATGCGGTTGGGAACCCCATATCTGCATATAATGTTGTTCTTCAAGAAGCGGGAGACCACTTGCTTGGTAACCGTGGCATATGATGCAGCTTCGACCCACTTGGTAAAGTAGTCTATGGAAACTAGTATGAAACGGTTTCATTTGAAGCATTCGGCTCGATCATCCCAATCATGTCTATTCCCCACATGGAAAAGGGCCATGGTGAAGTCAAGACGTTCAAAGGAGTAGGAGGTACATGGACCTTATCAGCATATATCTGACACTTATGACAAGTTCGGGCATACTGATAGCAATCAACCTCCAAGGTTAGCCAGTAATAGCCTGCTCTCAAGATTTTCTTTGCCATCGCATGACCAGTTGCACGGGTGCCAAAGGATCCCTCGTTAATTTCTTTTAGAATATGTTCAGCTTCATGCTTTTCCACACATATGAGTAAGACGGTATCATGGTTACGCTTGTACAACAGATTCCCTTTTAGGAAGAAGTTGGATGTCAGTCTTCGCAAAGTTATCTTGTCTATGCTTAAAGCACCTTCTTGATATTCTTGCTTCTCCATGTAGCGTTTGATGTCATAGAACCATGGCTTTTCGTTTGACTCTTCAGCGGTGGTCAAATAGTGAGCAGGCTCTTCAAAGCGCCTGAGATCAATGGATGGCCGATGGTTGGGCCATATCAGTTTATACATGGATGCTAGGGTTTCCAAGGCATCCGCCATTTGATTTTCTTCTTGAGGCACATGAGTGAAATTGATATCATCAAATCTAGGGAGTAGTTTTGCCACATAATCTCGATACAGAACCAAATTGGTGTGTCTCATCTCCCAATCACCTCTGATTTGGTGTATTACCAAGCAAAAATCTCCAAAAACGTCGAGGGTCTTGATTCTCAAGTCAATAGACTCTTCTAACCCCAGTATACAGGCTTCATACTCAGCCATATTATTTGTACAGGTGAAAGTTCTTGGGAGATGTAAGCACTGCCCCAATTCCATGTCCATAAACATTTGAAGCTCCATCGAACATGAGAGTTCATCTCTCCCCTGGTTCGGGTCTTTCATCTGGTCCAGGCTCTTCATAATCTCTCAAAACCATGATATCTTCGTCTGGAAACTCAAAATTCAAGGTTTGATAGTCATCCATCGGTTGATGGACAAGATGATCTGCCAGCACACTACCCTTGATGGCTTTTTGAGTAATATATTGAATGTCGTACTCAGATAGAAGCATTTGCCATCAGGCGATTCTGCCAATAAGAGCAAGTTTCTCAAAGATATATTTAATGGGATCCATCTTGGAAATCAGATAAGTAATTTGGGTCAACATGTACTGCCTGAGACGCTTAGCAGCCGATGTAAGTGCACAGCAAGTCTTTTCAAGTAAGGAGTATCTTGTCTCGCAATCGTTGAACTTCTTGACGAGGTAATAAATAACATGTTCTTTCTTGCCAGTCTCATCTTGTTGGCCCAACACATGGCCCATAGACTCATCGAATGCAATCAGGTACATAATAAGTGGCCTTTCAGGAACAGGAGGCATCAAGATTGGCAAATCTTGTAAATATTCTTTGAATTTGTTGAATGCCTATTGGCATTCATCATTCCACTCAATCGCTTGATATTTTCTTAATATTTTGAAAATTGATTTGTAAGTGGCGGTGAGATGTGAGATGAATCTGGAAATGTAATTCAATCTACCCAGAAAGCCACGAACCTCTTTCTCTGTCCTATGTGCAGGCATATTCTGAATTGCTCTGACCTTATCAGGGTCCACTTCAATCCCCTTCTGACTCACAATGAAGCCCAAAAACTTTCCAGATCGTACCCTAAAGATACACTTGTTAGGGTTGAGTCTCAGTTTGAACTTTCTAAATCGGCCAAACAGCTTTTGCAGATTGATCAAGCGTTCTTCTCCGTTCTGAGATTTGGGAACCATATTGTCGACATATACTTCAATCTCTTTATGAATCATATCATGAAAAAAAGTCACCATTGCACATTGAAATGTTGCCACGACATTCTTTAGTTCGAAAGGCATCACCTTGTAGCAAAAGGTGCCCCATGGTGTGTGTCGTACCTCGAAAAATACGATCCTCGCGATGGACAGGGAAAAAAACTGTTCAAAACAGAGTCGCCACCAAATTTTATTCATTCCAAGGAAGGAATAGGGAAATATCGATAAAACCTTTGAAAGGGATAAGAAAATGGTCGTCGCAACCAAATTCAGGTTCAGGGTCGATTACGCAAAGGGAAGGTATTAGCACCCTCTACGTCCGTTGTACTCAAAGGGAACCTCTTGATTCGATTCGGGAGAAATGTTAGCTCGGTTTGTTTGTTTTCTTCTAAGGGGGTATTGCTTTCTAAGGGGGAAATGGGTGGTTTTTTATTAGGGTGCTCGGCAAGGATTAGAACCCATGTGCCTACGTATTCCCTCGTGCAATGGGAAATTCAGAGCATTCGTAGTTCGTGGGACTACGGTTGGTTGGTGTTTTTTAAACGAACGAGTGTTTAATTCGCATTCTAACTGCCAAACGTTGGCTTGTCTGCTCGTCAAGGGAGGCTGAAGCACTAGTTCATATGCGCGGAAGAATGGGCTAAACAATGTTCTTTTTTGTGAAAAGTTGTTTGAATATGAATTAAGTGTATTAGAGATTTGATTGAGAAAAAGGTTTGATTTGGACGTGTTTTAGGAGAATGAGGGTTTAAGTTGCATTCTAACTGCTAAACATTGGCTTGTCTGCTCGCTAGGGGAGGCTGAAGCACGAGTTCATATGCGCGAAAAAATGACTTAAACAATGTTCTTTGGGAAAGGTGTTTGAATTTGATTAAGTATTTTGAGGGAAGAATGACGACTATTCGATAAACGAGACGTTGGCCTCGCAACCAATTAATCGGGGCATTACTGAGATGCTAGATCTCAACGACACCTTTTTCATTCTATTCATTATGAAATTATGTTTGTTGGACAATGGGCTTCTTTGTCCACGTATTTAGGGCAAGTGTTTTAGGAACGAAAGATCGGAACAAACACAACCCAAAGCGTGTGCCTCAAGAGCGTTCGTTCAAGGGCCCAAGAAGTGCTAGACCTCAAGAGTCCACTACCTTCGTAATTTTAATTAGGAAACAGATTTGAATTAATTAGAGTATTTTAATTAGGGTTGAAAGTTTTTAAGTTTAGAAATGAAAGACGGAACGAACACAACCCAAGGCGTGCGCCCCAAGAGTGGTCGTTCAAGGGCCCAAGGAGTGCTAGACCCCAAAAGCCCACTACTTCCATAATTAAGAAAATAGTTTGTGTTCTAACCTAAGTAAAATATGATTTTTAGTTTGATTTAAGAAAAATATTTTGAGGATTAAACAAAGGATTAGGACCTTAAGAAAACTGTCTTTTTTAAGAATTAAGAACTTAATTAGATTAAGTATTATAATTTGAGAAATATTGTATTTTAAGGGTTAAGCGTTTTGATTAAAATTGGAAGTTTTTAAGTATTTTAGAAATGGAAGATCGAAACGAACACAACCCAAAGCGTGCGCCCCAAGAGCGGTCGTTCAAGGACCCAAGGAGTGCTAGACTCCAAAAGTCCACTACTTCCATAATTAATTAAGAAAATGTGTTAGAAATATTAATTAGAATGAATTATGATTTTTTAATTTAGTTAAGAAAGTATTTTATGATAATTTTAGAGCTAGAGAAATTGGATTAATTAAAATCAAATATTAATTAATAAACTAATTAATTAACATTTTAATAAAAATTAGAAATTAAATTAGTAAATAGATTTTATAATTTTCTAAAAAAAAATAATTAAAAGTTTTTTTATTAAAAAGTATTATTAAAAAAAGAAATAAAAGAAAAAGGAAATGGGCCAGACAGTCAATAAAACAGGGGGTGTAGACAGTTCAGGCGCATGGGCTTTTAGATGCTTAAGGCCTAATCTTTCTTCTGCTCCAGGGGGTGCGAAAGAAACAAAAACTCTAGTTTAAACTCTCCTTGGGCTACTTTCAAGGAGTGTAATTAGCAAAATAATGATAGGCCCAAGGAGAAAAGTGGCCCGAGGGCGCACGGTGTTCTCTCACGATTTGAGGATCACTCAGAACCGTTTGATCAAACTATGGGATCAAATCAACGATTATGACTAAAGGGTGCGCGGTAGCTACTATGGAGATGCACGCATAGTACTAATGAGAGTGTTGACCAGACGATGACAAGTGTCCCTGAGGCGCCACATGTCATCGCCGGAATGGCAAGCCAAATCAAACTTATCCTCTTCGTTGAACCTCTCTCTATCAAGTTCATTATCCTCTTCCGTTTCAACACCTCCCTCTTTAAAACCAAAACGCCGAAAGCTCCGCCATGCCTTAGTACTCGGTTATCTCTTTTCAAAAGGAAAGTGAAGAAACCTTCATCGTACCATCAAAGCAACACACATATACCTCACAAACATGATAATCAATCCACGCACCAAGAACACCCTAATCCCAAATCAAAACCCCTAACCCTAATTTCAAAATACTGTAACGATTTCGAAGCATTCAAGGAATCAGAGCATTCAAGGAATCAGAGCAAAAATCATGGCATGAAGAAGCTACATAAAGGGTTTTAAGATCTTACATAGTCGGAGCTAGTCCGACGATCTTCTCTTTCGGCGACTCAAGTGATAACTTTCGGTAAGCGCTTCTCTTTCTCCTTCTCGTATTCGTCCTCTTCTGCGACTATGACAGTTGTTGCTGCTTCTATGTGATACGCATTGGGTTTTAGTTCAAGTTGGCTAGAGCTTCAGTGTGAAGCTCTATCAACCATTAGGGAGAACTTTTGATGAATTTTAGGGTTTTAGGGATTGACTTGCGCAGAGCTTCGCTAGGTTTTCTGTGTGTCCTTTTGCAAATGATTGGAGTCCAATTTATAGAGGATTTGGGGCTTGGTTGGTACGTGTGAAATCAAGGGATTCTCATAGGAATATCCCTTCACTTATGTGAGCAGGAACTGCGTGATCTTCATACCGTTAGAGAGAATTTTCCATTGAGATTTTGTTGGTCCAGGGTGATAGTGACTCCTTCTCTGATTTTGTTTGTAGTGTGAGCTGTAAATCTTCTAGAATGTGGGTGGTCCCATGAGCAAAATGGTGACTCATTTGTGAGGTAAATTTACTGCTTTGCCTTTATTCTTACTGCTGTGCATTATAATTTACCGTAAATTTTGAATTTGTTGACATTATGTTGATTGAATTATGTACTTGTTCTCTGTAATGTTCTGTTGATTATGACTTGTTGGAATTCATGTCCCCCAATACTCTATTCTCTTCTTGATGCTATGTACTTGAATAGGTTGAATATTTTTTGCAATTTGGCATATGTATGTCAAGTTAGCTTTACTATTGCTTTTGTAGCATGGACTAATCATGACTTGTTTTAATTTTCCTGTTATTTTGTTGGCATGACGAACTTGGATGAGTGAATGATGGACCCTGTTATTTTGGAAAATGGGTGAATGAAGACTTGAAGAACAACCATGGCTGCTTTGAAGATTGGTGTGAAGGCTTTGCCATGGTGGAATGCAACTATGAGGACTTGACAATAACACTCAAGGCTTAGCTTGGAAACAAACTTGGTGAGATTATCAATCCTAAACCCTTGTAGTTCTAGGTCATGAAATTGTTTAAGGCCCCTTGTTTGGCCACCTTGTATATATTGCAATTTCCATTTGGCTCCAACTTTATGTTATACATGGTACATAGTATGTTGCGAAGATAATGGCAATAGTTGTTCATGTTGTTGCTTCTAATGCTGCGCAAATCATGCACTTGTTCTTGCAATAGGAAATAAATGTATTTGCCTTGGTACTTGAAATTCCCTATGCACCAAATATTTCTCATTACCACTGCCATATTCTTTTAATTTGGTTCTGAACTATACATATGCTGCTTGGTTATGTTCTGTTTGCCTTTGCGAAACAATACATGATATGATATCTCATTCTTGTTGCAGAACTGTTGTTGATATGTTCTTGTACTTTAAACTATGTCAATGCAATGGATTGAATAATAATTCAAACTCTCGCATTGGTTTGGTACAAAGTGAACTCACATGTTAAGTCCTGACTTATTCCATTTCTTTTTCCATGTTGCACTGGCTGGCATGAGGAGCAAGAATTTGGCATGAAAGTGAGGGAGCTTGTTGGAGGTATTGTGGAAAGCTTGGAGCAGTCATGGAGAGCTTGAAATGGAATCTTGTCATTTAAGTTTTTTGTCATGTATTTTCTAATTTGAACCATTTGTAATCTTGAGTAGAAATTGTATGTTGTTCTTGAAATAGATTTGGAACCAAACAGGCTATATGACCATTTTGTAATACTACTTGAACTTTGTAGTTTCAACCTCAACTATTTGGTCTTTGTGGCAATTGATTTATGAATGCTGCCTTTTCAAAACCTATTGACCACTCCTTACGTGAAATATCTTCGGCCTCCCCTTAATAAGTGCCAATTGCTAACAGCTTTTATGGCTTGAAAATTGAACTTGTGAGGAATTTTCATTCAAGACTTAAAGCAATCTCATAGATTAAACTTAGTGAGCTTAACCATGATTTGAAATAGCTTAGCAGTAAGTCTTAAAAAGGAAATGAAATATGAAATATGACTTAAAATCATCTTAACACAAATTGAATCATCATTTGGCTACTTCGTCCACAACTTGAAACTATCTTGAAACGAATTAAGACAAAACTTGAAATAATTCTTCCAACTGCAGCCTGATATAACACGCTTGGAGTGACTTTTAATATGTTAAACATAGCCTTGCACAATTTGAAATCTTGAACCATGGTTTTTTCATTATAGCTTGCAATAAATTTAAATTAAGACTTGCCATATTTTATCCAAGTTTCACATGATTTTGAACACGTATTGGGGGCGCAAGTTAATCATACTATGAACTTCTTGAATTAGTTTGAGCTTGAATCAAAAGCAACATAGCCAAAAGACGACTCATCTCTTTCTTGAGTCGAGAATGGCCATTTCTTATTTTGTTTTAACCATGCAGCCTCAGTGTCACACTTGGAATATGGTTAAAAATCTTCTTGATCATATCTCAAAACTTCAAGAGATCTTAAGCATGATCTTTGAGTAAAAATCATCTTAGACCATAACCTAAATCGGTTTAAAGCCAATTTATCACGTCTTGCTTGTTTAAAAAAAATATCAAACCCTCCTTTATCTCTCCTTGAAACCAAAGCAACCCAACAAGAGCTAGCCACCCTCGCAAACACACACAAAATCTTGGTATAAGAAAATATGTAATAAGTAGGACAAATTTGGGGTATGACAGTGTGATAAAGGTTATCTTCTCCATTTCGTCTGGATCCATCTTGATCTGATTGTATCCAGAGAAACCATCCATGAAAGAAAACAATGAGAACCGAGATGTGTTGTCAACCAATACATCAATGTGAGGTAATGGGAAGTCGTCTTTAGGACTAGCTCAGTTTAGATCACGGTAATCCACACACATGCGGACCTTTTCATCTTTTTTCGGTACCGGCACAATATTGGCAACCCATTGTGGGTACTTCGATATAGCTAGGAATCCAACATTAAACTGCTTTCGAACCTCTTCACGGATTTTGAGAGCCATGTCAAGATGGGTCCTTCTCAACTTCTGTTTAACAGTAGGGCATCCCTCCTTAAGTGGTAACTTATGTACAACAATGTCAGTATCCAACCCCCACATATCTTGATACGGCCAGGAGAATACATCAGAGTACTCTTGGAGAAGCTTTATCAACTTAGTCTTGATTGTAGCTTGAAGAGATTCTCCTATCTTCACTTCTCTGTTGTCTTCCTCTATACCCAGGTTGATGAATTCAACATCTTCTTGGTGCGGCTGAATGACTTTCTGTTCTTGCTTGAGTAACCTTGCCAACTCATCAGGGAGTTCACAATCTTCCTCGCCTTCATCTTTAGCTTGGTAAATCGGACAGTCAAAGTCATATAGGCCTATAGCAGCGTCGTTATCAAGGACCTCGGTGTGTTTCTGCATGTTATAATTTATGCAGTTTATTTAGGAAGTGCATGCATGAAAATATTTCCATTTATTGTAAAAGTAAAATGCGAAAGAACATTAGTGAAATTGAATGCAAACTATTATTTATAAATGATAATCAAATGATTTGAAAACATATGGGGGCCATACAATATGCCACTACGCCTTAGGAAATACGTAGGGGTTTGATAAAATAATGAAAATTACGTTTGGTGTTGGAAGAACTGGGGAATTTCAATTGTCTTCCAATTTTCAAGCTCCTCTTCGGGCTTTGCTTGACGGATCCAGCTTGAGGAAGCTTTATCATCAATACCATTGTCTTCAACAATCATCACCACACGGCGACCAAAGATGTGTCCAGCGCTTGTGAAGGTTTCTTCCACAGAAGGAATCTGCTTCTTGTCATATGGTACCACTGCTGAGCCAGAAGATGGATGATAACCCAGACCAAACTTATCCAGCTTCTTATTCACCTCGACTAGTTTGCCCCAACCTTGGGTATTTCCGGTTTCAATCACTCCTTAGCTCCTTTCCAAAGTCCATGGAGGACTCAAGTTGATCAGGTACACGTTGCCCTGACATCACACTCACAATTTCCAATGACTGAAATATTGTCTCCACCGTCTCTCCTTTAACATCAATGTAACAAAAGGACGAAAAATGGCTTACCAGGATGTCTTCCTCCCCACCGATCACAACTATCTTTCCACAGGTGATAAACTTAAACTTTTGGTGTAGAGTAGAAGTTTTTGCGCCCGCAGCATATATCTAGGGTCTCCCAAGCAGGTAACTATATCCGGGATCGATATCCATCACTTGGAAAGTAATGGTAAAAACAGTTGGGTCTATCTTGATGGGCATATCCACTTCTCCAATGATTGCTCGTCTAGATCCATCAAACGCTTTCATAATTAGAGCGCTAGGCTTCATTTTCAGACCTTCCAGAGGTAGCCTTACAATAGTAGTCTTCGGAATCACATTCAAGGACGAGCCAATGTCCACCAAAACCTTTGGCAACATTGTGTCCACACACTTGATAGAAATGTGCAGAGCCTTGTTATGGTTCTTCCTTTCAGCAGTTAACTTTTCACCATTAAAGCCCAGAAAATTGCCAGTGGTCACATTGAATATCACATCATCGAATTGAGCTACGGTAATATCTTTTGTGATATGGGACACACTCAAAACCTTTAAGAGAGAGGATCTGTGAGCTTCATAACTAAGCAACAACGACATTATAAATATTTTGGTCGACATCTGATTCAACTGGTCGACTACTTTGTACTGACTCTTCTTTATTATGTTAAGAAATTCTCAGCCTCCCTTTGTGTGAAGACAGCCTTTGGCGATGACTCCTCTTGAGATTCTGTACTTGGAATTGGAATTACAGTGGGAGTTTTCCTTTTACCATTGGCAAAGGTTTCAACATTTTGAGGCGTGAGAACTTGTCCACTTCTCTTCATTCTGCCCGGTCCAACAATAGAGGTTACATTTTGTTCAACAGCATTCAAAAGCTTAACCTCTTTCCCTTGCTTAAAAGCTTTAGGCTCATAGTTCCATGGGACTGCTTGGTTGCTCTCATAAGGGAATGGAGCAGGATAGTGAATAACTATTGGAGAGGCGGGAACTCGTACTTGTGGTGCATCATAAGGAATGTCGATCACAGATACAGACTTCATCATCCTATCTTTACAAGCACGTTCAACTTGGATCACACCTTGATCTAAAAGCTCCTGCATACGTTCTGACACTTCTTCATCAGTCAGACTATGAGTTTCATCCTTCAAACAGATCAACCCACACTTCTTAAGTTACTTCCCTATTACATCCAAAGGGGTTTGAATGTCTTCGACCTTTGTAAGCAACTCTCGGTTTTCATTTTCTTCCAAAGCATTAACAGTTGGACCCCCCATGCGTGGGCATAGGGTTGTTCTTCACGTTTGGCCTTCTAGGAGTAAAAGTTAAGTCTTTGGATTCCACCAGCTCTTGAGCTCGGTTCTGAAAGGCGTAAAAATTTTCAATAGAGTGTCCAAGCGCACCTTTGTGGAATTCACACTGGGCATTAGCATCATACCCAGGAGGGTATGAAAGGTGGAAGGACGCAAGTCTCTTAGAGTCAAATGACCTCCTTGCAACAGATAAGGAAATATTTGGCTATAAGGTATAGGCACAGGATCAACTTGCTTCCTTGGAGCTCTTTGAAGAAATTGTCATTGTCTTGATAGTATAAATATTACAAGAGTGGTAGAGGCTTGTTTATGCATCAAAGAAGATATGAAAATGAGATACTCAAGAGATTTGATATGAAAGACTGCAATTCAACTTCGACACCAGCTGAACCGAGACTGCAACTGTCAAAAGGCTCAGAGGAAGATGATGTCGACCGAACATAATACATAAGACTTATTGGTTCATTAAGATACCTTTGTCACACAATGTCTGATCTAGCATACAATGTAGGTATAATGAGTAGATTCATGCAGAAGCCAAATGTGTCACATCTAGCAGCGATGAAGAGGGTACTAAGGTATCTAAAAGGAACTCTCGACAATGGCATTTTGTTTTCTGCATCTGACGAAGGAAAAGAATGCAAGCTAGTGGGTTACTCCAACTCAAGTTGGTGTAGAGATGCTGAGGATAGAAAATCTACAACTGGCTATGTGTTTACGCCAAGTGGTGCACCAGTTGCATGTACTCAAGAAAAGAACCAGTAGTGGCACTATAGTCGTGTGAAGCAGAGTACATAGTTGCTTCTCTCTGTGCATGTCATGCAACGTGGATGGTCAATTTGGTCAAAGAAATTACAACAAAAAATCATGGAGCAATTACCATGAAGATCGACAATATGCCTGCTCTCAATCTGGCGAAGAATCCGACAACACATGGAAGAAGCAAGCACATTGAAATGAGGTTCCATTATCTTCGAGAGCAAGTAGAAAATGGGAAGCTAAACTTGGAACACTGCAGAACTAAGAATCAGATTGCAGACATCATGATGAAAGATGTGCAAGTCAAAGTATTCAAAAGACTAAAAACAATGATGAACACGGAAAGCTTAGACACAATGAATTAGGTGATGTGTTGAGAATATAAATCTTTGTGTCAAAGCACCATTTAGACAGAGTCTGTTGTTGTCAAAATGACTTGTGTAGAAATTGTATAGTTGTTGAAATGTTGAAGAAATGTATCTCGACATTATTTTGACTTAGCTTTATTTGTTTGTTTTAGCTAAGTTAGTTAGGTTAGTTGGATATTGCTTGGTGTGCAAGCAATCACAGTCTATAAGTAGAGAGGTACCCTATCATTGTAATAACGCAGTTGTATAAAGAAAAAATTGAATAAACTTCAGTTTGAAAATAGAGAGAAACTCTGCAGAAATATTCTTGTTCAACCTCTTTTCTCAAAACCCTAATTTCTCTTTTCTTCCCTAATTCATCTTTTCTTTTCTTCTCAAATTTCTATGCAGCGGAATCATCTTACAATCAAGGTGTGATTGATTCACTTGAGTGAAGAGTGAAGAACAAGAAGCGGAATCGATCGATGTGATTGATTCTTCTTGTTCATAAAATTTGATTCAAAATTCTCTATAGATTTAATGTAAGTCCAACCGATCATACTATGTGCATTCCTAATCAAGACCCCTATAGTATAAAACTTTTATTTTGCAAACTCTATCATAAATCTTTTAAAAAGTTTACAAATTATTATTTATTTTCATAAAAAGTTTATATATAATAATTCAAATAATTTATTCTTTAAAAAATAAATTATTTTATAATGTATTATGATTTAATGTAAGTTTTCTTTTTGTTTTTTTGTATATTTTTAATAAATATAATAATTTATATTATTATTGAAATTAAAAGTAATTATAAATAATGTCAAATTGTAATTCTGCCACATAATCTATCACCTCACCAATTCAATCACATTATAAAAAATGAGATTCAAATGAAACGAGCAACTGAATTTTTAAAAATTTGAAATAGAATAATCAATAAAATCAAATTTTAAAATGAAATTATCAAAATTTAAAATTTAAAAAAAAAATTTAAAAATAGAAGAATCAGAATTACAATTAAACATTTTTTTATAAATTCTTGTTATGTTATTTCTTTTAACATATCAAACTTTGACATTTTGTTGCTTCGTCTCTTTTGCCTTTCAAAAAGATAAAATTTTCAATCTTTTTTCAAATTAAAATCTTTTCTCAAATTAAATTGAATTTAATTGAAATACGTGAAGTTAATCATAGTCATTGGATGTTCAGAAAAGTTTGAGTATTTGACTTTTATTTTAATCACTTATAAAATAAGACAAACAGATGATGGTGATAAATCGACGGTATAAATTTTTTTACACTACCAGTACATACTAATTAATTTCACTTAAATTTTCTGAGACGTATTCCAATTTGTTAAGGAAAAAGATATTACATTTAATGATAATAACAAATGAGAATCATAAAATACTAAATTCTATATTTTAATTTACAATAATGTAATCATTCTTTATTCGTATTGCCATTATTATATAAAGAAATTTCATATTTTTTAGAAAATCTTTAACATAGAAAACATTAAAAATTAAATCAATATTTTATTCTTACAAATATAACTATTGTCTACATACAAAGAATGGTCATTATTTTGTATGTAATTCTATTTTATTTTAATTAATTACTTATTAATTATATTTGACAGTTTTTTTTATAATTTTGAAACAACTCACCATTACGGTGATGGCTTTTCAGTTTCTACCCGTTATTTGAATGTATTAAAATTAGTTCGATCACGGATATATATATATATATATATATATATATATATATATATATATATATATATATATTTTTTTTTTTTTTTTTAATTTTTGCAAAAATCTATAATTTCCAAATATACCATCCAATTCAAATTATAACCTGAAAATACATATATATCTATAATTTTTATTTTTATATTGAATCATAGACAACAAAGTGCTGCACTTTTCTGTGTTCTTGTAAGATTTATATCAAAGCATATATATACACGTTGTTTTCATAGCCATCCAAATTCAAAACATCTTTCAATCATGGCTTCCAAAATTTATCTCTATTTGTTATTCTTCTATATTACAAGCCTTCACTTTATCATTTTTACATTTGCTCAATCTGATAATTATATCATTCACATGGATTCATCAGTTATGCCAAAAGTATTCTCAAATCAACATAGTTGGTATCATTCTACTCTTTCTCAAGTTACTACCACCAACAACAATCTCAATTCTGCTTCTTCTAAAATCATTTATACATACAGTAATGCTATGAATGGTTTTAGTGCAAATCTATCCCCTCAAGATCATGAATCTCTTAAAAACTCTCATGGTTACGTTTCTTCGATGCCCGATTTACCCTTGAATCTTGACACAACCCACACACCTCAGTTCCTTGGCCTTAATCCTTACAAAGGGGCATGGCCAGCTTCTGAGTATGGCAAAGATATCATTGTTGGTGTAATTGACACTGGTGTTTGGCCAGAAAGTGAAAGTTTCAAAGATGATGGAATGACTGAAATACCCTCAAAATGGAAAGGGAAATTATGTCAATTTGATAATTCCAACAATTCATCTTTTTGCAACAAGAAACTCATTGGAGCTAGATTCTTCAACAAAGGGTTCTTGGCGAAATATTCCAACCTTAGTAGAACCATTGTGAACGACTCACGCGACACAGCAGGACATGGAACGCATACTTCAACAACAGCAGCTGGAAGCAAAGTCGATGGTGCATCTTTCTGTGGTTACGCGAATGGAACAGCAAGAGGAATAGCTTCATTGTCTAGAGTAGCCATATACAAGACAGTGTGGGGAGCAGAGGGAAATGCAATGTCATCTGATATAATAGCTGCAATTGATGCTGCATTATCAGACGGTGTCGATGTTCTTTCCATGTCAATAGGCTATAACAATGTATCCTTGTACGAAGATGCCGTTGCAATAGCCACATTTGCAGCTATGGAAAAAGGTGTTTTTGTGTCTACTTCAGCGGGTAATAGTGGACCTTCCTCTCAAACTCTTCACAATGGAACACCTTGGGTGATAAACGTTGCCGCCAGTACTTCAGATCGCGAATTCATTGGAAATCTTACACTGGGTAATGGAGTTTCACTCACTGGCTTATCTTCTTATGTAGGAAATTTCTCTGCTACTAATATCCCAGTTGTTTTCATGGATATTTGTGAAAATCCTGAAGAACTAGTCAAAGTTAAGCACAAGATTGTAGTTTGTGAAGACAAGAAAGGATTTGTTTCTAGTCAGTTTTATAATGCGTATTCCGCAAACGTCGTTGGAGGTGTTTTCATTTCAAACGCGTCACAACAAGACCTATCACAATTCTTATGGTATCCGCTTCCATCCATCGTAATTAATCAGAAAGACGGAAAAATTGTCAAAGATTACATACTGAGGAACTCTAACTCTAGTAAAATACAAAACATGTCTTTCAAGAAAACAGCTTTTGATGTTAAACCATCACCTATGGTTGATTCTTATAGTTCAAGAGGGCCATCAAATAGTTGTCCATATGTGTTGAAACCGGACATTACAGCTCCCGGTACATCAATCTTAGCTGCATGGCCGACAAATATTCCTGTGTTGGATTTTGGAACCAAAGTCTTCAACAACTTCAAGTTTTTATCCGGAACATCTATGGCATGTCCTCACGTTGCTGGCGTGGCCGCACTTTTAAAAGGAGCGCATCCTGATTGGAGCCCGGCAGCTATTAGGTCAGCAATGATGACAACATCAGACATACTTGATAATTCTAAAAAACCCATCAAAGACATTGCAAATGATAACAAAGATGCAACCCCTTTAGCATTGGGAGCTGGTCATATCAACCCGAATAAAGCACTTGATCCCGGTCTTGTTTATGATGTTGGTGTACAAGATTACATTAATCTTCTTTGTGCACTTAACTTCACACAACAAAACATCGCTACCATTACAAGATCCCCTTTCAATGATTGCGCTAAACCTTCCTTAGATCTTAACTACCCTTCTTTTATCGCTTTCATAAAGGCTGGAAATTCTTCTGTAAGGACAACACAAAACTTTCGCAGAACAGTTACCAGCGTTGATGATGGACAATCTACTTATTTTGCTAGCATTACTCCGATTAAAGGGTTTAATATCAGTGTTGTGCCAAATAAGTTGGTCTTCAATAAGAAGAACCGGAAGATAAGTTTCAAGTTGAAGATTGAAGGACAAAAAGTGACAAAGAACAATGAAGTATCTTTCGGATATCTCACTTGGAATGATGGGAAACATGTGGTAAGGAGCCCTATTGTGGTAACTACCCCAAATTTCAATTTGTAGTTCATCATATATCAAATAAAAATTAATAGATTAGTGCAAGTTGAATAAAAAATCAGCACCTATTACAGTTTGATATTACATGATTGATAGTATTTATGTTCTCAAAATGCCACTACTTCATCTGCTGCAACTGCTTCTTCAGTTTCAGTTTCAATCCTTCATTTTTTTGTAAGATTGAAACTTGAACGAGTGTGAGGAAGAAACTTGAAAGTATCGCGTTATTTTACCAATAACTTGTTAGTGGTGGTGACGAGGGGAAATAGAAGATGAAAGAAGGAAAAAAGAAAAGTAATTTTTTTAACCAAAAATTCACGTGTGCATTATCTCATGGATGAAAGATTTAGACCATTTTTTAATACACCACTCTAGTTTCTTATACACCATGTGAAATTATTTTTTCGTCCCTCAGTTTCGGACGTGCACATCCGGACGCACCCTTTTTTTTAAAGACGTTGCCTTGTTCCGGATGTGCAAATCCGGAATGACAAATTTTGCGAATTCCGAATGTGCACAACCGAAAAAATGGCTGAAACTTAAAAAGGTATAATAATAATAATATATTTATTTTAAGAAATAATAATAATATGTATTTTAAAAGAATAACGATCAACAGTAAAACATTACTTCTTTGACGTTATCCGAACTCCCAAATCTATCCTCGAAGATTGTAGGACAAATCAAGATCAACAGTAAAACATTACTTCTTTGACGTTATCTAAGATTAATGGCAGCAGAGTCGACACAAAGTTGGTGATACTCCTGTTACCATTTGCAGAACCAATGGACCGACTTTGGGTCACAAGATACAGATGAATTGTTTCTGCTCAGGTTCATTGCGAGGAGATAATTCAATATCTCTTAAAAATAACAGTAGATCCTTAGAAGAGAAATCGGCCCGCTGGAATGATAAGATAATTTTTCTAAATAATACATACTGATGTATATTGATGTATATGTATATATTATACTGTTTCAATGTCATTTATCTTGGATAACGTCAAAGAAGTAATGTTTTACTGTTGATCTTGATTTGTCCTACAATCTTCGAATCTGGAAAATATAATCATTTTAGGCTTAAACCCAGTTGATTTATAGAAAGCCACACGCCACACGCCACACGCCACTCCCTGAAAACCATAATGGTAAATAATAATGAGTTATTTATGCATTCAAACACTTTTCTTGTATCGTGTAAGTTAGTAACTACTCTCAATAACGAAAAGGGTTTACCTCCGAAATATATTGAGTCATAACTTTATCAGAATGCCGAAGACAACCATTATATTGACGGAGAGACTCCAACCCTAGAGTTTGTTATAATTTCTGATGACATTACTGCTACTGGTGCACCAGCCACATTACTTATTTTCAATAACGAAAAGGGTTTATCTCCGAAATATATTGAGTTCATTTGTAGTGTTGGACGATCAACAAAGAAAGATAACAGGAGCAGTGGTTACACTAGAGAGAAAAGATCAATAAAATTTTCTATTGAAGAGATACGAAGAACAAAGTTTTCTATGGGCGGGAAACCTAATCCCTTCTCGCTCCCCTCATTCGAAGTATATTAACTTGCGAGGATATATTAACGTATGCGACCAACCGACAAAACCGATTTAAAAAAAAAAATAAAGTTATGCTATTTTCCGGATCTGCAGTTCCAGAAATTATAGATGATAAAGCTATACTATGTTTTTGGATGTGCACATCCGGAAAACATCAGCGTTTTTTAAAAAAATGATGCGTCCCGATGTGCACATCCAGAATCAGGGGGCAAAAACGAAATTTCATGTGGTGTATAAAAAACTAGGGTGGTGTATTAAGAAATTGTCAAGATTTAATTGTATACGTGGTTGTTTAATGATTTGTCAACTATTTTTTTCTTCTCATCTATGTGTTTGACACATCTTTGGTGAGTGATTAAAAATTAAATCACTTTTTATTAAACTAATAAAATGAAGAATAGTGTGCGAAGGAAATAGTAATAACAATCAAATATTAAAACAACAATTTTTTTAGGAGAAAACACACAATAATCAAATAAATTATAACATCATGGATATTTGGGATGTCTGCTTTCAAATTCAGTCTAAACATATAAGGGTTGTAATTCTGACTGCTATCATAAACACCCACAAAATCATATGGCACTCTAGAAACTAGAAAAAAATCAACAACAACAACTTCATTGGAAGTCAGCTACAAATCTCCTAATTGCTAGTGTGAACCTGTGAGGAAAATCTGTTAAGACATCTTTCTCTTGTAACATCTTGGACTTTCACATTTTGAAAGCTTTTAAAGGTGCTATGCTTCCTCCTAAGACTGTCAAGATTGTTGAAGTCATTTGGACACCTCCACTCCACTCTTGAATTAAATGCAATTCAGATGGTGTTTCTCTAGGTGTCTTTGGTTTAGCGGCGTGTGGCGGAATTTACATGAATCATTCGTCCAATTTTATTGGATGTTTTGCTAATAATTGCGGTGAAAACTACCCAATTAATACAAAATTTATAGGAGTTACGAGGGAAATTGAAAATAAATACATTCTTAAGACACGAGAAAACTCGTCAGGGGTTGTATTTCGTTCTACCCATCATGTACTAAAAAATATATGGATCAAATGCATGCCACCTAAATCACTCGCCAAAATCCCCACGTATCGCTCACAACAAGAGGTTGTGTCTAACGCAAACGTTGAGAGATCAACCACATTCTCTCGGAGGTGATGTCTCACGCAACTCAACAACACGGAGGATTAAGATCTGACACACATGTGAATATTAGACCGCTTCCCACAGCCAATAGACATACATCTTAGGTCGAGTTCGAAAAGTATACGTCTATAGCAAATCAAACCCATTAAGATAAAGATTAAATCAAAGATGACATCGATTAAGAGTTGTAAAAGAGATTTTATACAAAGATCCATAAATATACATACAATCAAGATAAACTTACATACAAAACCCCAACAAATGAAAAATACATAGAGAAGAAGGAAGAAGAACACAAATCTCACGGTTTGTCAACTCCGATTGAAGTGGATTCGACTCCGGATCGTCAAGATATACACTCCATGTGTTGTTTCTAAGCTAAATCTACTCAAGAATGTGTTTGATTGAGTTGGGAGCAAAAAACCCCAAAACCATAACCTAAAAAATAAATGAAATGACTTAAATATCATTTCAAAGATCAGTCAAGTTCGCAAGGCGAACTTTTATTCGCTGAGCGAACATTAAAAATTGGCACTTGAGTGCCTCAGAACAGCTAAACCGCCTCTGCGTTTCTGCAGAAGTTCGCAAGCGAACTTTTATTCGCAAAGCGACTATTCGCTAGAAAGTTCGCAATGCTAACTTTGGTCCCTTTTTCTACTGCCTCCAGTCTGGGAGCATTTGCCGGGAAGTTCGCAAAGCGAACATTCGCTGGAAAGTTCGCAAAGCAAACTTGTCAGCAAACCAGCCCTTTATTTTGACCACAACTTCTGAACCGTAACTCGGATTAACGCACGGTCGGAAGCGCTGGAAAGCTTATTCAATGCTCTATACAAAAATGGAAAAATATCATTGCTTGACTACCTACAAAAATGAGAGAAAATCAATTAAACTCAATGATATTTACATGATACACAAAATATACTCTATAACATAAACTAAACATATTTACAAATAAAGCGGGGTTTATTCGTACGATATTACAAAAAGTATCGATAAGTTCAACAAAACTTATATACAAAAATAGTTACAATTTGCACTTATCAAAATCTCCCCAACTTAAACTTGTTTGTCCCCAAACAAGAATCTAATAACTCAAAGAAATAGAGTGACAACCAAAGAATCACGAATCAACAGGTTTTGAAAAACGGAAACAAATGAATGGTTCAAATGAAAACATTACACATAAAGTAAATACTTACCACTAAAATACGACGATAACATAGTCACGAAACAAATGCAAAATACAAAAATCATGCCAAACATCCTAAAACAACACAAGTTCAAACGTGAATTACACCTAGCAAAAATAATCATCGGTAGATGAAAAACACAAAATGAGGTATTTTTCACTCACGCAACAATCTTGCAAACAAAAGATTAAATTATGCACTCATCCAAAAATCATATTGAACATACAAAGGCAAGAATCACAAGGGCTTTCAAGGTTGTAGCGTGATCGGGTAAACAAACAAGGGACAATTTCTAATGGTAATTGAAACAAAAACTTGTCTAAACCTAAGGGAGTGATCAACACAAAATTCTAATCAACTTCTTCCAAAATCCCAAGTGTTACACAAAACACAATACTTATTTAGCATAATTATTTGAACTCTTTTTGTTTCCTTTCTCAAGGATTTTCTTTTTCACATTTTTCTTTTCTTTTCTTTTCTCATATCTTTCTCTTTTTTTTTTCACCTCATAGTAACCAACCAATGAGTAAAAAATCATTCTCTCCCCAACTTGAATTCAACCACATCATCATGTGAATACTCTCTACTTTCTAAGGCAAGGTAAAAATTGATACAACATCACAAAGTTGAGGGTTCAAGAAAAAAATAATCAATTAAAATCCACACAAAAAGTGAATTGAATACTTATAGACAAGCATTAAGTTCAAACAACACGGATAATGATAGAAAGGCACAAAGGGGTTACGAATGATCACACGCTCACAAGGTGAGTTGACTATTTGGCTAGGTAGTTGTGCTCAAAATGTAACAAAATGCCTTGATCCTTTTCATGGTTCCATATAATCAACACAAACAAAAGATTAAGCATAATGAAGTCCAGTTAGAACAAGAATGTTGGTACTCCCCGCATATATGAACAATGGAAAGCTACCTCACAAAAAGGTGGGAACTAAAGTGATTCACAACAAGTACAAGTATACAAAATAATGAATGACATGGAAGTTTGTAAAATGCCTAAGTATCATGAATATGCTAAAGTCTAGAAAGCGATAAACACATACCTTGGACGTGTACAAAACTTAACAGTATCATTACCATACATCCGCAAGTAGAAACGATCAAACTTGGAACATTGCCACAAATTTCCTCAAGCTACTCAAAACAAGCTCTTAGACAAACACAAAACTATTAATATAAACAAACTAAAAGACCGGGTGAAATTGGATTAAACAAGTTGTAAAGTGAAGATTTGAGAATTTACGAAAAATTCGAGTATTACTTGTTTAATGAATGCTCACCACACTACCTAAGCTAGAATGAAAAAGTAATAACGAAACAAAAAAACGATAAAACATGCTTGTTTTACGTCGTAAGCTCGACGCCTTTACAATGCTTAGCTAGTAACTTCCTTCCTTCGTGCTATGGTGATGCCTCACCGCGCAAACCAAAAGCAAGTGTCCTAACCAAACACTTGAACAAACGTTACGGGAACAAAATGTATACAACACTTGACCAAACATAATGGAAAATAAAAGCAAAACAAGTATCTACACAAGCATATATACAATATAAACAATTATGTGCAAAGCTCCAAAACATCGAAACTATCGCAATGCAACTCAATATCAAAACCAATCCCCGACAACGGCGCCATTTTGTTGAAGCGGTAAAGCGGCAAGCAAAAATATTATTTTCGGAAGAATTCCCTCTGGGATTTATATCGTGTCCACAGAGATCGGTTCGAGGGAAAGAATGTCGTTCGACAATCTCTACGTCTCAAAGCTTGGGTTTAAATGGTTTGGGAAAAAAGTGCAAAGGGAAAAAAAAACATAAAACATGAAAATAAATACATTCTTAAGACACGAGAAAACTCGTCAGGAGTTGTATTTCGTTCTACCCATCATGTACTAAAAAATCTATGGATCAAATGCATGCCACCTAAATCACTCGTTAAAATCCCCACATATCGCTCACAACAAGAGGTTATGTCTAACGCAAACGTTGAGAGATCAACCACATTCTCTCGGAGGTGATGTCTCACGCAACTCAACAACACGGAGCATTAAGATCCGACACACATGTGAATATTAGACCGCTTCCCACAGCCAATAGACATACATCTTAGGTCGAGTACGAAAAGTATACGTCTATAGCAAATCAAACCCATTAAGATAAAGATTAAATCAAAGATGACATCGATTAAGAGTTGTAAAAGAGATTTTATACAAAGATCCATAAATATACATACAATCAAGATAAACTTACATACAAAAACCCAACAAATGAAAAATACATAGAGAAGAAGGAAGAAGAACACAAATCTCACGGTTTGTCAACTCCGATTGAAGTGGATTCGACTCCGGATCGTCAAGATATACACTCTATGTGTTGTTTCTAAGCTAAATCTACTCAAGAATGTGTTTGATGGAGTTGAGAGCAAAAAACCCCAAAACCATAACCTAAACAATGAATGAAATGACTTAAATATCATTTCAAAGATCAGTCAAGTTAGCAAAGCGAACTTTTATTCGCTGAGCGAACATCAAAAATTGGCACTTGAGTGCCTCAGAACAGCTAAACCGCCTCTGTGTTTCTACAGAAGTTCGCAATGCTAACTTTGGTCCCTTTTTCTACTGCCTCCAGTCTGGGAGCATTTGCTGGGAAGTTCGCAAAGCGAACATTCGCTGGAAAGTTCGCAAAGCGAACTTGTCAGCAAACCAGCCCTTTATTTTGACCACAACTTCTGAACTGTAACTCGGATTGACGCATGGTCGGAAGCGCTGGAAAGATTATTCAATGCTCTATACAAAAATGGAAAAATATCATTACTTGAATACCTACAAAAATGAGAGAAAATAAATTAAACTCAATGATATTTACATGATACACAAAATATACTCTATAACATAAACTAAACATATTTACAAATAAAGCGGGGTTTATTCGTACGATATTACAAAAAGTATCGATAAGTTCCACAAAAATTATATACAAAAATAGTGACAATTTGCACTTATCACATCCTCAACGGCTATAATCAGATCAAATCTTCTAGCACATCTTCTTTTCCAATAAAGCAGGTGTTGGAGCTCATAGACAGAGAATTGTCCACTGAACAAGGTCATTGTCCGGAGAACACTTCTATGAAACAAGTACAACACATTCTTTTGAAGATAATGCCAACAAGTCTCGAGTCCCGTGTTTACAGAGCTTGTGTTGACACTACTAAGTTTTAGAGGTAGGCATAACACACTTCTGGTTCTGAAGTATACAAGCAGTAACCGCACCATAGCCACTTTCGTGTCAGAACCAGTTTCATCAAATAAATATAATTCTGCACACATGAACCAATTAGTTAGAAATCCTAATTGTTTTTCAAATACTTTGTTATCATCAATACCTTAGAGGATACATGTGAAGGTGAGAAAAATACACAAGAATGGGGGGTTGAATTGTGTTTTCCGTTTTCTTAGTTTGCATTTGATCAGAGTTCAGAATCTAAACTGGTGCTCAGATTCTGATTAATTCTTAGCAGCTGAATGTTAACAGAAGCAAATAAATAATAGCAGAAGACACAAAGATTTATATTGGTTCCTCCCCTAACTGAGAGTAGTCTAGTCCCCTTGCTTCACAAGAGATTTTCACTATAATCAAAACATGATTACAATCGCTTATGCATTCTACATAAGACTTTTACACTTGCTCATACCCAAGGTCTAAGACTTCCATGAAACAAGCCTCTGCTTGCACCACCCGTAGCCAAGACTTACTGCTACGCTTCCATGAACCGAGCTATCCTGCTCAAGACACACTGACTCAAGACTTTCCTGCTCAATCAATCTACTTGATTAAGATTTTCACTGCTCAAGCACATAGCAAGGGACTTATGTGGCTCAAGCATCTTGGCTCGAGACTTCCTTAGTTATATCTTAATGACACAAGACTTTTTTCTAAACTGCTGAACAAGCTCAACAGGATAGAGAACAATGTGTACATGATATAAGTATCAAAGGTATGGAAAATCGCCATAACAAAGACCTAAAGCTCTTAAGATTTCTAAGATATACAATGTGTCAGAAATCTTAAGATTTTTACAATTACAACCTACATCAGAGAAATATGCATATACATTGAGTTGATAATTATTGATCTTGTTACTCCTTCTTTCTGGTTGATCCTTGTTAAAGATCCAGTTTGAACCTTCAACCATATTTATAGCCTTTTTAAAAACTAGCCGTTGAGGAGGTAAGTTGATCAAGAGTCTTTGTTGTTACTCCATAATACAAGAGCTTTTGAAGTAGATACACCAGAAGATCTTAATCCAGTGTGTAACATGTTTAACCTTTGAGTCTTTAAGAGATTATATACTATTAGAGTCGTTGAGTGTAGATATCCATAAAGTATCTCAACCTTTCTTGAGTCTTGCAATCTGTAGACTCTAGTTGATAAACTTACTTGACAATACAACTTGCTTTCTACAATACAATTAACTTCAGCTTTATCACTAACTCTAAATGGTACCAGAAGCCAATATGCATTCACTAAGTGTAAAGACAATAACGTTTCTTCTTCTGACGCTGAGGCCTTCAGCTTCAGAGTCTTCAGATTCTGCCACCAGAAGCTAGCAATGCGACAACTCTCAAAGTGTTCTTAATGTATAACAGATTCTGATAATAATATTTACAAGTATAAGAACCTGCACACATGTAACATACATCAAATAAACCATTGTTCTTTCAATACTTTGTTATCATCAAAACTCAAGGAAAATATGTCATGAACAAATATTCTTCTAACAATCTCCCCCTTTTTGATGATGACAAACACAAGTATTTAAAGGACAATGTTGGGCAGTTATAATTTTCTTTGCAATATCAAGGTATGAGTTTTGTAAGCTCCACTTAAGTCTAATAGTCCAAAGAAGAGTTATGTAGACATCATACTAGGTACTACTCTCAAGAAAAAGTAATTCAGTTTTCTTAGTAAAATCAGAGTCTGAGGTTTGTAAGCTCCCCCTGAGTCTAATAGTTCCAAGGTTGAAGTTTGTAAGCTCCCCCTGAGTCTAACATTTCCAAGGTTGAGGTTTGTAAGCTCCCCCTTAGTTCCATACTTAAGAAAATAAAAAATAATATTTTAACTTTCTTTGATAACATCAGAATACGAGGTTTGTAAGCTCCTTCTGAGTCTGATAGGTTAAGGCTGATGTTTATAAGCTCCTCCTTAGTTCTATGTACAAGAAAGTTAAAATGTGTCGCCCGGACAAGATAACCATAAAAACATGACAAAATTATAAATGACCAATATGTACAACTGAATAGGTACTCAATGAGTCCAGTTTCTAATTAAATATTTAACATTATTTCTCCCCCTTTTGTCATATCAAAAAGGATAATGAAAAGAGAAGAAAAGAATTACAGTTATAAATGCATCACATATCATCATTATAGGATCAATTTTCAAGGAATTGAAAAACAATCAAGTAACATGGGGTGATTAAGAATTATATAGTGCATGCCTAATACTTATTGGTAATAACAATTTCAAGAATTAAGCAAAGTATTTTATTTAAAAGCAACCAAAATCTAGTTCATTTTCATCAACATTCACCACAGTTATGGAGGCATCAACTGAGAGTCATAGGACTTCTGTAGTAATAGAAACCTCCCAGAGCTATACGAGACAAGATGTCTAGAACCCTCAGAAGCCAACAGCTTCAAAAGCTTCTGCAACTGGTCCTATGCTTTCTTCACTGAATATTTCAGATGAAATTTCGTCAACAGTACCTCAGAGACCTACAAAAGCAGAAGGGTAGCAAGCACGACACATCATCTATCATAAATGCTGAATAAGGATGTAGCAAGTATGGATTAAGACAATACTAATTCGGAAATAGAAAAATTTAAACTTTGAACTAGAAGGGTAGTAGTGACTTTTCCAGATACTATTTTTTTTATTAATAGATAATAGATTCGAGCATTGCTAAAGTGAGAGTTACACACCCTTGAACCGAACATATCAATACTTCTCAAGTAGTGCTTCTGCCAAAGTTGTCTGCGAAATCTATTCTGAAACCTTCCCATTTGTCTTTCAACTTTTGTTGCTTTGACAAGGCAGCAACGTATGAAGATTTAGAATTTTTAATACTCAGCATAAGCTCTTTGCTTTCAGTTAACATATTCTTAGCCTCATTTTTCACTTTCGTCTTTTCACCTTCACATCTTTCCATGCTCTCCTTCAACATGTCATTTCCAACTCAATACCTCTCTTTTCCTCAACAAAAATTCGAATTTTTTCATCAACCTTTTCACCCTCTTCCTTAAGACGCTTGGCTTCATTTTCCAACTGACTCTTTTCTTTCCGTTTTGATTCCTTTTGTTTCTTAGCATCTCTCACTTGCTGCACGAGATTTTCTTTATGTTTCAAAGCATTATTGTGATCCTCAACCACTCTTTTAGTCCTGACAAAGTCTGTAAAAAGGTTCTCAATGGAAGATGTCATTTTCTGGACAAGCTTCACAACATTAGGAGAAACATTTTCATGAGATGCTTGTTTTATGTATTCCAAAGACATATGTAGTTGCCGTTGTAGCTCGACATCACTGAGAATGGACTCGAGTGATTTTTCCAATAGGCATTCAAGGTTATGCAAAGCTTCTCTTACAGCATCATCATTTGCGGAACATGGTGCTTTCGGCGAGGACTCTGGACTTCCCAACAGGATGCTCTCAATTTCCGAAAAAGGGTAATCATCTGATCCATCTTCTTGATCACCTTCGGGTTCGCTAAAATTCATTATTGGTGCATTTTGTTTTCTTTGTTCTGGTTCACTTATCAGATCATTGGTGTCAGGAACAGTGATTTGTCCTCCTGCTATATTTGGTTTTTCTTCTGAATTCTTGGTCTCATCAAAATTATCTTGCCAATCATAGTTGTTTTCCCCTGGTTTGCTATCAGAAGCATTATCTTCAAAAGATGACATTAGTGGTAGATGAAATTTAGCTTCAGATTCAGATGCTATCGACAAAATAAATAAAGAAATGGTTGTATAATTCATTTAGTAATGGTTTATTCACCAGATAAAGTTCCTTACTTGACTTTTCATTAGATTTACTTGCTTTGTCCAACTGTGACACAACGAATTCAGATAATTCATCGTCAGGTTCAATTCGCGTTCCTTTGTTTCCTTTTCCTTTGACCTGCACAGACAAATCATTATATTAACAAACCTCTAAAGTAACAAAAATGATATTTTTGAAAATCAAAATATTGCTTTTGTCAATTAAGTGCTCACGACTTCTCTTGAGTTTTTGGCATTCTTCTTGCCACCACTTGCATCACTGGACTTGGTTTGTATTTTTGAAGACTTTGAAGTATTACAATGTTGACCTTTTCCAGCACAGCTCTCTTCCAAATTAGAAAATTTCCAGCATTGCAAAAATAATTTAGTTTAGATATATCTGTAACAAACTGTCCAACACATATAACAATCCTAACAAACTGTCTGACATGTGTCAATCAGTCACAAGCTTAACCAACCTGCTATTGCAGGTCATCAAAAGGATCTATAAATAGATCCAATTAAGTGTAACCTTTCATTCAATCAAACAAAACAGAATACCTCTCAGATTTTTTAATACTCCCTCCGTTTCAAAATGACTGTCGTTTAAGGTTTTTGCACACAGATTAAGGATTGCAATGGTTTAAGGTTTTTGCACACAGATTAAGGATTGCAATGATATTGTCTTAAGATATTGCACTTTTCCTAAATTAGTCTTATTAATATGTTGGAAATAGTGTATAGAGTAATAATTATATGACACAATTGGAAAAATAACAATTATTACTACATTGAAAAGTGAGAACGACAGTCATTTTAAAACAATTTTTTTTTCTAAAACGACAGTCTTTTTGAAACGGATGGAGTATAGTAGTAGGAATAAGAAAAGCATATATGAGACTAGGGAAAGGGAGTAAGAAGTTGCAAACCATGTATAATGATTGTGGAATGCTTTTCAATACTTCCTGATTCTAATCCCACAGCCTTGTTCAACTCATTTCTCTTTTCGGAATCCAAATCCAATTGCTGTAAAACACTCTGCAGTTCATCAACACATACAGGTCGTACCCCACACTCTTTAATACAGACTGAACCATTAACTTCCTCCTTATCATTAGTAACACAAAACTCAAAACAAAGCTTTGGTTCATAAAATTTGAGAATGCTGTCACAATTGAATGGATCGTACCATACATAAACATGATCCGAGTTCAGTTCTGTGACATTAGTGTTAAAACTTGTAACCTTTGTACCTTTTTCTCCCATATTGCATTGACATTTTATTGTAGCTACACCCGTCTTCATTCCACATGCTGGAGAAAGAACCACTGAGTAAAGAAATCCCAGTAAGTTCGAATGGTTAGGAAGTTCAATGGTAATTGGGGACTCGGAAGTAGTTTGATATTTGAACTGCCTTGGGACCCTTGTTCCTGGTAGACAAGCATCAACACTGGTATAGTTGTAGCTGTGAACATCCACGCGAAGTCTTCTAACAGACACATTTTGAAATACAGCGCTCATCATTGTTAAATTGAGACTTTCCATTATATGTTTGAGCGAATGTCCATCCAAATTCAAGCTGTCCCTGAATGAAATGTGTTTGGCATTTCCCATCATCTTTGTTGCAATAGTTTTTAAATCTGAAACTGAAACCAAAGACGTGCAGTTATTGGCATTTAACAATTTGATGAGAGGGGGAAGCTCTGGAAGGTACTGAATCTCCCTGCAATCTTCCAATGACAAAGTTTCTAGCTCTTGAAGATTCCTGATGCTCTCCGGCAACCTTTTCACGTTGCTTCCATCTAGAATTAATTCCTTTAATTTTGATAGGACACTGATGTTATCGGGGAGTTCAAACAAGTTACTACAATCCCTCAAATGTAGTATTAGTAGGGATTGTAAGCCATCAAACAAGACATGTAGCTCCTGTTTCTCAACTTTTAGTCCACTGCCAGAAATCTTAAGCTCCTTAATAGATGTCAGGCTAGGTAACTCCTTTGGAAGATGCTCAAGTTTTGAACCCCCGAGATTAAGCCGCTTAAGATTGCGAGGAAGCCCAATTGATAGGTCAAGTGTTTGAATCCCTGTACTGCTTAAATCCAAGTTTTCAATTAAATCAGAGGAGAGGGCGAATTCCTCAAGACTTGTGCAGCCAATGATACTAATCTTTTCCAAAAGTTTTAAATGTTTCTGACCTCTAACACTTCTAAGATTTGTACACCTGTCAAGTATCAGAGTAGTAAGTGTTTCAGCCAACAAAACAGATGGATGAAGATCCACCAGACTCACACAACCGGAGAGATTAACCCATTTAAGTTTTGATGCCTTAGACAAATCCGGAAGCTGAACAAAATGTCTGCATTCACCTAGGTCAATCACCTCTAGTTTATCAAGGTCCTGTTAACAATTCAAAACAAGTCATCAAAATGCAAAATTCTCAACAACAAAAAATTACTTATTACAAATATATTTTCACCTGCATCCCCTGCCATAGTTGTTTAACATTACTGTGTGGCATACGAATCTCAACGAGCAACTTGGCGCAAAAAGGATGTGGAAGTGTCTCAAAAGGGTATCCAATCCACTCAAAGTACCTGAGTTTGCTAGAAAATGGCCGAAGTTCCGTGGGAAGGTTGAGGTATGCATTACTACAACTCTGACCCAATGGGATATAGAATTTAAGAATTCTTAAGGCTTTCATTTTGCTGAATGTGTTGGAACGTAAAGGCAGCTCATTATTTTGAGACAAATCTAGTGCTATGCCTTCAATTGAACTAGTCCCCTGACAAGACAAAAGTAAACTGCATCCTATTAGTTATAGTCTCTATTTGAAAAAATATTTTGAAAAATAACTTTGTTTCTTGCTCTCTTACCTTGTTGTCTTTAATTACTTTAAGCGCTTCACTCCCGCTCAATCGTGTATGAGTTGCAGGGTTTTTGCCACATTCTTTACGCATTAGGTCTGAACCCATTTTTTTTAGCAAGTCATGCATTTGTATTCTATTTCCATTTGAAATAGTTATCAAAGCCTTGTCTTCTAGGACTTCTATTCCACTACTTGCCTCCAACCCACAAGCATTTAGTATCCTTATGACATGATCTTTCTTTTCTCCTTTGAAAAAAAATGCAATGTCTAGAAATATCTTCTTCTCTAGTCGATCTAATCCATCATAGCTCACTTTTAAAACTTTTTGAATTTCTTCTCTTGGAAACCTATCGAGTTTTCTGAACGTACTTTCCCAAAAATCAGTACCTTTGGATCGCAGATTTGAGCCCAAAACTTTTAGAGCAAGTGGAATGCCTCCTGCATAAGCAACTGCCCTTTGCGAAAGATCCTCGTAACCCTTTCGGGGAAGGCTTTCTTTGAAGGCTTCTAAGCTAAAAAGCTGTAGAGATTCTGGATCTTCCCATTGCTTGACCTCATATATGAAATGAACTCTTTCACTGAGCAATTGTCTGTTTCTTGTCGTTATAATGAGTCTACTATCTCTACTTTGGTCATCGAAAGAAATCCCTACATAAATATTCAAACTGATCTAAACTTTCCAAATTATCAAGTATAATGAAAACCTTTTTACTTCTCAGCCTACTCATATACAATCTAGATCCCACAACATTAGAAGGCGAAATTTCTTCCTTTAGTAGCTCAGAGAGAAGCTTGCTAAGAGAATATTCTTTTGCATTAGCGAAACATACATGGTCATATTGGGCAAAGAATTTCGCAAACAATACTTTAGCAATGGTTGTCTTTCCCATTCCACCCATACCCCAAATTCCAAATGTCTGAATATTTGTCATTAATGTTTCCACCACTCGGCAAAAATTCTCAGTTCCAACAATACCTTCTAGTTCATTAGGGTACCTCAGTTGTAGCTTTTGCAACACATCATTCACAACTTTCTCAATCAGGTTAGATTCATCACTATCACAAATAAATGAACAAATCAAACATAAGGTAAGCTAAAACAACACAAGTTCTAAAGTTTAGACTTTATATATTATAAAAAAAAAAAAAAAAAAGAGCTTAGACTTTATTTTAAGTTGATAAAAAAAAATTGATAGAGAAATACTAGTAAATCTTACTTGTATTTATTGGAGTCCCATCCAGATATATTGGCTGCTTCAGTAAGAGCAGCTTTCCACTTAAGCACTCTTTGTTTGGAATCATCACTTTCGTTAATTCCAAGATTTCTCTCATGTTTAGCGAATGCTTTCTCATAATTTGCTCTCTGATTTCTTATGTCAGACGGATCTGTTTTATAGAAAACGGGTATAACAACTTGACCGGGAGCTTGTCTTCTGCATTCAAGTATTTTAACAAGCTCTTCTAAACACCATTTAGAAGAAGCGTAGTTTTCTGAAAAAACAACGATAGAGACATGAGAATCCTCAATTGCTTCAGCGAGTGATGGCCAAACATCTTCTCCTCTATTTAGCATGTAATCTATATACGTTTTAATTGATTTATGTTTCAAAGCATCATGAAGATGGCTAGTGAAACCGATTCGAGTGTCCTCGCCTCTAAAGCTGATAAAAACATCGTGTTTTTTGTTACAGTGAGAGGTTGATAATAATGCTCTGTTAGCCATTGCAAGCTCTCAGTCAACGAGGGAGTGTGCTCTTTATCTTTGTTTTTCACGTGTTTTTCTGAGCCGCTACTCAATTCATTATCACTGCTAATCTTTTCTTAACTCACTCTAATCTTTTTAGACTCATTTATTAATTTGAGCCTTGTACTGCTCACAAGTTTTAATTCATTTTGTCTTAAATGTTTGAGAAAGTGTGACAGTGTTCTAAGATTTTATGTTTAAATTTAGAGCAATTGGATAAAAGTTGAAAGAAATAAATGCATAAGTACTTAGAGGGATAAAGTAAATAAAGAAAAGAGTTAAATAAGTTTTAGGTCCTTTTAAATGTAGCGATTTTCAATTTTAGTCCCTCAAAAATTTTCCTTTAAGAATTGGTCTCTACAAGATTTTTCGTCTCAATGAATAGTCTCTGACGTCAAATGGGAGTAACGGCGGCTGATGTGGCTGCGCCACGTGGCAATTTCTTCCATTTTTTATTTTTTATATACATAAATCCAGAATTCGTAGCTAATTCTTAGCTAATTCGAAACTAAATCCTAGCTAATTCTGAAAATTGAGACTTTCTAAATCCAGAATTCGTAGCTAATTCAAAACCAATTTCTAACTAAAACTAGAAAATGGAAATAGAGCTAATATTGTATGGTACCTTTTTGTTTCTTCCATTCTAAAATAATCAACTTGTATGGTACTGTACTGTATTTTCTATGATCAGTCATGGAACCTTTGAGTTGTTTTGCTTATTAAAAAATAACTAAGATTATTTGAATTTCTTATTAAGTGGTGTATAACATATTCCTCTATTTATATAGTTGTTTCCACATTCACCAAATCAAAAAATTTCACAAGAAACGAAGCAAGAACAACAAGTATGTTACCTGCACCTTAGTCTTTCTTTTTGTAACCCATTTAAATTTTCTATTTTATTTAATTTAGCTGCTTAAAATGCTGAAGTTATTTGTTGGATTTGCTTAGTGTAACAGTAATAATTTTAATTGTAATTCATGTGATTAAACTGTTCACACATTCTAAAGTACAAAAAGAGTGTTTATTAGACCTTTATTTTCATTCTTATTTTATGTTTTAGTTTTTTTCTTCTTCTGAAATTCAGCTTTTTATGATGTTAACAGCTACATATTAAATGGAAGATTTTTGGAAAATGATTTGTGATGATTCTTCTTGCTCTTCACTTGGAGGAAACCCCTTATGTTTTGGTTTCGAGGTTCTGAAGGATCCTTCTTCATGCATCAACCATTTGTTGATCATTGTCCTTGATGTGTTGTTTCTAATAATGTTAACATTTGTTACAATCCAAAAGACTTTGTTGAGGCCAATTCAAGGTCAGAATAGAATGGAAAAGTGTTCAAAATTGCAGCTAGTTTCTGAAATATCCAGTGGCTCTCTCGGTTTGTTGCATTTATGCTTTGGCATTTGGGCTTTAGATGAGAATTTAAAGAAAAATATTACAGTTTTTCCTCTAAATTTGTGGCTGCTAGAATTGCTTCAAGGATTAACATGGATGACCGTGCTTTTAAATATTCCACTAGCAAAGTTACAACATAGGTTTTTAAGCAACCTTATGTTGGCTCAAGATGAAAGGTTGAAGGCAAGTTCTGAGGCTCTAGTGAATGTTAAAGTGTTGAAGTTATATGCATGGGATATCCATTTTAAAAATGCTATTGAAAGCCTAAGAATTGTTGAACTAAAATGGCTATCTTCAGTGCTATTACAAAAGGCATATAGTCTTATTCTCTTTTGGTTTTCACCTATTTTGGTCTCTACTGCCACCTTCATGGCTTCTTACTTCATGAAAGTTCCTTTACATGCAAATAATGTTTTTACATTTATTGCAACTATGTTCCTTGTGCAAGAACCTATTTCAACCACCGGAGATGTTATTGGAGTGATCATTCAAGCACATGTTTCCTTTTCTCGAGTTGTGAAGTTTCTCGAGGCTCCTGAGCTACATACTACAAATGTTAGAAAGAGTTGCTATGATGAGAAGTTAAAGGGATCAATTTTAATCAAGTCTGCTAACTTTTCATGGGAAGATGACTTATTGAAGCCAACAATAGCAGACATAAATTTAAAGGTTTGTGATGGGCAAAAAATAGCTATATTTAAAGATTAATTATAATAATAATTATTATAAGAGTATTTAGAAAAGAAAGTTAGCTAGTTTTAGTTAGAAAAGTAAGTTAGTTAGTTTTAGCTAGGAATTGGTTTCGAATTAGTTACGAATACTGGGTTTAGAAAGTCTCAATTTTCAAAATTAGCTAGGAATTGGTTTCGAATTAGCTATGAATTCTGGATTTATGAATATAAAAAATAAAAAAGGAAGAAATTGCCACGTGACATCTACGTGGCACAGCCACATCAGCAGCCGTTACTCCCTTTTGACGTCAGAGACTATTAATTGAGACGGAAAATCTTGTAGGGACCAATTCTTAAAAGAAAATTTTTGAGGGACTAAAATTGAAAATCGTTATATTTAGAGGTACCTAAAACTTATTTAACCCTAAAGAAAATGGTAAAGCAATGGGATAAAAAATGCTTGAATAAAAAGTGAGACGCAAGTTTATATATTTCTCACAAATTTTTTATCTATGTGACTCTGATGTGTGAATACTAAAGAAAAAAGATATAAAATGTGAACCCTCATTACAACATTGAAGTTTACTTATGTGCTAGATATATTGATAACTGTCAACAACCCCAAAACTCGACGCATAAAATTTTTCATGGGTTTTTTTCCTTCTAATGCGTTTCCACGTGTTTTTGGTCTTTTGAACTGCCTCAAACTGTTCCTGTTGTCGAAAGCGTGTTCAAATCACCAAGTGATGGTGCTTGAAAATTAAGATATGTTGATCACGAGGAAGCCTAAAGATCATCAAATACAGTGATCAAGCGGATGTGATAGATTATAAAGTTGTGTTCATAAAATTGTGATCAAGATTGGTGATCGAGTTATATGTGCCTATCTATGAAGATAACACCTTAATTCAAGCGTTGTTCGATGAAGTCAACGAAGATCTCTGATCAAGCAGTTTGTCTGATGATGCAGGTTATCATGAAGAGTTATCTCAAGTCTCATCAAAAGAAGATTCGAGGTTATAAATATATGCTAAAGTTAAAGATAATGTGGCAAGGAACTAGAAGCTTCAGAATTGCGAAAGAAAGGAAGTGTGAATGCTCGCTAGCCCATGTCGAGTGATCAATGTATGTAAAGGTATAAGAGGAACTCTCGAATTTACTAATGAAATCAAACACCACACTTAAACCTCTCATGGAGCCTTTTTTGATTTTATAAAACCACCTAAACAAGTTTTAAAAGCTTTTCCAATTAATTAGGGAACTATCTGATGAGTTCGAAGTTAGTTCTATAAAGGATAATCGATTAAGTCTTGGAAGTAGTCAATTATTTCACTTTGTAACACCTAAAATTTATTGGAGAGGTTCGTTAAATAATAGGAAATGGCTTGGAATAAAAAACTCTCCTTTTTGGGTGGCATAATGAATTATGTCTTTAACATAATCGATTATGAGGCTTATTTAGCCCATGAACGACCTCCAAATTTACACATCATTTTTTCTATAAATAGAGCGCTCGTATATCATTTTAAATTATCTAGAAAATAGATTTTGATCCTTCTTTTTCACTTGAATATTTTTCTACAAATCTCTCTTTTCTCACTTTAGTTTTTCCATAACGCTTTGAGAGTAAATATGTGCTTTGTGAGGATCATTGTTTCTGATGTGGAGTAAATTTGTAAATTTATCAAGAGTGTATTATCTCTTGTGAAATATTTTCCTTATAAGTAGGTATTGTTTGGTTGTGAGCTAAACCATTAAAAGCTCTTGTTTGGTTGGGGAGGTCTCCGTACTTAAAACTCTCAGTCGGTTCGTGAGCTTAGTCATTTGTTAAAAAATTTCTCTTGGTTCGTGAGTTTAGTCTGTGCTAAAAGTGCTCAGTTGGTTACATCACCAGTTTTGGTTGGGAAGTTAGCCATTGAAAGAATCCAATCTTTGTAAAAGGAGGTTCGTGGGCATATCTTGTTAAAAGCTCTCAAGATAGTGGAAACTCTCAAGGAGGAATTCTTGGGGAGAGGAGTGGTCACTTCATTAATACCGAACATCTATAATTATGGTTTTTGCTCATATCTCTTAACTATTTACTTTCTAGTATTTTACTTCCGCTACACTTCCATTTTCTTATTTCCGCTGCTTTTACTCCATTTGTTTTACAAAAGGTTTTAAAACTTTGATTTTATAAAAGAATTTGTTTTAAAAATTGATTTTCAATCTCACACAATTCACTCCCCTCTTGTGGTTGGGGTCTCATATTTAACAAGTGGAATCAGATCTCAACTCTTGTTTAACGACTAATCATCTTAAGAGGGAGATGATGACTACAAACACTTATGTTTTTAACAAGATTTTTTTCATGGATACACCTCAACTATTTGATGGTGATAGGTTTGACTTATGGAAATCGATATTTAAAACTTTTATCAAACCTAACGATTTTGAAATATGGCGTATTTTAAACAATGGTCAATTTATTCCTACTTTCTCCTTTATTGATGAGGTAGTAAGTAAACCCGATTTTGATTGGACCAACATGATTTAAGAAAAGTCAAACTTGGATTTAAAATTAAACATCTTTTGATAAATGCTTTAAGTTCCAAAGTATTTTATTATGTTTTTACTTGTCAGTCCTCCAAATAAGAGTGAAACACTCTTGAAATAATTTATGGAGTTTCTCCAAGTATCAAGCAAGAGAGAATGAACAAGAAAATCCAAGAAGTTGGAACATCAAATGAACATTAAGGTTATCTTCATAGATGGTTCTCAGCCATTGAAAATTTTGGAATATATATTATAACTTTTGTTTCTGACAAATATCTTAGTGTTAAGAATTGAAATCACAAACCTGATCTAATCCTTAAAGCGAAAGATGATAGTGTTTTTTTTTCAAGAGAAATCTAAGAAAGAAAACTTCTTTTAAAAACTAAACAAGTTAATTCAGCTGTTGAAGGGGTGAATTTAGAAGAATCAACTTCATCAAGAAGCTCTTTTGAAAAAGAAACCAACAATAGACCATACACGAGTCATTCATTAATCAGATCAAATTGTCAAATAAAATGTTGGTAAACCATACATCAACGTTCATAAAATATAAAAGATCATACAAATTAAAAACCATAATATCAAAACATCATTATTGGGTATATCTAACCCCATGTTCCTCTGTTGCCTCAATATTGCATTACATGTCGTGCCTCTATTAAGACTGCCTTTTGAGTGACCCTTTCAAGAGTTCCTTCTTGAAACTCGCCGATAGATATGACATCTCTCCTAATAGAAATTATACATTAACATATCGGTAGTACATCCATGTCATGGTTTTCTCTATCATATTCCTCCTCTACTATCTCCTGGTGAGCTGACCTAGAGGGATCTTCTTCTACATCTAGTGTCATGTTAGGCTGAAACACTCTATAAAACCATTGGATGTAACGGTATATCGCACTTCATGGACAAGGAGTTGACACATTTCATACATCTCTTGACACCATATGCTCATGGTAGTATACAAATATTTTATCGATGTCTTTGTAGAAGATAATGACAAGAGCAACAACTACTAGGTCCCTAGGTATACCCTATAAATACTTAAATTTCCATAACACTCGCTCATGTATATATGGGTAGTGCCGCTCTCGAGATTTTCATCTAGGTACAAACGCGAAAGTGGCGCGGAAACAGAGTCGCCAGCAATGTGTATTTATCCCAAGAGAGGGAAAGGAAACACTGCATAAACCTGGGGGAAGGGAAGAGCATGGTCTTGCGACCAAGAGAACTGGGTAAGGGAGTCGGTTACGTGAAGAGAAGGTATTAGCACCCCTTCACGTCCGTCGTACTCGACGGGATCCACGTTTGTTGTCTCAATCAAAGGGTGTCGTCGTCTGGAGCTCCGCTGCTACTAGAAAAGATAAGGAACAGGAACGGGATGGAACGAGGAAACGGGGAAGAAAAGAAAAAGAAGTGACTCGATAGGACGTCCTCGAAGTCCTAGGCCTACGTATTCCCTCGGGAACAGGAAAATCAGAGTCAACGTAGTTCGGACACGAACTAAGGGGGGAGGTTGCTCGCCAAGACATCGCCGTCTTGTGCCTACGTATCCTCAATCTAACCAGGGAGAGGAAATCAGAGCAGTCGTAGTTCGACATACGGGTCGAAAGGTCTCGATCGCAAGGGTTCGAGAGAAGAGTCTCGGTCAACAGGTTGGTCTCGATCGCAAGGGTGCGAGAGAAGAGGGGAAGTTAGTTGTTAGTGTGCTCGCCAAGGATAGGGATCCTCGTGCCTACGTATCTCATCGGAAATGAGAATAAGAGCATTCGTAGTTTATGGCTACGGAAGAAAGGAAAGATGGAAGGGTCTCAATCGCATAGGTGCGAGAGAAGAGTGCTCGCCAAGACATCGCCGTCTTGTGCCTACGTATCTTCAATCGGACGAGAGAGAGGAAATCAGAGCGTTCGTAGTTCGTGGCAACGACCACGGAAAAAAGGAACAGTCTCAATCGCACGGGTGCGAGAGAAAAGAGTCGGGACTCGCGGAAAGTCTAAGGGGAAACTGAATCCTACAAGTTATCATGCAAAGTGGCCCTAAAGTCAGGATCAAGGGAAGTCTACCTAATGTTGTCAGGCATGGATTGCTATCCTAATGTCTATCCTACTCCGAGCTTAATCAGAAATTAAGTCGGACTAGGAGCCTTAAGGGAGCATGTGAACACAGAGTAATCAACAAGTAAACATAAAGCATCGCAATCGCAAAAGAAAATTAAGCCAGAAGCAAGTCAAGTATTTAATCAGGAATAAGCATCAAAATTGATAGTTCCTGGATTGGCTGGAATTTTGGTAAAACAAAGGTTATTCAATGTTGATGTCAAGGTGCTGATGTTGTAACATTGAAGTCTTAACACTGGGTTGTGTTAAGTAGTTAAGTGCTGAAGTTGGATGTCTGATGTCACACAGGTGATGTTGTAACATCAGGCCTGCAGAGTTAATAACAGCAGGACATGTTATTAGGGCATGCGTATTAGCTGGAATTGTGGAGAGTGGTTGACTCATTGGATGAGAATATCTTGGGATATATATTTTTTGTTACATGGGAGATTTGATTGCAGGTCTGTTGGAGAATTAAAAGGTTGAAGATTTAAAAAGATTTTGGGGATAAAATCTGTTTTGAAGATTCAGTTTTAATTAACAAATCTGATCAAATATTGTGACAAGTCCAAGCCTAATTCAGGAGCTATATAAAGCGCACAAGACCAAAGAAAAAAGTACAGAAAACATTCAGAAGATCAAGAGCAGAAGGCTTAGTGTCTAGAGTTTGTTTAAAGTGCTTGTAATTACACTATTCTAGGTTTGAATAGGTGTTGAGTTTCTGTCCTCTCTAAAGCTGTGAAGCAAAGAGAGTTGTGTGATTTGATCGAAGCTGTGAAGTAAGATCAAGGGTACTCAAAGTGGTTTCTTTGAGTGTTTGTAAGGGATTGAGTGGTGTTCTCATACCTAAGTGGTTTCTTAGGTAGGAAGTCATTTGTAGAGTATAAGTTTAGGAGATTGTCAACGGGTTGTTGAGTCTGTAAATTATATCTACAAGTAGTGAATTCCATCCCTGGCTTGGTAGCCCCCAGAGTAGGTTGGTTGTAGCCGAACTGGGTCAACAATTCTTGGTGTTATTTTACTGTTATTGTTGTCTATTGTGTAGAGTGTGTTGTTGTGACATCACACCTTAACATCACACACCTGATACCAGAATTTCAATTGGTATCAGAGCAGGCATCCTGTCTGTCTCTGGGTGAGGTCTAGGGAAGTTACTTTCTGGTGAAAAGATGGACAAAGAAGTTGGAGGATTCGTCAACAGACCCCCTATTTTGGATGGATCAAATTATGATTATTGGAAGCCAAGGATGACCACCTTTTTAAAATCCTTGGACAGCAGGGCTTGGAAGGCTGTTATTAAAGAATGGAAAGCTCCTGTCATGTGTGAGAAAGATGATGCTGGCAAAGATAAAGAAGGCACCTCTAAGCTAAAGCCTGAAGAAGAATGGACCAAGGAGGAAGATGAGCTCGCTCTTGGAAATTCCAAAGCTCTAAATGCCATTTTCAATGGAGTGGATAAGAATATCTTCAGGTTAATCAATACCTGTGAAGTAGCGAAAGAAGCGTGGGATATCTTGCAGGCTACTCATGAAGGAACATCTAGAATCAAGATGTCACGACTTCAGATTTTAACATCAAAATTTGAAAGCCTGAAGATGAAGGAAGATGAGACCATTCATGACTTCCACATGAGTGTTCTTGAGCTGGCCAATGCTTCTAGTGCGCTTGGAGAAAAAATGTCTGAAGAAAAGCTTGTAAGGAAGATTCTTAGATCCCTTCCTAAGAGGTACAAGATGAAGGTGACGGCTATAGAAGAAGCTCAAGACATCAGCAAGATGAGAGTAGATGAGCTAATTGGATCTCTTCAAAATTTTGAGCTTGGTCTGAATGAAGAAGAACCAGAAAAGAAGCCCAAGGATATTGCTTTGGTTTCCACTCCTGCAGAAGATCAGGAAGTTCTAGATTCTCAGGAAGATTTGTCTCAAGCCATTGCAATGTTGGGAAGGCAGTTCAACAAAGTACTAAAAAGGTGGAACAATAACTACAAGCCTGATGTCAAGAACAGTTCTTCTGACATCAGTAGGACAAAAGATGAAGAGAAGACTGTCCAAGATAGAGGTGTTCAGTGCTTTGAATGTGAAGGGTATGGACATGTCAAGAAAGAATGTCCCACATTCTTGAAGAAGCAGAAGAATGGCATGTCAGTTTCCTGGTCTGAATCCGATAGTGAAAGTGAAAATGAGACAGCAAGGCATGCTAAAGCCTTAACAGGAACTGTTGTGTCTGAGGACGATAGTGATGAAGAAATAACTTATGATGAGCTAGCCTCTACTTATCGAGAGCTATGTTTGAAAAGTGCTGAGATTTGTCTAGAAAACAAGTGTCACAAACTTCAAATTGCTCAGCTTGAAAGCGAAAAAGCTGATCGGGAAAATGAAGTTGTTCTAGTTAAGTCTCAACTGGATCAGATGACAAAATTCTTTAGGATGATGAACAGTGGTACTGCTGACCTTGATAAGATTCTTCAGTCAGAAAAAGCTGCTGGAGATAAATCAGGCATAGGATATATGGCTAGCACTTCAGGAACAAAGAGAGAGATGTCTCAACCTTTGTCTCAACATCACCCTAAGAGACAGGGTCCTACCCCAAAGAAGGCTGTTCAGCCCCAAAATGTTGAGAATAAGGATGGTCCCCAACAGAGGAAGATGCAACTTCAAGGAGTTAGTCAGCATAAGCCTCCCCAATATCACAAAAGGTTGGAGGCTGTTGGGTCCAATCAGAACAGTGACTGGAATGCTGTGCCTTATTACTATGGAAGAAGGAAGCCTCATCACCATAGAAGACAACCTAAGTACAGGAGAAGACAATTCAACTATGGAATGAGGAGACAACATTATGGGTGGTAGCCACAACATTATCAAAGTGGAAGAAGAGTTAACCACTTTAACAACGACAGAGTCAGATGCTTCTATTATGGCAAAATTGGACATATGCAGTCCTCGTGTTTCAAGCTTCACGGGTATCCTAATGCTGCTCCTCAACCCAAATAGAAAGAGATAGGACCTAAAGTGGTGAAGCAGTGGATACCTAAAGTTACCAGCTTGATAGCCCACACTTCCTTGAGGGTCTCTACCAAAGATGACTGGTATTTTGACAGTGGGTGTTCAAGACACATGACTGGAGTAAAAAATCTGCTTGTTGATGTGAAACCTCAAACTTCTGGCTACGTTACATTCGGTGATGGAATCAAAGGGGAGATAAAAGGGATTGGTAAACTAAACTGTGCTAGTGCTCCCAGACTGGAGAATGTTCTTCTTGTTAAAGGACTAGCAGCAAATTTGATTAGTATTAGTCAACTTTGTGATCAAGGATTCAAAGTAGTCTTCACTAAGTCTGAATGTATGGTCAAAGATGACAAAGGAGAAGTAATCATGAAGGGAGCCAGGTCGAAGGACAATTGTTATCTTTGGGTGCCGCAAAACTCAGATGCCTCCACATGTGTGCTTGCTAAAGAAGATGATGTCAAAATCTGGCATCAAAAGTTGGGACATCTTCACCTCAAGGGAATGAAGAGAATTATCTCCTCCGAGGCAGTCAGAGGGATTCCCAAACTTAGTATTGAGGAAGGAAAGGTGTGTGGAGACTGTCAAAAAGGAAAGCAGACTAAGATGTCTCATCAGAAGCATCAACATGACACCACCTCCAAGGTATTGGAACTCCTTCATATGGATTTGATGGGACCTATGCAGGTGGAAAGTCTGGGAGGAAAGAAATATGCTTATGTTGTTGTGGATGACTATTCAAGATACACCTGGGTGAATTTCATCAAAGACAAATCTGAGGTGTTTGATGTCTTCAAAGAGCTCTGTCAGAGACTGCAAAGAGAAAAGGAGAGTAAGGTCATCAGAATCAGAAGTGATCATGGAAGAGAATTTGAGAACAGCAAGTTTGAAGAATTTTGCTTAGCTGAAGGTATAAGTCATGAGTTTTCGTCGCCTATCACGCCTCTGCAAAATGGAGTTGTTGAGAGGAAGAACAGAACTATACAAGAGTCGGCTAGAGCAATGATTCATGCCAAGAAACTTCCGTATCACTTCTGGGCTGAAGCCATGAACACTGCCTGCTACATTCATAACAGAGTTACCCTAAGAAGAGGCACTTCATCCACTCTATATGAACTCTGGAAGGGAAGAAAGCCTAATGTGAAGTACTTCCATGTGTTTGGTAGTAGATGTTACATCCTGGCAAATAGAGATCAGAGAAGGAAATTGGATTCCAAAAGTGATGAAGGGATATTTTTGGGGTACTCCATCAATAGCAGAGCATATCGAGTCTTCAACTCCAGGACCAAAGTAATGATGGAGTCAATCAATGTGGTGATTGATGATGAAGATAGGCTTGAAGTTGAGGATGTCACAGAAGATGTTGGAACAACAGCTGATGAAGTTTCTGTAGAAGTTGAAGAAAGAAATCCATCTCCTAGTACTGCTAATACTGAGCCTGAGCAACCTCAGAAGGATCCTTCTATCAGAATTCAGAAGGATCATCCTAAGGAGCTAATTATAGGTGATCCAAATTCTGGAGTAAGGACTAGGTCCAGAGAAATCATAGCTAGCTCTTGCTTCGTATCCAAAATTGAGCCTAAAAATGTCAAGGAAGCTCTGACAGATGAGTTTTGGATAAATGCTATGCAAGAAGAACTGGAGCAGTTCAGAAGAAATGAAGTCTGGGATCTTGTGCCAAGACCAGAAGGGGTGAATGTTATTGGAACAAAGTGGATCTACAAAAACAAGTCAGATGAGCTTGGAGTGGTTACAAGAAACAAAGCGAGACTTGTTGCACAAGGTTATACTCAAGTTGAGGGAGTTGACTTTGATGAGACATTTGCTCCAGTGGCCAGGTTAGAATCCATTAGACTACTCTTGGGAATGGCTTGTAACCTAAGATTTAAGTTGTTCCAAATGGATGTGAAGAGTGCTTTTCTAAATGGCTATCTGAATGAAGAAGTCTATGTAGATCAACCTAAAGGATTCACTGACTCAAACTTCCCCAATCATGTGTTCAAACTGAGGAAGGCGCTGTATGGCTTAAAACAAGCTCCAAAGGCCTGGTATGAGCGGTTGACAGAATTCTTAGTAGCAAATGGGTATAGAAAAGGAGGCATTGACAAAACCTTGTTTGTCAAGGAAGAAGGAGGAAAATTAATGGTAGCCCAAATTTATGTGGATGACATTATATTTGGGGGAATGTCAGATGCCATGGTAAAACAGTTTGTCCAACAAATGCAATCAGAATTTGAAATGAGTTTGGTTGGAGAACTTAACTACTTCCTTGGGTTGCAAGTCAGACAAATGGAGGATTCTATCTTTATTTCACAAAGCAAATATGCTAAGAGCATAGTAAAGAAGTTTGGCCTAGATAAAGCCAATCACAAAAAGACACCTGCTCCCACCCATTTGAAGCTATCCAAGGATGAGAATGGAGTAAGTGTGGATCACAGCTTGTACAGAAGTATGATTGGGAGCTTACTATATCTCACAGCAAGCAGACCTGATATTTCCTTTGCCGTTGGAGTGTGTGCTAGATATCAGTCTGATCCTAAGGTAAGTCACTTGAATCAAGTGAAGAGGATTCTGAAATATGTAAATGGCACAAGTGACTATGGAATGCTATATAGCCGTGATTCTAGGACAGTTTTAAAAGGATACTGTGATGCTGATTGGGCTGGAAGTGCGGATGATAGAAAAAGCACTTCAGGAGGGTGTTTCTTTCTAGGGAACAATTTGATTTCTTGGTTCAGCAAGAAGCAGAATTGTGTATCTCTCTCAACTGCTGAAGCGGAGTATATAGCAGCAGGAAGTAGTTGCTCTCAGCTGGTATGGATGAAGCAGATGTTGAGTGAATACAATGTTAAACAAGATGTTATGACTTTGTACTGCGATAATCTGAGTGCAATTAATATATCTAAAAATCCTATACAGCACAGTAGGACAAAGCACATAGACATAAGGCATCATTTCATAAGGGATCTGGTAGAAGAAAAAGTTGTTACCTTGGAACATGTAGCCACAGAGAACCAGTTGGCTGACATATTCACTAAAGCCTTGGATGCAAACCAATTTGAAAGGTTAAGAAACAAATTGGGAATCTGCATTTATGAAGACTGAATCTGCTAGAGGGGTTGTGGGCAGTTAGGGTGGTTCTGAAAATGTGTAGTCAACTGCCAACTGAAGTTTGCCTAATTATGGCTAAAAAGGGGGAGAACATACCCAAGATAGTCAAGAGGATTATTGCCATATGCTAATGTGATGCAGAGATTAAGGGGGAGTTAGTTTGATGCTGCTAAAAGATGTGTAGTTGCATAAAGGGGGAGTTTTGAGAGTTTTGACATTTGAAGAGTGCAGCCAAGCAGACATCTAGGGGGAGTAAATTGCTGCACATTGTGAGCTACTAAACAACTGTGATGCTGGTTCATGTTTTTAGAGGGGGAGTACCAATTGGCTGTTGTCAATAATGAAGATGGTGCTGCAGCAGATCAAGTGATGAAGACTATGAAGATTGTCAAACTGCTGCTAATGAGTTTCAAATGATTGAAGATTATTCCGCTGCTGAAATCTCTGAAGGTGCAGAGTGCAGAAGTTGTTTGCAGAGTGCAGAGATTGTTTTAGCCAAAATTAGCCAAAGGGGGAGATTGATAGTTCCTGGATTGGCTGGAATTTTGGTAAAACAAAGGTTATTCAATGTTGATGTCAAGGTGCTGATGTTGTAACATTGAAGTCTTAACACTGGGCTGTGTTAAGTAGTTAAGTGCTGAAGTTGGATGTCTGATGTCACACAGGTGATGTTGTAACATCAGACCTGCAGAATTAATAACAGCAGGACATGTTATTAGGGCACGCGTATTAGCTGGAATTGTGGAGAGTGGTTGACTCATTGGATGAGAATATCTTGGGATAGATATTTTCTGTTACATGGGAGATTTGATTGCAGGTCTGTTGGAGAATTAAAAGGTTGAAGATTTAAAAAGATTTTGGGGATAAAATCTGTTTTGAAGATTCAGTTTTAATTAACAAATCTGATCAAATATTGTGACAAGTCCAAGCCTAATTCAGGAGCTATATAAAGCGCACAAGACCAAAGGAAAAAGTACAGAAAACATTCAGAAGATCAAGAGCAGAAGGCTTAGTGTCTAGAGTTTGTTTAAAGTGCTTGTAATTACACTATTCTAGGGTTTGAATAGGTGTTGAGTTTCTGTCCTCTCTAAAGCTGTGAAGCAAAGAGAGTTGTGTGATTTGATCGAAGCTGTGAAGTAAGATCAAGGGTACTCAAAGTGGTTTCTTTGAGTGTTTGTAAGGGATTGAGTGGTGTTCTCATACCTAAGTGGTTTCTTAGGTAGGAAGTCATTAGTAGAGTATAAGTTTAGGAGATTGTCAACGGGTTGTTGAGTCTGTAAATTATATCTACAAGTAGTGAATTCCATCCCTGGCTTGGTAGCCCCCAGAGTAGGTTGGTTGTAACCGAACTGGGTCAATAATTCTTGGTGTTATTTTACTGTTATTGCTATCCATTGTGCAGAGTGTGTTGTTGTGACATCACACCTTAACATCACACGTCTGATACCAGAATTTCAAAAATCCAAGTTAGAATTAAAATGCTAATTAAAAAAAGAAGATTAAATTCTAAGTAGAAAGGTTAATCTAAAATTAAATCAAGTTAATTTCTAATTAAAAACAAAATCTACTTCTAGTAAAAAAGATTAGTATTAATCTAAATCAAAATTAAATTCTACTTAAAAAGTTATCCTAAACTAAATCAAAATTAATTTCTAGGAAAAACTAACTCTAAAGTAAAAATTAATTCCAAGATTATAATGAAAAAAACCTAATTATCAAATAATGGAGATAGAATTAAAACAAAAATTTAGAAACCTAAAAACTAAATAAAGAACAGATCTAGGGGTGCATTCAGCAATGCTGGGTGTGTGAAAAGAAGTCCAGGCGAGTGGGCTTATGCTGCAGGCCTAACAACTCCTATCCAAGGCCAGGGGGTGCGCAGTAGTAGCTGGGGAGGTGATCAATCTTCAGCGCATGGGCCTTTCTAATATGGGCCCAAGGTTTTTATTATGAAACAGAGGGGGGTGTAGTGATTAGAAGTGTGGAGAGAAAAGAAAAGTTGGGCGCTGGGCCTTGGAAGTCTAGGCCCATGAATTAATATGAAACAGAGGGGGTACAACGGAAAGAATGGGGGTGCTTTCAATGAAGTGAAAAACAAATATGTGGGCTCAAAGAACCCAGCCCGAAGTTCCCAAAAGCTAAAGGGGAAAACCTAAATTCCCTTAACGTGAGATGACTTCAGTAGTCTCCTTCTTCAGCTCAAACCTAAAACCGCCGTCAAAAAATCCTCTCCCTCCCTCATCTTTCTTCTCCGTTCACAAAAACGACGCCGAAAAAATGCTCGCCATGGCTCATTCTTCAACACGCCGTCACCATCTCCTTCGCCTTTGCCAAAGACTCCGTTCTCCGATTGCCTCCACGTTCAACACCAAACGCATCCATGATATCCTCCGCTACTCCTTCTCCTCAATGTATTACTTCCGACCGCCGCGTCGTGATCACATATCCCCCTCAAATCAAATTTCTATCCTTAAAACCTCGTCGGAGTTTTAGCGATCTGCTTCTTTGCCATCACCGTTTTCTCCATTAAACCTCATCGGAGTCTTAGCAATCTCCGTCACGCCATGGCTCGCGCCGGCGGCGGCGGAGGCAACAACAAATGCCTACAACTCTCTCCTCACTCCTAAACTCTCAACGATACCGCAAAAAGAGAATCCAACGGAAAACCTAACAACTAAATTGATTCAAAGATTCAACCAATTCAAACTACACAAAGAGATCGATGGAAGAAACAAAACCTGAACCAGTGGCAATGAGAACAAGATTTAGAGAACCAGAAAACCAGAGAGGAGGTTCTACAAAACGAGATAAGCACCACGAAGCTTCAAGATCAGGTAATCTTCTCTTAATTTTTGCAAATTCGAACGAAATCCGTCTCTTCTTCTTCGCAAATCTGAGATTGTTGTTGGATTCTTCTTCGCAAATCTGAGATCGTTGTTGAATTCTTCTTCGCAAATCTTGATTCCGGATATGTGTTGCTCCATGTTTTTTCAGGTGAATTGTTGACGACGATGATGCTATGTTGCTGATGTTGATTTTCTACCTTTGCGTGAACCGTGGTTGCAATTGCTGATTGAATTCGCGCAGGTTCTGAAGAGTTCGTGAAAACGGATGGAGTAGATTGCCGACGCTGCGTTGTAATCGGAGTGGTGCATTTCTTGGCTTTTGCATAATCGAATTCAAGTTAGGTTCGTTCTTGTTTCAATCTTCCGCAAGTCTTCTTCTGTGAATCTTCTTCTACACTTTTTGAATCGCTTCTGCAAATTATTGATTTGAGAAGTGTTGTTGTTGATATTGTTGCTTTGAACTATTGAATTCAACTTTGAGGTAATTGCTGCGAAAATTGGAAATTGCTGAATCGTGACGAATTCTTTGTAGGTTTTGAAATTGAAAATGGTGAAGAGAAGATTGGAAGAAAGTTGCAGAGATTATGTAGAATTTCATGAAGATGAAGATTAATGGAGGAGAATGAAGTGTGAAGAAGAAACTCCAGAATGGAGATGATGAAAATTGCGAAGATGAAGTGAAGATTCTGTTGCTGAACCACTTTTATATCAGAAATTGGAAAGGGTAGAATAGGATTTTCAGTGGAAATTCAGTTAGAGCTTGTTGGAGTTGTGAAATTCAGTTACTGATGAAATTTAGCTTTGCACTTTTCCTATTCCCGCGCTGCAAAATGAAATTCTCTTTTGTGATTTTTTTCCTGTTATGTTGAACCTTTCTTCCTTTTATTGTTATAATCCTTTTTCCTGCTGATACACTCTTGCTGATATGAATTATTGATGTGGACCCATCAACCTAAATATGTTGAGACTTTTCATTGCAACATGTATTGTATGAATAACATTGGGCCCCATTTTATTTTGTTAAATTTCTGTCATGAGGGTTAACTTTCTGCGCCTTATAAGATTGATGCACCCAAGGATGGCTCTTAGCACACTTCTCACGAGCTTACTTTCTCCTCTTTTTGGTGGAAAAGTGTAAATGGACTTGTATGAATCTTGGTAAAAAGACTTAGAAAGTGATTAATGGAAAATTGGATGTGGCTATTTGCAATGTGGATCTAGATGGATAAATTATTTAACTTGGTTATAGACAGAAAATGGTTATCCAAATTGACAAGTGGATCAAAACATGGATGGATTTAAGATGGATAAAAATGGACAATTAATTTGGTAAATGAACAAAATGAGAATGATGTGGATAAAGAATAAAAATGAAAGATGGATATTTGGTTGGAAACAAAATGAATATGGATATTAGTTTAGAAAAAGGGATATTAAATTGAAATGGATATGGACCAAAAAAGTGGTTTTGGATATTTGAATATGGGTATTTAGGAAATGGACTCTTGCAATGGATTAATCAAAGAAAATGGTTTAAGAAAAGGTTATGAAAAAAATGGATTTACAAAATGGATATTGGATATTGACTTTGGAACTAATGAAAAAATGGTATTAAATGAATATGGGTTAGAAAGTGATTTAAATCGAATATCAAAATTGTTACGGGTTAGAAAAAAGGAGTTGTGTCTCGAATTCCAAGCAAGTCACGTGATCACATTCAATCCACATCCAACTTCAGATCCAAAATGACTAGGAAAACCTCAGATCAGGAAGATTACAACGAGGAGAATTAACCTCTTGCTCCAACTTAACCGGGAATAGAAACTGAATCCCTTATGAATAAGGCCAAGAAAATCCTTTGATCCCATGTCTTAAAAGACCAATGCAATGATATGATTATGAGTTATGACCTAATGAATGCAACTGAAAAAGGAACATAAGCCAGAAAAATGTAGGGAAAATTTTGGGGTGCTACAGCTACCCCTATTCAATCAACTTGGACCTGAAGGGATGATAGCAACGGCTTTCAGACATTCAAGGTAGAAGATGATTGAATTCCGAAAGAACCCAAAAATTTGTAAACTGTGGGGAAATATAAAATAAAGTGTTTTCCAACCGAAGGTGGACTCAGAAGCAATGGATAACAACCAATAGTTGGGATAAAAGAAAGGATACCAACCAATAGTTGGAATAACCCAGAGAAGACCAACCAAAAGTTGGGATGAACAAAGAGAATACCAACCAAAAGTTGGGATAAACGAGAACGCCGACCAAAGGCGAACTCAACACAGATTACCAACCGAAAGTTGGAATAAAAGAGGGGTACCAACCAAAAGTTGGAATAACCAAGAGAATACCAACCAAAAGTTGGGATAAACGAGAACGCCGACCAAAGGCAAACTCGCAAAGAACGACCAGCCGAGAGTGGGCTTTCAAAATAGACTCAACAAATCTACAAAGATGACTCCGCTGGGGAAAAGAGAAATCTAAGCAGACAACTCTGTAGGGGAGACAACCCAACATCGTCAAGGGGTTGACGGAAAGAAAAGATACGCAACGACCCACATCGTCAAAGAATTGACGGAAAGATAGCCCAACCGAAGGGAACACATCACCGTAGGAACACATCGTCATGGGGGTGACAGAAAGGAAACCTAAACGGAGAGAACACATTGTCATAGGGATGACAGAAAGAAGATGAAACCCAAGAAACACCTCGTAAAAGGGTTGACGGGGAGAAAAGATAACCAACGGACCACATCGTCAAAGAATTGACGGAAAGATAGCCCGAACACCTGACCGAAGGGACACATCGTCATAGGGATGACAGAAAGAAACACATATCCGAAGAAACACATCGTCAAAGGGTTGACGGAAAGAAACCTTATTTTTGGAATATCGTCATTAAAGGGTTGATGGACAAGGAGATGAGAATATCCGAAGGTACAAAACCTGAGCTCGGAACACATCGTCAAGGGGTTGACGGTAAGAAACTGAACATATCTGAAGGTACACAACCTGAGCTCGGAACACATCGTCAAAGGGGTTTGACGGGAAGAAACTGAACATATCCGAAGGTACAAAACCTGAGCTCGGAACACATCGTCAAGGGGTTGACGGAAAGAAACTGAACATATCCGAAGGTACACAACCTGAGCTCGGAACACATCGTCAAAGGGGTTTGACGGGAAGAAACTGAACATATCCGAAGGTACAAAACCTGAGCTCGGAACACATCGTCAAGGGGTTGACGGAAAGAAACTGAACATATCCGAAGGTACACAACCTGAGCTCGGAACACATCATCAAAGGGGTTTGACGGAAAGAAACTGTCTGCTGAGGAATGGCTTGGCATTCTCTCTGGGGATATGTCACTGTCTTGACTGAAATTGATTCGGGCTTTCGCGCAAGGTACCAAATCTGGCTTATGCTTCGCATGCATATGCTTGAATTTTCTTTCTATGGCGTAATGCTCCATACGAAATGGAAATGCTACACGTTTGAGGATGCAATGCAAATATGCTTACTATATGCAAAAGGACCCCTCCAGCAAAATAAATGCTGAAGAGACGAGGCCAACTCTGCTGGGGATGACAAAATGAACTGCCTCCGAGGTCACGAACCCTGTTGGGGAAGTCACACTGAACGGCCTTCCTGATATAACCACTGCTGAAGATGAACCCGAAGAGAACTCCCACTCTGTTGGGGATCAAGCATAACAACTTCTGAGGATGAAACACACAGATCGGTTACTAAAAAGGTGTCAATAACCATTGGACTTGGAATCTGCCGGGGACGTCAACCACTGTTGGCCAAGCCATTGAGATGACTAGCACCAAACTCTGCTTGAGGAATGAAGTCAATAACACCGAACCTGCCGAGGAATATCATTGAACTTAACCTGTGGTCGGGGAAACGCCCTTAACCTACTGGGGAGTACCAGCCACCACCAACAACTCTACTTGGAGAACGATGATTGACGACATCAACTCTGCTAGGGGATAACATTGAGCGTACTCCTCTGTTGGAGACTTACTTTCTACCCTTACTCTGTTGGGGATAACATTGATAGTACTCCTCTGTTGGAGACTTACTTTCTACCCTTACTCTGTTGGGGAGATGGGAACAACTTTACCGCAAACTGGGGAAGCACAAACCCAACATTCTTACCCTGTACGAGAATACGAACCCTGTCTGAAGAGTAACAAGCTTTACCGATTTGGCTAGGGGAGAGCGAACTCCTGAACTCTTGCTGAGGAGAAATAACCTTCATGATGCTCTGCCGAGTGATAAAACTCCAGCTATCTTTGCTAGGGAGAGAGACTCTACTGGGGTCGTCACGTGTTAGCTATCAGCGTGAATCTTGCAGATGTGATATGACATTAAGAAGGTGCCCTGATGCAGCATAACCTGTAAATGAACATGTCTTCAGGATGTCTCGTGAAGATCTGACATATCTTGCCCCATGATCTTGATTAACCGTTCTCCAGAGAGAATAACCTTTTGCTTTTGGGGTGACCTGCCCCAGCCTTGAAATGATTTTGCCCCTGACTGGCTGATCTGCGAAGGAGTTCCTTTGACTGACTGACCTTCGAGAGATTTGTCGAATCTCGACCTGATTGCCCCAGATTAGCTGAATCTTGGAATGAATTGCCCCTTTGATATGACTTTCCCCTGCTCAACGGAGTACTCAGGCACTTTGCACCTTATCTTGATCAATCTTTTCATTGTAGAAACTCTCCTGAATCAAGTGCTTACTCGCAGGTAAAACAATTCGTTTTAAAAAGATAATTTTAATGCAATGCATATGACAGTTTTGAAATCTAAGTCTGTTCACTGGAAAAATGTTGTGACATATAGTGAATGAATCACTAATCAAAATGTCACTGATACCAACATGAATGGCAAGAGAAACCTTTTAGGAGTCAGCTTCGACGCGATCTTTACCGAAGTATGCTTTCGAAACAACCCTTCTTCAATTAGGTCTTTCGCATGTTGTAACGTGGCCTGGTTCGTGGTTTAAGAAAGAAAGGATATAAGGCTCAAAGTTTTGTTTTAACCCACCCAATCTCCTTGATGTTCTCCATTCCTACGTTCAGCTAACTCGACACAAGCGCTCACCTTTCAAAAAGGTTAATGAATGGTATGAGGATGGAAGGAACCCACACAGTTTACAGAGTGACATTCACCCCTTTTTTCCTTTGGTGTCTGTGGTCACACGACTTGTTCTTTCCTTGAGGATTTTCTTTTTGTTCCTCTCATTTTCACTTTTTATTCCTTTTTGTTTTTCCCTGATTTTTCCTGGACGAATGCTTTTGATTTTTTCGATTTTGAAGTCCAGCGGGATGCCTTAACTTTTGCCTAGGTCACTTGTTTTTAAGTTTCGATTTAGCGGGCTTTCTTTTTTTCTTTTGACTCTTTTTCTCTTCTTTTTTCGATGATTGATTTTTTTTTGAACAAATCGTGTGACACTGGCTTGTCTGACTTGTTTGCAAGGGTTGTGACTGCCTCACTCTCCAGTTGGTGAGGGATAACCACTGTGATTTGATCCTCGAATTGGACACTCCTTTTGAAATTTGAACGCTCGGTCAAATTAACTGACACCTACCCTGCCCCGGGTTAAGATAGAGGTTTTTTTCGTTTTCAGAAATAAACTCCTACTTCTAGGCTCAACAGGGTTGACAAGGGATTATCTTCCATATGTCTCCGGTGTTTAGGAATTTGAAACAATGCCTGTACATCATCAACAAGGTTTTGTTCAAAAGCACACAATCAGAAGTTCTGCGTCTTTGAATTTCATCATCCTCCCTCGGATCCTGTTTAAACAAGTGTTAGATACCAATAAAGAAAATATAAGTGAACATAAATGGATTTAACCAAAACATGCATATTCATTTCATTATCATGATCAATCGAAAACAGACGAGTTTTACAAATGAGTTTGCACTTTAACAGAAAAGAAACTACAAATGCAAAGAAATGACATGATATAAAGGACTGCCAGCTTCGGGGAACTGGGCTTTCCAAGCTTGAGTTGCTGCTGAACTAGCTATCTTCATAATTGCTCATCGAAGTCAGTCTGATAATCATCTGCACAACTGCTCTCGGTGACTTCTTCCATGACCTGAACTGATGAACCCGCATAACTGGATGAAGGAGAGTCGTGGATCTGAATACCCCGAGGCGTGAATGAGAACATGTTGGAGTCAAGAAGAGTCTGAATCTTGCTCCTAAGCACCTTACAATCTTCAGTTGAATGCCCCTGTGCCCCAGCATGGTAGTCACAACGGGCGTTGACATCAAAACCTGGTGGATAAGGAAAAGGCACTGGTTTCAATTCCTTCGGCACTATCAATTCACCTCTTATCAATTCTAGAAACATCTGACTGTACGACATTGGCAACTGAGCGAAATTCCTCTCGGGCTTCCTTGGTCTTTGTCGGGCGTGCTGACGCGGCTGACGGCGATATGATCGTTGACTCTGAGGAGGTCTTTGATTTGCAGAAGAATATTGTCCCTGATATGAAGACCCATAAGATTGTTGACTCTGGACAGTTGATATGTATGAACACTGAGGATGGGGTATCAGAGATTCTTGGACGAAATTACTTTCTTCCTCCCATTCCTCTTGAGAACTGCCAACTGATTCACTTTCACTAGCCGGGAAGTTCGAGGCGCTTTGGATTTTTCCACACTTAATACTGAACTCAATGTCGTCTCCAATTATTACCATGTCAGAGAATTTTGATGCCCCAATCAACTTATCGAAGTATAGTCCTTGCAAAGTACCCTTGAATATATCAACCAATTCTCTTTCCAACAATGGTGGTTAAATGCAAGCAGCTAACTCTCTCCATCTCTGAACATACTCTCTGAATGATTCATCATCCGCTTGAGATAAACCTTGCATCTACAGGCGGCTAGGAGCCATGTCGAGATTATAACTGTATTGCTTCATAAAGGCATTAGCTAGGTCTGTCCATGATCGGATGCTACCACTTTCCAACTGCGTGTACCAACTCAACGATGCTCCACTCAGACTGTCCTGGAAATAGTGAATCATGAGCTTATCATTATAGACATGTGAGGTCATTCTTCGGCAAAACATCACCAAATGGTACTTCAGACAACTATCCCCTTTGTATTACTCAAACTTCGGCATCTGAAACTTTGGAGGTAACACAAGGCCGGGCACCAAACACATGCTCGCAGCATTCAGATCAAGAGTATCACGCTTCATTAGGGCCTCAAGCTTCTCTTCCAACACACGGCATCTTTCATCAAACTGAACAACCCGTGGGTCCTTAGGCTTCGCCTTTGGAATTACCCCTTGGAAACTTGGCACAGAGAAGGCAAAGCTCTGATAGTCTGTGGCATCAAGAGAAGAAGAATGTCCATCCCGGATGATGGTACACTCCTGTATAGCTTGATTCTCAACAGGGACTAGCACAGGCTGAGCTTGAGTAACATTGTTCACTGGAGGTGGAATGACATTCCCAATCACAGAAGTCCTCTGAACATTGGCCTCTCCCCTATTCATGGCTGCCACAGCTTCCACAAGTTGGTCCAACTGACTCTTCATCAATTCAATGTGTGCCCGAGTCACAAACTGATTCTGCTCTCCTGAATTTATGATCCCTCCAAAATTCTGACTCAAGTCCAATACAAAAGTCGGGCAATTAACTGCAGGTCGATTACAAAGGATGGATGAGCTCACTGTTCTGGCCTGGAGAATGATATGCAAAATGATGCAAGATGCAAATGCAATGCAATATGAATGCAGCAGACATGGGATCAAAGCTTCCGCATATTCTGAATAACTGCTATGCTGCTGACTGAATAAGTTCACATGTCTGTTCTAAAGAGAATACCGGAATACCAGAATACCTGATGATCAAAATACCAGAATACCAGGCTGATAAGTCCACACTGATAGGAAATCCAGAATATCGGGTATGTTGAAGGTCAAGGTTACCTGCAAACCTGTAAACAACCCGCCCCTCTCACATGTGGGTACTAGGATCCTCAGTATCCCGGGCTCTGAGGTCGAGAAATGATGATATGTTCACCACTTCTGGTTTGGCATCATCATTAATCGAGGAGGCCTCAACTGATTCTCCAAAATGAAAGGTCCTCAGCTTCTGGCACTGAGGTCGAGAAGCAATAGTACATTCATCCCTCGGGGTACAGTACTATTGCCAATCGAGGAGTGCCTCCACTGATTCTCTTTCAAAAAGGATATCCTATAGCGAGTTCCCAGCATTGGGTCCTCGAATCGAGAATGTGTAATGGATTTGCCATTTCTGGTCTGCCATTATCACAACTCAGGAGGAGTGTCGTTACTGAGTTCTCGGGAATGGTCACCAGAGTCGACAATTCCTCCAGAGAATATCTACTGGCATGTATCAAACATACAGTAGCAGATAGCTCCGGATAGAACCTCGTCTTGTTGTAGGTCTCGTGAACACCCACACGTGGCCAAACACCACGGGAGCGACACGTCCACCCACGCTAATACCTATGTGTATGCTCAAGCCTGGGTAGTGGGCTTATCTCTCAGAACACCCTGCCCACCAAACAGAAAAACCAGCACAGTCCAGCATATAATGATATGTAATGCAGTAAATGCAGTAAAACTAGTAATACAGCAAGATACAGTAAAGCAGTAATACTATAAACAGCAATACAGTAAAACAACAAAAAACAGCACTACAGCTCCATAAAATCACCCAATGAAACAAAAACAGACAAGCGCTAGGATTGACTCGCAAAAGGAGATGGACCAGCAAGAGGTTAACATGATCCCCAGCAGAGTTGCCAACTGTCGCTCCCGGGATTTTCATCCAGGTATAAACGCGAAAGTTGCGCGGAAACAGAGTCGCCAACAATGTGTATTTATCCCAAGAGAGGGAAAGGAAACACTGCATAAACCTGGGGGAAGGGAAGAGCATGGTCTTGCGACCAAGAGAACTGGGTAAGGGAGTCGGTTACATGAAGAGAAGGTATTAGCACCCCTTCACGTCTGTCGTACTCGACGAGATCCACGCTTGTTGTCTCGATCAAAGGGTGTCGTCGTCTGGAGCTCCACTGCTACTGGAAAAGATAAGGAACAGGAACGGGATGGAACGAGGAAACGGGGAAGAAAAGAAAAAGAAGTGACTCGATACGACGTCCTCGGAGTCCTAGGCCTACGTATTCCCTCGGGAACAGGAAAATCAGAGTCAACGTAGTTCGGACACGAACTAAGGGGGGAGGTTGCTCGCCAAGACATCGCCGTCTTGTGCCTACGTATCCTCAATCTAACCAGAGAGAGGAAATCAGAGCAGTCGTAGTTCGACATACGGGTCGAAAGGTCTCGATCGCAAGGGTGCGAGAGAAGAGTCTCGGTCAACAAGTTGGTCTCGATCGCAAGGGTGCTAGAGAAGAGGGGAAGTTAGTTGTTAGTGTGCTCGCCAAGGATAGGGATCCTCGTGCCTACGTATCTCATCGGAAATGAGAATCAGAGCATTCGTAGTTCACGGCTACGGAAGAAAGGAAGGATGGAAGGGTCTCAATCGCATGGGTGCGAGAGAAGAGTGCTCGCCAACACATCGCCGTCTTGTGCCTACGTATCTTCAATCAGACGAGAGAGAGGAAATCAGAGCGTTCGTAGTTCGTGGCAACGACCACGGAAAAAAGGAACAGTCTCAATCGCACGGGTGCGAGAGAAAAGAGTCGGGACTCGCGGAAAGTCTGAGGGGAAACTGAATCCTACAAGTTATCATGCAAAGTGGCCCTAAAGTCAGGATCAAGGGAAGTCTACCTAATGTTGTCAGGCATGGATTGCTATCCTAATGTCTATCCTACTCCGAGCTTAATCAGAAATTAAGTCAGACTAGGAGCCTTAAGGGAGCATGTGAACACAGAGTAATCAACAAGTAAACACAAAGCATCGCAATCGCAAAAGAAAATTAAGCCAGAAGCAAGTCAAGTATTTAATCAGGAATAAGCATCAAAATCCAAGTTAGAATTAAAATGTTAATTAAAAAAAGAAGATTAAATTCTAAGTAGAAAGGTTAATCTAAAATTAAATCAAAATAATTTCTAATTAAAAACAAAATCTACTTCTAGTAAAAATGATTAGTATTAATCTAAATCAAAATTAAATTCTACTTAAAAAGTTATCCTAAATTAAATCAAAATTAATTTCTAGGAAAAACTAACTCTAAAGTAAAAATTAATTCCAAGATTATTATGAAAAAAACCTAATTATCAAATAATGGAGATAGAATTAAAACAAAAATTTAGAAACCTAAAAACTAAATAAAGAACAGATCCAGGGGTGCATTCAGCAATGCTGGGTGTGTGAAAAGAAGTCCAAGCGAGTGGGCTTATGCTGCAGGCCCAACAACTCATATCCAAGACCAGGGGGTGCGCAGTAGTAGCTGGGGAGGTGATCAATCTTCAGGCGCATGGGCCTTTCTAATCTGGGCCCAAGGTTTTTATTATGAAACAGAGGGGGGTGTAGTGATTAGAAGTGTGGAGAGAAAAGAAAAGTTGGGCGCTGGGCCTTGGAAGTCTAGGCCCATGAATTAATATGAAACAGAGGGGGTACAACGGAAAGAATGGGGGTGCGGTCAATGAAGTGAAAAACAAATATGTGGGCTCAAAGAACCCGGCCCGAAGTTCCCAAAAGCTACAGGAGAAAACCTAAATTCCCTTAACGTGAGATGACTTCAGTAGTCTCCTTCTTCAGCTCAAACCTAAAACCGCCGCCGAAAAATCCTTTCCCTCCCTCATCTTCCTTCTCCGTTCACAAAAACGACGCCGGAAAAATGCTCGCCATGGCTCCTTCTTCAACACGCCGTCACCATCTCCTTCGCCTTTCCCAAAGACTCCGTTCTCCGATCGCCTCCACGTTCAACACCAAATGCATCCATGATATCCTCCGCTACTCCTTCTCCTCAATTTCTTACTTTCGACCGCCGCGTCGTGATCACATATCCCCCTCAAATCAAATTTCTATCCTTAAAACCTCGCTGGAGTTTTAGCAATCTTCTTCTTTTCCATCACCGTTTTCTCCATTAAACCTCGCCAGAGTCTTAGCAATCTCCACCACGCCATGGCTCGCGCCGGCGGCGGCGGAGGCAACAACAAATGCCTACAACTCTCTCCTCACTCCTAAACTCTCAACGATATCGCAAAAAGAGAATCCAACAGAAAACCTAACAACTAAATTGATTCAAAGATTCAACCAAGTCTTCTTGTTTCAATCTTCCGCAAGTCTTCTTCTGTGAATCTTCTTCTACACTTTTTGAATCGCTTCTGCAAATTATTGAATTGAGAAGTGTTGTTGTTGATATTGTTGCTTTGAACTATTGAATTCAACTTTGAGGTAATTGCTGCGAAAATTGGAAATTGCTGAATCGTGACGAATTCTTTGTAGGTTTTGAAATTGAAAATGGTGAAGAGAAGATTGGAAGAAAGTTGCAGAGATTATGTAGAATTTCATGAAGATGAAGATTAATGGAGGAGAATGAAGTGTGAAGAAGAAACTCCAGAATGGAGATGATGAAAATTGCGAAGATGAAGTGAAGATTCTGTTGCTGAACCACTTTTATATCAGAAATTGGAAAGGGTAGAATAGGATTTTCAGTGGAAATTCAGTTAGAGCTTGTTGGAGTTGTGAAATTCAGTTACTGATGAAATTTAGCTTTGCACTTTTCCTATTCCCGCGCTGCAAAATGAAATTCTCTTTTGTGATTTTTTTCCTGTTATGTTGAACCTTTCTTCCTTTTATTGTTATAATCCTTTTTCCTGCTGATACACTCTTGCTGATATGAATTATTGATGTGGACCCATCAACCTAAATATGTTGAGACTTTTCATTGCAACATGTATTGTATGAATAACATTGGGCCCCATTTTATTTTGTTAAATTTCTGTCATGAGGGTTAACTTTCTGCGCCTTATAAGATTGATGCACCCAAGGATGGCTCTTAGCACACTTCTCACGAGCTTACTTTCTCCTCTTTTTGGTGGAAAAGTGTAAATGGACTTGTATGAATCTTGGTAAAAAGACTTAGAAAGTGATTAATGGAAAATTGGATGTGGCTATTTGCAATGTGGATCTAGATGGATAAATTATTTAACTTGGTTATAGACAGAAAATGGTTATCCAAATTGACAAGTGGATCAAAACATGGATGGATTTAAGATGGATAAAAATGGACAATTAATTTGGTAAATGAACAAAATGAGAATGATGTGGATAAAGAATAAAAATGAAAGATGGATATTTGGTTGGAAACAAAATGAATATGGATATTAGTTTAGAAAAAGGGATATTAAAATGAAATGGATATGGACCAAAAAAGTGGTTTTGGATATTTGAATATGGGTATTTAGGAAATGGACTCTTGCAATGATTAATCAAAGAAAATGGTTTAAGAAAAGGTTATGAAAAAAATGGATTTACAAAATGGATATTGGATATTGACTTTGGAACTAATGAAAAAATGGTATTAAATGAATATGGGTTAGAAAGTGATTTAAAACGAATGTCAAAATAGTTACAGGTTAGGAAAAAGGAGTTGTGTCTCGAATTCCAAGCAAGTCACGTGATCACATTCAATCCACATCCAACTTCAGATCCAAAATGACTAGGAAAACCTCAGATCAGGAAGATTACAACGAGGAGAATTCAACCTCTTGCTCCAACTTAACCGGGAATAGAAACTGAATCCCTTATGAATAAGGCCAAGAAAATCCTTTGATCCCATGTCTTAGAAGACCAATGCAATGATATGATTATGAGTTATGACCTAATGAATGCAACTGAAAAAGGAACATAAGCCAGAAAAATGTAGGGCAAATTTTGGGGTGCTACAGGTAGATAAATCGAGACCTACAAGCAAACCATCTTGAATACTATGATATCATCTCCAAGGGTTATGTCTAACTTTGCTCAAGATACAACGTGAAACAAATATGATCAGACATTATGCGCTCAACTACAGCTCGAGTGAAATTTTTTAACCATAAATAGACATTTGTTTCTAATAAATTGTCTCGTCTTGCATTGTCTGCCTTCAGTAAACCTCGAGTATAGATACACCAAATAAGATTCCCCCTATTGTACTTGTGAATCATCTCTAAGTTAAAGAAGCATATAATTTAGACATAGCTAACACTTTTATCCACAAAAATGGTCGTGTCATCCAAAATCATGAAATTCAAGGTGTGAGAAAAACACAAGAAAGGGGGGGTTTGAATTGGGTTTTCCAAAATGAAAGCTTTTTATGAAACTCAAACAAATATCATAAATAAACTAACAATAGATAAATACACATGATATGTCATGGTTCACTTGAAAACTATCAAGTTAATCCAGTCCACCCGCCAAGGTGATTTCGCCTTATACACAAGGACTTAATCCACTATAACCAAACTGATTACAAGTGCACTAGCAAACTGCTGGTGACTAACAACAAACTCTAAGACACACTTGTCCTAGACTTCTTAAGAATTCTGACCCAACTGGTCCCTTAAGGAATACAACTCACAAGCCAACTGCAAGTGACAAACAACACTAAGACTCACTGTCTTAGTCATCTTTAGAATTCTGACCCAATTGGTCTCTTAAGGAATACAACGCACAAGCCATCAGCAAGTGACTAACAACACTAAAACACATTGTCTTAGTCTTCTTAAGAATTCTGACCCAACTGGCCTCTTAAGGGAACACAAACAATTTGTTTGTTACAACGGTTTGTTTACAATAATAATGTTTCTACACAAGCAGAGTAAACATACATTTTAAGCTTAATCTAATTTAGAGCGAAACTATACAGTAAAAACATTCTTCTTCTTTGTATTGTGGTGCTTTACTGTTCACTCATATATTCTTCTGTTTCTTGAGTTCTTTCTTCATGTGAATCAGAGTTTGTGATGTCTCTTTTTCACACTGAGTACTACATCGTTTATTGCTCACTTCACACTTCCATGCTTGTACGCATACACTCGCGCATCAGATTCGTTGAATGATTAAGCCTATATATAGCAAGAAAAAGATCCGTTGAAGGGCAGATCAGTAATATGAGAAGAGTACTGAAGACTTAAAATAATGTCGTTATGCTGGGTTGAAATTCGTACACTGAAATTGTCCTTTGTACCACCAAATCAGGGTAGTAGAAAAGAACATGCTTTATCTGTACTATGTACTATTTTCCCACGTAAACGTTTCATCTTCTTATATTCATCATAGGCTTCTGAGTTGATTTGATTGAAGCATGATCAGAAGTATGAATCATTGGGTCTTCAGAGTCTTGAGTCTTTAGAGTCTTCAGAACTTGTTCAGCAGAACCTTGTCTTCAGAGCCTTCAGCACTTCTACTTCAAAACCCTTGGTTATCAGAATACTTAAGTCTTCAGAGTCTTTAGAACTTCGTTTAGCAGAACCTTGTCTTCAGAATCTTCAGCACTTAGTTTTCAGAACCTTTAATCTTCAGAATCCTTAAGTCATCAGAGTCTTCAGAACTTCGTTTAGCAGAACCTTGTCTTCAGAATCTTCAGCACTTAGTCTTCAGAAGTTAACGACCTCAGAAGCTATACAGGCTTCATAAATAGAACATCAGAGTCACGCTAAAAAATTAGAATCCAAGAGACGTTACAACATCAACATAGTGTCTTCTCAAAATCTTTCTGACGTTCAGTAGATTAGAACCAATCTTGCTTATTTACACAGAAGTGACCATAGAGAATATCAGAGTGACGTAGCACATGGTCTTTATCAGAGTCAGAACCTGTTTGTTAAAACCATCAGAATAACAAACGTTAGAGCACCATAATTGTTCTCACCCAAATACTTCATTGTTATTATCAAAACATAGAGACAAGACGCAGAACCAAATCTTGTTCTTACAATTTCCCCCTTTTTGATGATGACAAAACCATGTATTTTGATAGAATAATTTATACAGGGTAATCACCATAGTCTACAAATTCAGAGTTTAAGGTCTCAGCTCCCCCTGAATCTGTTAATCTCAAAATTTCATTTATGCTTGTTCAGATTTTCCCCCTGATCCCAAGACTCACAAAATAAATTTTGAGTTCTTTAGAACATGACAATAGAGAAGGAATACTTCCTTACAACAACTCATCAGAGTCTGACTAGAACACTAGGTCTTCATCTCAGAACCTGGTTACTATCAGAGCTTTGATGAAAAAATCAAAAACTTGATTTTGAGTCTGATTGGATGATGTCGCGCATCTCGTATCACAACTTCTTATCACAACTTCTTATCACAACTTCTTAAACATCAGAGTTTGATTGGAAGTGACTTCTCTTTTGTCCATCTTTTCTTAGATTCACCAATCTAATTAGATTCAGAGCCTGACTGATTTTATCAGAATATCATTCGTTGCAGAGCGTGTCTTCTGATTAGTATCTTTGAATCAGAGAATTGACTTGACTTGATTTCAAGGAGATTTCTGCTTCTGACGCTTTGAGTCTGAATTTCATACATTCAGAAAGTTTACAACTTCTGAGCACTATGATATCAAACAAGATTTCTTGACTTTCAGAAAATTCACAACTTCTGAACAGTATTGGAACATCTGTTTGAATAAATAAGATTTCTTGACTTTCAGAAAGTTCACAACTTCTGAACAGTATTGGAACATCTGTTTGAATAACCATATATTCTCAAAGTGTACAACTTCTTAACCATGATTATCAGAGTTAAAATTATCCGAAGATTTTCAATATTCAACCTGTCTAGAATGCTAAGTGAACTTTTTCAAAGTTCCTTAATTGAAACATCAACAAACAGTTAGTTGCAAAAAGCATTATATAAGCATTATGTAATGTTAGAGTTCGAGTTCTGAGAATAAGTACTATCAAAATCATTTTACTTTCTCCCCCTTTTTGTCATAATCAAAAAGATAATTCCATTAACATTCAAGGATCAAAACCAGATCAAAACAAGACAGAACAAGACAGAATCCTAAGGTTCAGAGCCAAAAGAAAAAATAAACGCCTAAGTGCCTAGATGTCTAAGTTCCAGAGGATGAAGGATTGGAAGGCATCTTGTTCAGAATCTGTAGAAGCATATTCTGAAGAGAGTTGTTAACAACTTTCTGTTCAGCAATTCTTTCCCTGAAGATCTTCTGTTCATCTTTCATAACTTGATGATCTTCTTTGATTTCTTCAATTGCGCGTTCCAAACGCACAAGAATAGGTTCAGAGGAGGAAGCATCCAGAGCGACTTGCTTAGCTTTCTCTGCCTCTTCAACTTCTTGTGCCAACCTGATAGCTTCAGCATATCTAGCTTTTTCTGCTAGAAGCCTTACTGCTTCAGCAGCTTTTTCTTTAGCTTCTTTCTGCTTTGCAGTAAGAAGCTTGAATTGTCTTATCCTTTCTTGATCTTCTTCTTTATCCTTCACCAGTTGAACTGAAGCAACTTTGGAAGCTTCTGAGAAATTTGACATCCTCTCGAACTCAGAGTGTAACACCCCCAATCTAGACCCCCAATTAATTAAAACAGTAAAAGAAAATTCAAAATTTTGTCAGAGTTTATTTAAATTATCATGGCATAGACCGAGGGGTCACATCAAATTGAAACAATTCATACAACCCCTGCTCATAAAGATATGCAACAGTGGGGTAGCTATCAACAGAGGAACTCAGTTCCTTACACCCACATTTCAGAATTTAGAATAAAAGCGGAAAATCAAAATCTGAATAACATACATATATATCACATGAAAAGTTTGTCATACATCGAGTTGTACATGCACAAGCCAAAAGATATATATACAGAATACACAATAATCACTAACGGCATCCCTAACTACCCGGTGTCACATATCAGAGCCGACCGACAAAAGAATGAAGACGCAAAACTTCACAAAAATACCTCCAGCAACTCTAATCTGCAATGCCTCATAGAGCATTATAAAACAGCAGAAGGGTGAGAAAAACAACCATAATATAATTGCATACAATTATATATAACACGAAAATACACATATATACAATTCTCACCACAACTCACGCCATAATGCAAACACAAGGCATTACAAGGAATAATTCATATGTCCATCACCAACACATATCCATATATCAATTTATCCACAATTCCACACATAAAGCAACCATAATGATTTATGCAATGCAAGAGACCGACACAACGACTCTATACATATGCACATGCGGTACCGACTTCCATTATTTCTCATCACTAGTTCACTCAGGAACTCTACTGGAATCATCGCTCGTTACATCACTGTAACTCCCCGTCGGGCATACGATGTTTCCCGTCGCTCACACCTCTTTGTATAAGGCACACGGCATTTATGGATCGCTCACACCTCTTTCTATAAGGCACACGACCCGATCGCTCACACCCTACATGGGCACACGATCGTCTATAATCATCACTCACACCTCTGTGTATAAGGCACACGACGTTATAGCGAATTCCCTCTGGAATCCAAACCGTCACTCAGGATGTCTCAACAATGCATATCATGATGCTTGGCATACAATTACCCATGACATTTAATATGCACACATAAATACATTCATTTACATCGACAAAATCACACTTTGTACTTATGCCCAAAACAATGAATTTAATTTCCATACGGCCACAAATCATCACAACCCCATCTAAACACATACATTTACCTCATACAACAGCACCTTGCATAATACACATAAATTACGCACAGTTATAATGACAAAAGTCGACGACCGACACTATTCCCGATTTTCCAACATAATTAAATCGGCTAAGAATTTCAAAATCATCATAATAAGAAAGTACAGTTCAATAGCTACACAACGATACCAAGAATGCAAAAATCGGACAAACGGAACTCAAGTTACGAAAGAAAACGAAAAACGATATTTTGAAAAGTCCCATTTTGCAATTGTCCTGTCTATACGCGTATTACCCTGATCCATATGCGTATGAGCAGAGACTCATTTTCCCCAAAGCTCACGTGTAAAAGTCCGTACGCGTAATGCCCAACCTCGTACGCGTATTGCCCTTAAATGCTACGCGTATCATACGCAAATGGGCAGATGGCCGAGCAAAATAACATTCCATACGCGTATTGGCCCATGACTCGCCCTCCATACGCGTATTGCCAAGGTCCATAGCGTATGAACATGCCCCATACGCGTATGACCTGGAAAAACCAGAAAAATTTCTGCAGAACGAAGTTCTGCGTTTTCTAACAAAAAATCCTCCAATTTTCACCTACACCCAGAAAAATTACCAATATAATGCATAGCAACATGTATCTATCATATACCAACAATAATGAACACTAAAAGCATGATTTCCAACACATTTAATCAATTTCTAATCAATTTGACACAATATGGGTTTTACTAAATATTTTCATTTCAATCCAACAAACACCACAAATACTCATACATAATCATACACAATCATACAATAATTGAGTTTCGCACCCTTACCCGATTAAATCGATTCTAGAAGTTGATTTTTCTTGATTTCCCAAGCTTTTCTCACTATTTCTCTTCTTCTTCTCTTTTCTCTCCTTTTTCTTTCTTCCCCCTTTCTTTCTTTCTATTTTCTCTCCTCTATTTTCTATTTTCTTAATGAAAAATATCCTAAAATGACCAAAATACCCCCACACTCAAATATCTCGCAAACGATCCCAAAACCCGATAAAATATCACAACATTGAAAAATAACATATTTTCAGATAAAAGTCGAAAATAAAATAAAATAATAATAAAATAATCAAACGACTCGATTAAATAAAACTCACACAAAAACTGGGTCGTTACTACTCTCCCCCACTTAGAAATTTTCGTCCTCGAAAATATTACCTGAGATGAACAACTCTGGATACGACTCCCGCATCTGACTCTCCAACTCCCAAGTCAAATTGCCCTCAGTAGCGCCTCCCCACGCCACCTTCACAAGTGCAATGTCCTTGCCCCGCAACCGCTTCACTTCGTGATCCAAAACCCTAACTGGTACTGTCTCGACCGTAAGGTTCTCCCTTACTTCAACCTCATCTATCGGAATCACATGCGACGGATCTGGAACATACTTCCGAAGCTGTGAAACATGAAACACATCGTGAAAATTTGACAGATTCAGCGGCAATGCCACCCTATAAGCCACAACACCCACTCTCGCGGATATCTGGTAAGGACCAATAAACCGAGAAGTAAGTTTCTTCGATTTCAATGCACGACCCACACCCGTTACCGGCGTAACCCTCAAAAATACATGATCGCCCTCTTGAAACTCAAGATCCTTCCGTCTCCGATCATGATAACTCTTTTGTCTACTCTGAGAAGCCTTCATTTTCTCACGAATAAACTTCACTTTCTCCGTCGTCTGTTGCACCAATTCTGGCCCAACCACCGTTCGCTCACCAGATTCGTGCCAACACAACGGTGTCCGACACCTTCGTCCATACAATGCTTCAAACGGTGCCATTCCAATACTAGAATGAAAACTGTTATTATACGTAAACTCAATCAATGCAAGATAACAATCCCACGCACCACCTTGTTCCAAAACACAAGCTCTCAACAAATCCGCCAAAGACTGAATCGTCCTCTCCGTCTGACCATCCGTCTGCGGATGATAAGCCGAACTCAATCTCAATTTAGAACCCAACGCCTTCTGTAAACTTTCCCAAAATCTCGATGTAAATCTAGGATCTCGATCAGAAACAATACTCAATGGAACCCCATGTAATTTCACAATCACACTGATGTAAATCTCAGCTAACCGCTCCAAAGTAAAACTGATATCAATCGGAATAAAATGAGCCGATTTAGTCAGCCTATCAACAACCACCCAAATAGCATTATGCCCTCGCTGAGTATTCGGTAACCCTGTTACAAAATCCATGGAAATACTATCCCATTTCCATCCAGGAATATCCAACGGTTGCAACAAACCACTAGGCCTCAGATGTTCCACCTTCGATTTCTGACAAGTCAAACATGCATAAACAAACTGAGCCACATCTCTTTTCAATCCAGACCACCAGAAAATCTTCTTCAAATCTTGGTACATCTTATTCGCTCCCGGATGTATACTCAAATTACTCCGGTGTCCTTCCTCCAAAATCATCTTTTTCAACTCCGCATCATCTGGAATACAAATCCTACCTCGAAATCTCAAAACACCATTAACACCCACTTGAAAATCACTATTCGCATCTTTTCCTCCAACCAACATCAAATCCACAAGTTTCACATCCAGCTTTTGCTTCTCACAAACAGTCATCAGAAAATCATTAGTAATCGTTAGCATACCAAGCCTAACGCTATCTGACGTCACTTCACAAACCAAACTCAAATCTCTAAACGATTCCAAAAGTTCCCACTCCCTAACCATTAAAGCGGACATATGTAACGATTTCTGGCTCAATGCATCGGCTACCACATTAGCTTTACCAGGATGGTAATTCAAGCCAAAGTCGTAGTCCTTCAAGAATTCCAACCATCTACGTTGCCTCATATTTAGCTCTTTCTGATCAAACAAATATTTCAAACTTTTATGATCACTAAAGACTTCAAACCTTGCACCGTAGAGATAATGCCTCCAAATCTTCAACACAAACACCACAGCCGCTAATTCAAGGTCATGAGTAGGATAATTTTTCTCATGAACTCTTAACTGCCTCGAAGCATAAGCCACCACCTTACCTTCTTGCATCAGAACACCACCTAGACCAATCAAAGAAGCATCACAATAAACCACAAATGGTTCATTAGGATTCGGCAAAATCAAGATCGGAGCTGTCGTCAACCTTCTCTTCAGCTCAGTAAAACTCTCCTCACACCGAATATCCCAAATGAACGCTTGCCCTTTACAAGTCAACTGGGTCAAAGGAAGTGCTAGTTTCGAAAAACCTTCAATAAACCTCCGATAATAACCAGCCAAACCCAAAAAGCTTCGAATTTCAGTAACAGATCTCGGAGCCTCCCATTGTAGAACTGCTTCTACTTTAGATGGATCCACAGCAATACCATTACCTGAAATTACGTGTCCAAGAAAACTCACCTCCGACAACCAGAATTCACATTTGGATAATTTAGCAAAAAGCTTCCTCTCCTTCAAAACCTGCAAAACAATACGCAAATGTTCTGCATGCTCCTCCCGAGACTTAGAATAAATTAAGATATCATCAATAAACACCACCACAAAACGATCCAGATGCTCGTGAAAAATACGATTCATGTACTCCATAAACACACTTGGCGCATTAGAAACCCCGAACGGCATCACAGAATATTCATAATGACCATATCGTGTTCTAAAAGCCGTCTTCTGAATGTCTTCCTCCTTCACCCTTATCTGATGATACCCTGACCTCAAGTCAATCTTACTAAACACACACGCACCAACTAACTGATCCATCAGATCATCAATTCTTGGAAGAGGCTACTTATTCTTGATCGTCACCTTATTCAACTGGCGATAATCAATACACAACCGCATACTTCCGTCTTTCTTTTTCACCAATAACACTGGAGCACCCTAAGGAGAAACACTTGGTCTCACGAACCTCTTTTCCAGCAACTCATTCAACTGTTTCTTTAACTCCACCAACTCCGATGCCGACATACGATAAGGTGCCATAGATACAGGTCTAGTACCAGGGACTAGATCTATAAAAAAGTCCACCTCTCTCTATGGCGGCAAGTTTGAAATATCCTCAGGAAACACTTCCGGAAATTCACACACAACAGGAAACACATCAAGTGAAACGTGACTATCCACAGTCAAAGATGCAAACAAACCAAACAACTGAGCTTCATTCGCCAAAAGTTTCTTCAACTCTTTGGTAGATAAGAAACTCGAGTTTTCGTCTTCCTCAAGAGAAGGAAACCTTACCAGCTTATGATAACAATCAATATGAACTCGATTGAATTGCAACCAATTCATACCTAGACCCACATCTAATCCTTCCAACGGCAAACACACCAAATCCAACTCAAAGTCTTTACCATAAATGGTCAAAGGACATCTTAGACAAACCAAGGAAGTAGTTACTGACCCCATTGCTGGAGTATCAATAACCATTTCACCACCCATCACAGACAACACAAGATTCAAACGCTTCGCACACTCAGACGAAATAAACGAATGAGTCGCTCCAGTATCAATAATGGCTATCAAAGGAGTACTATTAATAAAACAAGTACCTCTGATCAGACGATCTGCACTCGAAGTCTGAGTCCCCGATAATGCAAACACTTTCCCACCAGCTGGAGCTTGTTTTGGTTTCAGACACTTTGTACTAACATGTCCCAGCTCCCCACAATTAAAGCACTTCACCACGTTCTTCTTACAATCAGCTGCAATGTGTCCTATACCTCCACAATTAGAACACTTTCTAAAATCTTTCCTGCACTCAAACTGACGATGCCCCACTTCACCACACCTATAGCATCTCATAGGACCAGACATTCCTCCTCCACTTGACCTTTTCTCAAAATTTCCCTTTTGTTTACCTTTATCAGCTGGTGTCACATACGGACCACCACGGAACTGTTGTTTCCCTTTCCTCTCGCTCACACTCTTGTAATGAGTAGAACGAGCCTTACTGTCTTCTTCATAAATCCTACAACAATCTACTAAATCAGAAAACCTCTGAATCCTCTGATATCCAATTGCCTGCTTTATCTCAGGACGCAAGCCATTCTCAAACTTTACACACTTAGAGAATTCAGCAGTCGCTTCAGCATAATGAGGATAAAACTGCACAAGTTCCACAAACTTAGCAGTATAATCAACAACAGACATATTACTTTGTTTTAGTTCCAGAAACTCAATTTCCTTCTTTCCCCTCACATCTTCAGGAAAATACCTCCTCAGAAACTCCATACTAAACACAGCCCAATGTGAGTACCCAGTCTCACCTTCTGATCTTCAGCACAATCCATCACTCGAAAAATCCTTTCAATCTCTTTCAGCCAAATCTGTGCACCATCCGGATCATATCTTCCTTTGAAGACAGGCGGTTTGTTCTTCCTGAACTCATCATTACCTGCAGCATGAGGTGCACCCTGCACAGCACGAGCCATAGCTTGCATAGCCGCAGCCAAAGCAGCATCATTCCTACCAGCCATATTCTGTTCATTTCCAATAACAGAAACTATGGTTAAACAAACAACTCATCCAACCACAACGACCAACAAGGACTGACACAACTGAGACGGACTGACACAAACTGGCTCTGATACCACTTAATGTAACACCCCCAATCTAGACCCCCAATTAATTAAAATAGTAAAAGAAAATTGAAAATTTCGTCAGGGTTTATTTAAATTATCATGGCATAGACCAAGGGGTCACATCAAATTGAAACAATTCATACAACACTTGCTCATAAAGATATGCAATAGTGGGGTAGCTATCAACAGGGGAACTCAGTTCCTTACACCCACAATTCAGAATTTAGAATAAAAGCGAAAAATCTAAAACTGAATAACATACATATATATCACTTGAAAAGTTTGTCATGCATCGAGTTGTACATGCACAAGCCAAAAGATATATATACAGAATACACAATAATCACTAACGGCCTCCCTAACTACCCGGTGTCACATATCAGAGCCGACCGACAAAAGAATGAAGACGCAAAGCTTCATAAAAATACCTCCAGCAACTCTAATCTGCAATGCCTCATAGAGCATTATAAAACAGCAGAAGGGTGAGAAAAACAACCATAATATAATTGCATACAATTATATATAACACGAAAATACACATATATACAATTCTCACCACAACTCACGCCATAATGCAAACACAAGACATTACAAGGAATAATTCATATGTCCATCACCAACACATATCCATATATCAATTTATCCACAATTCCACACATAAAGCAACCATAATGATTTATGCAATGCAAGATACCGACACAACGACTCTATACATATGCACATGCGGTACCGACTTTCATTGTTTCTCATCACTAGTTCACTCAGGAACTCTGCTGGAATCATCGCTCGTTACATCACTGTAACTCCCCGTCGTGCATACGATGTTCCCCGTCGTACACACCTCTTTGTATAAGGCACACGACGTTTATGGATCGCTCACACCTCTTTGTATAAGGCACACGACCCGATCGCTCACACCCCACATCACACCCCACATGGGCACATGATCGCCTATAATCATCGCTCGCACCTCTTTGTATAAGGCACACGACGTTATAGCGAATTCCCTCTGGAATCCAAAACGTCACTCAGGACGTCTCAACAATGCATATCATGATGCTTGGCATACAATGACCCATGACATTTAATATGCACACATAAATACATTCATTTACATCGACAAAATCACACTTTGCACTTATGCCCAAAATAATGCATTTAATTTCCATACGGCCACAAATCATCACAACCCCATCTAAACACATACATTTACCTCATACAACAACACCTTGCATAATACACATAAATTACGCACAGTTATAATGACAAAAGTCGACGACCGACACTATTCCCGATTTTCTAACATAATTAAATCGGCTAACAATTTCAAAATCATCATAATAAGAAAGTACAGATCAATAGCTACACAACGATACCAAGAATACAAAAATCGAACAAACGGAACTCAAGTTACGAAAGAAAACGAAAAACGATATTTTGAAAAGTCCCATTTTGCAATTGTCTTGTCCATACGCGTGTTACCCTGATCCATACGCGTATGAGCAGAGACTCATTTTCCCAAAAGCTCACGTGTAAAAGTCCGTACGCGTAATGCCCAACCTCGTACGCGTATTGCCCTGAAATGTTACGCGTATCATACGCAAATGGCCAGATGGCCGAGTAAAATAACATTCCATATGCGTATTGGCCCATGACTCGCCCTCCATACGCGTATTGCCAAGGTCCATAGCGTATGAACATGCCCCATACGCGTATGATCTGGAAAAACCAGAAAAATTTCTGCAGAACGAAGTTCTGCGATTTCTAACAAAAAATCCTCCAATTTTCACCTACACCCAGAAAAATTACCAATACAATGCATAGCAACATGTATCTATCATATACCAACAATAATGAACACTAAAAGCATGATTTCCAACACATTTAATCAATTTCTAATCAATTTGACACAATATGGGTTTTACAAAATATTTTCATTTCAATCCAACAAACACCACAAATACTCATACATAATCATACACAATCATACAATAATTGAGTTTCACACCCTTACCCGATTAAATCGATTCTAGAAGTTGATTTTTCTTGATTTCCCAAGCTTTTCTCACTATTTCTCTTCTTCTTCTCTTTTCTCTCCTTTTTATTTCTTCCCCCTTTCTTTCTTTCTATTTTTCTCTCTTCTATTTTCTATTTTCTTACTTAATGAAAAATATCCTAAAATGACCAAAATACCCCCACACTCAAATATCTCGCAAACGATCCCAAAACCCGATAAAATATCACAACATTGAAAAATAACATATTTTCAGATAAAAGTCGAAAATAAAATAAAATAATAATAAAATAATCAAACGACTCGATTAAATAAAACTCACACAAAAACTGGGTCGTTACACAGAGTCTAACCATTTCTGAAACTCTTCCCAAGAACACTCAAGCTCCAGAGGCTTGGTGCTCGTGCTAGCATCTGCTCTTAATTTAGCTACGCTTTTTAAGGCCTTGTTACGAAACAAATTAATGCATTCATCAAGGGTTTTAGGAAGGGGCTTTTCATAAATGACTAATGCAAGGTTAGGCTCAGCAGAAACTATTTCAGCAGATATTTGTTCAGATGTTGGTTAACAAATGGGTATTTGCTCAAGCTGATATGAAATAGTGTAAGGCTCAGAGGTGACAATTTCAATAGTATCATAAATTGTTTCTTCAGAGAGGTTGGGGGAATGAGGATCAAAGTATTGAGATATAGACTCAACAGTGTCTGTTCTAGGTTGATTGAAGGCAAAATATAACAGATCTTGAGAAAGCGGGGAAATAGGTGTGTGAGGTTGAGGAAGTGAGGTGGTTATTGATGAAGTGAAAGTATGGATGCTTTCAGATGAAATAGGTGTGGTGATTGATAAGAATGGAGTTTGTGGAATAGTAGTTTCACATAGAGAGGTTGTTGGGGGTGGAACCGAAAATGATGGAGGTTTAAACATGACTTGAGAAATGGAAGTGGGAATTTGAGCAGTGTTTGGATCAGAAGTGGTTTGTGATGATGATGATGAAGCATTAATAGATTGTGTAAGAGTTATTGAAACAGAAGGAGCATGAACATACTTACTATATCTCTCAGAGTAAGAAGCCAGAGCTGGATTCTTGGAAGTTCCAGACTTGTCATCCTTCTTTCTTCTTTTAAGCTCAGAGGCCTCTTCAACTTGTTTCCTTTTTCCTCTGGTAGGATCATCCAGAATTGGTGTAGGAGAAAGGTTGTTATAACTGAACCCAGACATGTCATGTCCTTCTTCCCTCATTATAGCAACGAAAGCAGTGATTGTTTCAGGACTGTCGCCTTTTGAAAACAGAGGATAGTCATTCACCGGAATCCTGTGACTAATCACATGCTCATGAGATACAGAATGAGGTCTCACACGTACTTCCTTGATTATTCTCATATTCTTAAGTGTCGTGGCATTTAAGGATTCTCCAATGCTTGGTGTCAAATCTTCTGTATACTTGGCTTCCTCAGTTAGATAGTTCACCAGACCACTTTCCACGAAAATGTCAGATAGCAACCTTCCAAAAGGAATGTAAGTGAGAATAGCCTTTTCTGACGAAGTTGTTGTCCTTGTCTTGCACACTGTATCCCGTAAATAATAAAACATAATGGATGGTAGACACATCTTTTGATTTGTAAGCAGATAGTACAACATATACTTCTGATTTGCATTGAAGTAGTCAGAAGAACTTGATGAAGGTATTGGATTGATGCAACTCAGAATGATCTTGTGCCAAATTCTCAAGTTATCATATAGATCCTTACCCTTATACTTCAATTTCTTAGGAGAGTAATTGGTGAAGATAGCTTTGTCAATGATCTCTTTCACAAACTTGGAGTTTCCTTTCATTCCATAGATTCGCTTATTTTTCAAGAATTCCATTCCCAGAAGATTTGAGATTGATTTCTCAGTAATGACTATTTTCTTTCCCAGAACATGAGAAACTACATGAAGACGGTCGCAGTCTGCTTGTCTTCAGAAGTCTTTCACAAGAGCTTCAAAAATAGGACCTTTAAGCCTTTGAAAATAGTGATTCCACCCTTGAAAGTTTAGTTCAGCAGAGAGATCGTACCCATTTATAGCAAGATTGTCAAAATTAACATCTAGTTCTTTAAGAAGAACTAGTTTTTCTGCCTCAATAATACAGTTAACTGAAGCATCCTTTTATGTGATATGATTTTTATCAATCACAGGAAGTGATTATGAGGTTGAAGTGACAGTTGCAGTGGTTGCTGAAGTTGAAGACGGAGGAGCTGATGAAGATGATAATCCAGTAAAGGGGTTCAATGATTGTTCCATTTCAGCGGCGAAATGAACGGCTTCTTGTTGAGAGGTAGTCATCATGTTGATTATTGAGGTAGAAGAATGAAGATGAAGTTTTTTGTTGAAAACGAAGAAAGCACAGAGAGCGGTTTGGAGAGAAAGAGGGTTTAGGGTTTCTAAGATGTAAAAGAAGTGAAGTGGTGTGAGTGGGTATATAACGTGTGAGTGGAGTGAAGTTGAGTGAATGTGACATGTTAAACATAATAATGGGAATTAATAAATGAACGTAATCATGGTTTAACCAATTCCAAGAAAAGTACTGCTCATGCGTTAATCACCCTTTAATTACGTGACACGTTTTGATATCCTCAGAGTCTGGAAGACTAAAAGGTTTCCATCTAATCAGTGACACTTTTGACAAAGCATCTTCTGATGACTAAAAACAAATGCTTCTTAATTTAAATGAAAATCTAATTCCTTCAAACTTTGACTAAACACATCTGATTCTGATGAAATATTACTCTGGACAGTAGTCCATTTTCAGATGCTTCAGAATAAATAGAAATCTATCTTCAGCCAAGGGTTTTGTAAAAATATCAGCCCATTGATGGTCTGTATCTATAAATTTTAAACATAAAATTCCCTTCTGAACATAGTCTCTAATAAAATGATGTTTAATTTCCTTGTGCTTAGCCTTAGAATGTAAGATTGTATTTTTACTTAAACAGATAGCATCAGTATTATTACAAAGGATAGAAATGTTACTCTCATGTATCTGATAGTCTTTTAACTGGTTCTTCATCCACATCATCTGCGTACTGCACAGAGACGCGAATATGTACTCTGCTTCTGCTGTTGAGAGAGCAATTGTTGATTGCCTCTTACTTGACCATGAGATTAGATTCTTCCCAAGAAACTGACAGTTTTCAGAAGTGCGTTTTCTTTCTAATCCGTCTCCTGCGTAATCTGCATCACAATAACCAGAAAGAGAGTACTCTGATGTTTTCTCATACATCAAGCCAAGGTTAGTAGTTCCTTTCAGATACCTTAGAATTCTTTTAACAGTAGTTAAATGAGATTCTCTAGGATCTGATTGAAATCTAGCACACAAATGAACACTGAAAAGAATATCAGGTCTAGAAGAAGTTAAGTACAGAAGAGAGCCTATCATACCACGATAGAGCTTCTGACAAACCTTTCCACTTACCTCCTCCTTTTCCAGAATACATGTTGGATGCATTGGAGTTTTAGCTGGTGTACAATCCATCATGTTGAATTTCTTCAGAAGTTCTTTTGCATACTCGCTCTGATAAATGTACGTTCCTTCTGATCTTTGATCAATTTGAATTCCCAGAAAGAATCTGAATTCTTCCATCAGATTCATTTAGAATTCAGCCTTTCTCATCTAGCTTGTTTCTGAACACCCATTTAGTTCCCACGACGTGAACACCTTTGGGTTTCTGAACAAGATCCTAGACGTCATTTCTGGTGAATTGATTCAGTTCTTCTTGAATGGCCAGAATCCACTTATTTTCTTTTAGAGCTACATGAATTGTTGTTGGCTCTATCAGAGACACTAAACCCAGAAGAGTTTCTTTGGAATGTCTGAAAGATGAATGGTTTCTGACTGAATCAGCTTTATCTCCTTGAATCAATTCTTCAGAATGAGAAGTCTTTAATCTATTCTTCTTCTGATGAGATGAATTGTTCTCAGCTTCTGGTAAGGTTGTATTTGGATCTGGAGAATTTACATCTGGAGAATTTGCATCTTCGTCTTATTCTCTTGAATCTTCTACTTCTTAGATTCTGATGGCGTGGTCTTCAGATCTACAAGCTTTTCAACTAGCTTTGACTTTTCAGAGTCAAGCTTATCATTGAATCTGACATGAATTGATTCGTCTATAATTCGTGTTTCTGTGGTATAGATTTTGTAGCCTTTAGAGCATTCAGAATATACCAACAATGAACACTTTTGAGCAGCGATTCCAGAGCCAATGATTTATTCTTACTGGTTTCCTCAGAATCTGGTGAAGCCTCCATGCTTAAGTTCCCGACTTTGAAACATATGCCTTCTCCTCGTTATGAGTCGCGAGCAACTACTATTCAGTTACCATGACTGGTGTTTCAACTGAGCTGCTAATGATATTTCTGAGCAAGAGACTGAGTCTGAGTCTAATTCTGTTTCTGATGATATTTAGTCTTCTGGTTCTCCAGAAACTTCATCTTCGGTTGTTGCTACTAGCGCAACATTTGCTTGTTCTTCACTAGATTCTTCTTCTTCAGAATCAAAGTCGTCCCAAGTTGCCATTAGTTCTTTCTTCACTTTGGAGAAGTTCTTCTTAAGCTACTTATCCTTCTTGACCTTTGGAGGCTCGTTCTTGTAATGATCTGGCTCATTACACTCGTAGTAGATAACCTTTTTTCCAGAGTTATGCTTCTTCTGGAGATTAGCGATAGCTCATCTTCTAATTCTTCCTCAGCTTGATAAGTCTTTGCCTTTCCAGGTTTAGACTTAAGAACGATAGATTCACTATTCTTCTTCTTCAGTTCTATCTTATGACTTCTCAAAGAACTAACACGCTCTTCAAGTCTTATGCTATTGAGATATTTTGATAGCTTTAGAGTTGTTCCCATAGGTATCCATTTCTTAGGAGGACTTCTGATGATCTTTATTACATGTTCAGCAGTTGAGTAACCTTTGTCCAGAACTTGAGTCCTGCGACTAGCATTTGAAACCTTGAAAACATGGTCTCAACTGTTTCATCATCCTCCATTCTGAATGCCTCAAGGTTTTTTATTAAGGCAAGCGCCTTTGTCTCCTTAGTTTGAGCATTTCCTTCATGAGTCATCCTAAGAGAATCAAAAATGGATTTGGCATCATCTTCTCATACTTAGTATAAGAGATATCATTTAGCACTATGATTCTTATAATCTTTCTTCTGTTGGTTGATTATATCACTTCTGGATATTTTAGCACATGTAGCATCAACTGGGTGATTGTAGCCATCAACTACCAAATCCCAAAGATCTACATCATAACCAAGAAAGAAACTTTCTATTTTGTTTTTCCAGTGGTCAAACTTTTCACCATCAAAGATTAGTGGTTTGGCACTGTAATGATCTTTCTCTTTAGTAGTGGTTTTAGCAAGAGCTGCCATGACATCTCACACAAATACTGGATCGGTACTGAACACTGTTAAGTGCTGATAAAATGTTTATCACAATCAGAACAGGAGCTCTGATACCAATTGAAGGTGTGAGAAAAACACAAGAAAGGGGGGGTTTGAATTGGGTTTTCCAAAATGAAAGCTTTTTATGAAACTCAAACAAAGATCATAAATAAACTAACAATAGAGAAAGACACACGATATATCCTGGTTCACTTGAAAACTATCAAGTTAATCCAGTCCACCCGCCAAGGTGATTTCTCCTTATACACAAGGACTTAATCCACTATAACCAAACTGGTTACAACTGCACTAGCAAACTGCTGGTGACTAACAACAACCTCTAAGACACACTTGTCCTAGACTTCTTAAGAATTCTGACCCAACTAGTCCCTTAAGGAATACAACGCACAAGCCAACTGCAAGTGACTAACAACACTAAGACTCACTGTCTTAGTCATCTTAAGAATTCTGACCCAACTGGTCTCTTAAGGAATACAATGCACAAGCCATCAGCAAGTGACTAACAACGCTAAAACACACTGTCTTAGTCTTCTTAAGAATTATGACCCAACTGGTCTCTTAAGGGAACACAAACAATCTGTTTGTTACAATGGTTTGTTTACAATAATAATGCTTCTACACAAGCAGAGTAAACATACATTTTAAGCTCAATCTAACTTAGAGCGAAACTATACAGTAAAAACATTCTTCTTCTTTGTATTGTGGTGCTTTACTGTTCACTCATATATTCTTCTGTTTCTTGAGTTCTTTCTTCATGTGAATAAGTGTTTGTGATATGTCTCTTTTTCACACTGAGTACTTCATCGTTTATTGCTCACTTCACACTTCCATGCTTGTACGCAAACACTCGCGCATCAGATTCGTTGAATAATCAAGCCTATATATAGCCAGAAAAAGATCAGTTGAAGGGCAGAACAATAATATGAGAAGAGTACTGGCGACTTGAAATAATGCCGTTATGCTGGGTTGAAAATCGTACACTGAAATTGTCCTTTGTACCACCAAATCAGGGTAGTGGAAAAGAACGTGCATTATCTGTACTATGTACTATTTTCCCACGCAAACGTTTCATCTTCTTCTATTCATCAAAGGCTTCTAAGTTGATTTGATTGAAGCATGATCAGAAGTATGAATCATTGGGTCTTCAGATTCTTGAGTCTTTAGAGTCTTCAGAACTTGTTCAGTAGAACCTTGTCTTTAGAGTCTTCAGCACTTCTACTTCAGAACCCTTGGTTATCAGAAGACTTAAGTCTTCAGAGTCTTCAGAACTTCTTTCAGCAGAACCTTGTCTTCAAAATCTTCAGCACTTAGTTTTCAGAACCTTTAATCTTCAGAATCCTTAAGTCATCAGAGTCTTCAGAACTTCGTTCAGCAGAACCTTGTCTTCAGAATCTTCAGCACTTAGTCTTCAGAAGTTAACGACCTCAGAAGCTATACAGGCTTCAAAAATAGAACATCAGAGTCACGCTCAGAAATTAGAATCCAAGAGACGTTACAACAACAACATAGTGTCTTCTCAAAATCTTTCTGACGCACAGTAGATTAGAACCAATCTTGCTTCTTCACACAAAAGTGACCATAGAGAATATCAGAGTGACGTAGCACATGGTCTTTATTAGAGTCAGAACATGTTTGTTAAAACCATCAGAATAACAAACGTTAGAGCACCATAATTGTTCTCACCCAAATACTTCATTGTTATCATCAAAACATAGAGACAAGATGGAGAACCAAATCTTGTTCTTACAGAAATATGACCTTAATCCGCATACTCTTTGATATGCAAGATGTGCATCATCACCTGCAACATCCACAACCGCATTCAGGTGTTCAACATAATTTTTCACGAGGAAAGAAAATCTGGAATGACATCCTCTAGTGTCATCCATCTCCTGCTGGGCATTATCCGAATCAACTCTTAAATAGGTCACCATCAAGTCTTATGCCTCATACCTACTAATTCTAGAGTGATCTTATAATCTTCATGTGATTGAAAGATGTAGGATGCATGATATATCATCAAGTGTGATGGTCATTTCACCGATCGAGATATTAAATGACGATGTCTCTGCGTGTCATCTCTCTACAAACACAAATAATAAACCATGGTTAATATAACCATATCGAGTCCTACAAAAATCCTTCAGCCTAGATAGATGCAACACATCTTGAAACCATGATTCATTATTTGAGAAAACTTTGATACCTTTCTTCCATGGTTTCCATGGTTGTTACATTTCAACATCTCCTGATACTATAAAAATAAATACATTATCATTAGGAAATTTAATTGTTATAACACATGTTTAACACAGACAATTCAATTATTTATGTTACATCTCCCTCCCACACATGCCTAGCAACATGGTATGGAATGGATATAGAGATAGTAGTGAAAAGTATGAGGGCCTCAAGAAAAACTATCAGAAACAACACCATCAGGTTCAATATTTGGTACAAATACATGCACTAGAGTGGTGAAAGCTTTGTAATGGGCCGAAGAAACATGACCCCGGAAAGAAGATCCCTCAACCACAAATAATAATTCTCTAACTGCAGGCTGTGAGGGTCTAACTTTGTTTCTATGTACTTGAGGCATGTTGGACCACTCTACCATCTCTCAATCTATCTTGGTTGTCAGTCAGTTTTTCTAAAATCAAACAATAAAATGCATATCATAATCAATGAAGAGGAAACAATATATTAACAAACCAAAATTCAAAACAATCCACAAAACAGAGAAATTCAAATTTTGCTATCCGGACAAAAAGTTTTGAATTTTAGAATTCAGAATGCATAAAACAATATATCAGAAACATAGGGCATTACGAACTCTATGCCTCAAATGCAAAATTTCTACCAAATCTAATTAGGACATGCAAATATAAAAACTATATTACATGTAACCTAATGTAGCATAACTATAACGATTCTAGAAAATGCATGCATCATAAGTAAATAAAAAGTAAGGAAATGAGAAACTTACTAAATATGAGAGATGGATGAACTTGAGTTGGCTGTAGTGAAGTAGAAGTTGAGAAATGTGTTAAACTTGAATGTACTGGAGTAAAAATTGTAAGAAAGATTTAAAAATCTTTGAATAGGAGTAAGCATTAGTGAACGTTGTTTTATTAGTTTAAATTCGATGAAATGAAAGAGAAGGGAGATGAGAAGTCTGAGCGCGTCCAGATTCCAAAATCCAAACTATTTCTTACATTTGATTTAGATAGAGTTTGTGGTGTATTTAATAAGTCCGAAAATTTGAATTCGGATTTAGAGAGTAATTTTAAAATTTCACCAAGGTGTGAGAAAGAAATGAGATGTATTTGTAGCTATGTCCAATCTAAGATTTTTGTTTCCGTACATTATTCCTTTCCCTCTTCTTTCCTTGGCTGTCTGCTCTTCACTTCCTGTCATCTGTCTTCGTCATGTGCTCTTTTGTCTTCTAGATGTTGCTTGCTATATTGTCCCATCATGCTTTCTATTAGAGTTGTACTGTTATTTTAGTTTTGATTTTAGAAAATATTTAAAACTCAAAACTGAATGGTATCACATTTTTTTAATATATATATATATATATATATATATATTCAACCATTTAAAATATTTGTCTCTAAAATCCTTTAAAATTTCTAAGTCACTTTAAAATCTATCATCACTAAATTTATTTCAAGAAAAAGAGTAGGTTTTTATCTTGTGATTATAATGTACGCAGGGACATCTAACCAAGAAGACAATAGTGTGGCAAGATAAAAATAACATTCCAATTAAAGAGAAATAATCTCAATGCCTTTGAGTATGAATGTAGCAAAAATAGAGTTGAGTTGTTATCACCAGAAGTTATTGATAAAAATATTTAAAACCTCTGTATACAAACTTAAATCCATAATATGTACTATAAACCAATAATATGAGTATAAGGCATGCTATCTGGCCTAACTCGGTTTCTCAATGATTCCTTGTTGTTCCTTAGAATGAATTGTCCCTCGATTTCAGCTAGTGTTTTTCCAAACTTCTTGAAAGTTGCTAAGGCATTTGTATCAGAAGTCCAATACTCAGCACTGTCTCTTTGTCCAACGTAGTACTCATCCGAAGCATGCCATGACAAGATTTCAATGACGTACAGATCAATGAGAGTTTGAAACTTTGGTGTAATTGTTTTTACATAATCCTTTTGATGGTTAGTCGATAGTGTTGGGAAACAAGTATGAGTTGTGTGGAAAAATAAGTGTGAGTTCTAAGTTTCACATTATTTAGAAGAGTGGAGGTTAAGCACTTTATAAGTAAAAGGACTCATGCACCTATCACCTTAATATTTTTGGTGAATATGCGGTATCTTTCTCACTTGTTTGGGTGAGTTTTTGACCTTTAGGTGAGTGTTTGATCCAATGTGTATGCTTCTTCCTAATGATTACCCATCAGTGGTATAAGAGCCAATGCTTCGAGTAAAGAATCGACTCTTTGTGTCAATCTCTCAACGGCGGTACAAAAATGTGGATGAGACAGCTTTTGCTTGAGGGGAAACATAGTGGATGAACTCACACTTGAGGGGGAGATTGTTGGGAAACAAGTGTGAGTTGTGTAGAAAAATAAGTGCGAGTTCTAAGTCTCACATTTCTTAGAAAATTGGAGGTTAAGAACTTTATAAGTAAGAGGACCGGTACATCTATCACCTTAAGATTTTGGATGAATATGTGGTGTCTCACTTGTTTGGGTGAGTCTTTGACCCAATGTGCATGCTTCCCCCTTATGATTACCCATCAGATAGCTCATCGTACTCAACCGTACCTACACTAAACTGAATATATGATTTTAGTCTCAAATATTGATTTCAATCCGAACAAATTTTATAGAGAATTTAACAAAACATTGTCGCGGCGCGAAAAATACCACGAGCACATTACACGCTCGAAACACAACAGAGTCGCCACCGAAATTAATTTATTCCAAAAGGAAAGAGAAAATATCAACAAAACCTATGAAAAAAGAAATAATAATATTATATGGTGAAATAAGATGAATTTTAGTTAAAAGGAATGTCAATAATATGTTGTGGTGTTACCTACAACTTAAGCTAAGTACATTTATCATGTTAAAGAGGTGAAATAAGTGTTAGCGAAGTGACTTTAATATAAGAAAGGGAGTTATTATTATATTATATGGTTTTTGAAAACTCTTTTTACATAAATATTGATTTTAGCATGGCAAATTTTGAGAAAGAAGATGAAGTAAGGTATTAACGCACAAAAGATACAATGCAATAAAGTAGAAGAAAATAGTTTGAAAGAGCACGCCCGAATTTATACTAGTTTGACCTTAAACCACACAACAAACTTTAGTTCCCAATAGTTTTTCCTTGAGAGTTCCACTATCAACTTGAGATTTTAAGAAACAGCTGAGCATGCCAGAATGCTAACACAATTAAACTCAAAATTTCAAAAGCAACACGGACAACACCACATCACTCACACCCCTCTTGGTAGCTAGCCATTCCAGAGTGCATGCGATGGAGCCCCGAACATGTCATCCTTGAATTGGATTATCACTTGGGAGAAGGGAAGAGGAATAACCCTTTGGTCAGGAGTGATCCCTAGATACATCAAAGTAATGATGAAAGAAAATCATTGGTAACACATAATGATGATATAAAAACATTCAAGATATAAAAGGATGAAATAAAATTGTTCAAGGAGATGAATGATGATTTTTTTTCATTTGTAACGCTTAATGATGAAACAAAATCATTCAAGAAGATGAATAATGAAACAAAATCATTTGCAACACTTCATGATAAAATAAAATCATTCAAGACATAGAATGATGAAACAAAATGGTTATAAGATATTAATGATGAAACAAAATCATTCGCTCAAATGTTCCTTCTCCCTTTTTATGCTATCTAGAGCCAAGATGTCACCATTCCAAAAACACCAAAAGATAACACACCTACATCCTAGTGCAATTGGTAGGACATCTGATCCATCACATCTCGCCAGGAAGTCTTGGTTAGCCATTGAAAGTACGTGTAATATCATTTAGGAAAATAGCATTGTACATCTTTGGTAGTACGAGGCCCTTTGATAAGGAAAAACTAATGCATTGAGCATGTGGGTGGCGCATCTAGATTGCCTCCCATGATTATGTATTCAACCTCAGACATCATCTATTTGGATCTCTTCAAGGGTCATTCGTGGTTTGAATCCTTTCCCATGTCCCTATTCGAGGAGCCTTCATCGACTCCACTCGACCAATCTAAAGCCCAGTTGCCCTTCCTTTCATTGGACTTCTTGATCCGAGCCTCAAAAGAAGCTTGGTTTTGACCCATCGTTCCCTCCTATTTGGAATGAACTTGCTCAAAATGTGAGGTATTATTTTCACTTTGGTCTGTTTCTTTTGTTGATCCGACCTTATTTAAGGCTAGTACCGAAGGATGGGTGTAAGGGAATTCTTCGTTAATGCCTTTTCCCTATTGATAATTTTTTAATGACCCATGTTGTCTACAAAATAGAGTAAGAAGAATGGATATAACGAGTACTAAATGATCAATGAACACATATATAAAAAATTAATTCTCTCTCCTCACCAAATATTTCCCTCTTTTATTGTTCGTCATTTTCCTCTGTTGAATGCTAAACATGCTTTAAATTGATCCATATTTATTGGCATATTTCATCTCATTTGTTATGTTTTGTTGGATTTACTCCACGTTTTCATGTTATTCTTCAATATTGTTGCAAATTCCTTTGGTTGCTTTGATTTGTGTGTTATTGTGCAGGAATTAGGCATAAAACATCAAAGTGTGAGACACAAGTAAATAGACAAGGAAGCCAAAGGAAAAGAAGAGATTCAGCATGTTCGCTAGGCGAATAACCAATAAGGAGTAGCAGCGAATGTTCGCTGGGCGAGCTCATGGCGAAGCCCCAACGAACCATCTCAGAATGATGGCAATAGGAAAAGGGCACTAAGTTCGCTGGGAGAACTTGAAGCAAATTTTTGCCGGGAAAGGTTGCAGCGAAGGACCAGCGAACCATCCCAGATTTGAGGCAGTGGTTAAAGGTCCATAAGTTCGTTGTGCGAACTTGTAGCAAAGTAGTTTGCAGGGCGAAGAATTGCTCGCACAACGAACTTTGTAAAATCCTCAAGAGCGGTTTAACGTTTTAGAGGCACTTCAAGTGCCATAAAGTAGAGTTCTCCGGGCAAACTTGGCAGATTTTAGTTGTACTTTATAAGTACTTTTCACACTTTTTGGGGATCATAACCCATTTTTCACCTAGAAACCTCATTTTTCAGCATTTCTTCACAAAAAAGTGACATTTTGAAAATAGAAGCTGGATTCGCATCCGAGTTCGATTCTTCGACGTGGATTCTCATTCATCTTCTCTTATTACTTGTAAAGCAAGCTACCATGGTGATAGTTATAACGTGGAACTCGTGAAAAAGTTCTACGCTAATGCCCTTTCGGACGACAATGAGGTATTTTCTTGGACTACTCAGGTTTGTGGAAAAGAGGTGAGGTTTGATGGGGTACCATTTTCATACCCCAAATTTTGACCACAAGATTTCCCATCATTATGCAAATCATCACCACAATATGGATGTACCTTCATATCTCATCAATCCTCTCAAAGATTGTTGAACCTTCACTATAATCAAGACTTAGGGTTTTGAGCCCTCTCAGAGTACTCAGACAAATGATCAATCAAGAATGGACATGATCCTCAACTTTTGAAGTCTCTCAAACATCTAAGAAGGATTAAGAGGTCTCCCATATCAAGAATCAAGCACAAGAGTGCACCATTTCAAGTGGATCAAGCCCCAAGATCATCAGTGTCACCAAATTAGGGTTTTGGTCGACCAAGGCCTCCAGAGGGAAATATTCATCTGGGCATGAGCCAATACTTCAAAACATGATTCAATAAGCTTAATGGGACCTCATAGACCCAAGCATAGTTCAAAATATCCTCAGGGGATGCATTCATCAAAAATCAGGAATTAGGGTTTCTTGACCTAATTCACCCCTAAGTTGACTTTTGAAGCAAGGCATGAGCCAAGACCTCAAGAAGTGTTTTGAAGACCTCCAATAAATCATATTGATCCATTTACAAGATTGGATTTATTCAAAGAACTTGGTTCATAAGCAATACAAGGATTCAAATTCATTTGGACCCATTAGGGTTTTCTGATGAAAAGTCAACGGTACCTTTGACTTTTGACCAAGACATGATCCCAAACCTTGGGACATGATTCAAGACACTCTAAAACACCTATGGAATCCATCCATTAGGTTTGAATTAGGTCAATGACTTAATTTCATAGAGGATCACAAAGTTTGAAAATCATCTGATAAAAAGTCAACTGTACCAAAAACCAAGTTTGACTTTTTGAATTTCTTGACAAACAAGGCTTCCCTAAGTAAAAAACAATGTTAAATTATGGTTTGGATCATCATATATCAAGAAAAACCAAGAAAAGTGGGATTACTTGCAAAAGGGGCAACCATAAGAAACTTGAAATTTTACTAAGTTATGAAAAAAAGTTATTTATACCCAACTTTGCAAGACCATAACTTCTGATCCAAGAAACCTTCTTCTTCCATCCAAAGCTCAAATGAAAGCTCTCATTACATACTACAAGAATGTCAACTACATCTCATTCCAAATCCTCATGGATTTTGAGTTATGGATTGATTAAAATCACAAAAATATGAAAATGACCATTTCTCCAACACTTAGTGAAATTTTGGACAGAATCTGTTTTGGATTTTCACCAACTTTGAGGCCATTTTTCACTATGATCCAAGATTATTCAAGACCAAAGTTGGACATCAAAGTTGAAGTATGTTATTGGGGCTTTCCAAAAAGTACAAGAGCCTCCCATGGTTCAACTTGAACAAGGAGTTATAAGCCTCCAAAAATGGCATTTTCACTCTGCCCACACAAAGGCATGAAAACATGACTTGGTTCCCACGATTTCTTGAGCCAATTTTGGATATTTGCATCATTTTATTTCTGTCCAAAATCAACTTGAATGATGAAGGATCTGATCACCAAGTCACCAAGTCAAAAATCCTATTCCTTGGCATGTGAAATTCAATGTTGCAAATCCAAAAACTTCAATTTTGTTTCAAGGCATTCAAGAGATACATTGAGGTGGCATGGACTGAGTCATTGATCACAAAAGGAGTCAAGCCTTATCCTTGCAACAGAAGACTCATAGCCTGCAAGATTGACTCAAGTCAATGGCTAGAGGAGACTTTGGCTACATGACAAAGTTTAATGGATAATGGAGTGATCCAGCCTCCAATCACTATTGCTCCCAAAACAAAGTTGCTCTACTATAAATAGAGGTTCTTTCTGATCAATTCAAGTACACCAAAGCATAACAACTCATGCTTTCCTTCCAATCACTATAAAAAAACCAGAATTTGCTTCTCTTACAAGTCACATTCGAATTTTCAAAAAGAGAGCAATTCCACACAAACCAACTATCCTAACACCTCACATATGTCATATACAAGTGATCCATAACCTCAAAACACATCTGGAACACTAGAATCACAAATTCACCATCCATTTGCTCAAGCTTTTTGGCCTATTTTTAGTTGGGGTACCACAACAAGTTCCAGGTTGTTTCAATCAACTCCAAGCTTCCAAACACACTACTTGAGGTCCAAGGAAGTTGTCCATATTATCAAACAACATCTGTAACATCTATAACTGAGAATTCGATTTCCTTTTGCAGAGGTAAACTTGACACTCTCAAACTCTATGATTCATGCATCATAAATGTGTTTTCAAGTTACAAACATGTTTATGCACTTATGTAGACTGTTTCCCCTCAATCAATTGCTTTGTAGTTATCGTGTATAGGATTTCATAGTGTTCTTGCAGAAATTAGGGTTCTTATGTTCATCTTTTGATTTCTCACTCCACACTTAATATAAATGCAATTAATTTATATCACCGAAATCCTTATTCAAAAATACACAACTTTCGTGTTTACAAAAGTCAAAACCATTGCGTATTGAGACAAATATGTGAGGTTTTGCAAAAAGGCAATGGAGGGAGGTCGTGAGGAAGAAGATGACCGTTGGCGCCATTATTTGAATTTTTGAATTTTTAGGTCATTTTCTTAATTGATTTCAAAAATTAAATTTTCTCTCAATTTTTATCATTTTTTATTGGTTCTTTTTTTAAAAATTCACAAAAATGTTAAAATATTTTATTCTACAAAAAAAATCAAATTTGTATTATTGAATTTTTGTAAATAATTTCATTTTTATTGTTTTAAAACATTTTTAAATGAAATTTCCACCTTGGTTTTTCAAATTCAAATGAATTCCAAGTTTTCATGTGATTAAACATGATTTTTCAAAACATTTTTCAAAGTTGACAACTTGTTTTTAAATATATTTGATATTTTATATCATTTTTTTATTTAATTTCCTTTGAAAATTATTTTTTTAAATTAAAGTTAGGGTTTTTCTTAATTCTGATTCTTCAAACTTCATTTCAAACACTTTTGGGCCTCTAATAGACTGTAAGACCCATCCCCTTTGTAAATACAAAATTTTGGGCCTCAGTCATTATATAAGTCCAGATACGGTTTTCAAAATAAACGGTGCGATCACTGTTTTTCATCTGGGCATCTCCTTGAGTTGTAAGCCCCATCTCTTGTATAAAAATAACATTTTGGGCCTCTATTAGAGTGTAAGACTCATTCCTTCTTGTACATAAATAATTTGGGCCTCAGTCATTGTATGAGTCCCTCTGTGGTTTTTGAAAATCACTGCACGGTCGTCGCCTTTTCAAATAAATCATATGGGCCTCTCCTTGAGTATACGCCACATTTTTCTTTCTTTACAAACACTTTTCGGCCTCTATTAGAGTGTAAGACCCAACCCCTCTGTCATACCCCAAATTTTGACCACAAGATTTCCCATCATTGTGCAAATCATCACCACAATATGGATGTGTCATCATACCTCATCAATCTCCTCAAGGATTGTTGAGCCTTCACTTTAATCAAGAATTAGGGTTCTCAACCCTCTCAGAACACTTAGACAAAATATCAATCAAGAAATGACATGATCTTCAACTTGTCTAAACCTCTCAAACATCCATGAAGGATGAAGAGGTCTCCCATATCAAGAATCAAGCACAAGAGTGCAACATCTCAAGTTGATCAAGCCTTAAGATCGACAGTGTCACCAAATTAGGGTTTTGGTCGACCAAGGCCTCCAGATGAAAATTTCCATCTGGGCATGAGCCAATACCTCAAAACATGATTCAAGAAGCTCAAAGGGACCTCATGGATCTAATCATTAAGTCAAAACAACCTCAGGGGGGAGCATTCATCAAAAATCATGAATTAGGGTTTCTTGACCTAATTTACCCCTAAGTTGACTTTTGAGGCAAGACATGAACCAAGACCTCAAGGCATGATTTGAGGGCCTCAAATACACCACATTGATCCATTTACAACAATGGATTGATCTAAGAAGCTTGATTCACAAGTTTCAATTTCATCTGGACCATAATTAGGGTTTTAAGAAAAAGTCAACTGTACCTTTGACATTGGACCAAGAAATATTTCCAAACCTTGGGACATGACTCAAGACACCCTAAAACACCTATGGAATCCATCCATTAGGTTTGAATTAGGTCAAAAACTTGATTTCATAGAGGATCACACAGTTTGGAATTCATTTGACAAAAAGTCAACTATGCCCAAAATCAAGTTTGACTTTTTGGAATTTTTCACAAATATGGCTCCCCTAAGTCAAAAAAAAATGTTAATGTATGGTTTTGATCATCATCCATCAAGAAAAATCAATAAAAATTAGGTTTCTTGCAAAAGGGGCAACCATAGAAAATTTAAAATTTTCTAAGTTATGGAACAAAATGGATTTGGTACCAACTTTGCAAGGTCATAACTCCCAAACCCTAAGGCCTTTTTTTTCCATCCAAAGCTCAAATGAAAGTTCATATGACATACTTCAAAAGTGTCAGCTACATCAGATTCCAAATCCTCATGGATTTTGAGTTATGGATTGATCAAAATCACAAAAACATGAAAATGACCACTTTTTCCAACACTTAGTGAAATTTTTCAAGTCATAATCTGTTTCACTTTTTCCAAACTTTAGGGCCATTTTTCACCCTGATCCAAACTAAACTAAGACCAATCTTGAACATCAAAGTTAAAGTATGTCATGAGAGCTTTCCAAAGAGTACCCGAACTCATCCTAACTCCACTTGAGTAAAGAGTTACAAGCCTTGAAACATGGCATGAAAACCTGATTTTTCAAGACAGCATGAGGACCAAACTTGTGCCACACGATTTTTCCCTTCAATTCTTGTCACTTTGCCAACTTTGTCATCTTCCAAAAACATAAAGGATCTGATGACTCACTTAGTTCATGATCAAAGGGGCAAGGAATTCAACTTGGCATGTGAAAATATCATGACATGAAACTTGGAATTCAAATTTTGCAAGGTAACATCAATGCAATGCATTGAGGTGTCATGAACCAGATCACTACACTCCAAATCAGTCAAGATTTCAGTCCAAAACTCTGAGTATTCAAACCTGTAAAGATTAATGGAGTCAAGATAAGAGAGTTGACTTGGCACTTTTGAATTATCCAAGTCAATGGCTACAAGCTACTGCCATGGTCAACCTCTAAACACTATTGTTTCCAAAACAAACTTCCTATACTATAAATAGAGGTCATGTGTGACTGATCAAACCACCCCAAAACCTATGAATTCATGTTTTCCTCCAAATCACATTCCAAAAACCAGATTTTGCTTCTTCTTGAAGTCACTATCGAATTTTCAAATTGAGAGCAAACCCATCAAAACCAATCATGCCAACACCTCACATACATCATATATGAGTGATCCATAACCTTAAAACTCATCTGGAATACCTGAATCACAAAGTCACAATTCATTTGCTCAAGCTTTTTGGCAAGGTTGCAGTTGAGGTACCACAAGGTGATCCAAGCATTTCCAATCAAGACCATACATCTCAACACACTCCATAGGGTATAGTGAAGTTGTCCAAGTCCTTACAACACATCTGTAACATCTCCATCATCAAGCTCGATCACTAGCTGCAAGAGGTAAGCCTGAAGCCTTCAAACTCCATACTACATGCATCATAAATGTGTTTTTGAGTTACCATCTTGTTTTTGCATGTATATAGAGTGATAACCCTCAATCAATTGCTATGTATGAATCGTGTATAGGATTTCATGATGTTCTTGCAAAAATTAGGGTTCTTGAGTTCATCTTCTGATTTCTCACTCCACACTTGATATAAATGCAATTAATTTATATGGTTGTGATCCTTGATAAAAAACGAACAAGTTTCATGTTTACAAAAGTCATTTTCATTGAGTAATCAAAGAGATATGATAGATTTTGCAAATCTTGGGAGGAAGAACACGCGCGACCAAGAACATGTGTTCTTGGCGCCTTTTTTTGAAACTTTGAATATTTGAATTTTTGATATTTTTATTAATTGATTCAAAAATTAATTTCTTTCTGAATTTTAATGTTTTTGAATTGATTCTCTTTTTCAAAATTCACAAAAATGTTAAAATATTTATTCAACAAAAATTTCACAAAATTATTATTTATTTTATATATTTAATATTTTTGTAAAGAATTTATTTTTATTTGTTTTTAAGCATTTAAAAATATTTCTTTCTCTTGATTTTTTAAATTCAAATGATTTTCAAATCATTCTATGGATAAAACATGATTTTTCAAACATTTATCCAAGATCACAACTTGTTTTTCACACATGTTTGATAATTTTGATAATTTTAATTAATGTTTTATTCAAATTAAATACATTTTAAATCAAATTAGGGTTTTAACTATTTTCACCCTCACAAACATTTTTCAAAACACTTTTGGGCCCCTTGATAGAGTGTAAGTCCCACCCCTTTGTAAATAAACCAATTTGTGCCTCAGTCATTGTATAAGTCCCTATACGATCTCGGCGCGATCACCGTTTTCAAAACAAAATTCATCTGGGCCTCCCCTTGAGTTGTAAGTCCCGTTTTTCTTCTTTTTCAAACACTTATGGGCCTCTAATAGAGTGTAAGACCCAACCTCCTTTGTACATAAATAATTTGGGCCTCAGTCATTTGTATAAGTCCCGGTACAATTTTCAAAATAAATGCGCAATCGGTGTTTTTCATCTGGGCATTTCCTTGAGTTGTAAGCCTCATCTCTTGTATAAAAATAAACTTTTGGGCCTCTAGTAGAGTGTAAGACCCATCCTCTTTGTGCATACAATAATTTGGGCCTCAGACATTGTATAAGTCCCTTTGTAATTTTCAAAACTACGTCCCCTTTTCAAAAGAGTTCATCTGAGCCTCTATTTAAGTATAAGCCCAAAACTTCCTTTTACAACAAACTTTCCTTTTGATTTAGAATCAAATCCTAAGTTTTATCAAAACTTTCTTCAATTTCTTAAATAACTAACCATACAGCTATAATTGTTATGCTTGGGCTTGTACAACTGTAAGTTCCCCTATCTCTTCTCAACAATACTTGTTTATACATTTCATCTGTATATATATATATATATATATATATATATATATGCTTGTATATACTTGCTTAGAGTTTTCCCCAACAATTAGGTCTATGTTTAGATCATACCAGTGGTTACTCTTTTAACACAGTCAAAACTAATTCCCTATAGGAAATTCCGGATACAGTCTTGCCTCCTCTTGGGCTTATACAATATGGAACAGAGAAAGGCATTATTCCCGGTGAAACTTTTCTCAAGACTGTCACAACTTAGAAATATTTGTACTGGAAATTCATTTCCCCAAAGAGGATTAATCCCGGTGAAACCTCTTTTGAATTTCTTCAAACCCTAGAACTGTTCACTAAAGAAAGGACTTATTCCCGGTGAAACCTTTCTTGAACTTTTCTTAGGCTTGGACCCACAGGCTTCCTAAAAGCATCCCCAGCCTCCTCTTGGGCTTTGTACAAGGACCCTCAGGATTCTTAGAAGTTCCCAGCCTCCTCTTGGGCTTAGTACATGGACCCGAAGACCCCTTACAGGTATAGCACAAAACCTAGTCATCTTTTGTTAGTTCAATCCTCTAGAGAGTCAAAATTACAAAGCATCAGACCATTGTAGGGTTGATCTTCATTCCTTAAACTCTCAGCTTCATCTTGGGCTTCATACAAGTAGACTTGGACAGCCTCAGCCTCCTCTTGGGCATCATACAAAGATCATCCTCTAGTTAAGAGTAAACCTCTTCGTACCAGTAGACTTGGAAAGTCTCATTTTCTCTTGGATCTCAAAGAAACCCTCAAGTTTCCTAAAAGCACAGGAAAAACCCTGGTCATTTCATCAATCTCAGCGGAGTTTGAAACCTCAATAGGATTTCATACTCAAAGCTTAAACTTTTACCAACAATGAAACCTTGACAGAATCAGAACCTCAGGGCATCTGATATTTCAACTCTTCTTCAATCCTCAACAAGAGTTTATTCCCCAATTTGGACCTTCCTCTGGATCTCAATAATCCTCAGTAGAAGGCAGCCTCCTCTTAGGCTTCATATAAGAATTTCCCCAGCCATCCTCCTCTTAGGCTTTGTATAATGATTTTTCCTCAGCAGAGTTTAGCCTCAATCTTGAGCTTTGTATAGGACAGATAAAACCTCTCCAGCTGAGTCTATAACTTTCAGCCTCAATCTTGGGCTTCGTTCAAGATAGATAAAACCCCTCAAGTAGAGTCAATTCTTTTTAGCCTCAATCTTTGGCTTTGTACAAGACAGACAAAACTTTTCCCAGTAGAGTCAATCTCTTTTGCCTCAATCTTGGGCTTTGTACAAGACAGATATAAAACTCCCTAAATAGAGTCAACCTTTTAGCTTCAACCTTGGGCTTTGATCAAGGCACACAAAAATCAACACCCCTCATAGGGAATCAAGAGTTCTCTCTGTAGGAAGGCATTTCTCTGTACATCACTCATCAAAACAGACAATTAAAAGAACCCTAATTCCAGATAACTGCTATAAGTGGCACACTTGTTGATTCAAAAATCCAAGCTGTAGTCCATATCTTATCATAGTAAACTTCCTCTTTCATCTAACAGCTGTAAGTGGCAAGCCTCTGGATTATTTACATCCAAGCCAATGTCCCTCTCTTAGCATGAAAGACTCCTAAGGAAAAATGGCATTGCTCTACACTGAGTTAAGTTTTCTCCTTCAGGACATTTCCCTTATAAAGGAAATTATGGCATTGCTGGATTCCATACATTCCAGTTAAAGTAATTCTCCTTTATAATCAAGTACCTAACAACTGTGATAAACAGGTGAGATATCTCCCTTTAGAGATGACAAATTCTCTCTCTCAGTCAAACCTTTAGCTTCAATCTTGAGCTTTAAACAAGACACAAATACCCAGTTAGCTTCAATCTTGGGATTTGAACAAGACACAAATAACTTTTAGCTTCAATCTTGGGCTTTGAACAAGACACCAAACATCTTTCCTCCCATAGAATAACTACGATTGCTCTGATTTCCCTGTTATCATTACGGGAATACGTAGGCATAAGATTGTGAAATCTTAGCGAGCACACAAATAAAAAACTTTAGGTCCAGTACCTTACCAAAAACAACGGAAAATCCCGAAAACAACAAAAACCCTCTCTCAACACTCCCAAAGGAGAAACTTTCCTAACCCATAACAGATAAACACTAGAAAGTATGAAAACATGCCAAAGAAAATTTATGGATAACCATATATAGATTGGGTAATTGACAACTTCCCTTTGTATAACCTAACCCCGGACCCCCCAATCTCTTAGCATTTGTTAAAGAAAACATTTGCGTGCAAGGTTAGTTTTAGATAGCTTCCCTTTCCTTTCCAGCTTCATAGGATAAATAAGAAATCAGAAAGTAGCACCCAATTCCAACCAATGTGGTAAGGTGGTCGCATCACCGACAAAAATCGCACGCTACAACCTCTTTGTATAAAAATAATTTTGGGCCTCTGCTATAGTATAAGCCCCACAATGTCTGTCGGTATCGCAGTGCGATAAATATTTTCAAATAAGTCATCTGGGACTCAATCATTGTATAAGCTCCAAACATTATTTCTTTTAATTCAAATTCAAATTCAAAGTTTTCTCAAAACTTTCTTCAATTTCTTGAAACCTTAATCAAGCTATAGTTGTAGTCAATACTATAGATCACAATACACTTGGGCTTCTTCTCAGCAGGTAAGTCCCAATATCTTTTTCAATGCATATTTGTTCACATATATGTCAATTTACTTGTCTGTATATACTTGTGCATATCATGCTTAGAGTTTCCCCAACAGTTAGGTCTATGCTTAGGTCAAACGATAGGTTACTTTCAACATAGTCAAAACTAGTTCCCTCGTAGGAAATTCCCTATACAATCTGCCTCCTCTTGGGCTTATACAATATGGAACAGAAAAAGGCATTATTCCTGGTGAAACTTTTCTCAAGACTGTCAAACTTAGATATATATTTATAAGAAATTCATTTCCCCAGAGAGGATTAATTCCCGGTGAAACCTCTTTTGAATTTCTTCAAACCTTAGAGCTGTTCAGCAAAGAAATGATTAATTCATGGTGAAACCTTTCTTGGACTCTTCTTTGGCTTGGACCCACAGGCTTCCTAAAAGTATCCCCAGCCTCCTCTTGGGCTTAGTACAAGGACCAACAGGCTTCTTAAAAGTTCCTCAGCCTCCTCTTAGGCTTAGTACAAGGACCCAAAGGCCTCCTAAAGGCATAGGATAGAAATTAGTCATCTCTACTAGTTCAATCCTCGGGACAGTCAATAATTCCAAAACATCAGACCATGTTAGGGTTGATCTTCATCCCTTAAACCCTCAGCCTCCTCTTGGGCATCATACAAAGACCCCTCTCTACACCATAGCCTACGACTCTTTGAGAGACTTGGACAGTCTCAGCCTTCTCTTGGGCTTCATACAAGTAGACTTGGAAAGTCTTATCTCCTCTTGGACCTCACCAAGAAACCCTCAAGTTTCCTAAAAACATAGGAAAAACACTGATCTTCACCAATATACTAATCTCCAGCAGAGTTAAAACCTCCATAGGTTTTCAAACTCAACTTTAACTTCCCTGACCCCCAATAAGGTTTAAACTTTCACCTTGAACATCCCAGCCAGGGTCAATTGACCATTAACAAATCCTCAATGAAATCAGAGCCTCATGGCATCTGATACTTCAACTCTTCCCTGATTCCCAGCAAGAGTAAAACCTTTGGATTCTCCAGTACAATTTGGACTTGCTCCTGGTTTCAATAAATCCTCAGCAAGAGATAGCCTCCTCTTAGGCTTCATATAATAATTTCCCCTGTTAACCTCCTCTTAGGCTTTGTATAATGAATCTCCCCAGTCAGTCTCAATCTTGGGCTTTGTACAAGACAGATAAAACCCTCCTCGGTGGAGTCAGTTTCTTTTAGCTTCAACCTTGGGCTTTGATCAAGGCACACAAAAATCAACATCCCCTTAGATGAGACCATGATTCCTCTCTATAGGAGAGTATTTCCCTTATACATCACATCTCAAAACAAGTAATCAAAACCTTTTCCAGATAATTGCTATAAGTGGCACACTTGTTGATTCAAAATCCAAGCTGGATTCCTTCCTTTATCCTGGCTAAAAACCTATCTTTCATCTGACAGCTGTAAGTGGCAAGCCTCTGGATCCCTAACATCCAAGCCAATGTCCCTCTCATAACATGAAAGACTCATAAGGAAAAAGTGGCATTGCTCTACATTGAGTTAAAGCTTTCTTCCTTCATAACATCACCTTTATAAAGGAAATTATGCCATTGCTGGATTTCACATATCCCAGTTAAAGTAATTCTCCTTTATAATCAATTTCTCAATATTTTGTGATGAATAGGCGAGATATCTCGCTTTAGAGATGACAAATTCTCTCTCAGTCACCCTTTTAGCTTCAATCTTGGGCTTTGAACAAGACACAAATACTCAGTTAGCTTCAATCTTGGGCTTTGAACAAGACAACAAACATCTTTCCTCCCATAGAAATAGGAGGAACTACAATTGCTCTGATTTCCCAAATCTCTTTACGGGAATACGTAGGCATAAGATTGTGAAATCTTAGCGAGCACACAAATAAAAAAAACTTTAGGTCCAATACCTTCCCAAAAACAACGGAAAACCCGAAAAAAAACAAAAACATTTTCTCAACACTCTCAAAGGAGAAACTTTCCCAAGCCACAGGAGATAAACACAAGAAAACATTTCAAATTAACAGAGATACATGCAATAAAGAGTTTATAACTAGACCCCGATCCCCGATCTCTTAGCATTTGTTAAAGAAAACATTTGCGTGCAAGGTTAGTTTTAGATATATTCTCTTTCCTTTCCAGCTTCATAGGATAAATAAGAAATCAGAAAGTAGCACCCAAATCCCATCCATTGCGGTAAGGTGGTCGCGTCACTGACAAAAATCGCACGCTACAGAAAAATGGCGACTCTGCTGGGGATATGTTAGGATTAGAGTTCCTAAGAGGTCTAGGCTTTGCTTTGCATTTATTTCTTTGTTTATTTACTTGCTTTCTCATTCATATATATATATATATATATATATATATATATATATATATATATATATCATTTACTGTCGTACTACTTGATACCCGTGTTTAAATTACTGTTAACTGGGAATGCGATTAATACGCATGTGGAAAGTTTGAGAGAATATTAAGATAAGTGGTGGCGTCTCCAGGAAGGCTTATAGGGAGTGATTCCTGACCAAGTTAACTTGACAGTCCACCGAATCAGTTGAGGTACCCGTGTGGACTTGCTAATGTTGAAAGACCACGTCGTGAAAGCATAGTTTTCCCAGTGCGGTACCCATGACACTGAGGATTTAGTAGACATTTAACCATTAAACCATTAGGTAGTGCAATGACTATCGGGAATAGTTGATATGCGATACTACACTCAAAGGAGATTCGTCTTAGGATATTACAACTCTACTGAGTCAATCGGTTTGCTGTTAATATCCCTAAGAGGGGTCAATGATTTTGGGAACCTTTGTTAGAACCCGTTCTACAGGTACAAAAATTGACCAATTAGTACACACATTTGGGGATGGTGTCATACCCTAAATTTTAACCACTAAGATTTCTCATCATTGGGCAAATCATCACCACAATATGGATGAATTATTATGCCTCATCCTTCTCCCCAAAGATGGGTGAGCATTTACTACAAACAAAAATTAGGGTTTCAAGCCCTCTCTGAGCCTTAGACAAAGGATCAATCAAGGAATGACATGATCTTCAACTTGTTTAACCTCTCAAGCATCCATAATGGATCAAGAGGACTCCCACTTCAAGGATTAAGCACAAGGATGCTCCCTTCTAGGTGGATAGAGCCTCAAGATCGCCAGTGTCACCAAATTAGGGTTTTGGTCGACCAAGGCCTCCAGATGGAAATTTTCCTCTAGGAATGATCCAATGCTTCAAAGCATAACCTAAGATGCTCCAAGGGACATCATGAACCCAATCATCAAGTCAATTTTGCCTCAGGGGATACATTCATAAAAAAAATCAGGAATTAGGGTTTCTTGACCTAATTCACTCCTAAGTTGACTTTTGGGACAAAACATGAGCCAAGACCTCAAGGGAGGATTTGGGGGTCTCTAATACACCACATTGATCCATTTTCAACAATAGATTGGTCTAAGAAGCTTGGGCAACAAGTTTCAATTTCATCAGAACCACAATTAGGGTTTCGCGGGAAAAGTCAACTGTATCTTTGACTTTTGACCAAGACATGCTCCAAAACTTTGGGACATTATTCAATACACCCTATAACACCTATGAAATCAATCCATTAAGTTTGATTTAGGTCAAGGACTTGATTTCATAGAGGATCGCACAGTTTCGAATTCATCTGACAAAAAGTCAACGGTGAACAAAAGTCAATTTTGACTTTTTGAGATTTTTCACAATTATGGTTCTTTGACCCTAAAATGAAGTTAATGTGTGATTGGAATCATCATTCATCAAGAAAAATCAAGAAAAGTGGGATAACTTGTAAAAGGAGTAACCATAAAAAACTTAGAAATTTTCTAAGTTATGGAACAAAGTGGCTAGGGTACCAACTTTGGAGGATCATATCTCCTAAACCACAAGGCCATTTTTCCCTATTCAAAGTTGGATTTGTAGCTCTCATGGCCCTCTACAAAAGCTTCAAACACAACTCATTCCAATTCTCCATGGATTTTAAGTTATGGAATGATCAAAATCACAAAAAGTGAAAATGTCACTTTTTTCCAACACTTAGTGAAATTTTCACTAAGTTGGAATCTGCCTTCACTTTTTTCCAATTGTAGGGGCATTTTTCACTTGGATCCAAAAGGTATCAAAACCAACTATGATCAAACAGTTGTTGTATCATATGAGGGCTTTCCAAAATGGACAAAAACTCCATAAAAGTCCACTTGAGCCATGAGATATGACAATGGCAACATGCCTTGCTGAAAACTGTCAAAGCAAGGCAGATTTGTGCATTTTTGCTCGATTTTCCAAATTTGTGTAAATGACAAACACACTTATCCATCTGAACACCTCAGGGGGAGACCAAGGAGGGACAAACACTGATCCATAAGCCTCCCAAGTCTTTGGAACCAAAAGTAGCATGCCAAACCTAGAAATGCCTAAAAGAGGGACAAGAATCCAATTTTGGTTTGGAGCATTTAATGGATGCACCAAGGTGGCATGGATTGAGCCATCTCCAACTGAATTCAGTCAAGACATATCCAAGACCAAGGGAACCAGCAGCTTGTGCGCTAACCTCTAGTCAATGGCTAGAGGAGACTTGGATTCCTATTGATCAACATTGGCCAAACCTCTTCTGCAGTTGCCAATCACTATTGCTCCCAAAACAAACTTGCTCTACTATAAATAGAGCTCATTTGTGATCAGTTTGAGTACACCAAAGCCATCAAACAGATGTTTTCCTCAAAATCACCTTCTCACTTCCAAATTTGCCTTCCAAAGCAAGTCACTATCGGGTTTTGAGTTTGAGAGCAATTCCAACCAAACCAATCACACACACACACACACACCTCATAAACATCATATAGAGATGATCCAAACACTCACAAGTGACCTGTAACGCCAAAATCACAAAGTCACCGCTCAAAACCTCAAAATTGGACTTTTGTGCATTTTTCAAGCCATGTCTTGATTCAGTCACTTTCCAAACCAGATAAAACCTCAAACACACTCTAAATATCATCCTTGAACTGTCCCAAATGGTTCCACACATCTGGAACACCATTTGAGGAAGTTGTTATTTTGGCCACTTTTGCCCCTTTTGCAAGAAAGAGCTCAAACTTGTTCCTGAGGTTTCCAGCTGATTCTAACCATCCTAAAAGCTTCTAAGAGATCATTTGAGGGTGTACAAAGCATCAAATCATTTCTGGAACAAGGTACTTGGCAGATTGCACAAAAGCTCCAAAAAGAGGTAAGCATCACAACTTGAATTCTTTGAATCATGCTTTCCTTTGATGTCCACTAATCATGCATCTCTTATACATGTTATAAGTGTTGTGTTTGCACCAATTTACCATGTAATTCATACTTGTATCAAGAGATGGCACAGAAAATGCAAATCATGGCCTATTTCAAAACCACTATCGAGTTTTTCAATAGGAGCATGATCTGGAAAAAACACCACCACCATTGGATTCCTTGTGAAATTCTAGGCAGGATAGACCTAAATTTTGTCCCAATCCATGGAGAAATGAGAAAGTTATGGCCTTCACGTTTCTAACCAAAATCTTGCCTTGCCTTGCCTTAGGCCAGGCCAAAAACAAGGCAAGCCTTGTATATTTGTGGTTGTGTTTCAATCAATGGATGTATCACCACCCCAGTGGTAAGGCGCGCGCCCTATACACAAGAGGTCTGGGGTTCGAATCCCCCTCGCCCCAGATTCTCTTTTTTTACCACTTTTTGATGTTTTTTTTTTCATATTTTATTATTTTTCATATTATTTTTAATGATTTGAAAAATTAATAACTCCCTCAATTTTAATTATTTTTTATTGGTTCTTTTTGCAAAAAATCACAAAAATGTTGAAATATTTTATTCCACAAAAAAATCAAATTTATATAATTTATTTAATATAATTGGTATTTTTGCGAATAAATTCATTTTTAATTGTTTTTAAACATTTAAAAGTGAATATTTATCTTGAAAATCAAAACCAAATGAGTTTTAATTCATCTTGTGATTAAAACCTCATTTTTCAAACCTTAAACAAAAATCATAAGTGGTTTACTCAAACTTATTTGGTATTTTTATCTTTTTTTATTGATTTTCTTTAAATATTTACTTTTAAAGGAAAACAAGATTAGGGTTTCTTTGATTTTTACCCTCACAAATCTCTTTCAAAAACCTTTGGGCCTCTTGGTAAAGTGTAAGACCCAATCCTTTTGTAAATAAACCTTTTTGGGCCTCACACATTGTATAAGTCCCTCTGTATATTTTCAAAAGTACGACGCGGTCGTCGCCTTTGTAACAAAACCAAATGGGCCTCTCCTTGAGTTGTAAGCCCCATCTCCTGTACAAAAATAACTTTTGCGCCTCTAATAGAGTGTAAGATCCAATCCCCTTTTAACCAAAACCTTTTTTGGCCTCACATATTGTATAAGTCCCTCCGCGTTAAAAGAAAAATCTCGGCGCGATCATCATTTAAAACCAAATCATCTGGGCCTACCCTCGTGTTATAAGCCCAATTTATTTTCTTTAAACATTTTGTGGGCCTCTCCTTGAGCTGTAAGCCCCACCGCTTGTATATAAATAAACCTTTGGACCTCTAAGAGAGTGTAAGACCCATCCCTTTGTACAGAAAACTTTTTGGGCCTCAGTCACTTGTAGAAGTCCCCGTACAATTTCAACAGTGCAATCACTGATAAAACCTTGGGCCTCTCCTTGAGCTGTAAGCCCCAAAAATATTTTCAAAGCACTTTTTCCTTTGATTTAGAATATAATATTGTTATCAAAGCTTTCTTTGTTGAACAACTAACAAAACAACATGGAAGCTCTACAACCGAGTAAGTGTTTACCCGCTTTCACTGTAAGTCTTCTTTCACAAACTTTTATATACTTGTTAAATATCAACTGTGTAATACTAGTATAGTTATTTAGAGTTTTCCCCGGCAACTATGTCTAGAACTAGGTAAAGCCTTGTTGGTCACTCTTAAATACAAACAAAACTAGATCCCCCGTAGGATTCCAGATACAGTCTTCCCTCCTCTTGGGGTTAAACAATATGGAGACGTGAAAGGCAGCATTCTCGGTGAACCCTTTCTCAGACTGTCACTCTTAGAAATTGTCAAATAAACTCTACTCCCCAGAGTTAATCTATTCTCCGTGAATAGCATCTCTTGAGTTTTTCCAAATTCTCGAACTTTCCTGGAATGATCTCTTCTCTGTGAATTGCATTTCTTGAACTTCTCTTGGTTTGGGGACCTACATGCTTCCTAAAAGCATCCCCGCTTCCTCTTAGGCGTTGTACAAGGACCCTTCGGCTTCTTAAAAGCTCTCATGCCTTCTCTTGGGCTTAGTACAAGGACCTAGAGACCTCTACAGGTATAGGAACAGAACCTAGTCATCAATTTGCTAGAGCTGTCTTTTTGAGTCAAGTGTCTGACCAGTTAATGGGTTGACCTTCATCCCTTAACATACCAGCCTTCTCTTAGGCATCATACAAAGATCATTCATTTATCTGAGAATCGATTTCTCAAAAACACCAGTAAACTTGAACAGTCTCAATACCCTTTGGATTTCCCATTTCCTTAAAGAACAGGAAATAACCCTGATCCTCTGATCAATACCAAAGCACAACTTTACCTTTAATCGTTCCCTTCATAAGAACTGATTTTCTCTTTTATCCAACATACTGGACCTGTCACTAAACTGAAACAGTCGCCAGCACAGTTAGCCTCCTCTTGGGCTTTGTACAATGATTCTCCCCAGTGGAGCTAACCTTTTCAGACTCTTTTGTTGAGTCAAACCTTTAGCCTCTATCTCGGGCTTCGTACGAGATATAAATCACTCTCTTGTTGAGTATAAAAGACTCTCTTGTTGAGGCAAACCTTTAGCCTCTATCTCGGGTTTCGTACGAGATATAAATCACTCTCTTATTGAGTATAAAAGACCCTCTCGTTGGGTCACAAACCTTTTAGCCTCTATCTCGGGCTTCGTACGAGACATACAAAAACACCTTCTTGTTGGGTCAATAGCCTCCTCTTAGGCTTTGTATAAGGAAAACCCCAATTGAGTCAATTAACCTTTTGGCATCAAATTTGTGCCTTGCTCACAACATACAAACATCAACTACTCCTTTTCCTTCATCTAATTGCTGTAAGCGGCAAGCCTCTGGATTATTTACATCCACACCACTGTCCCTCCTTTAGCATGAAAAATTCCTAAGGAAGGATGGCATTGCTCTACACTGAGTTAAAGTCTTCTCCTTCAGGTTAAAAATCCCCTATAAAGGAAATTATGGCATTGCTGGATTCACATATCCCAGTTAAAGTAATTCTCCTTTATAATCAGTCACCCAACAGTTGTGATAAACAGACGAGATGTCTCTCTTTAGAGGTGACAAATTCTCTCTCATCCATAAACCCTTTAGCTTCACATCTTGGGCTTTGAACAAGATACAAATCACCTTTAGCTTCACGTCTTGGGCTTCAAACAAGACACCAAAACACCTTTTTCCTCCCATAGAATAAGAGGAACTACGATCGCTCTGATTTCCCTGTTTCGTTAAACGGGAATACGTAGGCATAAGATTGGAAAAAATCTTAGCGAGCACACTAATCAAAAACCCAAAATCCAGCATCTCCACCGAATCAACCCAAAAGCATCAAATTTAAACACGTTACTGAAAACCTCATCAATAGTCCAGACACCTTGTTCTCAGGCAAAATAACCAAAGATTGGGCCCCACTCCTACATAGCATCTGTAACCTAACAGACCGCTGTTCAAACTCAGTATGCAAGAAGGGTTAATTGGAGACATCTATTCCCCTTCCTTAATTAGCTCAATAGGATAAAAAAATGAATCGAACTGTAGTACCCAAGCGATCGTGCCTCAGGACCACAAAAATTGCGCTACAGATGGGTAGATCCATGGCTCCATGCTCGTGATGATGAACCCCTAAACCCATGTTTTCAAGTGTTTTTGTTTGTTACATTCATGCATCCATGCATTCATTAAAAAACCTTTTTAAACAAGAAAAAATCTTTTTCTAAAAATGAACTAAAACAATAATTGCAAATATCAGAGAGGTTGCGTTATGGATTTCGGAAGAAGAAAAACGCACAAGTACATCTTCAAGGTTCCCAAACTGGAAGACCTGAGGAAATTGGGAAGGATGATTACTAATCTTGAGGCTTTCAGAGCTAAGCATGGAGGAATGTTATCTCTTCTGAAGGTCAACATGGTTGAAGGGATCCTGTCTACACTGGTTCAGTTCTACGATCCGGTTTACCACTGCTTCACATTCCCGGATTATCAGCTCACACCAACACTGGAAGAGTACTCCCACCTGATTAATTTACCTATCACTGATCAAGATCCATTTTATGGACTGGAAGAAATTTCAAAAGATCAAGCCATTGCAAGAGCAATCTCTTTAGATGAGTCAGAAGTCAGGACTCACATGACCACCAAAGGAGGAATCCAGGGTTTACCAGCTAAATTTCTGATGGAGAAAGCCTTATACTTTGCTAGTATAGGAAATGTAACTGCTTTCGAGGATGTTTTTGTTCTGCTCACATATGGGTTATTCCTCTTTCCCAACATCGACAACTTCGTCGACACCAATGTTGTTAAGATATTTCTAATTGGAAACCCAGTACCAACCTTGCTCGTGATGCTTATCATTCTGTACACTTAAGGAATTCGTACAGTGGATGGATGATCACATGTTGCGTACCATTACTCTACAAATGGTTTTTTTCCCACTTACCCAAGTCTGCTGCTCTTTGGGATCACAAAAGTAATTTGCGATGGTTGTAACGCCCCAGTTTTGTCGTTTTTGTTTATTTGAGTCGTTTTGATTATTTTATTATTATTTTATTTTATTCCTGACTTTTATTTTAAAATATATTATTTTTCATCGTGAATATATTTTATCGCGTTTTGGGAGCGTCTGCGAGATATTTGAGTGTAGGGGTATTTTGGTCTTTTCATTTATTTTGGGTAAGTTAGAAACATAAATAGAAATAGAAAGGAAAGAAAAAAAGAGAAGAAGAAAAGTAGAGAGAAAGAAGAAGAGAAGAAAAAGAGAGAAACTTGGGAAAGAAGAATACTATACGACCAACTTTTTAAACACGATTAAATCGGGTAAGGGTGAGAAGTTTCAATTATATCTTGCTTGTGTATGTATATGTGTTGTTTGTTGTAATTGTTTTGATTGTTTCGCAACTTTTCGTATCGATTGGAATTAGGAGCGATTGATAGAAATCGATGTTTTCACGGATGAAATTCGATATAAACTGAGTAGAATACTTGTTGTTGGGTTTGGATCATGTTTTGGTTGTTATAGTATGTTTTGGAAGTGTTTGGGTGGAAGAAATGATGTATTTTGACCCCAAATGACCTATGTTATCGCTGCTGGGAATTCTGAGTTTCGCAGGTTCGCACTGCGAGCCACAGCGAAGGAATCGGCGAACGTTCGCTAGCCGTTCGCATTGCGAACGTTAGGTCATTTTTGCTACTGCCACGGTTCGCTGGGAGCTTCGCACTGCGAACGTGACAGATTTTCAGTTTTTGTTTTCTTCATAACTTTTGATTCGTAAATCGGATTGAGGCACAGTCGAATGCGTTGGAAATCTCTTTCAATGCTCTTTATGATAGTGGAATAGAAACATATGTTCATGCCTTGGATTGATAAGAAAATAAGGAAAAGTGATGTATGTGTGAAAAGTGTGTTTTATGTTTCCACCGTAACTCCCGAATCGAGAGTCCGATTGATGTGGGACTTGAGGCATTAGATAGATAAATTAAGATGTTATTAAATGGTGATGTGATACCATGTGTTAACTAAGAATATTTGGTAGAGGATAATTAGTGAATTATAGGTTTTGTTGTGTTTGTTTGTGTTTGATGCGATATGTTATCGTCATATGAATGTGGGTCTTTTGTGCTATCTATATGATGTTGATGCATGTGATAATGATGTTGTTATGATGTGTAGTGGGTAGCCTTTGTGGTGTGAATCCCTTGTGGAAGTAATTGTGATTGCATGATTGTTGTGGTTTGTGGTTTGTGATGAAATGCATTGTTTGAAGTGTTTTTCAATGCATGAATAATGATGATGAGATAATTCATATTGTTGAATTGTGGTGATGCATTTGATTGTCATGAGTTCTTATGTGTCAAGCATCATGATATGCATCTTGTGATGTCGTGTGCCCTAGTGGGTGTGAGCGACGAATCGATTCCAGAGGGAATCCGCTATAACGTCGTGTGCCCGTGTGGGGTGTGAGCGATGATTATAGACGATCGTGTGCCCGTGTGGGGTGTGAGAGATCGGGTCATGTGCCCGTGTGGGGTGTGAACGATCCATAAATGTCGTGTGCCCGTGTGGGGTGTGATCGACGGGGAACATCGTATGCCCGACGGGGAGTTACATTAAGTAACGAGCGATGATTCCAATAGTTCCTGAGTGAACTAGTGATGAGAATGATGGATGGATGGTACCACATGTGCATTTGAATAGAGTCATTGTGTCGGTCTCTTTGCATTTGCATAGATCATGAATGGATTGATTATGTGATTATGTGTGGAATTGTGAATTAATTGAGTATGTGTTGAGATTTATGATTGGATTGGTGAATTAATGTGCATATGTGATAAATGCATTGGTTATGGATAATATGTTTTATGTATAGGCATATGCTATGTGATGTGGTGATGTGTTTCTATATGTCATAACTTGGTGTGCATTGGGTGTGAATGTGTTATTCTGTTTGTATAATTGATATATGCTATATGTATTGTATGTGATGCTTGTGGTGAGAATAACCGTGTACATGAATTTATATGTTTTGCATATTATTATGCAATCTTGATTTAGTTGTTATTTCTCACCCTTCTGCTGTGGTTTATTGCTCTATGAGGCAATTGCAGATTAGTGGTCTTGGAGGCTTTTGTGAAGATTAGTTCTCCATCTGTTTGTCAGTCTGTCTGCCCTGATACGTAGCACGAGAGTCGGGGAACGCTTTAGTTATATATGTATACATTTGTTGAATATATTTGGTACTACTTTTGTATGTATATTTTGATGTTATAAAATGATTTACTTTGTAAAAACAAGGCAGTTATGGATCTTTCCGCTTTATTCCATAACTGAACGTTCCTTTTATATGGAAAAGTTTCCCTTTGAGGTGCTTCCATTTTGTGTTATGTATCAAAACTTTGTGAGCAGGGATTGTATTTTCTTTCTGTAAATGTGGCATCCTTGATTCTGTCGGAAAAAAAGTTTAGTTACTCTGATTTATTTATGTATTATTTATTCGCGATGGGATCTGGGGTGTTACAATGGTCGCAGAAGATTATGTCTCTTACCAATTTAAACATAGATTGGTACAATCTAATTTACGATGGGATAAAGATCATCAACAGATGCGGAAATTTCCCTAATGTACCCCTCATTGGTACTAAATGAGGGATCAACTATCATCCAATTTTAGCTTGCCGCCAACTTGGATACCCGATGAAGAATATCCCACATAATGCTCATCTGGAAGGTCTTTTCTTCAAGGAAGGAGAAAATGACAGGGCACTAAAGAAAGAAATAGTGCATGCTTGGCAACATATTCACAGAAAGGGAAGAGAGTCCCTGGGAAGACCAAATTATTCCTCTACAGAACCTTACCTCCATTGGGTACAAACTAGGGCCATCAAACTGAGGATACCTTACCCTCGTCAAGAAGTTTTTTCCTTAAAGGAATCTGTCCTTTATTTCATGTCTGGTGCGGAAAAACTCCAGGTCTCTCTTAACAAAGTCCAACGTGAGAGAAACTCTGGGAAGAACAAATACCAGATCCTTAATTTGGAATGAACCAAAATTCAGGAACTGCCAAAGGAAAAGGATGCTCTGATTGAGATATTGGAGCAGCATGCTATGGAAAGTCAGGAGGAACGAAGAAATTTTCTCATTCCTTTCACTTGGCAGAGGATCGTCGACCCGACAACAGCTGAAGGAGCCCAATAAAAGAAAAGAAAACTTCAGGAACCAGCATTTGAGCTCTCCTCATAGAGAACTCAGGATCCATAGGCCTATTTTCCTTTCTCGCACTTTGTAAAATATTGTACTTTTCCTTGTAAAATACTGCAATCTTTCGAGTTCAATAAAAGGGTCTCCCCCGCTGTGTGATATTTGCAATATAATTTTTGAAGTTTCTTTTGAAAACAAAAACTAAATAAAATATAACATTATTTGCGTATCATTCATCATTCTCACATAGCACTTCTTTGTCTTTGAGTCTCACATATGTGTCGCACTCTAGAGTCAAACTGTCTCATTCGTACAATACTCGGGCCAATCGACAAAAGAAAATGGTCGATCTCGAGGAAGAGAACAGAGAGCTGAGAGAAGAAATCAATGCTCTAAAGGAGGGTTTGGAGAAACTCCACAACGACATGCAATCCCTGGCATCAGTCCAGGAACAACAACATCAAAGAACTATAATCTCAGAGGGTACGTCTACACCAGTATTTGAGACTTCTGGCAGTCATCCTCAGTACAACATGCCTAAAGGATTTCCCTGGGGCATGCCTCTCAACTTTATACCTGAAGGGTACATCCCACCGGTCACTGAAGACCTGGAAGTCGTAGCAGGAACCGCCAGACCTGAAGGTTACAGACTTCAGGTAAATGAAGATGCAAAGGTTACAACAAAAACTCCTGAAGGTTACAAACTTTAGGTCACTGAAGCGCCAAGAGTCACTGCCGTAATGACTATACCACAACCAGTGGTACACACTGTCCCGGAGGGACAGATTCCGCAGGCAATTTCTGGTGGAAACGAAGACGTATACGAAAGGATGAATGAATTCCAGGAACAATTCTTGGAAATGCAGAAGGAGCTGCATGCTATTCGCAATCAAGACTTGTTTGGTAAGGACACCGCTGACCTCTATTTGGTCCCTAATGTAAAGATACCGGACAAATTCAAGGTGTCTGACTTTGAAAAATACAAAGGCAACTCTTGCCCTCAAAGTAATTTGGTGATGTACGCTCGAAAAATGTCTACCCAGATAGAAAATCAACAGCTACTAATCCATTACTTCCAAGATAGTTTAACCGGTGCCGCAATCAAATGGTACATGGGTTTAAACCGCACCAAGATTAGTACTTTCAGAGATCTCGTGGTAGCTTTTGTTCAACAGTATAAATACAACTTGGACATGGCACCCGATAGGGACCAGCTCAGAGCAATGTCACAAAAGGATAAAGAAACTTTCAAGGAATATGCTCAGAGATAGCGTGAAATTGCCGCCCAGATCTGTCCCCCCTCGAAGAAAAGGAAATGACACAGATTTTCCTAAAAACATTGAGTTCATTTTATTACGAACAAATGGTCTCCAGTGCGCCCAGTGACTTCATTGAAATGGTAAACATGGAAGTACGCCTTGAAGAAGCAGTCCGAGAAGGACGATTGGTCAAAGATGCAGAGCCATCCAGCAGTACCAAAAGATACGGTAGTGCTTTCCAAAAGAAGAAAGAGCAAGATATCAGTAATATCTCTCTGGGAAAGCAAAGACGAAGGTATCAACCGGTAGTAGCAGTAACTCCCGCTATCAACTCGACGCTAGCTCCGACAATAGCCTCATCAGCAGGCTCGCACGTAATACAATAACAATAATCGTACTACACGATCATCAGGGTTCGACCCTATACCGATGATGTACGTAGAACTATTTCCACTTCTATTGGCCAAGGGGCACGTTCAAACCAGGATACCTCTCGCAGTACCAGAAAATCCACCTTTTTGGTTCAAAGCAGATCTAACTTGCCCTTACCATCAAGGAGGATCAGGACATAACATTGAGAATTGTCTCAGCTTCAAGTCTGATGTACAAAATCTCGTCAGGAACAGGGTTTTATCTTTCAAAGTGTTGCGGTGAGAATCGGATAACAAGCTATTTATTAACTTGCATCGCAAAACTTTGAAGTTCACCACCGACTTTGATTTATCCAAAGGAAAGGTTCAAGATCGAGAAAACCTAAAGGGAGGAGATCTAAGGTTCGGGGGTTGGTTACGCCTAGGGAAGGTATCAGCATCCTAAACGTCCGTAGTACTCTACGGGAACCTCTTGTTTTAGCTTGTTATATCTCACTCGCTTGCTAAGGGTGCTATGCTAAAGGTTGAAACCCTAGGGGTTAGTATCTAAGTATACTCGACAAAGTATCGCACCTTGTGCCTACGTATCCTGACGGGAGTGGAATCAGAGTATCCATAGTTCACCGATCTAAGGGTGAAAAAGGAACCATTGACTATGGCTAAAGTTCCAAGGGGAAATGAGTATGAGCTCATTTTAGAGTTCACGATAACTCTCTAGATATAAGTTATGGGGAAGAGTGAGTTCTCATGATTGTGAGAATCACATAGAGTTCAAAACTCTAACCTATTGCTAAGTTGTGATTTCATGGCTCTCATGAGGCCAAGAAATGGGGTAAACTTAAGAGGATAAGGTAGGATGGTTGTTTAGTGACTCATGAGTCAATTTAGGATGATCTCCCTTTGGAATGGGGGGAAAAGATAATAGTTTTAAATTACTATGAAATAAAGAGTTATATGAATAATAAGATGATGTAAAAAGACATGAACAAGATATTAGGATAAAACAAAGTTCATAAATCATGCAAGGTTAGAATCACTCATATTAGACAATGTTCAAACATGATAAACAAAGATAACATCATGGGATGAATAAAAGAGTGCAATAAAGCCTTAAAAGAATTTCCAATTTCAACATGAATAAAAGCCAATAATATTAAACATTTTCAACCATTTCTTTTTATATTCAACAAGTAGATCTAATTATAAACCAATAGCAAAAAGAATGGAAGAAAAAGGATAAAAAACAAGCAAGTTATGAAAGTTTGAAATTAAAGTATAAACTTGAAAATAAATAACACAAACAAGTAATAAAAAGGAAGGAAAGGGCATTCCTAGGGATTGAACCCAGGACCCTGCGTATGCAAGCTTAAAACATTACCAACCATGCCATGTACGCGCCTTGAACAAACAATGATAACACATGTATATATGTAAAGGAAGCGAAATTCAGAAAAAAAGAACAAAAGGACTGGGGCGAGGGGGATTCGAACCCCAGTCCTAAGGGTTAAAGGGCGCATGTGCATGTGTGTGCTTGCCACTGGGGTGGCTGTTACATTCGGTAACAATCCTGACTTAATTAATACATAACCCTTGTGCGTGTGTATAATTCAAATTAACAAAGCAACCAAGTCAAACAACAATCTGCTCACGAAAGAAAACATACATGTCATGCCATTCACCGCTCAAATCATTGCCAATTAGACAGAAACACATGGTTACCAACTCAGCATCATGAATTGCTAAACAAATTAAATACCAAGCAAAGCTTCTAACATACAAACTAAACATCCACAAAGTAATGGAATACTTGAACACATGGTGTAACAATTCTAACACAGGCATGGCAGCAGCAAGCATACATCACATTAGAAAGGAGATCATGTAATGACATAACTTGAATGTAATTAATAAACAAACATATAGACTATGGATCCAAATTAGCATGTCATTAGGTTGAGTTTCAAGAACAGCAGAAGTTAAATATTGAACATGTTGAATGAAGAAAGCAACAAAAATGCTTTAAGATCAGATTACATGATTAATGTGGTTGAATGACCAGAATGCAAGGAAACAAAAGAACAAGACAGCAGCATCACTCACTCAAAGCATCAAAAGAAGGTAGTATGATGATATATTGGCAAGCATATGGTTAGACATGATGCAGTCAGTTTTGATAGCATGTTTTTAATGTTCAATAATAACTCAAACATGTCAGCAGAATAGAGCATATTATTTTAGGTATTGGAACTCAACAATGACAGCAACTCAATATAGAAGTTCAGAGTAAGCATGATTGCAGCAACGCATCAAACAAAAAGCAACATAAGACAAACAAAACATGAAAAATTAGCAGGGTGTAATGCACTGGCCTTTAGAAGGTATCAACATGCCAAATTAGTTCAGATTAGACATGACATTTAGAAAACAATCAGAGGGGGAAGGCATCAAACAAGGAGTTCAGTAGGTTTACAAATCTGTCTAAGGTTGTTTGTCCTATGAGCAATTTGGCTGGGGCATGGCATGGTTAGAAATGCAGCAGGAGTATGTTCATTCTTCAGCCATAGGCATACAAAATGTATTAACTCAAACAAACAGCATGGCAAGAGTTGGAAATGTATCATTATGAGGTAAACACACAAATCACATTGGTTTAAAACAACAATATTGCATGGATAGAGATATGCCAAAATGATAGTCAAATGATAGCTCATATAGATGGAAACAGTATGATAACATAAACATAAATTCAGGAGAAAAGATAAGTTAGGCTACATGTTCATGGCATTTTAGACACACAATGGTGTCATAGATCATGGATTCAAATAGAAATTATACACACATAGACATCCAAATCAAATAGTGGTTAGGCATGAATATAAGCATAAACAAATGGCTTCACACTCATCATGTGGGTACAAATAGGATCATTCATGCTTCTAATGATGAAGACACAATAAGAATAACATCCATATGATCAAGGGCCATATAAGCTACACATATATTCTAGGCAAAACAGGACATATTACAAGGCAACATAACAATCAAATTCATTCAAGTGATACCATTCATAACAGACAGGGGCATATGACATGGTGAAATCCAACTTGGGCAATAATCATGAAGAGACATACGTAACATACATGTAGACCAGGTACAAGGCAGGTTGGTACATATTATAAGCACAAAGTGTATCTAACATTCATAACTTAGAAGCATGTCAAAAGACAATTCAAGGCTAGCATACATATTTGAACACAAAGCTTAACATGGAGAACAAAAGCATGATGACACAAAAGAGAAAATTCTGAAATTAACAGTTTCACCACAATAATTTTAGCATGCACAAAGTGAAATATCATGATATGACAGATCATGGAGTATTGAGAGGCACATGATTAAATAGGAACAACTCAATGCAAATTGTCAGCAACAAAATTCTCATCCTAAGTTCAACATTCATGAACATGAACCTTACACATACATTAAATCAATATCATACCAATGAGCTGCAATACAAGAAGTCAAAGACATAAAGTAACCATTTGCATATCTTAGCACACCACACTCAGGCACATGATTCAAAAACAGTTTACGACTCAACAAATATCACACCTAGGCAAGACTTTAGATGCAAAGCATGGCAATAAGTTTAAGCACATAAATTGATTATTCATTAGTGATGACAGAAAGAGAATACAAATGACATTTAATGCAAGCAACTGCCAAACAAACATTGATGGTCAGGTTTACTAATCATAAAAAGTCATGAGCATATCAGAAATAGGTATGGAGCGAAGATTCAAGAATCTCCCATCTCAAAATAAAATCCAAGCACCAAGACATACATGAGTAGGTTAACAATTCCATCCATCTAAGCTTGACAGTACAATACGAAAGTGAAAACTTGTAAACATACAGCCAGCCAATGAACCAAAACTTAATCATCATGGTGATATCTCAAGCATAATAACTTAACACAAAAGGCAGCATACATGTCTACCTCAACATATCAGTAAAACAAACAAAATCATTCTACTTCATGTTATCAAGCCATGAGCAAACAAGCAAACATACTCAAGCATATATTAGCAGATTACATATGTAAAAGAACAACATAATGCACATGACATAATGATATCAATTGAGCATGATTATTAAAAGGGAATGAGTATGATACCAAGTGGAGTAATGTCCACTACACCTTCAAGTGTGCTGAATGCTCTCCTTTCTGAACTTAACAATAGAACTCCAAGGCCACCTTTCTCCTTTCTTGCTCGAAACTTAAGAATTCAGAGACTATTTGAGTATTTTGTGAAAATCGTTGGTGACTTAAAGTGTTGAGGTGAGCTCCTTTTATAGGCTGAGCAAATGGGCTTTGTTTCATTGAGACCAAAGAGCAAACACATGGTATGCTGAGTAAATCACTAGGGTTTGCAACGTCTCTTTTCAAATTCAAACTTTGTCCACTTCTTGGAGACAAACGCGCTGCTCTTGCTGAACCAAAACCTCAGAGGTGCAGGGTAAATTTCACGACTCAGTACATTGCTTGAAACTCCTTCTCTGTTGTCATATGAGGGGGTATCAAATGAGACAATGGTTGGGATTGCGTAAGGGTATCTGCAGGCAAAAGCAGTCCCTATGCTGAAAGAAGCAACTCTTCAGAACCACTTTTAATGAATCAGGCCATTGAAAGCTTAAACGGGAAGTGATTTGGAGAATTCAAAAGTAAAAAAAAAACGCGCCAAGGAATTGGGTTGTAGCAACGATTTTTCAATGAATTGATACGACTTGTATTGAATTCTTCTTCTCTTCTGAAACTCGCAAACACGACAAAGGAGAAGAAAATGTTTTGGTTGTTTCACTTCCTTGCTAGCCACGCAACATCCCTTCATTGGCCAGAGAGGTAGAGTTGAAAAGTCAAAGCACATTGCATGATTCCTATTGGTCCTCAGCCAATGAGTTTCATTCCAATATAATTTGTAACATGATTTTTTGTAACGATGGGCCTATGGTGATGGGCTTGTGAACAAATATTTCAAGGATTGGTTTTCTCTTTCTTTTTTGTTATAAAAAGAAATGGTTTATAAAAATAAATAATAGATGAATTTGGTAATTGAAATGGTTATGGTTTAGGAAAATGGATATTAACAAATAGAGACATTGGATAGAATTGGTTAATAAATTACTTCAAATTGGTTTGGAATTAAGGGTGACAATTGAGGGTGACTAAGGTGGATAGAAATTTGTTATGGAGAGGATCATGGAGATATCTCTTTGAACATGAGAAACTTACTTGATTCAATGCTCCATCTAAGATCTTGATTGATCAATTCTTGGATCTTCTTGAGATAAAACCTTATTCACAAATAAAACAAACACAAACAAAACCTGGTAAAGGGTTAGCTATGCAATATGATTGACCTTATATGACATTTAAAAGATCAATGGATCTAAGGGTAAAATTTGGGGTACAACAATTGCCCATATTTAAATATCTTCACCGGATGACATGAGAGATGAAAATCCTCATGAAATCATGGTGAAAGATATTTAAATATAGATAACCAAAAATTTTGCCCTTAGATGCAAAGATATGCAATGATACTAGTATGATGATATGATGCCATGATAGTGCAAAGATGCAGACAACACAAGACACCAAGAGACAAAAAGAAAGCAAACAAACACAAACGAACCCTACGGGGAAGGATGAAGGTTAGTATCCACAAGGAAAATCTCACTGGGGATACAGGCTAACCAACAAAAGAGACTCACTGGGGAGACTCTGAGGCAACACTGGAGATAGAAGCCAAAAAGGTATTCTCCACTAGGGAAAGATCCAGGGAGATGGAGGACAGATTCAAATGTGACCGGACGACACTAGGGAAAAAGACACATTCTTACTGGGCATGAAACCAGAAAGAAGACATGATCTCCACAGGGGATCAGTCGAAACAAAAGATAGACATCATACGAAGATTTGCTAGGGATCTCTTATACTGAAGATTTCAAACGGGATCTTCAAGAAAAGCCAGAAAAGACAGAGACAAACTCTGCGCGCCAGATAATGAAAAAAACAGCTGGAGTTTAAATGGGAACAAGGTTAATGAGCCAAGAAAGGACTCTGGTACTCATATAAGTTGGTTGAGATAAAAAATAATTTGCTTTATGAGGAAAACCAGTATGAGCTGGATTTGTAATTTGGTTTAAGTTAATATTTGACCTGAGTTTAGGCAACTGGTTCACGATAACCTGAAGTTTCGGTTCACAATAACCTGATATAAACAAACTGGTTCACGATAACCTGATATCAAACAACGGGTTCACGATAACCAGAAGTTTAGGTTCACGATAACCTGATATCAAACAATGGGTTCATGATAACCAGAAGTTTAGGTTCACGATAACCTGATATCAAACAACGGGTTCACGATAACCAGAGTTTAGGTTCATGATAACCTGATATCAAACAACGGGTTCACGATAACCAGAAGTTTAGGTTCACGATAACCTGATATCAAACAAAGGGTTCACGATAACCAGAAGTTTAGGTTCACGATAACCTGAAATTTAACAACGGGTTCACGATAACCAGAAGTTTAGGTTCACGATATTCTGATATCAAACAACGGGTTCACGATACCCAGAAGTTTAGGTTCACGATAACCTGAAATTTAACAACGGTTTCACGATAACCAGAAGTTTAGGTTCACGATAACCTGATATCTAGCAATGTGTTCACGATAACCAGAAGTTTAGGTTCACGATAACCTGAAATTTAGGTTCACGATAACCTGAAGTAAACAGTGTCAGCAGTTACTGGAATTTTAGGTATCCAAATGGGGTGATTAAGTAACAGAATGGTTGCAGTTTAGACTTCCTGGGGAAAACTGCTCAAAGAGTCAAAATCTGGCGCACAAAGGTGAAAAACCGGACACAAACAAAACAAAGACAAGGATCCAAAAACCAGCAAAAAAGGAAAAAGAGAGAAGGGGAAAAAGACTACACAAACAAAATGCCCAAATGCAAAAGATGCTCAATGCTATGGCATGATGCGAATGCTTAATGATATGCAAGAAACGACACCAACAAGGAACGGCAAACCGGAGACAGCAAAAGGGAAAACACCGTGTCCACTACAAGGAATCACACTGAAATCTGAGCAGGTACTCAGTCTTAAAACCAATGTGAGAACATCCTTAGTTTGTTGGGGAATCAATTTTCAACAATCACCTTGTAAAGATACTGGTGAGAAAGCCTTTGTATTAGTGGTCAGCCATCGTTGAAACGTTTAATTCAGGGAAATATTGCCAATCCTCTTTTAGTAACAAAGAAAATGGAGTTCAAGGTTTTCAAAACATTTTCCGCTTTTAAAATCGTTATTAATAAATAAGTGAAGTTTTGCATAACTGATAAGTACAAAATGTACCTATTTTTGTATATAAGTTTTGTTGCACTTATCTATACTTTTTGGTAATATCATTCGAATAAACCCCGATTTGTTTATAAATACGTTTAGTTTACGTTTTAGTGTATATATTGCGTATCGTGTAAATATCAATGAGTTTAATTGATTTTCTCTCATTTTTTCAGGTATTCAATCAAGGATATCTTGCCATTGTTGTATAGAGCATTGAATAAGCTTTACAGCGCTTCAAACCGTGCGTCAATCGGAGTTACGGTTCAAAAGTTACGAATAAAACAGTGCAGGATTTTTGGCTGTTCTGTCAAATTCGCCTCATGCTCGCCAGGCGAATTGGTGGCGAGTCAGACAGCTAGAAACGTGGAAAAAAAGGCCAGAATAAGCCGCCTAACTCGCCAGGCGAATCCGAATTTTGCCAGGCGAATTTGCCTGGACAGAAACACCATATTAGGCATAAAAACACAATTTTTTAGGTATGTTTTTGGGAGAACTTTCTCCCAACTTCATCAAACATGTTTTAGGAGTAGATTAGCTTAGAAACAACATTGGATGATGCATCTTGATGATTCGGAGTCGAATTTGCTTCGATCGACTTTGACACGCCGTGAGAAGTTTGGTTTTTCTCCTTTCTTCTCTTTGTGTTCTCTTTTGTTGATGTTTGGTATGTAAATCTCTTGATACCTATTGTATTTCATCTAATCTATGTGTATGAATATGTTTTGATTCTCTATTGATTGTTTGTCCTTGATTGATTATTTGTGGGTCGTGACAAAACCTATATCGAATCGTTAATCTTAGATTTCCATCTGTCAATGAGCAAGCTTTTGACAGGGGTTGGTGAATTGATATTCATGGTATCTTTTGTTGTATTGTGTTGATTAAGTAGCATGGGTAGCATGAGTAGGATCGATACGGTATTGCGAGGATGCGTGACAATAGCGATGAAGAACGACGTTCGTATACAGTTGGTAAATTAGTTGAATGCAGGGTTAATCATATGTTTGTATTCTGATAAGGGCTTTGTATATGAATTACTCATGAGTTTGACATGGATGTTATAGTAATATTTGTTTTGTATGAACTCTAGAGATAGATTTAGACTTAACACTTGCGTGAGTATCAGTTCTTACTTCTCTGTGTTGTTGAGTTGCGTGAGACATCACCAATGAGACAATACTGTTGTTCTCTCGACGTTGCGTTAGACATAACCTCTGTTGTGAGTGATACGTGAGGATATTTGACGAATGAGTGATTTGTGTATGAAATGGTCGGAAGAATGCATGTGTTATTGAGTGATCTCTATTGAGTTTCTTTCCTCTGAAGAATGTGTTATTGTTATTTACTTGCTTTTTGTTCCTTTAATTTTCCGCATTTGCTTTTGGTTCTCTTTAAAACAGAACTTTTGATTCATGAGCTTAGAAATATAGAAACCGTTGAATGGCATTCTTTCCCTCGTACTGATCCCTGTGGAGAACGATAAAACTGGGTTACTTATATATTTTTGCTTGCTGCTATTCTGGAACCAACAAATTGGCGCCGTTGCCGGGGATTGGTGTTTAGATATTGAATTGCATCGCATAGTTTCTATGTTTTTAAGCTTCGTACATAATTGTCTATATTGTATATTTACTTGTATAAACACTTGTTTTACTTTTGTATATACTTGTTTATAGTTGTTTTCCATAAGTGATTGTATATATGTGTTTTCCATCATATTTTTGTTTTTGGTTTACTTTTGCTCAAGTGTTGCAGATTTTATTTGGTATCTACCGGTGACCGAAGCAACATGGAGGGGCTTGTACGTAAATAAGGCGTCAAGCTTACGACGTGAAACAAGCGCTTATTGGGAGGCAACCCAACGATTTGAGTTTGTACAGTTTTATGTTTAGTAGTATAGTTAATATAAAGTGACAATGGATGGAGTGAATGTGAGAAAGAACCAATTTTGAAAAACAAAATTTTCCTGCCCGCGCTTAGCACGTGCAGAGGGCGCTTAGCGCGCCTTGTTTTGCAAAGAAAAATCTTTCATTTTCCATCCACTTTCACCAATTTTGGTTTTTATGTTTATTTAGTTTTAGTTCAATTTTGTTAGGTTGTTAGAATAATTTATGAGTTTGCTCTCAAGTTTTGTTTTTGATTAGCTTGAGGATGCATTGTGTGATTTTTCAATTTTGATTGTTTCAACAAGAAAATGTTATGGTAGTGTGAAAAGTTTAAAGAAAGTTGCATTGCTATGGTTTGTGTTTATTGCTTTTCTAGAACATAACATGTTTATGAACCTTAGGATGTGTACAAATTACATGTCTTTCATTCTCTTGCAATTTTTGTTCATTTGTGAATCACTTTAGTTCATTGCCCCATGTAAGGAAATCTCTATTGTTTACTAAATGCTTGGATGACTGATAAACTTTGTTAATACATTTGATTCATGCTTTATCTTTTGATTACTTTGATTTTGTGGAAGCATTAGAAATGATCAAGGCATTTGTTGATATTGAGCACAACCGGATCCAAAAGTATCTTACCCGTGAGTAGTGAGAATTTGTTAGCCCCTTTGAGACTAAAACAGTTTAGATCTCATTTTTAGTGATGAACTTGGTTTATGTACATAATTTGCAAGTTTGGTTCATCATTGAATTTAGTGAGTTTCTAAAATTTCTTCTTGAACCTTTGAAATTGTATACTTTGATTTCCTTGCCGTAAAAAGAAAGGAGCATTCACTTGAGGTTTGGTTGAATTCAAGTTGGGGAGAATGAAAAAGAAGATTGGTAAGTTGCTTGAAACTTTTGAAAAAGTTCAAATAAGCATGAACAGAAAAAAAGTGTAAATATGAATGTGAAAAACATAGAAAAAGCATGCTTGTTTGAGGAGAAAAATAGAGTGAAATAATTGTTCATAAAGGTAGTTTGAGAATGTTTGTGGTAAAGGAATGAGAATGGTGAATGAAGTTGTAATGTGTAAATATCATTTATCGGCAATTTCGATTCAATGGCCTGTAGAAATGTCCCTTTGTTGTGAACCCGACCTAGCTACAACCCTTAAAGCCCTTAGTGATCTTTTTGCTTCCATATTTTCATTTTTGATTGTTAGATGTTATATGAATTGAATTGTTATTTGCATTGTTTGTCAGATGAGTGAAATTTCCCCGCGGTTGCAAACGCGCATTAATTTCTTCATTCTTATTTGAAGTGGAGTGTTAGGTGTGATTCATTCTTGAACATGTATTGCTTTTGGATGTTGACATTTGTTTTGTGCTTAGACTTTGTTTCATATTCGTGGTGTCATTGTAGTTTAGTGGTAAGCATCGCCTTGTGTGTACTTTTGATTGTATACCATATATTTGTTGTCCGTTTGTAAATACTTGTTGAGCATGATTTCTTGATAAATTACTTTTGTTTCTTTGAGTTGATTGACTTTTGTTTGAGGACAAACAAAATAATAAGTTGGGGAGAGTTTGATAAGTGCAAAATGTACCTATTTTTGTATATAAGTTTTGTTGCACTTATCTATACTTTTTGGTAATATCATTCGAATAAACCCCGATTTGTTTATAAATACGTTTAGTTTACGTTTTAGTGTATATATTGCGTATCGTGTAAATACCAATGAGTTTAATTGATTTTATCTCATTTTTTTAGGTATTCAATCAAGGATATCTTGCCATTTTTGTATAGAGCATTGAATAAGCTTTCCAGCGCTTCAAACCGTGCGTCAATCGGAGTTACGGTTCAAAAGTTACGAATAAAACAGTGCAGGATTTTTGGTTGTTCTGTCAAATTCGCCTCATGCTCGCCAGGCGAATTGGTGGCGAGTCAGACAGCCAGAAACGTGGAAAAAAAGGCCAGAATAAGCCGCCTAACTCGCCAGGCGAATCTGAATTTCGCCAGGCGAATTTGCCTGGACAGAAACACCATATTAGGCATAAAAACACAATTTTTTAGGTATGTTTTTGGGGGAACTTTCTCCCAACTTCATCAAACATGTTTTAGGAGTAGATTAGCTTAGAAACAACATTGGATGATGCATCTTGATGATTCGGAGTCGGATTTGCTTCGATCGACTTTGACACGCCGTGAGAAGTTTGGTTTTTCTCCTTTCTTCTCTTTGTGTTCTCTTTTGTTGATGTTTGGTATGTAAATCTCTTGATACCTATTGTATTTCATCTAATCTATGTGTATGAATATGTTTTGATTCTCTATTGATTGTTTGTCCTTGATTGATTGTTTGTGGGTCGTGACAAAACCTATATCGAATCGTTAATCTTAGATTTCCATCTGTCAATGAGCAAGCTTTTGACAGGGGTTGGTGAATTGATATTCATGGTATCTTTTGTTGTATTGTGTTGATTAAGTAGCATGGGTAGCATGGGTAGGATCGATACGGTATTGCGAGGATGCGTGACAATAGCGATGAAGAACGACGTTCGTATACAGTTGGTAAATTAGTTGAATGCAGGGTTAATCATATGTTTGTATTCTGATAAGGGCTTTGTATATGAATTACTCATGAGTTTGACATGGATGTTATAGTAATATTTGTTTTGTCTGAACTCTAGAGATAGATTTAGACTTAACACTTGCATGAGTATCAGTTCTTACTTCTCTGTGTTGTTGAGTTGCGTAAGACATCACCAATGAGACAATACCGTTGTTCTCTCGATGTTGCGTTAGACATAACCTCTGTTGTGAGTGATACGTGAGGATATTTGACGAATGAGTGATTTGTGTATGAAATGGTCGGAAGAATGCATGTGTTATTGAGTGATCTCTATTGAGTTTCTTTCCTCTGAAGAATGTGTTATTGTTATTTACTTGCTTTTTGTTCCTTTAATTTTCCGCATTTGCTTTTGGTTCTCTTTAAACCAGAACTTTTGATTCATGAGCTTAGAAATATAGAAACCGTTGAATGGCATTCTTTCCCTCGCACTGATCCCTGTGGAGAACGATAAAACTGGGTTACTTATATATTTTTGCTTGCTGCTATTTTGGAACCAACAATAACAAGGAAAACATCAGAGTAATGATAAATATCAAACAAAGAATGGCTCAAAAAATCTGATTTCATTAGAATGGTAACTTGCCAATAGCGAAGTTCCATGGATTATTACAATTGAAAAATGGCAATGGGAAAGGATTACATCATATTCAATGACCACTATCACCCCTAATGACTAAAAAAAATCTAGAATTCTTTGCTGCTGATACAGACAAGAGGGCCTAGATTCTCAGGCGTAATATATTCGTACTGCGTCAGCATTTACAGGATGGGTGAGCTGTTCACCATCCATTGTTGTGAGGAGTAAGGAACCTCCTGAGAATACAGTCTTTACCACAAATGGACCCTCGTAGTTAGGCACCCATTTTCGACGATTATCCCTTTGAGATGGCAGAATCTTCTTAAGTACAAGCTCTTCTTCTCGAAATTCCCAAACACGGACCTTCTTGTCGAATGTCCTCTTCACTCTTCTATGATACAGATGACCATGACACATAACAGTTAGTCGCTTCTCATCAATGAGGTTCAGTTGGTCATATCTCTCTCTAACCCATTCAGCCTCGTCAAGCTTAGTTTCCATCAGGATTCTCAGGGATGGTATCTCTACTTCAATGGGGAGGACCGCATCCATTCCATATACAAGAGAAAAAGGGGTTGCCCCTGTTGAGGTTCGAACCGAAGTTCTGTATCCGTGCAAAGCAAATGGTAACATTTCATGCCAATCCTTATAAGTCTTGACCATCTTTTGCAGGATCTTTTTGATGTTTTTATTAGTAGCCTTGACAGCTCCATTCATCTTAGGACGGTAAGGTGAGGAATTGTGATGTTCAATCTTGAAATTGTCACATAACTCTTTCATTGTTTCGTTTTTCAAATTTGTTCCATTGTCAGTGATGATCTTGTTGGGGATTCCATAATGACAAATGATATTATTCTTGATGAAACGGGCAACTACTTGCTTGGTCACATTGGTAAAAGAAGCAGCTTTAACCCACTTGGCGAAATAATCAATGGCCACTAGAATGAAACGATGGCCATTGGAAGCTTTCGGCTCAATAGCTCCAATCATGTCGATGCCCCACATGGAGAAAGGCCAAGGGGATGACAGAACATTCAGCAAGGTCGGAGGAACACGCATCTTGTTGCGTAGATCTGGCACTTATGACACTTCCTGGCGTATTGGATACAATCAGCTTCCATAGTCAACCAATAATATCCAGCCCTCAAGATTTTCTTAACCATGGCATATCCATTGGCGTGAGTGCCAAAGGCTCCTTCGTGAATGTCGTGAATCAATAGGTCTGCTTCTCGCTTATCCACACATCTTAGCAGGACCGTGTCATGATTCCTCTTGTAAAGCACATTGTTACTGAGAAAGAATTTGGATGACAATCTTCGTAAAGTTTTCTTATCAAGACTGGAAGCATTGGCAGGGTATTCTTGAGTTTTCAGATAATTCATGATGTCGTGAAACCATGGTTTTCCATCTGTCTCTTCTTCAACTGACTGGCAGTAAGCTGGTTCGGTCTTGCGCTCGATACTAATGAGAGGTGCTTCATTGTGAAACCTGACTTGCCACATTGAAGCTAACATGGCTAGGGAGTCAGCTATGTGATTTTCGTGTGAGGTACATCACGGAAAGTGATTTCATCAAAACACTTAATCAATTCCATAATGTATGCACGGTATGGAATGAGTTTTTCATCCTTGGTTTCCCATTCACCCTTAACTTGGTAAATGACCAAAGCAGAATCACCCATAACTTCAAGAACATTGATTCCAAGGTCGATTGCAGCTTCTAGTCCCAAAATACATGCTTCGTACTCGGCAATATTATTCGTGCATCCAAAGTCCAACCTTGTTGTGAAAGGAGTATAACCGCCATCGAGATTTATCAATACAACACCTACACCATGTCCTTTGAAATTGGAAGAACCATCAAACATCATCTTCCATCTAAAACCAGTCTCAGGACCTTCATCAGGACCAGGCTCTTCACAATCCTTTACTACCATAATGTCTTCATCCAGGAAATCAAACTTAAGAGGTTCATAATTTTCCACTGGCTGATCCACAAGGTACTCCGATAATACACTTCCCTTGATAGCCTTCTGAGGTACATATTGGATATCATATTCTGACAATAGCATATGCCAATGAGCAAGTCTTCCTGTTTGAGCAGGCTTCTCAATGATATACTTTATTGAATCCATTTTCGAGATCAACAAAGTGGTGTGACATATCAAATACTGCCTCAAACGTTTGACGGCCCATGCTAAAGCACAACAGGTTTTCTCAAGCAGTGAATAACGGCTTTCGCTATCAGCGAACTTCTTACTCAGGTAATAGATGGCGTGCTCTTTGCGACCAGTTTCATCATGTTGGCCCAATACACAACCCATTGACCCTTCCAAAACAGTCATGTACATGAAGAGAGGCCTTCCAGGAATGGGACGAATCAGAATAGGTGGTTCTTGCAAATAGTTCTTGAGTTTTTCAAAAGGTTGTTGGCAATCAGAATTCCACTCTACAGTTTGGTCTTTGCGGAGCAGTTTGAAGATCGGTTCAAAAATGGGAGTCATGTTGGATATGAATCTGGATATGTAGTTTAAACGACCCAGAAAACCTCTCACTTGTGATTCGGTCTGCGGAGCTAGCATCTCTTGAATAGCTCGTACCTTGTTTGGATCTACTTCAATTCCTTTTTGGCTGACGATAAAACTGAGCAACTTTCCTGACCTGACACCAAAAGTACATTTGGCCGGATTCAACTTCAACTGATACTTCCGGAGTCTCTTGAACAACATCAAGACATGATCCAAATCTTCCTCCTCACTTCAGGATTTAGCAATCATATCATCCACGTATACTTCAATTTCCTTGTGGATCATGTCGTGGAATAAGGTCACCATAGCTCTTTGGTAGGTTGCCCCTGCGTTTTTCAAACCAAAGGGCATAACTTTGTAACAGTAGGTTCCCCAAGGGGTGATAAATGTAGTTTTATCCATGTCAGCTGGGTCCATTCTGATCTGATTGTAACTGGAGAAACCGTCCATGAAGGAGAACACTGCAAACTTGGTTGTATTATCCACAAGAGTGTCGATATGCGGTAGGGGGAAATCATCCTTGGGACTAACTTTGTTGGGATCCCTGTAATCTACGCACATTCGTACCTTGCCGTTTTTCTTCATAACTGGCACGATGTTGGCTACCCATTCTGGATATTTTGAAACTGCTAAGAAGCCTGCATCTAGTTGCTTCTTAACCTCGTCTCTGATTTGGAGAGCCATATCGGGTCTACTTCTACGGAGCTTCTGTTTCACAGGTGGACATTCAGGCTTGAGCGGTAGCTTATGAACTACTATGTCCGTATCCAATCCAGGCATGTCTTGATAAGACCAAGCAAACACGTCTACATATTCTTCCAAAAGTAGTACTAGCCGTTGTCTGATTCTTGCCCCAAGTGTTGCCCCAATCTTGACCTCTTTCCTCTTTTCTTCAGTGCCAAGGTTGATGACGTCAACTTTTTCTTCGTGTGGCTGGAGATCCGTGTACTGATACTCACACATTTCTACCAAATCATCGGGGACCTCATAATCCTCTTCTTCCTCAGCTTGATAAACAGGCAAGTCAAAGTCGATAGTGAGAGTAGGGTCATTGAATACAATAGGTTTGGGAATTAATCTGCATGATGGAGGGACTTATTTTATTAAAATGCACAAACATAAATGCAAGAAGGAGAAATTCGTAGTTTTGAAAATATTGCCATTTTTCTAAAAGCAAAAACAAGAATAAAGACAAAGAGATTTTAACAAAACAAACACTTTCATTGATTAATAAGATTTAAAAGCGGTGGCCCATACAAAATAATCCGAAAGCCTCGGGCAAGGCTGCGGAAATGAAAACATCAACTAAGCAAACAAATTACTCTGGCATAGGGTACAAAGTAGGTATCTCAATGGCTTCCCAATTACTTAAAGCGGCATCACACCTAAACACCAAATGGTTGATATCTTCATCTTCAGCGTCTTTGATAATGGCATGGACTTGTTGTCCTCAACTGACGAACACCTCTTGAATGGTCCTTGGTTTTCCCTTTGTTGAAGTAGCTCTTCCCTCAAGAGTCGGTTTGTAACCCAACCCTTGGTATTTCTCTCTCTCTCTGAGACTTCGACGATCTTGCCTCAACCTTCAAGTACTCCTCCTCGTAGAGTAGATTGAATGCTTTTAAGAGAAACAAAAGATGGACAACCGGAGGCCACTGGTTCCTTATCATCAAGCATAACGGCATTCGCTATTTCAAGAGCCTGGAAAGAAGTTTCCAAAGCATCTTCATCCGCTTCAATGTATCGAAACGAGGATAGATTGCTAACCATTAGGTCTTCCTCACCATGTATAATAACTAACTTCTCCTCGGCCACGAACTTCATCTTCTGATGCAAGGTAGAGGTCACAGCGCCAGCCTCATGGATCCATGGTCTACCCAACAAACAACTATAGGCAGGGTTAATATCCAAGATCTAAAAAAGGATGTTGAATGCTTGAGGGCCAATCAAGACAGGTAGCTCAATCTCTCCCATCACTGATCTCCTTGAGCCATCAAAAGCTTTGACAATGAGTGAAGTGGGTCTCATTATAGCTCCCTGGTAAGACAGTTTCTCAAGAGTTCTTTTTGGAAAAACATTCAAGGATGAACCGGTATCTACAAGAACTCTGGCCATTGTATCCTCCTGACATTTCACTGATACATGTAAGGCAAGATTATGATTCCTTCCCGTTCGAGGTAACTCCTCGTCACTGAAGCTGAGAGTGTTACAAGCTGTAATGTTGGCCACGACATGGTCAAACTGTCCAGCTGTTATATCTTGGGCTACATGTGCCTGAGCTAATACCTTCTGCAAAGCTGATCTGTGAACAGACGAATTGATTAACAGAGATAAGATCGAAATTTTGGACGGTATCTGATGGAGCTGATCTACCACTTTGTAATCACTCCTCTTGATAATCCTTAGGAACTCTTCATCTTCCTCTTTAGAAATTACCTCCTTTCCTTTGTCTCTAGGCGGTGTGGGGACAACAGTTTCCCTGGGCGTGGTTTCTTTGAAAGAAGGAGTGTACACCCTACCGCTTCGGGTCATCTTCCCAGTTCCAACTATATTGGTTACTTCTTCAACAGTAGTTCCCACCTCTTTCCTTGGAACTACGTCTTCAACAGCGATTCCCACCTCTTTCCTTGGAATCATGTCTTCTCGTCTTCTGCTACTCATGACATTCTCATAGACCCATGGCACGGCTTTGGTCCATTTGAACCTAAATGGAACAGGTTATCGGGTGTCACATTGCTTGGAATGATTGATAGTGGAAGCATCACTCGTTCCATGAGTGTTAAAAACTGGTACTAGTTTATTAAATACAGGAACTGCAAACCCAAACTTAGGTGTGTTGGACCCGGATACCTGCCCTCTTAGCTTCGGTAGGTTAAACACGGGTTCAATTGTTGCAACTTTGTTTTCCTTTTCTTTGCTGAACACCTGTAGGAACCCTTCATTGATCAGGTACTGAACATCGTCTTAGACTAAACGGCAACCTTTGATACTGACATTACATTCTTCGCAGTCATCGTGGCAAACTTTAACTAACCCAGCTTTAAACAGCTTAGCATGAAAAGTCTTGATAGGGGTTTTGATCTTTGTTGCATCCAAAACTAATACCTCATTATTTTCATCTTCGATGGCATTAGTAGCCCCATGGGTAGGCAAAGGATTGTTTTTCACATTCGGTTGATTATCAGCCAACGAAAGGATATTCTTCTCCATCAATCCCTTCACTACATTTTTCAACGCTAAACAGTCCTCCAAGTCGTGACCAACCCCTCCTTGATGAAAAACACAAGTCGCATTTGGGTTGAAGAAAGGCATAGATTTCTCGGTTGGTGGTCCCAAAGGTCTAGTAACGATCAACCCTTGCTCCACTAAGGAATGGTAGAGCTCTGTATATGACATTGGTATAGGTGGAAACGCTGGCTTTCCTCCTTGCCTCTTGTGGGGAGAATTCTGCTGCGGAACCTGTGGCCTTGGTTGCTGATAATTATGGTTTTTAGGCCATTGCTGATGAGCTATTTGTTGATAGGCTGGCGCCTGCTGCGTTGCTTGGTGGTTGAAAGTATGCGTAATAGCAGCTACGTAGGGTTGCTGAGCATACTGCATTTGGTAGATTGGATGCTGAGAGAAGTTGGGTCTCTGCTGTTGCTGGTACATCAGTTGCTTCCATCGAGGGCTCTGGGTCTTTCCTGCCATGACGACATTAGTTTCTCCTTCCCTCTTCTTGTGAGAATGACTAGGAGATTTCTTAGTACTGACGCCACTTGAACTGCTCGGAGAACTGATTACCTTTCCATTCTTTAATCCTGCCTCTACCTTCATGCCAATTGCAACAATATCAGTGAAATTAGCACTGACACTGCTGATCATTCTCTCATAAAACTCAGGCTTTACTGTGTCTACGAACCAATCAGCCAACTCTTTCTCAGTCAAGGGCAGTTCAACCTGAGATGCATTCTCTCTCCACCGTTCTGCATATTCTTTGAAGGACTCAGTACTGTTCTGGGCCATACTCAATAACTGCCTACGGTCAGGGGCTAGATCCATGTTGTACTTGTAGTGTTTTACAAAGGCATCAGTCACATCCTGGAAACAATGGACCTGGGACTGGTCTAGACTTAAATACCACTTAGCAGCAGCACCCTTCAAACTGTCTTGGAAACAATGGATCATTAGTTTGTCATTACGTACGTACGCGTCCATTCTTCGGTAGTACATGATCAGATGGGATTTGGGACACGTGGCCCCTGAATACAACTCAAAATTTGGCAACTTGAATTTGGGTGGAATTACCAAGTCTGAAACCAAGCACATGTCCTTAATATCAGTACTAAAAGCATTACTTAACTCCATCGCCTTCATCTTCCTCTGCATTGTTTCAACACTCTCCCTTAATTTCTCATGTCGATTATCCCCTTCTTCTGACACATCAACGTAATCGTAGGGATGATGGTTTTGGAAAACCGGATGCACTTGTGTTTGTACTGCTGGGGGAGCATAGGTAGGAATAGCTTGCATAGTCTCATTGACTAAAGGAACTGTTTGCTGAGTGGATAAAGGAACTGTAGCACGGATAAAATCAATGGGTATGCCCAAAGTATGGTTTGTGACAGGGATGATAGGAGGCTCTACTGTTGTGGTGACGATTTCGGAGACCACAGTAGCTTGGGTGTCCATCTTTACTCTCATAACATTAATAGCCTCGAGGATTTGTCCCATCCCTCCTTGTATTTCATTTAATTCATTGTTGACTCTGTCCATTTCTCCGTATGCCTCTGACATTCTGAATCGAGCTTGGGCCCGAGTGTTGTAGTTATGTCTGGGATTCAGTGTGACGATTCTAAAGAGAACACGGTGACATGAGACAAAGACAAGGAAAAAAAATGCACATGATGATGCAAATGAGGATGCAAATGCAAATGCAAGCTAAACTATCAAGAAACCAAAGAAATTTTGCAAATAGTATAGACAATAGATTCTTTGACAAAACAAAGTTCTTCATTCAAGAGTATGGTGAGCATTACATCAGGAGCAGTGTATCCTCATACTCCAAGTACATAAGTAGAACTACATCAATATGAAGGGAACATTAGCAACAAAGGAAATAACAACAGTAACATCAAAGGAACTAAGAATTGGATCCGCTGGTTGATGATCCCTCTCCTCCATTAATCAATCTCATCAATTTGCTGATACGCTCTTTTGTCTCCTCTCTTGCAAGGACCAATTCTCCTAAAGCTTCCACCATCCTCTGCTTTGTCTTTGAAGATGATTCATGGTGAGGGAGTGGCTTCGTCATCACACGGGCTATGTCACGAGACTATTGTAAGTGGGCCTCTGTGACTGGGCATTCAGCTTTCCGTAGTTGTCTGTTAATTTGGCGCTAAGCGCGCTCCAATCACATCTTCATTTCAAAACCTCCCATCTCATCATAAAACATCATCTGCATATCCTCATCATCCGGAATTCCCTCCTTCAGATGACCCAGTTGACGGCGTGCAAGGACAGGGTTGTAATTGATACAACTGTTTCTCCCCATGAGAGGCACATTGGGGTAATCCCCACAACCATGGATTATAATAATTCCTTCTTTAGTTGAATCATACCATTCGATGTCGGTATGCTTCAATTCCATCAGCTTTTTGGACCAAATCTTGCAATCTTCGACCTCCCAGAAAGTCGGAGTTTTTGGCAGATAAGAGACGAACCACTTGTAAAGAGGGCTACGCAGCAGACAATTTACCCACAACCTCTTGTGTATCTGGTCTGTATGGCATAGTAGACATCAGTTAGCAGTGTTGGGACCAGATTATTGACTGTAAAAATATGAATGGCTTGTGTATCCACAAAGTCCTTGGCGCTTGGGAACAAAAACAAACCATATATCATCAGAGCGAGGGTTGATTCAAACAAAGCCTCACTTCCTCTGTTTTTGAAGAAAATAGCCTTTTCCAGCAATAATTGAGTGGGAAGTCCACGCTTTCCTCCTTTGTTAGTCAGGTTAGCCTGGATGTCAGACAATCTGATTCTGGTTGTTCTGGCGATGTCTCTGGTGGAGGGCATTTCTTCAATCCCAGAAAAGATGGGGGCTTCTCTGACTGGAATCCCTATCATGGCTGAGAATTCCTCTAGGGTTGGCACCAACTGGAATTCAGGGAATACGAAACAACGATACACAGGATGATACAACTGGACCAAAAGCTCAAGGGGCCCCTACAGTCACTGGTGTCTTCATCAGTGGAATGATACACCCATATCTATCAGCGAAGGCTGACTGATCTTCAACCATCTCTCCCAACCACAACAAACGCTCCACCTCTGGTAGTTCAAAGAAATAAGGCCAAACTCTTTTCCATGTAGCATCCATTTCTACAAAATCTGCAAAATAAAATTAGTATCTTGATAGTTTAGCAAAGAATGCAAGATGCAATGCAAAGTTTCATGGAACTCAGACACTCGTAGAATATCAAGAGATATCAAAAGACCTCATTCATTAAATAAAAGGTGATTTACAAGAGTTGATACACTTTCAAAAACCCTAAACATGAAGCTAAATAAAAGCTAGAAAGTCCTAAGGAAATTCTCCTAAGAGTCTCATGTTGAATCTTCTGATCTCTTTCTCCATCTGATCCCTTTCTGCGACGAGGTTGTCGAGGATGGATTTCCAAGCAGGAGGCTGCGTGATAGAGAAATTTGGATCTTCCAGGGTTTTTCTCTTCTAGCATAAGAGCAACTCTTCATTCTTGTCCTGTAGTTGTTTCTGGAGTTCCAGGTTTTCTTCAACAACCACTTGATATTTGAGCTTCCAGGCCTCTTCTGACCGTTGGGCTTATCTCAAAGAAATCTCCAGCTCTTCTTCTTTGGACATGAAGTATAAAATAGGCTCTTTCTTCAAAGCAATTGGTTCCTGCCTCTTGTAGGGCATCTTTAACTCTATGGCTCTTCTTCTGACCCATTGGAGATAGGACTCTAATGACACACAGTTAGGTCTTCCTAAAGAACTTCTTCCTCTTTTACGCTTGCTACCCCAAGCATTCAAGATCAGCTTCTTTAGCTCTTCGTTCTTATCATATGCTTCAAAGTAGATGTTTTCCATATGAATACTGAGAGGTTTATCTTTCAAAGGATACCCTAATTGGCGTCGTGCCAATACAGGGTTGTAGCTGATTCCACCTTTAATGCCAAGAAGAGCCACGTTGCCATAGTTTCCATAGCTATCTATAATCAGGATTCCATCATACACCCGATTATACCAGTCAATGTCTGCATGGGAGAGTGCCATAATTCTCTGAGACCACCATCCTTTCTTGGAATCCCAAAATGCACTTGCCTTTGGTAGATGCGAAATAAACCATCTATACAATATGAGGACACAACAAGTAATTTGTCCATTTCCATGAGCGTTCCTTATATGGACTGAATGATAAGCTTCGGCAAGCAGGGTAGGTACCAGATTCTGTTTCAAGAATATTTTGATTGCATTCAGATCCACAAAGTTGTCAATATTTGGAAACAAGAAAAGTCCGTAGATAAGTGTAATACCTCAAAATTTGCCCTCATGTTTTCTCAATAAATCGGTCTATGCTTTACTCATTTGCATTCCATAGTAGGTCATAAATTGCATATCATTGGTTGCAAGGCATGGTATCTAGTGCTTCAAGGTGTGAACAATCGAAAGACAAAGAAAAGCAAGAGAACAAGAGCCAAAGGTCTTTAAACAAGCCTCAAGGGTCTCTTATATTATATACCCTCCCATTTGGACCAACAAGTCATGAGAAGATGGGAATTCATCAAGAAGATTGGACAATGCATCATCTCTAACACAAAACAGTCTAAAATTGGGACCTGGTCCTCAAATGGGCAAGCTCTTTGAGTTTTTATCACCTCCAAATGTCATATCTCATCTTTGTTAGATAGGATATACATCATATTCATAGGAATCTGGATTTGGAGGATGTGTTATTTCCTCCTAACCAGAGGGTACCAAAATTAGGGTTTGACATAAAATCAGTTTATTTCAGATTTTTTGGAAAAAACTTGATCTCATGGTATTCCTTATGTTCCTAAGTGTATATGGATGGAAAATTGCCCATCAATTGGTTTCAGAAGGGTCTCAATTGGTCAGAAGATTCAAAATCAGGAGAATTGGGGAAAAAGTCAACTGTGCAGTGAAAAAGTCAACTCCTGACTTTTTAAGATCAAATTCATGAAATTCAAGTTAAATATGTTCATTGGACAAGATTTGATCAAGAAATGATGGAGGAATCATGAAAAATCAAGAAAGGTACAAAGTTTCCATTTTTAGAAACTTAGGGTTTCCAAAAATGGCAAGTTTGGACCATTTTGCACCACACTTTGAGGCTTTCTTTCTCCATGATAAAAACTCCAAACCTCAGGCCCAAGTTGAGCCAATTAAAGTTCACATTCTAAGCTTCAAATACATATAAAGAACTCTTCCATTGGATCAAAATTGAGGGAGTTATGATCAATCAAAGTTTGGCAAAGCTAGGTCAAAAACCAAGTCATGACCAAGCAAGACCAGACCCACGCGCCATAATTTTGTCAAACACATGGTGGGCAAGATGTCAAGCCATTTTTCTCATTGAAGGAGGCTTCAAATGAAAAAATGTTGAACATCAAAGTTGTTCATCTCAATGTCCTCTTCAACTTTGATGTTGGACATTTTTCCATTTGAGCAAGTTATGATGGAATTATGATGGTCCAAAGTTGAGGGTTTCATGCTAAATTTTCCAAATCATGTTGCCATGCGTGCTACAACCTTGCCTTGCCCATAAACTAGTTTTGGTGTACTTGAGTTCATGGTCATTTTCAAGTGTGTTTGAGGTCCTATTTCCATTTGATTCCAACACCAATCTTGTTATATGATGTTCCCTCTTTCATTTGACACCAGAAACTCACCAAATCATCCACCATGCATAGAGAAATTCATCACCAAACCTCCATGCTTTCATTGATGTCATGTTGTCCAAAATGAAGTGTTTTATATTATTGTTGTTGGTTTACCACAGTCAGCTTGCACGTACACTCTTCCACACTTCTCTTTGCTTCATTTAGCCAAACACCTTCCCTTACACATGATACTATACATGCCTTGTCATGCACAAAAGAGGAAAAGACAAAGCTTGCTATGCAAGTCTGATGGTAGCAGCACGACATCACCACCTCTCCTTGCATCAACCTCACCATAAGCTCCAAGAAACTCACCCACACCATAGCTGAACCTTCCCACTCGCCCCTAACTAACTTAACTCAGTTAGTTAGGGTGAACTCATTTAACCCAACCAACTCACTTAACCAACTCAGTTAATCACACTAGTTAAACCATTTAACTCAACATATATATTGAAAACACACTCACAATTTCATTCTAACTTCATTTTTTCACACGAACTTCAAATCAATCTCACTTTTTTTCCTCTCAAATTCTCTCTTCTCTCTCTCTCTGATCTGACACGGTGCAGACACTTCCATAACTCATCTTCATCAATCATCATCTTCAGTGTGGTTTTCTGGACAAGAGTAAGCAAGAGCACATCACTGAAGCATTGAAAAGCTCCATTATCTTCAATCTCAGATTCAACTTTTCTTCTTATTCTCAAAAGTCAAGTAGTATTTATTTTGCTCAACGAGTTCCATAGTTCAAGTGTTCATCTCTGGATTTCTGAAGATCCAAAGTTTCTCCAAATTTCAGGTTCCATTTCATCAACTTTTATTGCTTGTTTTTGTTGATTTGAGCTCAATAGGAGCACTTGAATATCCGGCTAGTTGATAGGCATGCTAGATGCTTAGTTTCAGAAATTAGGGCAAAAATGTTTGTGGATGTTTCTTGCTGTGTGTGCACGGTTTGATAATTCGAAGTATGGATTCATGATCTCCTTCACTTCCTCTTCATTTTGGTATGCGAGTTGTAGATTTCTGGACATGTGAAAGTTTACAGGTGGTGGCGTTTCGCCAGAGAAGATGACCGAAGGTCCTTCTCCGGCCGGTGGTTTGAATTTGCTAGGGTTTCTGAGCTTTATAAAGTAACCGTTGGATCAATTTAATCCATTGGTTGGTATTGTGCCAGCACATAAATGAGGAGCCTCCTCCTCACGTGCTCTCTTTTTTCTTTCTGATTGATTACATGTACGTGTGTGTATCATTATTATCATGTGTTTGCATGCTGATTCGTGTGATATGATTACTTGTGTGATGATCTGAGCTTGACTTTGATCCAACGTCTAATATTGTGCCAACGCATAAAAAACCTGTGCATCTCAAGTGTTCTCTTTTTTTTTGAACTCAGACACTTGTATGTGTGTGCATGCATGTTTGTTATCATGTGCCTTGTTCTGGATTCGTTTGATATGTATGCTTTAATAATTGATCTTGGTTGACCTAGATGTGTGGCTAAAATTGCATCTAATTGTTGACTGCATTCGCACACCAACACACATAATCACACGTATAAATGGACTGGGTCACAGATTGATATTTGCACACCCCATGCTTGATCCCAATTGTTTTTCAACATGAAAATTGCTTTCGCTGCACCCCCATTCCATTTTCTTTCGCTTTTTATTTTTATTTCACATATGGTTTTCATTTTCTTATTTTAAAAATAGCAAATCAATTCTAAAAATCCCAAATTAATTCATGTGACATATTTTCTCATTTAAATAATTTTCTTTAAATTTTAATTCTGACTTTGTGAATTTTTGAGCATAGTTGCATAATTTTCTCTTAATTCCTTCCTAATTGAACTTCTTCATGATACTCAAATTTGTATATTTTCTTTCTCCCATCTCACAAAATATTTTGTATCCATTCTTTTTGCATTGGTTAAAAGACATAATTAAGCATCTAAAAATATTTTGGTTACATTTTTAATGTCATTTTATCATATGTTTTGATGTGCATATTGGAGTCTTATTTTGATGTGTTTAAATGTGACTTGGTGAGACTTTTTGGTCATGCTTTCTTTTGGATTTGGTCATGGAATTTTAACATATGTGTTGCTTATAATTTAGTTTGTTTAGGACTTAATTTTCATATTTTTATCATATGCTTTGATAATTGTTGATGCCTTGCATTTGAAGTTGCTTTTGTGCACTTTATTCTACTTCATTCTAATATGTTTTTGATGAGGCATTTATGCCACCATTTGATGATTGTTTATGCATCTTTTGTATGTCATTTGTATGATATTATAGGTCATATTAGTTTCATTATAGGTCACCTTGACTTGTGTTTGCATGTGGTGTGATTTTATGTGTTATAACTTGAAAGTTTGACATGTTTTCTTCTCTTGTTCTCTTCTTATGCTCTATGGGTCCTGTGCTTGCATTTTATATGACATTTCCCTCATGCTACTAGCATCTTATCATTAGTATGCCACTGCCCATATACATTCTCTAATCATGTTACATGTTATGCATCTCTAATATGTCATTTTGTGCACCTAATTGAACATGTTTCACTTCTCCTTACTTCTACTTCATCTTATTTCTCCTACTTGTATCCTTTTATTCATGATTTGTATGATGATCCATGTGCATCTTAAGACATTGATAAATGATATAGTATTCTGACTTTGATCTTTTGTGAAGCATTATTGCATGATCACTTTGCATATCCACTCATCTTTCATATATTCTTTTCATAGGTGCATTTATTTGGTGTTTAAGACCTTGGTTGTGCATTGTTGGTGTATGTTTGATATCTTAACATTAGAAAACACCCTTTGAGCATAGGTTCTGACTTTGATTGATTTCCATCTCTTAGGATCTTTATTCATTAGTTCTTAATTAGTTTGTTAACTACTTGTTATCCTTTATTCATTTCACTACTTGTGAATAGTTTTCGAACTAACCTTTTTATGTAGGTTGCTAATGGTAAGTAAGTGTGTGGATATGCTTCCACATACACTTCTTTCTTTCATCTTCTCTTATTTCTCTTTAATCTTGCAACTTGTGATCATGATAAGAACCTATATGCTTTCTTTGAATAACTTCTTCTTCATCCCTCTTTAAGATCAACTTAACTTCCATCTTGGAAGTAAGTTGTTTCTTTTGTTCTTCTTCTCCTTTCTTTTAGGATTAGGTTTCTTAAACCCCATTAACCATAGGAACATCCAAGCATGCTAACATTAGGGTTTGAGTCTTAGTCTCCCTCATTAGTTTTCACCTTTTGCTTCCATTTGAGTCTCTTCTTCTCATCTCAAAACAAAAGCAAAAACACTTAATAAAGGCATAAAAAATATTGTATTTGAGCCTTTCATGTGAGAATAAGATAGTGAGGGGTCTTCTCTCACTTTCTTAGAATTTTTAGCGTACGTCCCGTCTTGGGTCGGTATGCGAGGCATTCGATCCTACATGAAGGACTTAAATACAATATGTGTTACAAAACACAAGAATAATCAAAACACTTCTCCTTAAAAGATACAAAAATAAACAAACAAGTTCTTTTCTCATCTTCTTCACTCATTCCTTAAGGATGCGCCATTTCTGTTCTACCGCAAACAGGTAACGCCTAAGTCTCCATACAGCGAGCTGCAACACCGAAACTTCTAGGACGAGAACGTTGACGTATTCCACTAAAAAACACAAACAATTTTCCCTTAGGTGAGGGGAACTATGTCACTCTGATTCTCATGTTCCCGATGAGATACGTAGGCAATGGGGTAGGGCCCATTCGAGCACTTCTTTTATTTTCCCTACACTTGTTTCTCTTTCTCTCTCCTTTCCTTTCCCAGTTCTCCAGCTAGCAGTTCCTTTTCCAGTATCCTTTCCTTACACCCTTTGATTGAAGCAGCAAGCGTGGATCCCATCAGGTACGATGGACACGTGGGGGTGCTAATGCCTTCCCTTCGCGTAACCGACTCCCAAACCCAGATCTCTTGGTCGCAAGACCATGCTCTTTCCCTTCCTTCAGGTTTATGCAGTGTTTCCTTTCCCTCTCTTGGGATAAATACACATTGTTGGCGACTCTGTTTCGGTGCCACTTTCGCGTTTGTACTAGGATGAAAATCCCGGGAGCGACAGCTGGCGACTCTGCTGGGGACGAAAATAGAATCTCTAGTTTCCTTAGCGGGTCAATCCTAGCGCTTGTTTGTTTTTCTTTCATTGGGTGTTTATTTTGGAGCTGTATTTACTATTGTACTGTATTGCTATTTATTGTATTACTGCTTTACTGTACTTTACTGTATTTATCGCATTTATTGCATTACATATCATTATTATGCTGGACTGTGCTGTTGTTTTCTGTTTGGTCGGCAGGGTGTTCTGAGAGATAAGCCCACTACCCAGGCTTAAGTATACACACAAGTATTAGTGTGGGTGGGCGTGTCGCTCCCGTGGTGTTTTGCCACGTGCGGGTGTTCACGAGACCTACAACGAGACAAGGTTCTATCCGGAGCTATCTGCTACTGTATGCTCTATACAGGCCAGTAGATATTCTCTTGAGGAATTGTCGACTCTGGTGACCATTCCCGAGGACTCAGTTGCGGCACTCCTCCCGAGTTGTGACAGTGGCAGACCACACTTTGTGGCAAACCCATTGCACATTCTCGATCCGAGGACCCAATGCTGGGAACTTGCTATAGGATATCCTTTTTTAGGGGAATCAGTTGAGGCCTCCTCGATTGATGATGATGCCAAACCAGAAATGGTGAATGTATCATCATTTCTTGACCTGAGAGCCCGTGATATTGAGGATCCTTGCCTTTCTAGTACCCACATGTGAGAGGGACGGGTTGTTTACAGGTTTGCAGGTAACCCTGACTTTCAACAATACCTGGTACACTGGATTTCTTATCAGTGTGGTTTATCTGTGTGGTTACTCTGATGTTCTGGAATTCTGGAGAACTTAAGCCTTGAATTTATGCAACTATTTCAGACCAGCACAGACACGTGGCACTTTGATCCCATGCCTTGCATTGCATCCTTTTCTAACATTCATATTTTTCATTTCCAGGTAGTATCTGAAATTTTGATTCCAGTCAATGGGCAGTGATATGGATGGACAACAAAAGAGGCAAGAAGAACACCATTTTGTACAAGTTCCTGAAGCTCATCCTGATTCAGATTTGTAAATTGCAAGAGATGGCCAGTCCGGAAGTGTTAGGAATGTTCGGAGAGAAGTACGGTTGGATCTTATCCTTTGCTCGTAACCTCAGTGAATATGAAGCTGATGGCTTACGCACCCTGATGCAGTTCTATGATCCTGCCTTGAGGTGCTTTGTACTGACGGATTATGTTTTGGTTCCTACTCTAGAAGAGTATTCTAACATTCTGGGAATTTCCATCAAAGAAGGTGTTCCTTTCTGTGGGTCGAAGGCAGTTCTTGATTTCCAAGCAGTGGCTGGTGCTCTTTATTTGAGCAAATCAACTTTGGAAGCTGATATTTCTGGCAAGGGAAAGGTTCGTGGCTATCACCTATCATACTTGGCAAACAAGGGTCAAGAGGCAGCAAAGGAGAAGAAGTGGAATGTCTTCAATACAGTGTTGGCTCTCTGTGTATATGGTATTGTCTTGTTCCCGAATGAGCTTGATTTTGTTGACACGGATGCTATCAAGATATTTGTAACTCAGAATCTGGTGCCAACCTTATTAGGAGATCTTCATTATGCCTTGTACAACAGGAATGAGAAGAGACGAGGTGGGACAGTTCATTATTGTGTACCTCTTTTCTATAAGTGGTTTGCCAATCGTTTACCCCAGTCAGGTGCTTTCAAGGATACTAAGAATTCTCTGAAATGGAGCCAACGTCTGATGGGCCTAGATGCTAAGGATATTGTTTGTGTGAATCACGGAGTGCTGGGTAAAGACATTTTGCACAGTTGTGGTGAATACCCTAATGTACCATTGATAGGGAGGAAAGGACGTATTAACTATAACCCTTCCTTGGCTATCCAGCAGTTTGGGTATGCTCTGAAAAGTCCCCCAGTTGAAAGGGAGTTAGAACAGTCTTTGTATTTTTCACATGGCTGACGATGGATTAGATGTGGCGCAAAAAGCTTCCAAAGCATGGCTCAGTAAACAGAAGGGAGGAAAGACCGTGTGGGGTTTGCCTAACAATCAGACTTTCCCTCCATATGAGCAATGGATAAAGAAGAGGGTCGAAGAGTACTATTTGCCTTTTGATCGGGCACCTCCCTTGTATCCCAAAGTGATAGAGGAAAGAATCACCATACCAATTGAAGAATTCGATAAGAAGCGAAGAGTGGTGCAGGATTTGAGGGAGGAAAATACTAGTATGAGTAGTAGACTTCAGGGCGCTTTACATGACAACTTGGAGATGAAATGGAAGGTCCAAGATTTGGCAGAGCGTTTGGAAAAAAGGGAGAAGGATCTTGATGACAGAGCTCAGCATTGTTGAAAGATCAGTATGACTGCTGAATCATCCGGCAAAGCCTACAGGGAAACCAAGAAGCTCTTGACCAAAACCGAAGACAAGCTTGCCACATATCAGGAGATGTGGGAAGAGCTCAAGATTGAGAATGGGGAGTTAAAAGAAGAACTTCAAAGAATGAAGGAAGACAAGAAGCACTTCTCTGGTAAATGGAAAGAAGCCCAGAAAGAAATTGAAGAGCTCAAGTTGCAAGCGGGAGTCAAGAAGTCAAGGTGCAAAGGCAATGATGTTGAAGAGCAGATTGCTAGGCTGAATCAGGAGGTCGAGAAGAGAAACAGACTGATCAAGGGGTTGCTAGAAAGACCTACTCATCCAGACACTGTGAACCTTCTTGAAGAGGTTGAAGTCAGTTTGTTTGGAATCAATTTGTAGTGGTTCTGTTGTTTGTATTTGCTATGATTACCATCAGGATTGTTGATGGAATCACTTTTGATTGTATCGGACCTATCTGTATGACTTCTTATGATATGATATTACAATATTTGGTTCAGCCATATTTGTCTCTACAGCTCTCAGTTTTTGAAAGGTGTCTTCCTTTGTTTGATTCTGCAATATTTCTGGATTCAGATTTATTTTCCGATGTTGTATCCAATCCCTTGCCCGATTTCAAAGCTCGAATCAAAGCGAATATGCCCTGGAAATGTTTAAATATGGTTGTTTGCATTTGCATTTGCATCCTCATAATCATAAGCATTTTTGCATAACAGGTACTTGCTTCGGTCTCTCTAACCTTTATTTAATTTCAGGCATAATAGCTGATCCCCACATTCACCGATACGTAACCAGACGAAACCAAGCTAGAGCAATGGATCAGGTACAGACAGAGTTGGCTGAGTTAAGGGCACGCATGGAACAATTTATGAATTTGATGCAGGGTGTTACCCAGGGGCAACAGGACCTAAGAGCAGGGCAAGAAGACATGCAAGCTACCATCCAGAGGTTGGAGACAGAGATTCCTACTGGTGACCATGTTAATCCCCCTCGGGTTAACCCTCCTGTTATCAACCCTCTGGTTGTCAATCCTCCTGTTGTCAATCCACCAGTTGGAGTTAACTTGGGTTTTGTTCCTGGAAACAATGGGCTGGTGGAAGATCGTCAGGATGATCAATTTTCCGTACTTAATGCTGATATGGGATTCTACCATGATGATAGGAAATACGAGGGACTGGCTGAAAGAGTGAAAGCTATAGAAAGTCAGAATCCTTTGGGAATTGATGTTGAGGATATAGGGCTAGTACAGGGTGTCAAGATTCCCCCGAAGTTTAAACCACCTACTTTTGACAAGTACAATGGCAGTACTTGTCCCAAAACTCATCTCCAGGCATATAATCGAAAGATAGCGGCTTATTCTGATGATCAGAAGTTATGGATGTATTTTTTCCAGGACAGCTTGTCTGGAGCTTCACTGGAATGGTATATAAAGCTGGATAGGGCTCACATCAGAAGCTGGAAAGAGTTGTGCTTGGCTTTCTTGAAGCAATACCAGTATAACATCGACATGGCACCGAATCGTACTCAGTTACAAAGCATGACATAAGACCCTAAGGAAGGTTTTAAGTAGTACACCCAGAGGTGGCGTGAACTTGCTGCTCAGGTGCAACCTCCGTTGGCAGATAGAGAAATGGCTGACATGTTCATGAATACTTTGCAAGGTTCGTATCTCGATCGGTTGGCTGCTTGTCCATCCACTGGGTTTGCTGACATAGTAATTGCTGGAGAGAGAATCGAGAGTTTGCTAAAGTTGGGGAAGATTCAGGATGGAAGTGGTACAAGTTCGGCTCCTGCAAAGAAGTTTTTTGGTAACAATAACAGAAAGCATGAAGGTGACGCTAATGCTGCATATGTACAAGGGGGGAGAGGTAGAGGACGGCAGGGTCCATATCACTAGGCAGTATCTATAACTATTCCAACTCCGGATACTGAGGCTCAACCTGCAGCTCAGAGGCAGTATCACCCAAGAAAGAGAATGAATGACCGACATTTTGATGCTTTCCCTATGACATGTTCACAAATGCTACCGAATTTACTTCGTTTGAAGTTGGTACAATTGAGGACTTTGGCTCCCCCGGTTGGCAGATTACCCTCTGGATATGATGCAAATGAAAAGTGTGAGTTTCACTCAAATGCGCCAGGACACAATGTGGAAAATTGCAAGGCTTTCAAACATGTGGTTCAAGACCTTATGGATTCAAAGGCTATTAATTTCGCTCCAAGGCCTAATGTAATTCAAAATCCCATGCCTTCGCATGGTGGACCAGGGGTGAATTCCATTGAAGAAGATGGAGGTTTGCATCTGGTGAGGGACATTAATGATGTCAAGACTCTGTTGAAAGTTGTGAAGGACCGCCTGCTGAAAGGGGCTGTATTTCCTGGTTGTTTAGAAAGTTGTGAAGATTGTTTGATTGTTGATAATGGTTGTGTGAAGTTGAGAAGGAGCCTTCAGAGCATGATGGATGAAGGATGTTTACAATTTGATCAGTTGAAAAAAAATGATGATGAAGTTTCTACTATTACAATCTACTTTGATCCTGTGGAAATTCAAGTGCCTGCTCCTGTACAGACGTTTGCGCCTGAACGAGTAGCTCATATAGCTATAAATGTTCCCAGTCACGTCCCAAATGAGAACAAGGTTGCTATCCCATGGGTGGTTCAAGTATCGGAATGGGTGTTTTACCGGCAGCGGAAGGCTTTTTGCTCCTCAGACAATCAGGAAAGACGATACTGAAGCATTAGTGAGGGCCAAAGGAAAGCAAGTGATAAATGATGAACCAGTGCCAGGGGCAGAATCTGATAAGTCATTGGAGAAAGATGTTGAGGAATTCATGAGAATAATCAGAAAGAGCGATTATAAGATCGTTGACCACCTACATCAAACTCCTTCTAAGATCTCCATTTTGTCATTGTTGCTATGTTCCGAAGCTCATCAGAATGCTTTGCTAAAAAATTTGAATATGGCGTACGTACCGCAAGAAATATCAGTGAACCAGCTTGAAAGTGTGATTTCCAATGTTAATGCTAGTAACGGTCTAGGGTTCACAGATTTTGACTTAATGCCAGAAGGAAGGAACCACAATAAGGCTCTCCACATATCAATGGAATGTAAAGGTGCTATGTTATCTCATGTATTGGTGGACACTGGCTCGTCCCTCAATGTGTTGCCTAAGAAAGCATTAGCAAAGCTGGATGTGGAAGGGGTTGTACTGAGGCCTTGTGATCTAGTGGTAAAAGCATTTGATGGTTCAAAGAGATCAGTGTTTGGAGAGGTAGAGCTACCTGTCCAGATCGGGCCCCAGGAGTTTAATATCGTGTTTTATGTGATGGACATCCAACCGTCCTATAGTTGTCTATTGGGTCGACCGTGGATCCACGCCGCTGGGGCCGTATCTTCAACCTTACATCAGAAGATAAAATTTGTAGTTGACGGTCAGGTTGTTACGGTATGCAGAGAGGAAGATATTTTCGTTAGTCATCTGTCATCCTTCAAGTACGTGGAGATGGACAGAGAAATCCACAAAACTCTCTGTCAGGCATTTGAAACTATGAATATGGTGAGAGATTCTTCGTCTGGTGAGGCAAGGATGGGAACCTCTATGACTTCGTATAAGTAGGCTTTGGAAGTGGTGCAGTCTGGTCATACCGAAGGTTGGGGACAAGTGATTGAGATACCTTTCAAGGATGATAAGGGCGGAATTGGTTATTAACCTCCTCGAGTTCCACTACTACAGGGTCAAGAGCGCCAAGGGCCAGTTATTTTCTCAAGTGGAGGAGTCATACATCCAAGCCAGATTTGTGCAGCAATTGAAGACGGTGAAGATAGTGACTGTGACCTGGACAATTGGGTGCGCCCATGTGCCCCAGGAGTGAAGCTAAACAATTGGTTTTCGAAGGATCTCATCCAAGTTACTCTGCCAAATAAGTAAATTTTCTATGTTTTCTTTCATTAAGCATGCAAAGGTCCTATGCTCTACCCAAGGCATAGTGACTTCATTGTAAGGCCCCCATTTGTTCTCATGCAAAATTTTATCATTAATAAAAGGACGTTTTGTATTCAAAATTGTGTTCCCTGTCTTTCATTTTATTTTTATCAGATAAATAAAAAATGGCAATGTTTCCTTCACAGTTTTCTTGCATTTTTTTCCTTTTCCTTTCAAAAAAGCAATTTCTAAAAGCATGAATTATCATTCATGCAGAAATAATTCTCCGGATCTTGTTGATGACGACCCTGCTATGGTTTATTATGACTTTGATAATCCAATATACCAAGCTGAAGAGGGGATGAGGAAGACTGTGAACTTCCTGAAGAGTTGGCTAGATTGTTGAAACAGGAAGAAAGAGCCATTCAGCCTCATCAGGAATCTATAGAAGTTATCAATCTCGGTACTGAAGAGGTAAAGAAAGAGGTCAAAGTAGGGGCAAGCTTGGCAGAGAATGTGAAGAAAGAGCTGATTGAGATGTTGCGAGAGTATGTCGACATCTTCGCCTGGTCTTATCAAGATATGCAGGGGTTGGATACGGACATTGTTGTGCACAGATTGCCGCTGAAAGAGGGTTGTTTTCCTGTCAAGCAGAAGCTTCGGAGAATCAAACTTGAAATGTCCATCAAAATCAAAGAGGAGGTGCAAAAGCAGTTGGATGCGGGGTTTCTAGCTGTTACTAGTTATCCACCATGGGTCGCTAATATTGTGCCTGTGCCGAAGAAGGATGGCAAAGTCAGAATGTGCGTGGATTATCGAGATTTGAACAGGGCGAGCCCAAAAGATGATTTTCCATTACCACACATTGACGTGTTGGTGGATAATACGGCTCATTTCTCTGTGTTTTCTTTCATGGATGGGTTTTCCGGATATAACCAGATCAAGATGGCACCCGAGGATATGCAGAAAACTACATTTATTACCTCGTGGGGCACATTTTGCTATAAGGTGATGCCGTTTGGTTTAAAGAACGCTGGGGCAACATATCAGCGTGCCATGGTGACACTCTTCCACGATATGATTCACAAAGAAATTGAAGTTTATGTGGATGATATGATTGCCAAATCACAAACGGAAGAAGAGCATTTGATAAATTTGAAAAAGTTGTTTGAACGGTTGAGACATTTCAGGCTGAGGCTGAACCCGAATAAGTGTACTTTCGGGGTAAGATCTGGTAAGCTTCTGGGCTTCATCGTCAGTGAAAAAGGAATCGAGGTGGATCCAACAAAGGTAAAAGCCATTCAAGAAATGCCGGAGCCAAGAACAGAAAAACAGGTTGGTGGATTTTTGGGAAGACTGAATTATATTGCAAGATTTATATCTCATCTTACCACTACTTGCGAGCCAATATTCAAGTTATTGAGAAAAGATCAATCAATCCGGTGGAACAATGACTGTCAAAAGGTCTTTGAAAAAATAAAAGAATATTTGCAAAATCCTCCGATTCTCATACCTCCAGTTCCTGGGAGGCCACTGATTATGTATCTCTCTGTACGTGATGGATCAATGGGTTGTGTTCTCGGTCAACACGACGAGACAGGTAGGAAAGAGCATGTTATATACTACCTGAGTAAAAAGTTCACCGATTGCGAGTCCGGGTACTCGATGCTTGAGAAGACATGCTGCGCACTAGCATGGGCTGCTAAACGATTGAGACAATACATGCTAACTCAAACAACCCTAATGATTTCAAAAATGGATTCAATCAAGTACATTTTTGAGAAACCAGCTCTTATTGGAAGGGTCGCTCGGTGGCAGATGGTTTTGACTGAATATGATATACAATACACCTCCCAGAAAGCTATCAAAGGGAGTGTGTTGTCTGATTATCTTGCCGAGTCGCCTATTGATGATTATCAGCCGATGAAGTTTAATTTTCCTGATGAAGACATCATGTTTCTCAAGGCTAAAGATTGCGAAGAGCCTCTGGTGGACGAAGGACCGGATCCTGATGACAAATGGAAATTGATGTTTGATGGGGCCGTTAACATGAATGGAAGTGGTGTTGGGGCAGTCCTTATCACTCCGAAAGGATCACATATACCTTTCACTGCCAGATTGACTTTTGATGTCACCAACAATGAAGCGGAATATAAAGCTTGTATCATGGGTATTGAAGAAGCCATTGATTTAAGGATCAAGACTCTTGAGATATTTGGGGACTCTGCTCTAGTGATCAACCAAATCAATGAAGATTGGCATACCAATCAGCAGAACTTGATTTCTTACAGAGACTATGCGAGAAGACTGTTGACTTTCTTTACAAAAGTAAAATTGTACTATATACCTCGTGATGAGAATCAAATAGCTGATGCTTTAGCAACATTGTCTTCCATGATTCAGGTGAATTGGTCGAACCATATACCCAAGATCGATGTGATGAGGCTAGACAGACCCGCTCATGTGTTTGCTGCAGATACGACAACTGATGACAAACCTTGGTATTTTGATATCAAGCATTTCTTGAAGAGTCAAGAGTATTTGGCTGGTGCATCAAACAATGACAAAAAGATTATGAGGAGGTTAGCAGGAAGCTTCTTCTTGAATGAGGATGTGCTTTATAAGAGAAACTTTGACATGGTCTTGCTCAGATGCGTGGATAGACACGAAGCAGACCTGTTAATGCAGAAAGTACATGAAGGATCTTTCGGTACCCATGCCGGTGGGCATGCCATGGCAAAGAAATTATTGCGAGACGGGTATTACTGGTTAACTATGGAGGCTAATTTCTTTAAGTATGCCCGAAAATGCCACAAATGCCAAATCTATGCTGACAAGGTGCATGTGCCACCAAACCCCCTGAATGTGATGAGTTATCCGTGGCCCTTTGCTGTGTGGGGCATTGATACGATTGGGAAGATTGAGCCTACTGCTTCCAATGGACATCGATTCATTCTGGTGGCTATTAATTACTTTACCAAGTGGGTGGAATCTGCCTCTTTTGCAAATGTCACCAGGCAAGTGGTATCCCAATTCATTAAGAAGAAGATTATTTGCCGATATGGGGTGCCCGAAAGGATCATTACTGACAATGGTTCTAATCTCAACAATAAGATGATGTAAGAGCTATGCCAGAGCTTCAAAATTAAACATCACAATTCTTCTCCTTATCGCCCGATGATGAATGGTGTCGTTGAGGCAGCCAACAAAAATATCAAGAAGATTGTGCAAAAGATGGTAGTGACGTATAAGGATTGGCATGAAATGTTGCCTTTCGCTCTGCATGGGTACCGTACCTCTGTTCGTACATCTACTAGGGAAACCCCGTTTTTGCTTGTATACGATATGGAAGCAGTGCTACCGGTGGAAGTTGAGATCCCTTCTTTAAGGGTCATGATGGATGTTAAACTTGACGAGGCTGAATGAGTTCGAGCGAGGTTCAACGAGTTGAGTCTCATTGAAGGAAGACGATTGGTTGCAGTATGTCATAGACAACTGTATCAGAGGAGAATGAAATGGGCATTTGACCAGAAAGTGCGTCCTTAGACTTACCAGACGGGCGACTTAGTATTGAAAAGGATTCTTCCTCCGAATACAGATCACAGGGGCAAATGGACTCCTAATTATGAAGTTCCATATGTTGTTAAGAAGGTTTTCACGGGCGGAGCCTTGATGCTTACAACAATGGACGGTGAGGATTTTTCGTCACCTGTGAACTCAGACGCAGTTAAAAAATACTTCGCATAAAGAAACCCGCTGGACAGTAAAAAGAGAGTCCAGGCAAAAAGGGGCATCCCGGCGAACCATAAAAAAAAAGGAGAAAAGGTTCGGGCAAAAATTAGGGATAAAATAATTAAAAAGAAAGTACACCCGGTAAGTTGAAAACCCGCAAGGGCAACTTAGGCAAAAAAGGGTATCTCGGTGGATTGAAAACCCGTAAAGGGCGATCCAGGCAAAATAGAGATTTAGCGAAAACTGCGATCTGAGTAATCTGTATTGTATCGTCTCAATCAATGAGCACTACAAAGGATAGGAATCAGTTCAATCGTTCCCCTTTGAAGGCAAACCAATTGGAGAGTCTTGAAGATATATGAACCATAGCAGGGTTGAAACTCAATGGAGTTCCGCTTTCACATTGCCATTAGGACAGTTTCTTTTCTGTTTTGGCAATTACCTCTTTCCAGGAATTGCTTCTTGATGTAAATGCCTATTTTCAGGCTTTTCAATCAATAAAATGGTCGTTATTCAGAATAATTCTATTTGTTTGTTTTGTTTTTATAATTTTTTTTCTTTACACAAACGTCCAAATTTTTTATAAACATTTGCATGTGAAAACATTAGGGTTCTACAATAATATGCATAAAAAGGAAAACATTCAAAATTGCTTTAAATGACGGGTGTGCTTGGGTGAATACTACAAAACCCATGTTACCCTGGGGCATATGTGCACATTCTTTTGTTTGCATGTGTTGAGAGTTCACTGGATAGTTATGCAAAGGTGTATGACGTCTTCAAGCCGTCAAGCCAAAATCCTTTACGAAGCGCAAATGATCGTTCCTCCCCAAGCAGAGACGGTTCCTTAGCAGGAAAGTACCTCTTGGAGGTGGTCATCCCGAGCATATTTACAGAGCTTCATGATCCCCAGCAACATTGTCAAATGGTAGTACCGAAGCCATCATGTTCAGGAAAGGGTTCTCGTTTCATGCTTTTGTCACAACGTTTACTGATTGAATCCATCGTCTGGCCGACGGTCGCGCACGACGATTCGATATTGACAAGTTAAGTGCAACTAGGTAGTGTTATATCTTATTAAGTCGATTCTCCTATTCAGTACTTTCGACAGCTACAAGCTTTTCTGTTTCGATAACGGTTGCAAATTCCCTAGCAGAATGGCCTCACAGCTAATGTTCAAGGCTCAGTAAGTGTCCAGGAGTTTGGAGATGTCGAATCTTCTGTAAAATCCTCTTGGGACGTTTTCTCCAGATCAGCCTTGTATCTTGGAGCAAAAGCAAGTTGTTGGTCATCCCAAGCTTGGAGCATCGTGAAAATTCCCCGGCAGGAGGTGTTCCAGATCTATTATCCCTAGCAGAACGGCATCCCAATTACTGCATTTCGGCTCAAGTTTCAGTTTTGTCTTAGAGTTTGAAGATGTTTGGTCTTATGTAAAATCCTCTCGAGGGACATTCTCTAGCACGAGACGCTCTGAAGTGGTTCTCCCCAGCAGAGTTTGTTGTAAGCTCATTATCCCCAGCGGAGTTACTTACCTTTCCTCAGCATTTATTTTGCTGAGGACCTCTTTGCATTTTACATATAGTATGCATAGCATCCTCAAAATGCGTAGTATTTCCATTGAGATGGAGCATTACACCATGGAAAAATTCAAACATATGCATGTGAAGCATAGGCCAGTTTTGATAGCTCGTGCGAGAGTCCAAAATTGTTTCCCTTCTATCATATTGACAAAGCCAGAAAGAATGCCTAGTTTATTCTTTACCAGACATTTCAAAGCAGCGCAAAGGGTTTCATCATTTTTCTCCCCACAGAGTCATATCTCTCAGCTTACAAGTTTCTTGGAACCATTCCCGATAGGATTCCTGTAGCCGTCCCCGACAACACTTTGAGTTTTAACCATACCAGTTCCCGACAGGTCCATTTACCCATTCCCGATAGGTAAGCCTGGGTTATAAACTGTAGCCGTCCCCGACAGCTCCCTTTAGTTTGAACCTTGCCAGTTCCCGACAGGTACACTTGCCCATCCCCGATAGGTAACACAGGTCCAAGCTCACCATTTCTCGACAGGTAGCTCACCAGTTCCCGACAGGTAGTTCACCAGTTCCCGACAGGTAGTTCACCAGTTCCTGACAGGTAGTTCACCAGTTCCCGACAGGTAGTTCACCAGTTCGTGACAGGTAGTTCACCAGTTCCCGACAGGTTTCCTATGGGGTCCAATGGTTCCAAATTCTCTCTCACAAACTTTTCTTCCTTGCCATTGCTTCATTTACAACATTTTTCTTTATCCACACAGTGCAAATTTTCTCGGTTATTTTTGTATTCGATCCCTATGTATCTTGAATTCTTGATAACCGTTGCTTTCATCCATTCAGATCCACAGTTGATTGAATAGGGGCAACTGTAATACCTCAAAATTTGCCCTCATGTTTTCTCAATAAATTGGTCTATGCTTTACTCATTTGCATTCCATAGTAGGTCATAAATTGCATATCATTGGTTGCAAGGCATGGTATCTAGTGCTTCAAGGTGTGAACAATTGAAAGCCAAAGAAAAGCAAGAGAACAAGAGCCAAAGGTCTTCAAACAAGCCTCAAGGGTCTCTTATATTATGTACCCTCCCATTTGGACCCACAAGTCATGAGAAGATGGGAATTCATCAAGAAGATTGGACAATGCATCATCTCTTACACAAAACAATCTAAAATTGGGATCTGATCCTCAAATGGGCAAGCTCTTTGAGTTTTTATCACCTCCAAATGTCATATCTCATCTTTGTTAGATAGGATATACATCATATTCAGAGGAATTTGGATTTGGAGGATGTGTTATTTCCTCCTAACCAAAGGGTACCAAACTTAGGGTTTGACATAAAATCAGTTTATTTCTAATTTTTTGGACAAAACTTGATCTCATGGTATTCCTTATGTTACTAAGTGTATATGGATGGAAAATTACCCATCAATTGGTTTCAGAAGGGTCTCAATTGGTCAGAAGATTCAAAATCAAGAGAATTGGGGAAAAAGTCAACTGTGCAGTGAAAAAGTCAACTCCTGACTTTTTAAGATCAAATTCATGAAATTCAAGTTAAATATGTTCATTGGACAAGATTTGATCAAGAAATGATGGAGGAATCATGAAAAATCAAGAAAGGTACAAAGTTTCCATTTTTAGAAACTTAGGGTTTCCAAAAATGGCAAGTTTGGACCATTTTGAACCACACTTTGAGGCTTTCTTTCTCCATGATAAAAGCTCCAAACCTCAGGCCCAAGTTGATCCAATTAAATTTCACATTCTAAGCTTCAAATCCATATAAAGAACTCTTCCATTGGATCAAAATTGAGTGAGTTATGATCAATCAAAGTTTGGCAAAGCTAGGTCAAAAACCAAGTCATGACCAAGCAAGACCAGGCCCATGCGCCATAATTTTGTCAAAAAAATGGTGGGCAATATGTCAAGCCATTTTTCTCATTGAAGGAAGCTTCAAATGAAAAAATGTTGAACATCAAAGTTGTTCATCTCAATGTCCTCTTCAACTTTGATGTTGGACATTTTTCCATTTGAATAAGTTATGATGGAATTATGATGGTCCAAAGTTGATGGTTTCATGCTGAATTTTCCAAATCATGTTGCCATGCGTGCTACAACCTTGCCTCGCCCATAAACTAGTTTTGGTGTACTTGAGTCATGGCCATTTTCAAGTGTGTTTGAGGTCCTATTTCCATTTGATTCCAACACCAATCTTGTTATATGATGTTCCCTCTTTCATTTGACACCAGAAACTCACCAAATCATCCACCATGCATAGAGAAATTCATCACCAAACCTCCATGCGTTCATTGATGTCATGCTGTCCAAAATGAAGTGTTTTATATTGTTGTTGTTGGTTTACCACAGTCAGCTTGCACGTACACTCTTCCACACTTCTCTTTGCTTCATTTAGCCAAACACCTTCCCTTACACATGATACTATACATGCCTTGTCATGCACAAAAGAGGAAAAGACAAAGCTTGCTATGCAAGTCTGATGGTAGCAGCACGACATCACCACATCTCCTTGCATCAACCTCACCATAAGCTCCAAGAAACTCACCCACACCATAGCTGAACCTTCCCACTCGCCCCTAACTAACTTAACTCAGTTAGTTAGGGTGAACTCATTTAACTCAACCAACTCACTTAACCAACTCAGTTAATCACACTAGTTAAACCATTTAACTCAACATATATATTGAAAACACACTCACAATTTCATTTTAACTTCATTTTTTCACATGAACTACAAATCAATCTCACTTTTTTTCCTCTCAAATTCTCTCTGCTCTCTCTCTGATCTCACACGGTGCAGACACTTCCATAACTTATCTTCATCAATCATCATCTTCAGTGTGGTTTTCTGGACAAGAGTAAGCAAGAGCACATCACTGAAGCATTGAAAAGCTCCATTATCTTCAATCTCAGATTCAACTTTTCTTCTTATTCTCAAAAGTCAAGTAGCATTTATTTTGCTCAATGAGTTCCATAGTTCAAGTGTTCATCTCTGGATTTCTGAAGATCCAAAGTTTCTCCAAATTTCAGGTTCCATTTCATCAACTTTTATTGCTTCGAATCCACTGCATTTTAGCTTGTTTTTGTTGATTTGAGCTCAATAGGAGCACTTGAATATCCGGCTAGTTGATAGGCATGCTAGATGCTTAGTTTCAGAAATTAGGGCAAAAATGTTTGTGGATGTTTCTTGCTGTGTGTGCACGGTTTGATAATTCTAAGTATGGATTCATGATCTCCTTCACTTCCTCTTCATTTTGGTATGCGAGTTGTAGATTTTTGGACATGTGAAAGTTTACAGGTGGTGGCGTTTCGCCAGAGAAGATGACCGGAGGTCCTTCTCCGGCCGGTGGTTTGAATTTGCTAGGGTTTCTGAGCTTTATAACGTAACCGTTGGATCAATTTAATCCAATGGTTGGTATTGTGCCAGCACATAAATGAGGAGCCTCCTCCTCACGTGCTCTCTTTTTTCTCTCTGATTGATTACATGTACGTGTGTGTATCATTATTATCATGTGCTTGCGTGCTGATTCGTGTGATATGATTACTTGTGTGATAATCTGAGCTTGACTTTGATCCTACGTCTAATATTGTGCTAACGCATAAAAAACATGTGCATCTCACGTGTTATCTTTTTTTTTTAACTCTGACACTTGTATGTGTGTGCATGCACGTTTGTTATCATGTGCCTTGTTCTGGATTCGTTTGATATGTATGCTTTAATAATTGATCTTGGTTGACCTAGATGTGTAGCTAGGATTGCATCTAATTGTTAACTGCATGCGCACACCATCACACATAATCACACGTATAAATGGACTGGGTCACAGATTGATATTTTCACACCACATGCTTGAGCCCAATTGTTTTTCAACATGAAAATTGCTTTCGCTGCACCCCCATTCCATTTTCTTTTGCTTTTTATTTTTATTTCACATATGGTTTTCATTTTCTTATTTTAAAAATAGCAAATCAATTCTAAAAATCCCAAATTAGTTCATGTGACATCTTTACTCATTTAAATAATTTTCTTTAAATTTTAATTCTGACTTTGTGAATTTTTTAGCATAGTTGCATAATTTTCTCTTAATTCCTTCCTAATTGAACTTCTTCATGATACTCAAATTTGTATATTTTCTTTCTCCCGTCTCACAAAATATTTTGTATCCATTCTTTTTGCATTGGTTAAAACACATAATGAAGCATCTACAAATATTTTGGTTGCATTTTTAATGTCATTTTATCATATGTTTTGATGTGCATATTGGAGTCTTATTTTGATGTGTTTAAATGTGACTTGGTGAGACTTTTTGGTCATGCTTTCTTTTGGATTTGGTCATCGAATTTTAACATATGTGTTGCCTATGATTTAGTTTGTTTAGGACTTAATTTTCATATTTTTATCATATGCTTTGATAATTGTTGATGCCTTGCATTTGAAGTTGCTTTTGTGCACTTTATTCTACTTCATTCTAATATGTTTTTGATGAGGCATTTATGCCACCATGTGATGATTGTTTGTGCATATTTTGTATGTAATTTGTATGATATTATAGGTCATATTAGTTTCATTATAGGTCACCTTGACTTGTGTTTGCATGTGGTGTGAGTTTATGTGTTATAACTTGAAAGTTTGACATGTTTTCTTCTCTTGTTCTCTTCTTATGCTCTATGGGCCCTGTGCTTGCATTTTATATGACATTTCCCTCATGCTACTAGCATCTTATCATTAGTATGCCACTGCCCATATACATTCTCTAATCATGTTACATGTTATACATTTCTAATATGTCATTTTGTGCACCTAATTGAACATGTTTCACTTCTCCTTACTTCTACTTCATCTTATTTCTCCTACTTGTATCCTTTTATTCATGATTTGTATGATGATCCATGTGCATCTTAAGACATTGATAAATGATATAGTATTCTGACTTTGATCTTTTGTGACGCATTATTGCATGATCACTTTGCATATCCACTCATCTTTCATATATTCTTTTCATAGGTGCATTTATTTGGTGTTTAAGACCTTGGTTGTGCATTGTTGGTGTATGTTTGATATCTTAACATTAGAAAACACCCTTTGAGCATAGGTTCTAACTTTGATTGATTTCCAGGATCTTTATTCATTGGTTCTTAATTAGTTTGGTCACTACTTGTTATCCTTTATTCATTTCACTACTTGTGAATAGTTTTCGAACTAACCTTTTCATGTAGGTTGCTAATGGTAAGTAAGTGTGTGGATATGCTTCCACATACACTTCTTTCTTTCATCTTCTCTTATTTCTCTTTAATCTTGCAACTTGTGATCATGATAAGCATCTATATGCTTTCTTTGAATAACTTCTTCTTCATCCCTCTTTAAGATCAACTTAACTTCCATCTTGGAAGTAAGTTGTTTCTTTTGTTCTTCTTCTCCTTTCTTTTAGGATTAGGTTTCTTAAACCCCATTAACCATAGGAACATCTAAGCATGCTAACATTAGGGTTTGAGTCTTAGTCTCCCTCATTAGTTTTCACCTTTTGCTTCCATTTGAGTCTCTTCTTCTCATCACAAAACAAAAGCAAAAACACTTAATAAAGGCATAACAAATATTGTATTTGAGCCTTTCATGTGAGAATAAGATAGTGAGGGGTCTTCTCTCACTTTCTTAGAATGTTTAGCGTACGTCCCGTCTTGGGTCGGTATGCGAGGCATTCGATCCTACATGAAGGACTTAAATACAATATGTGTTACAAAACACAAGAATAATCAAAACACTTCTCCTTAAAAGATACAAAAACAAACAAACAGGTTCTTTTCTCATCTTCTTCACTCATTCCTTAAGAATGCGTTATTTCCGTTCTACCGCAAATAGGTAACGCCTAAGTCTCCATACAGCGAGCTGCAACACCTAAACTTCTAGGACGCGAACGTTGATGTATTCCACTATAAAACACAAACAATTTTCCCTTAGGTTAGGGGAACTACGTCGCTCTGATTCTCATGTTCCCGATGAGATACGTAGGCAGTGGGGTAGGGCCCATTCGAGCACTTCTTTTATTTTCCCTACATTTGTTTCTCTTTCTCTCTCCTTTCCTTTCCCAGTTCTCCAGCTAGCAGTTCCTTTTCCAGTATCCTTTCCTTACACCCTTTGATTGAAGCAGCAAGCGTGGATCCCATCAGGTACGATGGACGCGTGGGGGTGCTAATGCCTTCCCTTCGCGTAACCGACTCCCGAACCCAGATCTCTTGGTCGCAAGACCATGCTCTTTCCCTTCCTTCAGGTTTATGCAGTGTTTCCTTTCCCTCTCTTGGGATAAATACACATTGCTGGCGACTCTGTTTCGGTGCCACTTTCGCGTTTGTACTAGGATGAAAATCCCAGGAGCGACAATAAGCAATGTAAAAACAGCTTCAAAGGCATCTTGATTGGAGTGTTTAGCAAAATAATGAGCCTTTTCAAACAAAAACTTAGCATTTAACCCAAAAATTCCTCCTTTAGAAGTTAAATTGCTTTTGATGTCAACTAACTCCAGATGAGTTTTCTTGGTTATTTCTTCCTCTTTAGGATCCTTCTCGAAGATAGGAAACGGGGACTCATCCTTGATAGGAAAACCAATTATCTGAGAATATTCCTCAAGGGTGGGTAAGAGTTGATAATCAAGAAACGTGAAATAGTGATACTTTGGATCATAAAACTGAAGCAGAGTTGAGAGGAGTCCTTCATCAATGTTCTTCTTCAACAAAACCCACAACTTCCCATATCTGTCTATGAATCTTTCAGGGCCTGTTAGTAAATCTCCCAATCTCCTTAGGTCATCCAATTTTGGATTCTTGAAAGTGTATTTGACGGTGTTTCTTCTTGATCTATCCATGATATCCCTCTGATATTTCACAAGAAAAGAAATCTAAGTTCCATGAAACCGATTCAACATGAGTGCTTATGATGTATGAATGCAAAGCACACACAAAGACACACACAAAACACAAACAAAGGAGATAGTTTGGAGCATGGAGCCAAGGTTTACCCTTCCCATTGGTATGTACTATTGGTTTTCATCTGTTGAACAGGGTTCTAAGAAGTTCCCAGAGTCGACAACTCATCTTTCAGATTTTATCGACCTTCCAAATGACTTGGTGATCAATAAAATTCTCAAGAGAATCTCGTCTGAGTGTAGTATCGCGTGACAACCAATTCAGAAATAGACTCCATCATGGTCACCACACTATATCCTAAAAGGCCAAGTGGGGTTTGGTAACTACGGTCCTCAATATCAAGGGCTCCTAGGTCGAGAGTAGCACGTTTTCACGAATAGATTCGTTCAACATGACTAAACTCTCAAGAGGGCCTCAATTGAGTGATGATGTCTCAAGTTAACTTTTTCAGGAATCGACTCCCTCAAAGCCTCCTTGAATATACCATCGTCCTATCATAAGTGCACTCAAATCCGGGTTAGGATTTATCTCACCACTCAAGAACCATGTCAACAAAAGATCTCAAGCAAAGCATATATACAGGTAAACATACAAATATGTACAAATATAGCAAACAAGCATAAATAAAACAAGCAAAAACAAGGTGGGCTTAACCCTCAAAAATAGAGTTTCCCCAGTGAAGTCGCCATTTCTGTTACAGTGAGAATCGGATAACAAGCTATTTATTAACTTGCATCGCAAAACTTTGAAGTTCACCACCGACTTTGATTTATCCAAAGGAAAGGTTCAAGATCGAGAAAACCTAAAGGGGGAGATCTAAGGTTCGGGGGTTGGTTACGCCTAGGGAAGGTATCAGCATCCTAAACGTCCGTAGTACTCTACGGGAACCTCTTGTTTTAGCTTGTTATATCTCACTCGCTTTCTAAGGGTGTTATGCTAAAGGTTGAAACCCTAGGGATTAGTATCTAAGTATACTCAACAAAGTATCGCACCTTGCGCCTACGTATCCTGACGGGAGTGGAATCAGAGTATCCGTAGTTCACCGATCTAAGGGTGAAAAAGGAACCATTGACTATGGCAAAAGTTCCAAGGGGAAATGAGTATGAGCTCATTTTAGAGTTCACGATAACTCTCTAGATCTAAGTTATGGGGAAGAGTGAGTTCTCATGATGGTGAGAATCACATAGAGTTCAAAACTCTAACCTATTGCTAAGTTGTGATTTCATGGCTCTCATGAGGCCAAGAAATGGGGTAAACTTAAGAGGATAAGGTAGGATGGTTGTTTAGTGACTCATGAGTCAATTTAGGATGATCTCCCTTTAGAATGGGGGGAAAAGATAATAGTTTTAAATTACTATGAAATAAAGAGTTATATGAATAATAAGATAATGTAAAAATACATGAACAAGATATTAGGATAAAACAAAGTTCATAAATCATGCAAGGTTAGAATCACTCATATTAGACAATGTTCAAACATGATAAACAAATATAACATCATGGGATGAATAAAAGAGTGCAATAAAGCCTTAAAAGAATTTCCAATTTCAACATGAATAAAAGCCAATAATATTAAACATTTTCAACCATTTCTTTTTATATTCAACAAGTAGATCTAATTAGAAACCAATAGCAAAAAGAATGGAAGAAAAAGGATAAAAAACAAACAAGTTATGAAAGTTTGAAATTAAAATATAAACTTGAAAATAAATAACACAAACAAGTAATAAAAAGGAAGGAAAGGGCATTCCTAGGGATTGAACCCAGGACCCTGCGTATGCAAGCTTAAAACATTACCAACCGTGCCATGTGCGCGCCTTGAACAAACAATGATAACACATGTATATATGTAAAGGAAGCGAAATTCAGAAAAAAAAGAACAAAAGGACTGGGGCGAGGGGGATTCGAACCCCAGTCCTAAGGGTTAAAGGGCGCATGTGCATGTGTGTGCTTGCCACTTGGGTGGCTGTTACATCCGGTAACAATCCTGACTTAATTAATACATAACCCTTGCGCGTGTGTATAATTCAAATTAACAAAGCAACCAAGTCAAACAACAATCTGCTCACGAAAGAAAACATCCATGCCATGCCATTCACCGCTCAAATCATTGCCAATTAGACAGAAACACATGGTTACCAACTCAACATCATGAATTGCTAAACAAATTAAATACCAAGCAAAGCTTCTAACATACAAACTAAACATCCACAAAGTAATGTAATACTTGAACACATGGTGTAACAATTCTAACACAGGCATGGCAGCAGCAAGCATACAACACATTCGAAAGGAGATCATGTAATGACATAACTTGAATGCAATTAATAAACAAACATGTAGACTATGGATCCAAATCAGCATGTCATTAGGTTGAGTTTCAAGAACAGCAAAAGTTAAATATTGTACATGTTGAATGAAGAAAGCAACAAAAATGCTTTAAGATCAGATTACATGATTAGTGTGGTTGAATGACCAGAATGCAAGGAAACAAAAGAACAAGACAGCAACATCACTCACTCAAAGCATCAAAAGAAGGTAGTATGATGATATATTGGCAAGCATATGGTTAGACATGATGCAGTCAGTTTTGATAGCATGTTTTTAATGTTTAACAATAACTCAAACATGTCAGCAGAATAGAGCATATTATTTTAGGTATTGGAACTCAACAATGACAGCAATTCGATATAGAAGTTCAGAGTAAGCATGATTGCAGCAACACATCAAACAAAAAGCAACATAAGACAAACAAAACATGAAAAATTAGCAGGGTCCAATGCACTGGCCTTTAGAAGGTATCAACATGCCAAATTAGTTTAGATTAGACATGACATTTAGAAAACAATTAGAGGGGGAATGCGTCAAACAAGGAGTTCAGTAGGTTCACAAATCTGTCTAAGGTTGTTTGTCCTAGGAGCAATTTGGCTGGGGCATGGCATGGTTAGAAATGCAGCAGGAGTATGTTCATTCTTCAGCCATAGGCATACAAAATGTATTAACTCAAACAAACAGCATGGCAAGAGTTGGAAATGTATCATTATGAGGTAAACACACAAATCACATTGGTTTAAAACAACAATATTGCATGGATAGAGATATGCCAAAATGATAGTCAAATGATAGCTCATATAGATGGAAACAGTATGATAACATAAACATAAATTCAGGAGAAAAGATAAGTTAGGCTACATGTTCATGGAATTTTAGACACACAATGCTGTCATAGATCATGGATTCAAATAGAAATTATACACACATAGACATCCAAATCAAATAGTGGTTAAGCATGAATATAAGCATAAACAAATGGCTTCACACTCGTCATGTGGGTACAAATAGGATCATTCATGCTTCTAATGATGAGCACACAATAAGAATAACATCCATATGATCAAGGGCCATATAAGCTACACATATATTCTAGGCAAAACAAGACATATTACAAGGCAACATAGCAATCAAATTAATTCAAGTGATACCATTCATAACAGACAGGGGCATATGACATGGTGAAATCCAACTTGGGCAATAATCATGAAGAGACATACATAACACACATGTAGACCAGGTACAAGGCAGGTTGGTACATATTATAAGCACAAAGCGTATCTAACATTCATAACTTAGAAGCATGTCAAAAGACAATTCAAGGCTAGCATACATATTTGAACACAAAGCTTAACATGGAGAACAAAAGCATGATGACACAAAAGAGAACATTCTGAAATTAACAGTTTCACCACAATAATTTTAGCATGCACAAAGTGAAATATCATGATATGACAGATCATGGAGTATTGAGAGGCACGTGATTAAATAGGAACAACTCAATGCAAATTGTCAGCAACAAAATTCTCATCCTAAGTTCAACATTCATGAACATGAACCTTACACATACAATAAATCAATATCATACCAATGAGCTGCAATACAAGAAGTCAAAGAAATAAAGTAACCATTTGCATATCTTAGCACACTAAACTCAGACACATGATTCAAAAACAGTTTACGACTCAACAAATATCACCCCTAGGCAAGACTTTAGATGCAAAGCATGGCAATAAGTTTAAGCACATAAACTGATTATTCATTAGTGATGACAGAAAGAGAATACAAATGACATTTAATGCAAGCAACTGCCAAACAAACATTGATGGTCAGGTTTACTAATCATAAAAAGTCATGAGCATATCAGAAATAGGTATGGAGCAAAGATTCAAGAATCTCCCATCTCAAAATAAAACCCAAGCACCAAGACATACATGAGTAGGTTAACAATTCCATCCATCTAAGCTTGACAGTACAATACCAAAGTGAAAACTTGTAAACATATAGCCAGCCAATGAACCAAAACTTAATCATCATGGTGATATCTCAAGCATAATAACTTAACACAAAAGGCAGCATCCATGTCTACCTCAACATATCAGTAAAACAAACAAAATCATTCTACTTCATGATATCAAGCCATGAGCAAACAAGCAAACACACTCAAGCACATATTAGCAGATTACATATGTAAAAGAACAACATAATGCACATGACATAATGATATCAATTGAGCATGATTATTAAAAGGGAAAGAGTATGATACCAAGTGGAGTAATGTCCACTGCACCTTCAAGTGTGTTGAATGCTCTCCTTTCTGAACTTAACAATAGAACTCCAAGGCCACCTTTCTCCTTTCTTGCTCGAAACTTAAGAATTCAGAGACTATTTGAGTATTTTGTGAAAATCGTTGGTGACTTAAAGTGTTGAGGTGAGCTCCTTTTATAGGCTGAGCAAATGGGCTTTGTTTCATTGAGACCAAAGAGCAAACACATGGTATGCTGAGTAAATCACTAGGGTTTGAAACGTCTCTTTTCAAATTCAAACTTGGTCCACTTCTTGGAGACAAACGCGCTGCTCTTGCTGAACCAAAACCTCAGAGGTGCAGGGTAAATTTCACGACTCAGTGCATTGCTTGAAACTCCTTCTCTGTTGTCATATGAGGGGGTATCAAATGAGGCAATGGTTGGGATTGCGTAAGCGTATCTGCAGGCAAAAGCAGTCCCTATGCTGAAACAAGCAACTCTTCAGAACCACTTTTAATGAATCAGGCCATTGAAAGCTTAAACGGGAAATGATTTGGAGAATTCAAAAGTAAAAAAAAACGCGCCAAGGAATTGGGTTGTAGCAACGATTTTTCAATGAATTGATATGACTTGTATTGAATTCTTCTTCTCTTCTGAAACTCGCAAACATGACAAAGGAGAAGAAAATGTTTTGGTTGTTTCACTTCCTTGCTAGCCACGCGGCATCCCTTCATTGGTCAGAGAGGTAGAGTTGAAAAGTCAAAGCACATTGCATGATTCCTATTGGTCCTCAATCAATGAGTTTCATTCCAATATAATTTGTAACATGATTTTTTGTAATGATGGGCCTATGGTGATGGGCTTGTGAGCAAATATTTCAAGGATTGGTTTTATATTTCTTTTTTGTTATAAAAAGAAATGGTTTAGAAAAATAAATAATAGATGAATTTGGTAATTGAAATGGTTATGGTTTAGGAAAATGGATATTGGATATAATTGGTTAATAAATGACTTGAAATTGGTTTGGAATTAAGGGTGGCGATTGAGGGTGACTAAGGTGGATAGAAATTTGTTATGGAGAGGATCATGGAGATATCTCTTTGAACATGAGAAACTTGCTTAATTCAATGCTCCATCTAAGATCTTGATTGATCAATTCTTGGATCTTCTTGAGATAAAACCTGATTCACAAATGAAACAAACACAAACAAAACCTGGTAAAGGGTTAGCTATGTAATATGATTGACCTAATATGACATGCAAAAGATCAATGGATCTAAGGGTAAAATTTGGGGTACAACACAAAGATACTAATATGAATGTTCAGACGAACCCGTTGCCGCAACATGAGAAGACTAAAGTGAATTTGATAGAAGGAGAACCTGTCAATAGTTATCAAATTCACAATGTACGCTTACTAGGAACCAACTTGGTAAAGATGCATTGAAAATAGAGTGGGTACGGCCATGTGCCATCTCACAATTATCATCAGTGTGACATCTGCTCCAAGGACAATCAAGGGCGTGCCATAGTACAAGCAGCTCTGCAAGAACAAATGGATCTGGGCTGGATTCAGGATCACAGGATTCGTGAAGTAAACATGGCCCATGCACATCCCAACATTGTTCAGAACCACGACATCCATGCAATGAACGTCAATCTAGTGGCATTACATTCAAGACAAAGTCAGTATTACAATCTGTCGCGGCACGATTACATCACTTGTCCAACCTGCTCAAGAGACAATCAGGGATGCTCTTTTATACAAGAGGCTTTCCAACGTCAAATGGATCTTGGATGGATCCAAGACTACCATGAAAGAAGTAATCATCAAGTCAATATGGTTTAAATCTTTGACATCCACTTGATGAATACTAGTCTAGTGGAATTACATGATAAGCAGGTCAGACTTGGTTTTCTGGCTTCACATGATTATCAAGACTGTAAAGAATGCTACGAAAATGACCAAGGGTGTACGCTTGTGCAAATGAATCTTCAACATCTGTTGGACCACTGGTGGCTTCCGATTTACCTGGATAAAGACACACAACAAGTTAGCATGGCTGATGGGAATCCTGGTAGACATCAAAGTCGTGATGACCGCTCAATGGAAACGGATCTAGTAAGAATGCACTGCATACAAATCAGATATGGTCGGGTTCCACCTCATAATTATAAACGCTGTAGAGTATGCTCAGAAAATAACCAGGGATTTTATCTCGTGCGAGCAGCCCTCCAGCATCAGTTAGACCGAAAGGAGATTCAACCATGTTCGAATTTTGAATCAATTAACATGATACAAAATTACCTCCCTGGTCAAAGCAAAAACACTGTCATAATATCCAATCTTGGAAAAACCAAGGATGTTTGTGTCGCAATTCCTCTACTCGATGAGTCAAGAGTCTCTCTCGGTAATAGGAAGATTCCAAACTTAGAGTTAATGGAGGTAGCCTACGACAGTCAAAAGGCCCAAAAGCCCTTGTGGTCGTCTACTTGCCAAGTCCAATACTGTACAATTCAGAAAAGGTTATCCTGTACAAATATGGTGAAACGACCATAGAAAATGGAAAAGAAACTTCGTTACCCTCTATTGTGAACATTGCTGACATCAGTCGAGTTACCCGGAGCGGTCGGATCTTCAACAGAGGAGTTGGAGAACCTACCAAAGAAAGGGAACCTCAAACCGAAGTTCCTAACCAATAATTTGGTCAATTCAGTAATACAGAACCTGTAAAGAACAACGATGAGATGCTGAAGCTCATTAAAAAAAGCGAGTACATCATTGTGGATCAATTGTTGCAAAATCCGTCTCGAATCTCTGTAGTATCTCTCTTGCATAGTTCAGAAGCTCACGGAGAGGCTTTACAGAGAGTCTTAGAATAAGCCTTTATGGAACAAGATGTGACGGTAGGACAGTTTGACAGCATCATCTCCAACATCACTTCCTGCAACAACTTGGGATTCAGTGATGAAGAATTGCCGGAGGAAGTCAAGAACCATAATATGGCACTCAATATCACAGTCAATTACCAAGACGATGCTTTAGCCAGCGTACTGGTAGATACAGGTTCATCCTTAAATGTCATGCCAAGGTCAACTTTGGTTTGACTTTCTTTTCAAGGAACTCCGATGAGAGGCGGTGAGATCATCGTCAAAGCCTTTAACGGATCCAGAAAAATAGTTATCGGCGAAGTTGATCTTCCCATAAACATTGGTCCTCACACTTTCCAAGTCACTTTCTAGGTCATGGACATCCGAGCAGTATACAACTGTTTATTAGGAAGACCTTGGATACACGAAGTTGGGGCCGTCACTTCGACACTTCACCAGAAGCTGAAATTCGTCAAGAATGACAAATTAGTCCTATGTAGAACTAGAGAAGGTTGTTGGAACTCAGTTTCAAGCATACTCAGTGAGCAATGAGAATCAACAAGGAAGAGGGACGTCGATTTCCTCATACAAGGACGCTCTCAAAGTAGTGGAGAGTGGTGACATAAAAGGATGGGGACAGATAGCAACTCCTACTGATAACAAGACAAGAAAAGGTCTTGGTTTCTCTCCGACTTGTACCCAGACTACTAAGAAGGATGAAAGTTTTCATCCCATTTAGGATTTCTTCCACAACGGGGGTTTCCTCCATCTAGTATCTCAAGAAGTCCACACCATCGATGAGAACGACTCCTCCGATATGGATGAGGAGTGGAAGTCTTATCTCAACGATGAAGGTTATATGTCTCAGGGAGAAACGTACCTACCATTCTGCTCTCTGAAGCAAAGCCCAAGATATATACCGAGATCAGATGTCAAAATGATCTATGGAGATTGTGATCCCAAAGGATGTCGTGCTCCACCTAACGCATTAAAGGAAGACAATCTAATGAAAGACAACTTTGACTATGATTATTATGATCCCCTGGATGACTTGCCTATCTGGAAGCCATACATGAAAGACTTGGAGAAAAAGAGTTAGCCGGATAATGCTTATCAGCTGAGTAATCTTGAAAAGAATACACAGGTTCCCCCAGAGTCGTGGAATCCTTACTCAGGACATTTCGAGAATGTTCAACACCATGTTGATGAATTTGCAAAGAGTGCAAGACAAGAATTCATTAACTATGCATTTCCTGAGGTCAACGGCATTACGAAAGATGACTCCTCTATGCCCACAGAAACCTGGGATACCTTGGGACAGCTAAGCGGCAAGTACAACTTTCTAGTCAAATACACTGCTCCCGAAAGCTTTCGCATCGGATACGAGGACATCCAGCCAACTGGATGGGAAGATCCTCTTGAGAGTGAAAATACTATGGAAGATTTAACAGAAGAGTCCTCTTATGATAACTCAGCATGGGAAGAAGACTCCAATGATCCTACTCCGCCAGAAATCAGTGTCATTTCTGAAGACAAACAAAGAAGGAAAGTACCAGACTTTATGATTCACAAAGGAGTTTGTTGCCATTGGGTTGCACTCGATGTCCCGAAAGTCGTCCCTAAGTCGAAGTAATTACCATATTTGTTTTAACCTTTCACTTCGCCCGGGTGAAATGGATGTTTTACAGGGCTCACTTTTCTGTAAATGTCCCTCTTCGCTTCGCCCAAAGCGACAGAGTTTTGTTTTATAGGGTTGTGTTTCAAGAATCGACAAATCATGAATAAATAATGTCATTCTGAATTCCCGCATTTATTGATGTTTTCACTTTTCATTTTTTTCAGAAAATGGTAATCCTAAAAAACAACCCAAAATAAAGACAAGCGTTTTCAGAAAATACACTGCACACACTCTTGCATTTTCTCTGTCTTTTCTAAAAAAATAATCATTACGTCATGCAGATTGCTTATTTTAAACCCCATTGAAACATAGGATCCAATGCCTTCTCCTAACTTTGAATTCCCGGTATTTGAAGCTGAAGAAGAAGAAGACGAAGAAATTTCAGAAGAGATCTCTCGACTACTCAGCCAAGAGGAAAGGTCTATTGAGCCTCACAAAGAGCTGTTGGAAACGATCAATTTAGGCTTAGAAGAAGAAAAGAAAGAAGTTAAGATCAGGGCACTGCTCAGTCCAACTGTCAGAGAAGACTTGATAAAACTTCTCAAAAAGTTTTCAGATGTATTTTTTTGGTCCTATCAGGACATGCTAGGGTTGGATATCAGCATCGTAGAACACCACTTACCACTGAAACTAGAATGAAATGTAATATCTTTTTCTTAACAAATTAGAATACGTTTCAGAAAATTTAATTTCGAAAAAGATTTTAATTTGGGAAAAGATTGAAAATTTTATCTTTTTGAAAGGCAAAAGAGACGAAGCAACGAAATGTCAAAGTTTGATATGTTAAAAAGAAATAACATAATATGAATTTATAAAAAAAATATGTTTGATTGCAATTTTGATTCTTCTATTTTTTAATCTTTTTTAATTTAAAATTTTGATAATTTCATTTTAAAATTTAATTTTATTGATTATTCTATTTCGATTTTGTAAAAATTTAGTCGCTCATTTCATGAGTCTCATTTTTTATAATGTGATAATTAAATTGATGAAGTGATAGATTATGTGGCAGAATTAACATTTCACATTATTTATAATTATTTTTTATTTCAATAATAATATAAATTATTATATTTGTTAAAAAATACAAAAAAAAACTTACATTAAATCATAATAAATTAGAGAATAATTTATTTTTAAAGAATAAATTATTTGAATTATTATGTATAAATTTTTTTTATGAAAATAAATAATTATACATAAACTTTTTAAAGGATTAATGATAGAGTATGTAAAATAAAAGTTTTATACTATAGGAGTATTGATTAGGAATTGACTAAGTAGGTTATGTTGGAATTAATTTAAACTTATGGATAATTTCGAATTAAATTTGATGAACAAGAAGAATCAATCACATCGATCGATTCTGCCTCTTGTTCTTCACTCTTCGCTCAAGTGAATCAATCACACCTTGGTTGTAAGATGATTCTGTAGCACAAAAATTTGAGAAGAAAAGAAAAGATGAGTTGGGGAAGAAAAGAGAAATTAAGGTTTTGAGAAAAGAGGAAGAAGAAGAATATTTCTGCAGAGGTTCTCTCTGTTTTCAAACTGAAGTTTATTCAATTTTTTCTTTATACAACAAAATTATTACAATGATACGGTGCCTCTCTATTTATAGATTGAGATTGTTTGCACACTAAGCAATCTCCAACTAACCAAACTAACTCAGATAAAACAAACAAATAAAGCTAAATCAAAATAATGTCGAGATACACTTTTTCGACATTTCAACAACTATACAATTTCTACACAAGTCATTTTGACAACAACAGACTCTGTCGAAATGATGCTTTGACATAAAGAAGTATATTCTCAACACACCACCTAATTCACTGTGTCTAAGCTTTCTACGTTCATCATTGTTCTTAGTCTTTTGAACACTTCGACCTACACATCTTTCATCATGATGTATGCAATCAGATTCTCAGTTCTGCAGTGTTCCAAGTTCAGCTTCCCATTTGCTACCTGCTCTCGAAGATAATGAAACCTCATTTCGATGTGCTTGCTGAAGGTGAGGAAAATACACAAGAAGGGGGTTGAATTGTGTTCTCCAACTTCGTTTCTTCTTCTGAACATAATTCTGATTCTAAACAAAAGTTCAGAACCTGATAACAGGTCTAGTGGATATCAACAGAAGTAAATACAAGATAAAGAACACAACAAGTTTATACTGGTTCCTCCCATACTGAGAGTAGTCCAGTCCCCTTGCAGCGTAGAGATTTTCCACTATAATCAAATCATGATTACAATTTCTTATTCACTTAAGCATAAGACTTTTCTTTGCTCAACTCGAGACTTGCTACTTAAACCCCTCAGGTTCAAGATTTCCTGCTTAGACCATTGCCTAAGACTTTCCTGCTCAGATTCCACGAATCCAAGACTTCCTTGCTCAAGCCCCTCATGCTCAAGACTTTCTTGCTCAGACCCTTAAGTCCAACACTTTCCTGCTCAGGTTCCACGAACCCAAGACTTCCTACTTAAGCCCCTAAGACTCAAGACTTCTTTACTCAGACCGCAACCTAAAACTTTCTTGCTCAGGTTCCACGAACCCAATACTTCTGCTTATACCCTAAAGTACAAAACTTCTGCTCAGACTCACAGTCCAAGACTTCCTTGCTTAATCAACAACTGATCAAAAATTTCAATGCTTTAGCACATAGCAAAAGACTTACTTGGATCAAGCTTCTCTGCAAGATACTTTGATGCTCAAGCACATAACAAGAGACTTTATCTAAACTACTAAACAACCTGCTTAGTAGAATAGAGAACAAGGTCTACTTGATACAGAATCAGAGGTACAGGGTAATCACCATATCAAAGACCTTAAGCACTTAAGTTTTCTAAGATATTCAATGTTTAAGAAATCTTAAGGTTTTGTACAATTTATAATATATAACGGAATTTCTGCATACTCAATTGTGTTACTTATTGTTGATCTTGTTATTCTTCCATCCAGATAAATATGTGAAACACTTCTATCCTTCTTGGATTTCCTTCTCTATTTTTCTTGCTCTTTTTTCCTTGTTGAAAATTCAGATTGAATCTTCAGCTCCATATGTAGCAGTTGTAGAAGACTAGTCGTTGGAAGAGATAACTTGTACAAGTTTCTTTGTTTCTCCATAATACAAGAGATGTTGAAGATAGATACACCAAAAGATCTTAATCCATTGTGTAACTTGTTTAACCATTGTGTCTTTCATGTAATCTTGTACTATAGATCTATAGAGAGTAGATATCCATAAAGCATGTCAACTCTTCTTGAGCTTTGTGAACATAAACTCTAGCTGACAAACTGATTTGACAATGCAGTTTGCTTTCTGCAGTACAAATAACTTTAGCTTTATTACTGACTCTGGATGTTCACCAAAAGCTGATATATTTACTAAGTCTAGAGACAATATGTTGCTCTTCTGGTGCCGAGGCCTTCAGCTTCAGACTCTACGTCAGATATCACTTAGAGAGTGTTCTTCAAATTCTGAGCCACCAAAGGCTAGTAACTCAATTTCTCTCAAATGCATCCTTATATCAGATTCTGAATGTATTCTCTTTAAGCTTTAGAACCTGCATACTTGGAACATACATTAGATAACACCATTATTCTTTCAATACTTTGTTATCATCAAAACCTAAAGGATATATGTCATGAACAAATCTTGTTCTACTAATCTCCCCCTTTTTTATGATGAAAAACATAAATATATAAAGAACAATGTTGGACAATTATAATTTTCCTAGCAAAATCAGGGTATGAGGTTTGTAAGCTCCCCCTGGGTCTAATAGTCCAAGGTTGAGTTATGTAAACCCCCCTAAGTACTTTATTAAAGAAAAAATATTTTAATTTTCTTTGCAATATCAAAGTTAGAGGTTTGTAAGCTCCCTCTGAGTCTAATAGTCCAAGGTTGATGTTTGTAAGCTCCCCCTTAGTTCTATATTCAAGAAAACTAAAATATATCACCCAAGAAAAATAACCAAAATAACAAAAATTTAAAAGTACATTAAATTATAAATGAACAACATTAAATCTGAAGAGTTCATATTGTTTATTAAATACTCTTATATTTTTCTCCCCTTTTGTCACATAAAAAAGATTTAAAAAAGATACGAGAGGTGACAATTAAAGCAAATGTTGAACAGAAGTTCAGTGTTCCAAGATGGTCAATGATACTTTATAGGGTTAAGAGTAGTCAGAGTCAAGTAAATGTTGGACAGAAGTGCAGTGTCCCAAGATGCTCAAAGATCAGTTTTTATTGGTGTATAGATTCCATATTTGTACTTGAACGAATCCTCAAAGCTCACTATAGAATCATATTGACATGATTTCCTCAAGAATTCATCCAGTTCTCAGAAATACTTCAAGCAAAAGCTAGTTATGAAGAGAAAATCTCATACCTGAGTTCCTCACAAGAGTGAAAAATGAGATTTTGCAAGAGAGTTTGAATTACTGAAGAAGGCTGATACGACAAGAGAGAAACATTTGGAAGTCAAGGAACTTTCTACAAAACTTCATGCTGATGCAGCAAAAGAGAAACAAAAACTAAAGGAAGAGGAAGGTGTTCAAACCAGATTTGGCTGCCTACAGAGCACAGACTTCAGGATCGAAAGAACACAGAAATGTTCTTGAGGAATCTTCCATTAATGATGAAGTTCCTCCTTCTGAAGATGAGGAAGCAGATCAATAAAGAAAATAATTTATTTGCAACACTAAGAGAGACGATTGAAGCAACAAGGAAGACTGGGAATAGGCTAATTTGTTGTATTGTCTTATTTATTCTCATGTAACTTTTAAGTTCTAATGAAATTTCCCCTTTTTTGTTTCCATTTATTTAAGCCAGCAAAAGCAAGTTTCATTCACTTTAAGTAATCAAGAGAGAAACATAAAGCATAAATTAACAAGAACAACTTATATAAAGTAATCTGAAAAGAGATAAGTTCACAAGTACGTCATAACACAAATAAAAGATAATTCCATGAATGTCTTGAGATCAGAACCGATTTCTTCGTGCCTTGCAACAATATACTTGAATTGAGCATCCACTGAAAGTTGGTTACTAGCCATCTGAATCTTCATAACCTCTTGACATTCAACAACTGAAGCTACTTTAGCTTCTAGATTGAGCAGTTGCTTATAGCTAGTTGCAGCGACTTCCTTTGTCGATAAATTCTTCATACTTTGAATGACCGAGTTAACAGACCTTCTAAAGTTTTCCCATTTTGCATCATAAGCCACATGATCAGTAGACGTGAACCCTTCTTCTATTATTGATTTAGCCTCGTTATATAACCCAGTCTTAAAAACTTCTAATTGAGAAAGTACATGGTTGGGTAGAGGCTAAAAATTGGTTATGTGCTGAGATGGTTTGGATGTGTTTGTTTCATCTTTTTGCAGGGTTTTATGAACATATCCAGTAGAGTTTTCTTTACTTAAAGCATGATTTGATGGGGATATGTGTTACGTGGTTTCTAGATTGATTGATGGTAAAGGCTGATCTTGGATATTGTTTTATGGTTTTGGTTTAGACTCAACATATTCAGATCCATCATTAAGATAATCCTGAACAAGTTGATCTATAATGGTTTTGGTGGAGTTGTTTGAGGGTGATGCAACACTAAGAGGCTTAGCATCCAAAGCATTTTCAGATTCACCAGGAATTGGTGAAGGCGAGCTTGCTTGAATGATAACATTAATGTCTTGATTGGTTTGGTCATGTGATGGAACAATATTGTCTGGTGTTTTGTTTAGAGAGGTCTTTGAAAGTGAAGAAAAATCAGTACTTATAGGGATGATTGATTGCTAGGGTTGTATGGATAAGATAGAAGTTTGGTTGGATTTAGCAGGTGATGGTGAGGGTGACTTTCTCAGTGAAGCATCAAGATTAAAGTCATGAATGGGTTCAGCCTCAATACTTGATCCTGCTGCCAATGAAACAAGTTCCTCTGCAGCTTCTACCTCCTTGCCACTTTTAGTTGGACTCTCATTCAACTAGTTTCTAGATCCATTATCCTTTTTTGCAGACACGACTTCCATTTCTACCTCTGGAGCATCTTCCTATACTTCCTTAGTACCATGATTTCTACGTTATTGAGTAGCATCTGAATCATTTTTGCTGATCTCAACAAATTTTTGAGTTATCCTAGCAACTTCAGGAGAATGTAGGATAGACTCAAGTTTGTCAACTAGCTGTTCTCTCAAAGTTTTCATGCCCTTCTCTGTCACCTTTATAGAGTCCTCAACACGATTTCTCTTGATTAATTCTTCTGATAGAACTTCCATACTTTTCTTGACAACTGTTGTCATGAAATTGTCAACTTCTTTACAACATGAGAAATAGTTGTTTCCTTTTCTTCTTCCAGCTGACTCAACTTCATCAACTTCCTTTTCTTTGGTGTAGATACTTCTTTATCCAAATTACTACCAGATCCTCCTCCTCCAGTTTTGGTAGGAGGAATCTCAGTAGTTTCCATGAGTTCTTCAACTTCATGTTGCAGGGCCTTCTAGGAACTATATAGATCCTTTTTCATTCTAGTCTTTTGAACAAATATTTCTTCCTCCTTTTGAACTGCCTTTTGAGCATCTCTTAATAGTTTCTTCTTAGTGGGCATAGGAGTATCTGATTCTTCATCATCTTCTTCTTCATCAGAGGTGAGTTATTTCCTTTTTCTTCTTCCTCTAAGGCCATAAACATCAGGGAACTTATCAGGAAGTTGGTCACGAGTTATAGTTACACCATATTCCCTCTTAGCTTCTTCTAGAAGAAATCTGATGACATCAGGACAGTCTTCCTTGGTCAGCAAAGAACAGTCTTCTAGAAAAGCTCTTTTTCTATCTTTCCTGATTTTGATATGATTAGGAATCATTACAATATCCGTCTTCCTTCTCTCCTTCATGTGAGCGAGAACTGATGCAAATATCACACTTCCATAGGAATCGTCCAAGTCTTGTGTAGCTCTAAATTCCATCAGTATGTTAATCAATTTGCATTGATAGAAAAGTTCAAAAAGCAGCATTGCATAAGGAATTATTCTTTTGAACTTCTTAGTGGAGTCCTTGATGGATTCACATAGATGATGAAAAGTGTAACCAGGAAGATTTAAACGTTGATATGTAGACAGATACCAAAGAAACATCTTATGATCCCATGAAATTTGATCCGAACTTCCTTTTCAAGGAATTAAACAACCAATAAGAATTTTGAACAACAACTTTTGCTTGAGGTGCATGTTCTTCACTTTTCCATAGTCATCTTTCTTTTCAAAGAGAGTTTTCTTAATATCCCTGGCATAATCTTCTCCATCCTTTTTGTTAATTATAACCATTCCTTTATTTTCAGCCCCAATTAGCTGAGAAAAGTTCTCTTGAGTTACAGTGATTTCCAGACCCATTACAACAGATCTTATTTCCACTCCTTTGAACTCTTTCAGACCCATTTCTGCTCTTGATTTTCCTTTTAGACTTATTTCCTTTTCTACACCATTTCTTTCTTCATCTTGTGTAGATTACTCATCAAACACTTCTGCTCTAACCCAAAAATATTTTACCAGAGTTGAGTAAGTTGGTCCATTCAGCATATCAAAGAAGTTCATCCAGCCTTGGAACTCAAAATAACTCTTCAGTGGACAACCATTTGCAGCAAAACTATCAAAATCAACCAATTTCTCAATGAGAAGCTTTAAATCATCTTTGTCGAACGAAATAGTCTTTGGTTTGATCTAAAGCTTTTGCATGGAATTAATATTTAAAGGATTGGTTGATGAGGATGCCATTGATGAGGTTTTAGGGTTTTTTTAGGTTTGCAGATAAAACACAAACGAAGAACAATGATAAAGGCTGTGTGTGTTGAGAGAAATAAATGAAAATTAAGAAACTTAAACACAAAAGTACTTAATACAAAATCATTCCCTTCAAATTCAAAACACAATTAATTTCAAGCGTGTTGAAGACATTTCAGATAGGTGTAAAAAGTAGGACTGGTGTCAAAAAGATTTTCTACTTATGTGTATGTGGGAATCAAAGATTTCTCCATACAAGTTTCTAAAACAAAGATTTTTCATAATTTTATTTCATATCAAGAGTTTTTACACAAGCTTTTAACTGAGACATCATTTGACAAATATTTGATTCGGGTTTTTCATTCAGAATTAAGCATAAATTACTATGTTAAGAACCCCAAACACCTCATGTTCCACCTAGTTTTTCTGCAACAAACTATGTTGTGGCTAATTTAGGGAAGAACCAGTTGGAAAACATATTGAAACCCTTCATTCAAGAGAAAATTAGTTTCAAGCTCAAGGAATGAGCATTAAAAACCTGGAGAATCAAGTAAGGCAGATTTCTTCTACACTTAGCTCAAGAACTATGGGAGCACTTCATAGATCTACTAAAACTCCAATAACTACATATGGATCCAAGAGTATTGAAACATGCAAGGTCATCAAGTTACGAAGTGGAAAAGAATGTGAAGGATCAACATCCACAAAGGAAGAATCACCAAGAGAAAATGTGACCACTCCTGACACTTCAGAGAAGGAAGTGATTGAATTCCCTAAAGAAACACCCATAGTGAAACCTAGTGAGGAAGTGATAACATAAGAAAAAGGCACACTGAAGACTCCAGCCATGACAACTAATCTAGGGAAACGACCAATTGTCATGCTTGAGGTCGACAGGATACCCAGATTTGTTCAAGAAAGACCTTCGCCCCTTTTTCCTCAAAGAATCAAGAAGGCCAAGGAAGAACAATAGTTTGGCAAGTTCATGGAGATTCTGAAGCAACTTCATATCAACATATCATTGATTTAAGCCACTCAACAAATTCCTAACTACTCAAAATTCATGAAGGATGTTCTTACAAAGAGGAAGATAGTGGGAGATTTTACAATTGTAACATTAACTCGAGAATGGAGTCAACCAGTTAAAGGAAAATTCCCTTCTAAAATGAAAAATCCTTAAAGTTTCACTAAACCTGGTAACATTTGATGCCCTTATCTAATTTTAAGAAGCTAGGAATTGGAGCTGCCAGGCCAACAACCACCACTCTTCAACTAGTTGATAGAAGTTTGTGTTATCCTCAAGGAAAGATTGAAGATGTGTTAGTGAGAGTTAAAAAGTTTGTTTTTCCAGCTGACTTTATAATCATGGACTTCAATGCTAATGAAGAAACTCCCATACTGTTGGGAAGATGTTAAAAAAAGGAGAATTAACCATCAGAGTCAATGTACAACAAGTCGTGTTTAATGTGCAGAATGCATTACAATATCTAAAGGAGGAAGTGGCTGACTTTTCCATGATCTCAAGCTGGGAAACTATCACTCACAAAAATATGCTCAAAAGTAGTAACATCTTACAATAAGAATCAGGAAAGTTGAAGGAAAAGGATAAGAAGAAAGGAATTATAAGTGGGGTAATGTGCCAGGCAATTCCACCAAAGGAACCTATGGAAATATTGGAGTTTCCTTCTTAGTTGAATAGGAACAATACCACATTAGTGGAGGTTCCTCCTAAACTAGAACTTAATAAATTTCCTGTCCATTTGTAGTATGATCATCTAGAGGCATGACAGAAGCTGACAATCATCATTGCTACTGATTCTTACCTATGAACAAATGGCTTAACTCTTGACACTTCTTAAAAGACACAAGAAGGGTGGCATGATAGTCGTCGCCAATGAGAAAAAATGAGTTAATCCCCACAAAGACAGTCATTAGCTGAAGAATTTTCATGGATTATAGAAAGCTAAATAAAGCCACTCGAAAGAATCACTCCCCTCTACCTTTTATTGATCAAATGTTGGGTAGATTGGCTTGAAAGGAGTTCTATTATTTCCTTGATGGTTACTGGGTTATAATCAAATTGCCATTGCACCCGAAGACTAAGAGAAGACTAATTTTACACGTCCTTATGGAAGCTTTGATTTTAGAAGGATGTTATTTTGACTATGCAACGCTCCAACTGCCATTCAACGTTGCATCATGGAAATATTTTTAGATTTGATAGAAAGTTCAATGGAAGTTTTCATGGATGATTTTTTTCTGTATTTGAAGAATCATTCAAGAAATGCCTAGACAACCAGGACATGATGCTTACCAGATGTGAAGAAAGTAATCTTGTGTTGAATTAGAAGAAGTGTCATTTCATGGTAAATGAAGGAATTATGTTTTGGACACAAAATTTCAAAGAGAGGATTCGTCCAAACATCTGCATGATGGTTTGTGGGCCTATAGAACTTCCTACAATACTCCATTGGGCATGTCCCCTTATAGACTTGTTTATGGAAAGGCTTGCCACTTGCCTGCTGAGTTGGAGCACAAATCCTTTTGGGCTATAAAGCATTTGAACTTTAACTTTACATTTGTTGGTCAAGCCGGAATGCTTCAACTCAATGAGATGGAGGAGCATAAGTTGTTTTCCTATGAGAATACTGAATTGTACAAAGAGAAAACTAAGAGGTGGCATGACAGGAAGTGCCAAAAAAGAGAGTTGGTAGAAGGATAAAGAATTTTACTTTTTAAACTCAAGGATAAAGTTATTCCCTAGAAATCTTAATTAAAGGTGGTCAGACCCCTTTAAGTTGTTAAAGATTTATCCACATGGGGTTGTGGACCTCTTGATTGAGAAAATAGTAGAGGAATTTAAAGTCAATGATCAAAGGGTTAAGACATATTTTGGTGATCCCTCACAAAACACAAAGGTCACCTTAAAATTGAATGATTAATCTTGTTTGTGTTGAAATTCATACTATAAGACTCTAAAATAGAGCTACTATGAGGAAACCTAGCTTAATTAGCTTTTAGTTTTGTTTGTTTTTATTTCAGATGATTATGAGTAGTTAAGAGTGGATTGTGATGTCACTGTCGGGTGTTGTCACGTCTATGACATAGGAGAAACAAAAGGGAAAGCATTTATTTTTTCAAAAAGAAAGAAAAAGAAAAAAGAATTAATGTGCTGAAAAAAATGAATTTTTACATTTGTTGAAAAATGGAGAGTTGGGGAGAGAGAAAGCCACGCGTGCAAACAAGCTTGGAGCCTTGTGCGTGACATCACTTTTGGATATAAGCATTTAATTGCTTCTCAACCATGCCTCATGATTTCGCTTACTGCAACAAGCAACCCAGCAACCACGGTAACCTTAAACGGTTACTTTTCTCTCTCTCTCTCTCTCTCTCTCTCTCTCTCTCTCTCTTGGCATTTTCAAAATTGAAATTTCCTTTCCTCTTCCCTCTCTATTAAACATGTAACACCATCAAACACTCACCGCTCTTCATATTTTCCAAAACTATGGAACCCTATTCTCTCTCTCTCTCTCTCTCCCCTAAAACTGCTTACTCTCATCCAACTTCCCATAAACTTCTCTCATCATGCCTTCAAAAATCTTATCATCTCTTCACATCACATCTCAAACCCTAACACAAAAATGGAACTGAAAATTACTGGCAAGCATTACAAGACCTATTCTAGGAAGAATGCCACACCAGTGTTAAATTAATCTAACTCGCTGGAATGAATGTACACTCGAAAAGGAGTATTGTGTACAACATGGAGGAGTAACATTTGGGACTACCTAAAGACATTGTGCGGATCATCAAAACCATGAAGTGGACAAGGTTTTGCAAGCACCCCAATCTGTACAACATTCAACTAGTGAATGAATTTTATGCAAATCATGTGGACACAACAAGTAAGAGATTAGAAGTGAAAGTCAAAGGTATAGAGGTGGTGTACTCAGAGGTAACTATCAACATGGTGATGGGCTCGAGTAATGTTGGTGACACTTAACAAAACTTGTTGGAGACCTCAGATGAAGCTAATTATGATGTGTACATGGAGTCATTGTGCAATCCTGGCACAAAATGGGTTGATTCATGCGCTGGGAAGACGTTCTGAAGAATGTATTTGCGCCCAGACTCCAAAGTGAGATATCAATTTATTAAACACATTATACATCGCACTGTCCACAATGAGATTATAAGCAAGTTCAGGTTGGTTGTACTTCACTGCATTACTTCATTTAGTGTAGTGAATGTATCCAAAATCATCATGCAGGAAATCTAGGAATCCTCCAAGAAGAAAGAAAGGATGATCTACTCCCCTTGTCTGATCACAACTCTCTACAGAAGGCATGGTGTCCCTGAACATCCCACTAACGAGGTATGCCATCCCCAAGTTGCCTTTGTTTAGACTGTAATTCAAACACTTATGAAGCCTTAGGGAATAAAAATACAAGCCGAGTCACAACAGAAGGCTCCAATGGATGAGACCACTTTTGAGACGAATAGAGTGTTGTGGGGAGTGATGCTACAAATGCAGAAAGACCAAAGAGATTTTTATAAGTTTTCTAAGAACCAACATGCCTGGAAGAAGAGATTGAAAATTTTGCATAAGACTCATAAGAATCCGAGTCTGAAGCAGAATCTGAAAAAGAGAAGGAGAATATCATTGATGAGCCACCAGTTATTAGTCTAGAAAAAGAGAGGACACCTCATAAAATCAGCAACCCTTCCCCTAAGAAAACACCCACCAAATGGTAAAGCCCTGCAAAATCTAGGATCCCTATGACTAAGAGCCCTGGAAATGAGAAAAAAGGTGGCTACAACTGTCATGACTGAAGCTATTAGTTAGGCATCCAAAGCAACAAAACCAAAATCTAAAGAAGTAGCTAAAAGTAAGAAGGAGGAGCGATAGAAGAAGAAAAAGGACAAAGCTGTTAGGAAAAGCAACGGGTTTCGTGCCTAGTTGGTATTTTTTCTCAAACCCGGTAGGTTGACAAGTCATTACGTGTCACTACTCACCAAATGACAGTGAGGACCTTGTCCTTACTCTATGTTGGAGGGTGTGGCAGCCTCCGTCGTGACTTCTGTTTACCAAACCTATTCACTATAATAATTTGTCAGTTTTAGGTTTTCATTCTTCAATTTTAGAATCCCCGTCATTTCAATTCTGTTATTTCAATTCCCATGCAAGTAATGAATGAAATTTTGTTTTATGTTTCTGTTTTCATTTTCTTTTTCATGGTTTTTATGTTAAAAAATTATAATAAAAACAAAGAAAAATAATTGACTTCATCCCCAAAATATTAGAAATTCTAAAGACTTAGAATAACTCTGATTGGAATATAACAATGTTGGAAACAAACCTGTTTTAAATTATGGAATGAGAATTCATGGTAGGATTTAGTCTAAGGGAGAATAATATTGTTGTTTAAGACTTAGCACAAAGGATACACTGTATGTGTGTAATAAACACACAAAAGTGTGTAAAATGCTAATGAGCATGATAAATAAGTTCTTGTGCCCAAAATTGGAAGAACAATTCTTCTGTCCAAAACTGTAGGAACAAGTAGATGTCTTCACCATTAATAATAGGTTGGATTCATTACAAGTGAGATCATGATAGGTGAAAAGGTGGATGGAGCATCTAACAAACTTAGCAATAATAAAAATGCATATGTAAGCCTCAAGTTCAAATGAACAAAAAGTCTAAATCAGAAGAGTTAATTCCCTCTTCTAAATCTGAAAGAAATTAATTCTTGGACCATAGGATAAGAGAACCAAACTTGGATTTAGGCTATTTATCTTAACTAAAAAGTATTGTCATGATAAGCAGCATCGGTAAGAGCGCGTGCACACACACACACACATACACACGCACACACACACACACACACACACCATCTAATTAGTAACAAGACTGAGGTGTGCCAATCTTTGAAAACAGCCCCTTGAGATAAATTCTGAGTTGATTGTGAATTATGATGTTAGAGTAGGAAATGTTAGACAATGAAGTTTCTTTGTTGTTACATGTCGCATCACTTGAGGACAGGTAATGATTCAAGTTTGGGGGTGTGATAACCCCCTATTTTTTGAGTTATTACAAGTCCTAATATTTGGATATTTCTATTTTATTTATCATTCTCTAGTTAAATTCATGGAATTTTACTGTTTGTATAGTAGTTTGTTAAGAGCACAATAAGTGCTCTCTTTTGTAGTTTTATGTGTTTTTTACTTTTTGAAAAGGTCAGTTCTGATGAGGCCAGGAAAGACAGTTAGAGACAGCAACTAAGAGCCAAAGGAAAGCAAAAGGTTGGAAGCATCTAAGAGAAAAAGAGAATCAACAATTGCCTTCCTAGGGCATACGTGGCATCAATCTGCATTAGAAGAAGAATCAATGTGAAATGATAAGATCAAAGGCGCTATAAGTAAAAAGATACTACGTAGTACACCCACTACGCGCGCCACACTGCAAAAAGGACAAGTATTGTCTGCATCTCTGTACCAGCAGTCTGTCACGCTACACCTTGTCCTCCACCATTGTTTGTACCTAATTTTTATGTTGTATGAATCAGAGAAAAAGGAGGGAACTTTTCTGATTTTATACCTAATTTCCACTCCCTTTGGAATCGATATCCTTTCTTTTTATCACTTGCTACTTTTAAAAAAATACATGTATACATGCATGTGACATCCCATATTTTCAAGCAACATCAACTTGGTCTAAGCTCTGAATAATATAAAAGCTATAAATCCAAGAATTTTATAAACGAATCCCTAAAGGGAATCAGCATATTCATTAGAGAAAAACCCATAAAGTTGTGGTTACAGTCTGGCCTACAAATGGCGAGAATAAAAATAATGATGAGAATACAAAGAAAAAATTGAACTCTCCCAAACAGCGCTTTAAGAACTCGCCCTCGAAGGGACTCGATTTTACAGGTACTGCCTCAAGAGAAGTCTATACACGAACTTCATAAGGTATTACCTAAGGTCTCCCTAAGAGGCAATTCAAAAGTGAAACCTTCAATAAAGGATCTTTTTCACCCTAAGAGGAAATACAAATGTTAGACTTTAACTGAAGGATCCTTGTCACCTTCACATTCAATATAAATGACTGGCCTTTATAGAAGAATCCTTATTGCCTTCAAAAGTGATACAAATGTTAGAGCTTCACTGAAAGATCCTAGACGCCCATAGAGGCGATACAATTGCTGGCTTAATTGAAGGATCCTTGCAGCCTTCAAAGGAAATAAGAATTTTGGACCATCACTCAAGGATCCTTGCCTCCATCAGAGGCAATCCAAATGATTGACCTTCACTGAAGGATCTTTTCCAAAGCGTACTTAACTCGCACGCAAGCTAGGCTTGAGGGACTTGCCACATAGGGAAAATATGCTCACTCAGGACGACATAGTAAAATATGCCTTAAAACTAATTAAAATTACGAATGAAATAAGGTAGATCATTGCACAAGGACCAAATGTTGTAAATAATAAACCTTGGAGGGTGTTGTTACATAATACCTCTAACGAGACCATGAAACAAATAATACGAAAGCAAGGCCCTAAGAGTTATGCAAACTCACCCTTTAAAATGTCTCGCCCGAGGGACTCAACATAAAGTCTTGTCTGATGGATTCGACTCAAATGTCTCGCCTGAGAGACTTGACTCAAAAGGCTTGCATAAGGAACTCAATTCAAACGTCTTGCTTGAGGGACTTAACTTAAAGTCTCGCCTGAGGGACTCGACTCAAAAGTCTCACCTGAGGGAATTGACTCAAAAGTCTCGCTCGAGGGATTCAACTTATAGTCTCGCTCGATGGACTCAACTTACAGGCTCGCCCGATGGACTAAACTTAAAGTATCGCCTAAGGTACTCGACTCAAAAGTCTCGTTTGAGGGTCTTGACTTAAAAGTTTGCCTGACAGACACAACTTAAAGTCTCACTGAGGGACTCAACTTAAAGTCTTATATGAAGAACTCAACTTAAAGTTTCGCCCATGAATAAATCACCTTCTACGTGGATTAAATCACTTATTCCTTTTACAAAGCTCTCGTACTTGAGGGAATGTGTTCCAGTATAATTTTATTGGGTCCTAAGAGGGTTAGTCTATGAAAAACAAACACGAGTAAGGGGAGAGCTACATAGAGAAGCCTTAACTCGCCTGGTATAATCCCAACACACTCGTCCAAACTTAGTGACAGGTCACCATATTGGGCTCGGGCCGCCCAAGATAACACTGCTTACAGAATAAACATTGAAGACGACGTGGGCGCATAATGAATAACTAAGGAGAGTTAGACAATGGAGGTGAAACTTTTTCCCCACGATTCTAAGAAGAACAAGTCTTCCCTTGACCATTTCCTTAATAGTGGAGTTATGTTAAAACTCTTCCACTAACTCTGCGACTCAGACCTAATAGAGCTTCTATAAATATCCCGGTCTTAGATCTGAAGAAGGATCTCTAATTTCTCACATAAACACATACAAAACTTCTCACCACTCTGTGAACAAGCCTTTTAAGTGTTGTCCAAATATATCAAACACATAAAACAGACCTATAAATACTTGCTACTTTATTGAATTTTTTAGAAAGCATATATATAATAGGAAAAAAAAACTAATATTTTAATGATATTTTAGCCTAACAAATAATAAAAATGAAAAATATTTCAAAATAAAATATATAATCTGGATCGAGATAGTCGAAGGAGATATTTCCATAGCTTCCAAACTTTAGAAATTAGAGTTAATGTAAATTTATGATATTTTATTTGGGGGTTTAAAGGACACATTAAAATAAAAACATAAAATTTTTTTATAATGATTTGAAATTGAATTTGTATCCTTAATAGCTAATACTATCATTTCAGTCTTTTCCCAAGTTGAAACAATTGTTTTAAACTAATTTATTTAAAAAATATTAATTAAATTTTCTAAAACGTATTCCATATTTGTTAAGGAAAAAGATAATATTATTTTAAGTATATTTATTTTATTTTTATTTTTTTGTAAGTAAGGATTATATTAAACGGAGTACAAAGGGTACTCTAACCCGATTACAAAAGAAACAAGACTGAGCTCGACAAAAAACAAGAAATGACCCTCCAATTAAACCTAAGACAAATAAAACAAAGACGCTTTGTTGAATTCATAAAAGTTGCAATTGGGATGAGTAATTTCTCCGATAAAAGTCCATCTCCAAACCGTGTATTTCACCATCCAAGCCGTATCATTTACATTCCAAACGGTATTCCTAAAAATAATGTCGTTCCTGAGGGTCCATAAATTCCAACACACCGAAAGCCAAAAAACTTCTTCCCTTCCGGACCTCACCTTCTTTGATTTACCAAAGTGATACCAATTCAAAAAGGTCTCCTTAAAATTAACTCCTCCGGGTCTCGAAAAACCGATCCAATCGGCTACCTCTTTCCAAATCAATTTAGCCACGGCACACTCTAAGAGAGAATGTCCCAGAGATTCCAAGTGACGATCACAAAATACGCACTTATTCTCACTATCCGGAGGAATAAGTCCTCTAACCAAAAGGAGATCCTTCATCGGGAGTTTGTTTAAAAAGCATCTCCAACCGAAGGCCTTGATTTTCAAGGGAGCTACCACCTTCCAAACCAACTCAAAAACAATATCATCCTGATTTGTCGGACCGAAAGGAGTATTAAAAACAAATGTTTTTTTAAAGAAAGAACTAACTGAATATTTGTGGTTGTCTTCCAGCAGCCATAAAACGCGGTCTTTCACCTTATAGTCCAGAATCACTCCTGCCAACAGATGACGCATTCCAGCTAGCTCCAGTTGCACTATAGTATTAGTAGCCAAAGCAGAGGAAATTCTGTTGTTAGACTGCTGGACAGAATTTCCAGTAACAGATTGCATAGGCATATTCAAAACAGAAGTAGCAGAAGTGACATCCGTCCCAATTTCCTTAGAATTTCCTGCGCCATCAGTGGCAATTCCATATCGGTAATTTCCAGGGAGCGCAACATGCTCTGTGTTGTTCTGAAGGTTTGCGTTATGCGCTGCTGAGGCACACCAAAATCCCCCCACCTCTACTCTTCGTCCGACCACCCTCTCATTGCTTTGACCGAGACTTTACGCAATTGGGATAAAGAATACAAAGACGGATATAAAAGCTTCAAAATGCCGCAACCGGACCAATTCACATGCCAAAAAGGAATGGTGAAACCATCACCCACACTAAACAAATTGTTTTCCAATAAAATGCCCGAAGGAAAATACTTTGGAATAGAAATCAAATTCGTCCACCAAATGGAAAACGAACTCCTACTAATACGAGAACCATCACACCCCGACATTTGAAGCCTAATGTCTCTGTACCGCGCCTTCAAGACCTTAAACCATAACTCCTCTGATCCTTCTAAAATTCTCCACCTCCACTTATGGAGGAGAGATATGTTGAAATCATCGATCCTTCTTAAGTTCAAACCCCCCTTCTCAATAGGTAAACAAAGAGAATCCCAACTAATCCAATGCGTCCTCCTCTTCACCTCCGAGCTACCCCAAAGGAATCTAATTTGAAGTTTGGTAATCTCCTTTCGAATTTTCACCGGCACCTTGTAAAAAGAACGTTGAAAAATAGAAAGACTACTAAGCACGAATTTGAGAAGAGTGATTCTCCCTCCAAAACTTAAGAACCGACTATGCCAACTATTTAACCTCTTCTCCATCTTGGTGACCAAAGAAGTCCAAGTGGATAACCTCCTAGGATTGGAACCGATAGGAATTCCAAGGAAAGTAAACTCTTTCTTCTCCGATCTACAAGCAAGGAATAAAGTCGCCGCTTCAAGATTAGTGGGCGGGACATTGATACCAATTAATTTGCTCTTGTGAAAATTAATACCGAGCCCCGAAACTAATTCGAAACCTCTCAAAATTGTCTTGATAGCCCACATGTGCCTCCAACTCCCATCACCCACCAAAAGAGTATCGTTCGCAAACTGAAAGATATCAATGAAACAACTACCATTCAAATGGCACCCTGCGAACTCTCCTACAAGAACCGACCTCTTAACCAATTCCGTTAACCCTTCCGCTACCATTACAAAGAGAAAAAGAGAGAGAGAGGATCTCCTTGCCTCAAGCCTCTTTCCACCACAAACTCCTTAGTCGGACTACCGTTCACCAAAACGGACATTTTGCTAGAAAAAATAGTGGCCTCCATCCACCGTAACCAAAGGTCGCCGAAACCCATTCTTCTCATCATGAATCTAAGGAACCCCCAACTAACTTTATCATAAGCTTTCTCAAAGTCCACCTTGAAAAGCGAAACAATCTTTTTCTCTTTAACCACAAAGTCTACCAACTCGTTAGCCACCAACACTCCATCGAGTAATTGTCTTCCTGACACAAACACCGTTTGGCAATTAGAAATGATGGAGTTCAAAACCAACTTCAACCTAGCCGCCAAAAGCTTTGTTAAGGCTTTAAACAAACTACCCACGAGACAAATGGGTCTAAACTCGTCGAGGCCCAAAGGGTTCTCACTCTTGGGGATTAATGTAAGAAAAAAATACACTATGGCCTTAGACAAGATAGCCCCACTATAAAAGTCATTGAAAAAGCGGCAAAAGTCTTTTTTAAGAAATTACCAATATTTCTTAAAGAACATAAAGGAATACCCATCTGGACCCGGACTTTTAGATCCATCAGAACTCCAAACCGCCTCTTTAACTTCCTCTTCGATGAAAGGTTTCTCAAGAGCATCTCTATCCTCCTCGCTAAGCTTCTTAAAATGGACACTTTCCAAGATTGGGAGATTAAAGTCCGGTTCCAAAAATTTGCTAGCAAAATGATTTCTCACTTCTTCTTTGACCCCCTTTACCGACTCCATTACTCCCCTATCCGTATTGATTGAACCAATGAAGTTACATCTTCTGCTCTCCTTCATGACACTATGGAAGTAACGGTAATTGTTGTCCCCATCATTAAGCCACTTCAATTTAGCCTTTTGTATGAGCATGTTTTCCTTGATTTTCAAATTCAACCAAAACCGACTCGTAGCGTTCTTATGATTATTGATGAAGTCGTCCGAAATATTACCATTGTTCAAATCGGCCTCAAGGTCTTCCTCATTGATCTCTTTCACACTTTCATCAATATGTAAATCGAACTTTCCGAAAACTTCAACATTCCACCTTTTAAGACTTCCTTTAAGGATTCTAAGCTTCTCTTTCAACACATAATCCCCTCTACCTTCAATATGAATTTTGTTCCATTCCTTTTCAACAAAGGGAATAAAATTCTTATCTCTAAACCATTCGTTGTTGACTTTGAACGGTTTTGGTCCCCAATCCGATGAATCCACCATCAACCAAACCGGACAATGGTCCGACAAATCTCTCTCTCCTATAAATTGACCAACCACTCCCCCACTTCTCTATAGTGTCTTCGGTGAGTAAAAATCTATCGATTCTACTCATTGTCAATCCGTCTCCACTAAACCACGTGAAGTTCTTACCTTTACACGGAACATCAATCAAAGCGCTACTAACAATAAAGTCCGTGAAATCTTTCATCTCCCTTCTTCGATGACCCGAAACACTTCCCTTCCTCTCCCTCGAATTAGTGATCGCATTGAAGTCCCCTCCGATGCACCAATCACCATACGAAAAGAGGTTCTTTAGCTCCCACAACTTCCTCCAAAGATTTCTTTTCAATTCCAACTCACAGGGGGAATAAACGTTAACAACGTAGTAAAAATTGTTCTTCCAACAAATTTTGACTCCTACATAACCTTCACATTTGAAGCTACTCATAACCTCCTCCCTACCTTCTTTCCAAAGAATAAGAATCCCTCCAGATGAACCCGTGGCACTAGAGAAGGACCACCCAACCTCCTCCTTAGACCAAAAACTACTAGCTATATCTCCGGTGATGGTTTTCAACTTTGTCTCTTGAATCAAGAACATGTCTGCTTTTCCTTTTTTAATTATGTGGCTAATCCTTTTCCTCTTAATCAAACTACCTCCCCCTAACAAATGTCTAAATATATATATATTTTTAAATTATGATTGTTAATTATATATATATTTTTTATAATTTTGAATAAATTTTATTGTTCAGAAATACATAGAACAATAACACTTTTAATTTTGACTTAATGGTGTAAACAAATTTAACTAATAAAATTTATACTTAAGTAAATATGTGTGCTGACATCTAAAAGTAGGCTTAAGTGTTACAACAAAATTGGTTAAATGAGTTCAAATGCTTGAGTAATATAGTTCATAGTTTTGTTATTGAGTGTTTTAATATAAAAAAAAAAAAAAAAAAAAAATCCAATAAATCGGTTAATGGTATATAAAAAATTGATTAATATAATTCATAATTTTTGTTGATGAGTGTTTAAATATTAAAAAATAATTTGGAGTAGTAAAATAAAATTGATTAATTGAGAGTAAGAATGGTGAATCCCATTCATAATTTAATGTTTGATCATGATTAATACTAGGTATTTTGATGGTTAATAAATTATAAATAAAATAGAAAGTTAATAATGTATATTTTTGTAGTTAATTATGTAATGAAATTGATCAATGATTTAATCTTATATTTTTATTAAAAATATTTTTTTTAATCAACAAAGACTTTTATTAATTCAAAAGAAAAAATAAGGCGATCACTTGGATCAAACCCTCACCTTTATATATTTTTAATAAATATATTTCTTTTATAAATAATATTTTTTTATTTTAAAAATATAAAATAGTCTATTCACTTTATTTGCAATACAATTAACATTATATTGTATTTAGTTTAAAATGTTGTGTCAATATAGCATACTTGATAATTTAATAGTTAGAGTTTTATCGTAGATAAATTCTTTGGTAGCATGAGTTTTGGTTTTTTTTTTCATAAGCAAGATATCATTAAGCGAGAACAATGAGTTCTCGAACCAGCTTACAAAAGAACGAGATGAAGCTCAAACGAGATAACGAGACAAAGCTCGGCAAAAGAAGATTACAATCCAATTGAACCTTAAGATAAATAAAACAAAGGAAATTTGCTAAATTCATAAAAGTTACAATTAGGGTGAGTAATATTTCCGATGAAAGACCATCTCCAAACCAACGCTTTGATATTCCAAACCACTTCAAGAACGTTCCAAGTATCGTTCCTAAAAATTATACCATTCCTCAATGACCATAAACTCCAACAAGTAGCTAACCAAATGACTCATTCCTTTCCATCTTTCACTCTATTCCGTTTGCAATAGTGACTCCATCTCATGAAGCTATCTTTGATATTAAAAGTCGCAAAATCAATAAAACCAATCCACTCGGCTACCTCCTTCCAAACCAACAAAGCAACACGACACATCATAAAAAGATGAACAACCGATTCACTACCCTTTTGACAAAACACACAAGAAAGATCACTATTCGGAAAGGAGATACCTCTAATAAGCAAATCATCCTTTATGAGAAGCCTATTAATAAAGCATTTCCAACCAAAAGCCTTAATTTTATAAGGCACCTCCATCTTCCAAATCAGTTTTAGAGCAGCGTCAAAATTATTGCACGGTCCAAAATGAATGTGAAACTTACATGATTGGTCGTAAAAGCTTCTGACCGTAAAAACGCCTTCGACGTTCAGCGCCCACCTGAATGTATCCTTTGTTGTGGCTTCCAGCTGGATCAACAACAGTGTTGTCCTTAAAATCTGCAGCTCAATAGCAGCATGATCATGGTCTTTGACAACAATCCCAAAATCCCCCCACCTCCAAACAGCACCCCGCCAAACTCCCATGCAAGCCACAACCACTTCTTTGAGTCTAGATAAGAGGAACAGCTGAGGAAAAGTTTCCTTTAGGCAGAAATCTCCAAGCCAGAAGGAATACCAGAAAGAAGCAGTGTAACCATTACCTCCAAAAAAACCTGCAGTTTTGAAAAAATGTGTTATCCGGAAAAGAATTATCGAGGCTAATTAAATCCCTCCACCAAGAAGAAACACGACATCCTCTGTTATGGTAAGAATCGTAGTTCACCACCTTTAAATTAATATCCCTGTAACGAGCCTTAAGCACTTTATACCATAAAGCATTAGATTCCGTCGAAATTCTCCACCGCCACTTGTGAAGAAGAGCCACATTTAAATCATCAATTTTTCTCAGCCCGAGCCCTCCCTTATCGGGAGACAAACCTCCTTCCAACTAACCCAATGAATTTTCCTTTTAACCTCCGAACCTCCCCAAAGAAAGTTACTTTGAATCCTTGTAATCTCTTTAACAATCTTCATCGGAGCTTTGTAAAACAAAAGCATAAATATTGAAAGGCTAGATAACACCGATTTCAAGAGAGTTAATCTACCTCCATAACTACGCAGCCGATAATTCCAACAAGAAAGACGTTTCTTCAAATTGGCAAGTAGGCCCAACCACATTGTAATATTTCTAGAATTGTAACCGATAGGAATACCATGGAAACTTATTTTCCTCCTTCCTACAAGAAAGAAAACTAGATGCAACTTCTATGAAATGAGAGTTAATGATCAATCCAATAAGCATACTTTTGTGAAAATTAATCCCCAAACCCGACACAAGCTCTAAACCCCTCAACACCGCCTTGATAACCCAAATATGCTTCCAACTTCCATCCCCAACCAACACCGTATCATCCGCGAATTGTAAAATATCCACAAAGCACTTACCTTTTATAAAAAATCCCTCATAGTCTCCATTCTCAGCGGCTTTGCTCATCATCCCTCTTAATCCTTCCGCCACTATGATGAAAAGGAACGGAGAAAGGGGATCCCCTTGTCTCAAACCACTCTCGATCTCAAATTCCTTCGTGGCACAACCGTTAACCAAAACCGACATTTTACTTGAAAAAATCAAAATTTCCATCCATTGCATCCAAACCTCCCCAAAACCTATCTTCCTTAACATAAATCTAAGAAAGCCCCAACTAACTTTTTCATAAGCCTTTTCGAAGTCTACTTTAAAAAGCAAACAACTCTTACCCTCCTTCTTAGCAAAATCTACAATCTCGTTAGCCACCAACACTCCATCAAGCAATTGCCTACCCGGAACAAAGGTGCTTTGGTTAATCGAGATGATAGAATTCAAAACCCTCTTAAGTCTGGCAGCAAAAAGTTTAGATATTGCTTTATAAACACATCCAACGAGACAAATAGGCCTATAATCGTCCAACCCCAAAGGGTTAGAGGACTTCGGCACCAAAGTCAAAAAGGAAGAAATGGAAGCTTTTGAAAAAACAGCCTCGAAATGAAAGTAATTGAAGCATCCAACAAAATCATCCTTCAATATAGACCTACACTTCTTTATGAAAAGAAAAGAAGAAACGTCCGGGCCCAGGCTTTTTGATCCCTCAACATGAGTTTTAGTTTGATACCAAAAACTCAAAAGTTATATTGTTATTTTAATTTAATGATTATTAAATGATTACTTACACGTATGACTTTTACTATAAAATAAAATATTCTCCTTCTGATTTTGGTAATAATTAAAATTTATTTTATCAAATCATAATATTATCCTCTTATTAAATAAAATAGCTTTCTCTTTTTCTAGCAACTCACATAATTCTTCATATTTAATAAAATAAATAAGATTTTAAATATTTTTTAAATAAATTATGAGTCTTAATCATAAAAAATATAAATTTTCTTTTTTTAAATACTTTTAATTTTAACTTTTTAAAATATTTCTTTATATTTTTACAAAACTAACTTTGGTTAATGGGGTAAAAAAATTTAGTTAATACAATTTATAATTTGCAACATATAAAAGTAGGTTTAAGTGTTAAAATAAAATTGGTTAATTGAGTTCAAATAATTGATTGATATAGTTCATAGTTTGGTTATTGAGTGTTCCAATATAAAAAGTAAAATAAATTTTATTGATAAATCAATTTTGGTTAATAATATTTAAAAAGTTGTTTAGGACAATTTATAATTTGGTTGATGAGTGTTCAAACATTAAAAAATAATTTTGAGTAGTAAAATAAAGTTGGTTATGTGAGAATAAGAATAAATAATATCATTCCTAATTTAATGTTTGATCATAATTTAATGTTTTACTTATTTAAATAAATATTTTCTTCCATTTTAGATATAAATAAGTCATTCAAACACGCTTATTATTTTAAATATAATTAATAGGGAGTATGTATAACTCATTATGTTTCAGATATTATTTTTAATGTAGTACATAAAAAAATGACTGGACCTCTTTTAAACAACACAATGAATATTATTTATTAAATTACTTTTTACTAATAATAGTTGGTATAATAATTAAATAAATTTAAATAAAATAAAATAAAAATTATATTGGATAAATTTAAAAAAGTTATGATTCTTATTAATAATAATAATAATAATAAATCTTATTCTCGAACAAATTTTATTGTTCACAAATACAATAATTTTGACTTTTTAATGGTGTATGAAAAATTGACTAATACAATTTATAATTTGAGTAATATTTGTCTTGACATTAAAAGTAAGTTTAAGTGTTAAAAAAATTGATTACTAGAATTTAAATTTAAATGGTTGATTAATATAGTTTATAATATTGTTATTGAGTGTTCTAATATAAAAAATTGTTAAATATGTTTATGGTTCTCATAAATATTTCATACTTAATTTTTAGTCTCTCAAAAAGTTTCTTTTAAAAAATGGTTTTCATATAAATTTTCATAACACTTTGATCCCTTCTTCAACTGGCGTTTTTTACAATTTAGGGACAAAATTATCAAATGTTTTAGCGGCTGTTTACTACTTAATAAATAAATTAACATTGATTTTAACGACGATTTTAACAGAAGGTACCAAATGTGTGGATGTAAAGTTTTAGGAGGACTATTCTTTAATGAAATTTTTGAAGACTAAGTGAAATATGAGATATTTAGGAGGAGCACAAACATATTTAATCTTATAAAAGAAATAAACATCTTATATGATAAATCAAATTCGGTTAATAATGTATAAAAAATTGGTTAATACAATTCATAATTTTGTTAACGAGTCTTAAGATGTTAAAAAAGGAGTAATGTTAACTTGTTTCCTAACTTATGTTCTAATGGTATAAGTTAAAAAACATATTTATAGAAAGTTTGTATTGGAAACATCAATAAAAAATGGGTTAATACACATTTTAGACTCTGTCATTTGAGGCGAATTCGAAAAGGGACTCTGTAAAAAAAACACAGATTTCGTCCCTGCCATTTGAAGATTCTTTCATTTTGGCCCCTCAGTGCACACAGTCAGCAGAATATGTGATGTGGCGCTGCTTTTCGTCTCTGCCATTTGAAGATTCTTTCATTTTGGCCCCTTAGTGTACACAGTCAGCAGAATCTGTGACGTGATGCTGCTTCGTTGGCTTGCTTAGTTAGATTTTTATATTTATTTTCTTTTTATTTTAATTATACGCGTGACTTTTTTTATTATTTTATTGTTAAAATGTTAAAATAACTAAACTTAAAATTTTGTCTCCATTAGTGTTGAATCCATGACCTTTTGATTACAAGTTAACACCTCTTCCATTAAACTAGCATTCCTTTCATGTCAATTAGTTTGGTTCAAATATATATATTACATAGCATGTAATGAATATTTAATATGTTAAATAAATTCTTCCAAAAATATAAAATATATTAAAAACATTAAATAAATTCTTTCAAAATAACTTCAGCATTTAATATTAGTTCAGCATTTATTTAATATTTAATATTAGGTCAGCATTTATTTAATATTTAATATATTTAAAATAAATTCTTCCAAAAATATTAAAATATATTAAAAACGTTATATAATTAAAAAAAATATAATTTATATTTAATATTTACTACTTTCAGTTTATTTATTATTTAATATTTAAATATTTAATACTAAATTTAATATTTAATATTTAATTCTTTCAGTTTATTTATTTAATATAAACTAAATTAAATTTTTTTTTAATTACAGCATTTCAAATGGTTTGATAAATCAAAATTTTTTTTAGTATTTTATTTATAAATTAATATTAACGTTTCATAAACTAAATTAAATTAATATTAACGTTTAAACTAAATTAATATTAATATAAAATAAATTAAACTAAACTAATGTTTTTTAACATTTTAACTAAATTATTATTAATAAAAAAAACTAAACTAAATAAACTGATAAAATAAACTAAACTAAACTAAATAAACTAAACTACACTAATGTTATCATTTTAACAAAACTATAATAAATTAATATTAACGTATTGTGATTAAATAAATTGAAATAATTAACATATTAAAATGAAATAATTAATAATAAACTGGAATTAAAATTATTTTTTATTTAAATAGCAGTTTTTAATATTAATAATTAATAATAGACTAAAAGCAAAAATATTTTTAATTAAAATAGCATTTTTTAATATTAATAATTAATAATAGACTGAAAATAAAATTATTTTTAATTAAAATAGTAGTTTTTATATTAGTAATTAATAATAAACTGAAAATAAAAATATTTTTAATTAAAATAACAGTTTTTAATATTAATAATTAATAATAAACTGAAAATATTTTTTTTAAATTAATAATAATTTAAAATATCTTAAAGTTAAATAAACTGAAAATATAATCTAATTTCAATATCTTAACGTTAAATAAAAATTAAAATAAAAATAAAATAAAAATATCTTAACATTAAATAATTAAAATTAAACTAAAAATATAAATATCTTAACGTTAAACAAAAATTAAATATTTATACTAAGTCATGGGTTCAATCATTGGATTGGGCAAAATTTTAAACTTTTGATCTTTAAACATTTCAACATTCAAATAGTAAAATAATAATAAAATGTCACGTTTAATTAAAATATATAGAAAAAATAAATAAAATTTCAACTAAGCTGACACGTCATATTAAAAAAATTAAAAAAACCAACAAAGCAGTGTCACGTCACAGATTCTGCTGATTGTGTGGACTACGGGGGCAAAATGAAAGAATCTTCAAATGACAGAGACGGAATCTGTGTTTTTTTTACAGGGTCATTTTTTCGAATTCGTCCTAAATGGTAGGGTCTAAAATCTGTATTAACCCATAAAAAAAATTAATTTTTTTTATTTTTATTAAAAGTAGTGCACAATTTTTAAGATATTACTTTTACATTTAGTTCTTAATTTGCACCCCTAAGATACAAATTAACATTATTCTTAAAAAAAAATAGTCTTAAGTAGTCTAATTTTGATTAATTGAGTGTGAGAATGGTTAATATCATTCATAATTTAATGATTGAAAATATTAATTATATATCTTATTGTGAAAATGGTTAATAAATTATAAGTAAAATAAATAGTTAATAATATGTATTTTTAAGGTTAATTAAGTAATGACATTAGTTAATGACTTAATCTTATATTTGTATTACAAAATAATTTTTATATTTTTTTAAAACAATTATTTCAATCATAAATAATATTTTTTATGTTAAATTTTTTAAAAATAGCACTATATAAATACGATAAACAATGTATTGTGTAAATATTTAATTTAAAATGTTGTGTCAATATTAGCATACTTGATAATTTAATAGTTAAAATTGTATAATAGATAAATTTTTTCGTACCCAGTTTTAGTCGAAACTTTAAATATAAATAACTTTCATTATTAATATTTAAAATAATCATAACTTTTCATTATTAAGAAATAATTATAAAAGTCAACTCAATCTTTTAATTATTTAAATAAATATTTTCTCCCATTTTAGATATAAATAGTAGTCAGTCAAACACACTTATTATTTTAAATATAATTAATAGGGAGTATTTATAACTCATTATGACATTATGTTTCGGATTACTTTAAAAAAAAGACTAGACCACTTTAATACAATACAATGAATTTTATTACTTAAATTATTTTTATTAATAATAGTGGGTAAAATAATTAAGTAAATTAAAATAAAATATAAATAAAGTTTTATATTGGATCATAAACACCAAAGTGACTGAATTTTTTTGTGCTATGGTAATATATATATATATATATATATATATATATATATATATATATATATATATATATATATATATATATATATATATATATATATATAACGTATCATATGAGAATGAGAATGAATATGAACCATTAAATTTTAAAATAAAAGGTGGAAATTATCTGTCAGTTTTTTTCTCTCTCATCCATCATTTATTTAAGGGTTAAATAAGTTTTTGGTCCCTATAATATAGTCAAATTCATTTTTAGTCTCTCTAAAAATTTCTTTCAAGAAATCGTCCCTTCAAAATTTTACATACACATGGTAGTACCAGCGTGGCAAAAATCTGACGTAGATGTCACGTGACAATTTCTTTTATTTTTCATTTTTTATATTTATAAATCCAGAATTCGTAGTTAATTCGTAACTATTTTCAAGCTAATTCCTAGCTAATTTGAATGATCTAAACTTCATTTTTTTTTTGTTTCCTGCTCTTCTTGGTTTTCTCTTACAGTGGTCAGTTGTTATTCAATTTGGATCCAGGGATTAACATTGGCGGAGCGGCATGCAGAGTATTTTATGTTTATGCTAGGCGGAAGGTTTTAGCATATGATGGATAAGAAGCAACACCATTTGTAATTTTTTAGCTGCTATAGATTTGCAAAGTGAGAGTGACTTTGTTATATCCTATAATATTCGTAGAACTGGGCATCTACGTTATAAATATAAATATAAAAAATCACCCAGTGGAAAAGTGAGGGCGGGGCGGGGAAACCCCGCGGACACTGCACCTTTTAAGCTTAAAAATATAAAATTTTATGTAAAGTGCCCGCAAAAGCCCGTAAAGAAAACGGAGCGGGACGGGGCGGACACATTAGAGGGTGAGGGCCTAAATCCTTGGCCCACCCGCACTAAAGTGCGGGTAAAACGGGCATGCCCAACGGGCCGTGCCCGTTTTGCCACCCCTTAATATATATATATATATATATATATATATATATATATATATATATATATATATATATATATATATATATATATATATATGAAAATGCTAACATACACTCAAAATTAGTGGGCCCCACACAAAAATACACTACATCTATTTTCTTTCTATTTTTTTTTTTTCATCTTTCTAATGTGGGTCCCACCCAAAATTGATGGACCCCACACAAAAATACACTAAGGTGTATGTTGCTAATGCACACCTGCATGGGTGTGCATTAGCATAATCCATATATATATATATATATATATATATATATATATATATATATATATATATAGGATTATAGACAATAAAGTGACTGCACCTTACTTCAATGTTATGAATTGTTTTAGTGCAAATCTTTCACCTCAAGATCACGAATCTCTCAAAAACTTTCGTGGTTACGTTTCTTCGATACCCGATGTATCCTTGAAGCTTGTCACAACACATGCACCTCAATTCCTTGGTCTTAATCCATACATGGGAGCATGGCCAGCTTCTGAGTATGGCAAAGACATCATTGTTGGTTTAATTGACAGTGGTGTTTGGCCAGAGAGTGAAAGTTTCAAAGATGATGGAATGACTGAAATACCTTCAAAATTGAAAGGGAAATTATGTCAATTTGATAATTCCGACCATTCATCTTTGTGCAACAAGAAACTCATTGGAGCTAGATTCTTCAATAAAGGGGCCTTAGCAGAATATTCCAACCTTAGTATAACCATTGTGAAAGACGCACGTGACACAGCAGGTCGTGGAACCCATACTTCGACAACTGCAGCTAAAAGTAAAGTTGATGGTGCATCTTTTGGTTACGCGAATGGAACAGCAAGAGGAATAGCTTCATTGGGTGATAATCGTTGCTGGTGGTACTTCAGATCGTGAATTCCTTACAAATCTTACACTTGGAAATGGAGTTTTGTCAATAATGGCCAATGTTCTGCAACTGTGAAACAAACTAGCCATAAAAGATAGAAGAAGCATCAAAGAAGAAGAAGAAATGTTTGTTATCGTTTTTATTAACTAACTGATACATAGTGGATAACTGTATATATACAAGAATGGTGAGGCCCAATAACCAAAAGCCAGCTATGCAACTATCTTATCCATTTACATAAAAGAAAAATAATAGTAAAAATAAAGGTATATTCTAATTTGCCCCTTCAAGTTAGACTGTGTAAACTACAAAGGCCTAACTTGGTCATAATGGATGAAAAAGCTGGAGAATGGAGAGGCTTGGTGAAAGCATCTGCCAGCTGAGCTGAGGAAGAAATAAGAACCAAGTGAATTAGGTTGGAGGTGATCTTCTCACGAACCACATGGCAATCTAATTCAATATGCTTGCTTCTTTCGTGAAATGCAGGGTTATGGGCCAAATAGATAGCAGATTTGCTATCACAGTAGACAAAGGCTGGTTGAGAAAAACTGATCCTGAAATCATTGAACATATATTGTAGCCATTGGATTTCGCAAGTGAGAGATGCTAGAGCTCTGTATTCAGCTTCAGTTGAAGATCTTGAGACAATATTCTACTTCTTGGATTTCCAGCAAAGAAGGGATGATCCAAGAATAACGCAGAAACCAGTAACAGATTTGCGTGTGGAGGGACATCGTGCCTAATCAGAATCAGCAAATGCAAAAAGCTTTAGAGAGCTAGAAGCTGAAAAAAGAATACCTTTAGCAGGAGAAGATTTTAAGAATCTTAACACTCTAGTAGCAGCCTGATAATGTGACTGAAGGGGATTAGAAACATATTGGCTCAAATGTTGTACAACAAAAGAGATATCAGGCCTAGTGTTTGTCAAGTAGATTAATCTTCCAATCAATCTCCTATACATGGTAGGATCCGTGAGAGGCTCACGAACAGTTGGAGATAGTTTGAGATTAGGATTAAAAGGAATGGAAGATGGTTTGGCTACAAGAAATCCTATATCTTCCAAGAGCTTAAGGGTGTATTTCCTCTGGTTCATAAAGATGCCTTTGGTGGATCTAGCAATCTCAAACCCTAAAAATAATCTGAGCAAACTAAGGTCTTTTATCTTGAACTTCTGGTCAAGTAGAGTCTTAACATACTGAATTTCAGACATAGAACTTCCAGCAATAACTATATCATCCACATATACCAAGATTGTAGTAAAACAGTCTTTGTGAGATTTCACATATAAGGAATGATCAGCTCGTGACTGAGAGTAGCCAAGAGAAATTAAGAAGGAGGAGAGTTTAGAATACCATTGCCTACTTGCCTGTTTGAGACCATACAGGGATTTCTGTAACCTGCACACTTGAGATGGAGATGAACTAGAGATGCCAGGAGGGAGTGTCATATATACTTCTTCATGGAGGTCACCATGAAGAAATGCATTGTTGACATCCAGTTGTTCAAGATACCAGCCTTTGATAGCAGCAATGGACAAAAGGACTCTCACTGTTGTGATTTTGGCTACAGGTGAAAAAGTGTCAAAGTAATATATGCCCTCTATTTGTGTGTAACCTTTGGCTACTAACCGAGCTTTATACCTCTCAATCCAGCCATCTGCTTTGTATTTGATTTTCTAAACTCACCTGCATCCAATAGGAACTTTCCCTGGTGGGAGATCAACAACACTCCATGTTTGATTCTCTTCAAGAGCATGAAGTTTAGCATTCATAGCATTCTTCCAACAATCCATTTTAATGGCTTGGTTGAATGTTTTTGGTTTAATGATAGAGGAAACAGAAAAGCAAAAATGCCTATAAGATGGTGAGCAATTATCATATGTAAGAACAGAAGATAATGGATATAAAATTTTGGAAAAATGATTAGATGCAGTAGAATAACAATGATAATCTTTGAGATATTGAGGAGGGTTGTGAGACCTAGAAGATTGTCTTATGGGTAATGAAGTATTTTTTGCTGAGTTTTGGGTGGAAAAATTTTGGTTAGATGTTTGGTCTGTAGTAGGGAAATGTTCAGAGGGTAAGTGGTTCATGGACTAATTTATATCAGAAGATGAATTGTCAGGGATATGAACATCTTGAGACATAGGAGAGGGATTATGTAAGGTCACATCAGCAGAGGTAGGGTGAGCAGAGTTAGGACTAGAAAGGGAAGTAGGCTGGGGAGATGTAATATCAGCACTGTCATTTGTAGAAGTAGAGATATCAGATGAAAATTGTAACACCCCATTTCTACCCGGTAATTATATTAAAATCAGAGTTATATAACTTTCATCATAAAACGGGATATCACATTTTCAACTTTAAAATCAATCACATAATAGTTAATCATGAAAGATACATAGCAATTCAAGGGAACATAAACCAACAAATAGTCTTCAACTTATAATCAACTTTATCAAATGCAACGCAGCGGATTCATAATCAAATTAGTAGCATCTTTATCCAACATAAAACAACTTCAAATTAAACAACAAAGTATTTTTCGGCAACTTCGCTAAAATTCAGCATGTAGACAAATAAACAAAAGACACGCGTCATCCCCCTGAGTGCTACGTATCAGAGCGACAACCACCGACTCGAACTAAGGTAACCGGCTACTCCTCTTGATTACCTGCACGTTGCCAACATAGGGGTAACATTCAAACAGAAGGGGTGAGATATCGAATATTATAAACGAAGTATGATAAATAATACATAGGTAGGAATCATACAAATATCACCATTTCACATCAACAACCAACAAAATCAACAACAACTTGAAAAATGCAACTTTAATGCGACTCGACTATGTTATGCATGTGGTACCATTTGGAGTAAAACTCCCAACATAAAACTGCCAGTTTATCGAGGCATCAAGGCATAAGCCTTCAACTTTCAACTTGTGCCAATCCAGGCCAACGTGGTGTGAGCATCGGCTCCGACATAAATATGCAAGTATGCTTTATGACATGCACAACTCATCAACATAGACAACTCAACAACATCCACAACATAATCAACTTAAAACAACATAACAACTTATACAACGTTGGCTATCAAGCCTACAACTTAAAATTCGTCCGTATATCGGAACGAAACAACACAATCAACTGTACCTGCAAATCAACTTTTCCGATAGAATTTCAACAAAACAATTCAATAAAATTCACCTACTAATTCACCCGACTTACCCCGACAATTTTCGTTAAATTTCGGGCAACTAAATTTTTCGCCTAAATCGGCTAAACCGACTAAAACTGCACTATTTTCACTTCTGCTGTTAATACTAGTTTAGTATAAAATTCTGTGACTTTTTTTTTCTGGTTTCTGATACAGTAACCCTGCTATAATTTAAAATCATCTGTCATGAAATTTGCATCATTCTGTTTCTGTCAACACTGCTACTACTACATTTCCAATTTTTCTGCTAATGTTAATTGGCTGATTCTGATTCCAATTGATTGCTCTGCTATAAAATCTATTAACTTTCTGCTACATATATTTTTAGTGGCTGTAATATTTTTCCACAATGAAATCTATTGCCAACATCTTGATTGCAGAATATATGGTTTAGTAATACTTTATTTTAGACAAGAGAACATGTTTACAGTACTTGAGTAATTTGGAAAACATATTCTTAAAGGTGTGAAAAAAATTAAAGTGGAGACCCCACCTACATGGGTGGCTTGCGCCACCCTTTGTGAGGGACATCATGGCTTGCGCCATGTACCAATGTGGCTCCCGCCACATGTTCTTTCTTTGTTTTGGGTGGCCGGCTCCACCCCTATCTGTGTGGTGGGTGGACTGCGCCACCCCTAAACTGCAGTTTCGTCCCAATTATTTTTTTTCCAGGATTACATAAATCGACAACAACACATAGATTATTCAGCAATGAAATTTCCACACAACTGATTAAATCAGTATTTCACAGAATCAGTATAATTCATCATTAACACAACATTAATATCAACCAAATCATCAACAACCACACAAAACTACCCGATCCCAATTCCTAAGTATCAATCATCATAACCCGATTATAAAAGTCGAATCCCACCCTTACCTTGGATTGAAGGCAGCTCGACAATCGATCGGATTCTGGGGATTTGGCACCGGTAGCAGTTTCTCTCGCAACTTCTTCTCTCACGTTCTTCCTCTTCTTCTCTAACTGATACCAAAACCTCACTATTCTTTTCTATTACTTTTATTTTATTAAAATACTATTATTCTAATATAATATCTAATGGGCCTAAATCATACACCCCTCTATTACTAATTCCGACACTAATCCAAGCCCACGAAACCAACACATTCCAACAACGATAATGTTACTACTAATACTATTCCACGACTTTTCGACTTAATATTCCGACTTAATTTACCACAACACAAAATCGACCGAATAATCACAAACAAATAATTAAATATTCAATTAAATATTTAGGCGTTTCAACTCTCCCCCACTTAAAATATTTTCGTCCTAAAAAATTTACCTGATTCAAACAGCTCGGGATAGGAGTCTCGCATCTTGCTCTCCAATTCCCACGTCATACTTTCTCCAGTGGCTCCCAACCAGACAACTTTCACCAACGCGGTCTCTTTCCCTCGCAAAGTCTTTATTTCACGATCCGCGATTCGTACAGGCTTCGTCTCCACCGTGAGATTATCCCGTACTTGCACATCATCCATATTAACCACATGAGACGGATCTGAAATGTACTTCCGAAGTTGTGACACATGGAACACATCATGCAGATTCGAAAGATTTGGCGGTAACGCCATTCGGTAAGCAACTTTCCCAACTCTGTCCAAAATCTGATACGGCCCGATAAAACAAGGAGTGAGCTTCTTAGACTTCAAAGCTCTCCCAACACCAGTCACATGCGTGACTCTCAAAAACACATGATCACCCGCTTGGAATTCCAAATCCTTCTTCCGCTTGTCATGGTAACTTTTCTGTCTACTTTGAGAAGCTTTCATTTTCTCTCTAAACAACTTCACTTTCTCGGTAGTTTCGCGAACTAATTTCGGTCCAAGTACTACACTCTCACCGGATTCATGTCAACACAACGGAGTCCTACACCTCTGACCATACAGCGCTTCAAAATGTGCCATTTCGATACTAGAATGGTGACTATTATTATAAGTGAACTCGATCAATGGAAGATAAGTATCCCACGAACCTCCCTGCTCAAGAACACAAGCTCTCAACAAATCCTCCAACAATTGAATAGTTCTCTCAGTTTGACCATCTGTTTGAGGATGATATGCCGAACTCAACCTCAACTTAGAACCCAATGCTTCTTGTAGACTCTTCCAAAACTCCGACGTAAACCTCAGATCTCTATCCGACACGATACACAAAGGAACACCATGCAACTTCATAATTACTCAGATATAAATCTCTGCCAACTTCGCAATTGGATATGTGATGTTAATAGGTATAAAATGAGCCAAATTCGTAAGCCTATCAACAATCACCCAAATTGAATCATGTCCTCTTGAAGTAATAGGTAACCCTGTCACGAAGTCCATAGAAATGCTATCCTATTTCCACTCCGGAACTTTTAACGGTTGCATCAACCCCGCAGGCTTCTGATGCTCAACTTTCGACTTTTGACAAGTCAAACATGCATACACAAATCGTGCCACATCTTCCTTCATTCCGGACCACCAAAATATCTTCTTTAAGTCTCGATACATTTTAGTAGCCCCCGGATGAAGACTCAGATTACTTCTATGACCCTCTTCAAGAATCCTCTTTTTCATATCTGTATCATCTGGTATACAAATTCGATCATGCAGTCTCAACACACCTCGTGCATCAATCTTAAAGTCACTCTTATCCGATTGACCACGACTATTCATGATGTCTATTAGTTTCACATCCAGCTTCTGAGCCTCTCGAATACTGTCCAGAAAATCATTGTTAATCTTTAACATACCCAACATAACACTCTGCGGTGTCACTTCGCAAACCAAACTCATATCATGAAACTGCTCAATTAATTCCAACTCCTTAATCATCATTGCTGACATATGCAAGGTCTTTCGGCTTAAAGCATCGGCCACAACATTAGCTTTGCCTGGATGGTAGTTCAAACCAAAATCATAATCTTTCAGCAATTCTAACCACTTTCGCTGTCTCATGTTCAGCTCCTTCTGATCAAACAAATACTTTAAGCTCTTATGATCACTATAAACTTCAAATCTAGAACCATAGAAATAATGCCTCCAAATCTTCAGCACAAAAACCACTGCAGCAAGTTCCAAATCATGCGTAGGATAATTCTTTTCATGAGTTCTCAACTGTCGAGATGCATAAGCAATTACCTTATTATTCTGCATAAGCACACCTCCTAAACCCATCAATGAAGCATCACAATAAATCAAAAACAGTTCTCCTGGATTCGGTAATGTCAACACCGAAGCTGACGTCAACCTCTTCTTCAATTCTATAAAACTTTCTTCACACTGAACATCCCACACAAAAGCTTTACTTTTACAAGTCAATATAGTTAACGGAAGTGCCAACTTAGAAAATCCTTCGATAAACCTCCTATAATAACCAACTAGCCCCAGAAAGCTTCTAATCTCAGTAGCCGACCTTGGAGTTTCCCATTGCAACACAGCATCTACTTTAGAAGGATCCACAGCAATACCACTACCTAAAATCACATGACCAAGAAAACTAACTTCTTTCAACCAGAACTCGCACTTGGACAGTTTTGCATACAACTTCCTGTCTTTCAAAACTTCTAACACTGTTCTCAGATGTTCCTTATGCTCTTCTTCTGACTTAGAATAAATCAGAATATCATCAATGAATACAACCACAAAATGATATAGATAGGTATGAAAAATAAGGTTCATATACTCCATGAATACTCCCGGCGCATTAGTAACACCGAAAGGCATCACGGTATACTCGTAATGTCCATAACGTGTTCTGAAAGCCGTCTTCTGAATATCTTCATCCTTCACTTTAATCTGATGATAACCCGGTCTCAAATCAATCTTGCTAAACACACGCGCATCCACTAATTGGTCCATCAAATCATCTATTCTCGGAAGTGGATACTTGTTCTTAATCGTCACCTTATTCAATTGTCTATAATCAACATAGAGTCTCATACTTCTATCTTTCTTCTTTACTAACAACACTGGAGCTCCCCACGGCGATACACTTGGTCTTATAAACTTCTTCTCAAGTAATTCCTCCAACTGCTTCTTTAATTCTGACAACTCGGATGCCGACATTCTGTATGGTGCCATCGAAACAGGTCTGGTACCAGGTACAAGATCAATTGCAAATTCAACCTCTCTCTCTGGCGGTACATCAGGAATTTCATCAGGGAAAACTTCAGGAAATTCACTCACCACTTGCAATTCTTCAATCTTAGCTTTGCTCTCAATAGACAACGTTGCCATCAACGAAAACATCTGAGCTTCTTCTTTCATCAATTGCTGTAACTCTCTGAAAGACAACAATCCAACTCCTTCCTCTTCCGGAGAAGAAAACCTCACCGATTTGTGATAACAATTTATATGAACGTAGTTATACTCTAACCAGTTCATACCTAGGATTACATCCATCCCGGTCAGCGGCAGACATACCAAATCAACATAAAAGTCTTTATCGAAGATCGATAAAGGACACCTTAAACACACAAGAGAAGTAGTCACCGATCCCTTAGCTAGAATCCCGACGATTAATTCTCCATTCATAGTAGATAACTTAAGACCCAATATTTGAACACAATCAGCAGAAACAAAATAATGTGTAGCACCAGTATCAATAATAGTAATTAAAGGAGTACTATTAATGAAGCAAGTACCTCTGATAAGTCTGTCCTCGTTAGCTGTCTGAGTTCCTGCTAACGCGAATACTTTTCCAGTCTGAGCTTTCTTTGGCTTCTGACACTGATTACCAATATGCCCCTCTTCACCACAATTAAAACAGATCATCTCCTTGTTCTTGCAATCAGATATTGCATGTCCAGTCTTACCACATCGGAAACATCTCTTCACCTCAGCAGTACACACATTACTCTTATGACCAGACTTTCCACATTTGAAACAAGTTATGCCAGCAGGAGCATCTCCCCCACTAGTCCTCTTGGCCTCAGTCGCTCTCTGTTTGCCCTTTCCAGCTGGGGCATCATAAGGCTTGCCACATTCTGTTGTTGCTTGCTTCTTCTATCACTAACAATCTTGTAGTGAGCATTGTTGTCCTCTTCATATATTCTGCAACTGTCAACCAAATCAGAGAAGACACGAATCTTTTGATACCCAACAACTTTCTTGATCTCAGAGCGCAACCCGCTCTCAAACTTGATGCATTTAGAAAACTCAGCATCATCCCCGGTATAGTACGGATAAAACTTAGCCAACTCAACAAACTTCGCAGCATAATCGGTAACCGACATAGTTCCTTGCTTCAGCTCAAGAAACTCAATCTGCTTCTTACCACGAACATCCTCTGGATAATACTTCCTCAGAAACTCCCTTCGGAACACCTCCCAAGTGATAACCTCACCTGTAGTCTCCAACCTCTGACGAGTCTCTAGCCACCAGTCATCAGCTTTGACTGCTAGCATATGAGTCCCATAACGAACCTTCTGCGCTGGAGTGCAGTCCATCACACGGAAGATCCTCTCAATCTCTCTCAACCAATCCAACGCTCCATCAGGGTCATACTTGCCCTTGAAGGTAGGCGGATTCTCCCTCTGAAAAGTCGCCAGACTACGAGATCCATCATTCTCGCCAGCGTTCGGTAAATTCTGCACAGCCTGAGCCATTGCTTGCATTGCAGCAGCCATTGCAGCATCGTTCCTTCCAGCCATCTCAACTTATCACTACAACACAAACAAAAGTTAGAACCAAATAACAATACTCGATTGTTAAACAACTACGACTCGACAATTGGCCGGACAGACCGACCTGCTCTGATACCACAAATGTAACACCCCATTTCTACCCGGTAATTATATTAAAATCAGAGTTATATAACTTTCAACATAAAATGGGATATCACATTTTCAACTTTAAAATCAATCACATAATAGTTAATCATGAAAGATACATAGCAATTCAAGGGAACATAAACCAACAAATAGTCTTCAACTTATAATCAACTTTATCAAATGCAACGCAGCGGATTCATAATCAAATTAGTAGCATCTTTATCCAACATAAAACAACTTCAAATTAAACAACAAAGTATTTTTCGGCAATTTCACTAAAAATTCAGCATGTAGACAAATAAACAAAAGACACGCGTCATCCCTCCGAGTGCTACGTATCAGAGCGACAACCACCGACTCGAACTAAGGTAACCGGCTACTCCTCTTGATTACCTGCACGTTGCCAACATAGGGGACACATTCAAACAAAAGGGGTAAGATATCGAATATTATAAACGAAGTATGATAAATAATACATAGGTAGGAATCATACAAATATCACCACTTCACATCAACAACCAACAAAATCAACAACAACTTGAAAAATGCAACTTTAATGCGACTCGACTATGTTATGCATGTGGTACCATTTGGAGTAAAACTCCCAACTTAAAACTGCCAGTTTATCGAGGCATCAAGGCATAAGCCTTCAACTTTCAACTTGTGCCAATCCAGGCCAACGTGGTGTGAGCATCGGCTCCAACATAAATATGCAAGTATGCTTTATGACATGCACAACTCATCAACATAGACAACTCAACAACATCCACAACATAATCAACTTAAAACAACATAACAACTTATACAACGTTGGCTATCAAGCCTACAACTTAAAATTCGCCAGTATATCGGAACGAAACAACACAATCAACTGTACCTGCAAATCAACTTTTCTGACAGAATTTCAACAAAATAATTCAACAAAATTCACCTACTAATTCACCCGACTTACCCCGACAATTTTCGTTAAATTCCGGGAAACTAAATTTTCCGCCTAAATCGGCTAAACCGACTAAAACTGCACTATTTTCACTTCTGCTGTTAATACTAGTTTAGTATAAAATTCTATGACTTTTTTTTTTCTGGTTTCTGATACAGTAACCCTGGTATAATTTAAAATCATCTATCATGAAATTTGCATCATTCTGTTTCTGTCAACACCGCTACTACTACATTTCCAATTTTTCTACTAATGTTAATTGGCTAATTCTGATTCCAATTGATTGCTCTGCTATAAAATCTATTAACTTTCTACTACATATATTATTAGTGGCTATAATATTTTTCCACTATGAAATCTATTGCCAACATCTTGATTGCAGAATATATGGTTTAGTAATACTTTATTTTAGACAAGAGAACATGTTTACAGTACTTGAGTAATTTGGAAAACATATTCTTAAAGGTGTGAAAAAAATTAAAGTGGAGACCCCACCTACATGGGTGGCTTGCGCCACCCTTTGTGAGGGACATCATGGCTTGCGCCATGTACCAATGTGGCTTCCGCCACATGTTCTTTCTTTGTTTTGGGTGGCCGGCGCCACCCCTAAACTGCAGTTTCGTCCCAATTTTTTTTTTCCAGGATTACATAAATCGACAGCAACACATAGATTATTTAGCAATGAAATTTCCACACAACTGATTAAATCAGTATTTCACAGAATCAGTATAATTCATCATTAACACAACATCAATATCAACCAAATCATCAACAACCACACATAACTACCCGATCCCAATTCCTAAGTATCAATCATCATAACCCGATTATAAAATTCGAATCCCACCCTTACCTTGGATTGAAGGCAGCTCGACAATCGATCGGATTCTGGGGATTTGGCACCGGTAGCAGTTTCTCTCGCAACTTCTTCTCTCACGTTCTTCCTCTTCTTCTCCAACTGATACCAAAACCTCACTATTCTTTTCTATTACTTTTATTTTATTAAAATACTATTATTCTAATATAATATCTAATGGGCCTAAATCATACACCCCTCTATTACTAATTCTGACATGAATCCAAGCCCACAAAACCAACACATTCCAACAACGATAATGTTACTACTAATACTATTCCACGACTTTTCGACTTAATATTCCGACTTAATTTACCACAATACAAAATCGACCGAATAATCACAAACAAATAATTAAATATTCAATTAAATAAATAATTAAATATTTGGGTGTTACAAAAATGACATCTCAGTAGTACTATGTTGCTGACTAGGAAAGAAGTTATGTGTCTCGGTGAAGGGGTCATCAAGGTTTGGGATAGGTTGTGTGGGGGAAACAGAAGGAGGATGTTGATGTTTAAAGGGAAAGGTGGTTTCATAAAATATCACATTTCTTGAGATAAAAATATCATGATTTTCAAGATCATAAAGGATATAATTAACCTTTTGTACCTTCCTTGTAGCCAAGAAAGATAGCTTTCCTAGCTCTAGGATTGAATTTTGTTCTATGAGCTTGGAGAGAACAAGCATAGGACAAACATCCAAACACCTTTAAATGAATCATGGATGGGGGTTGCTTAAACATAAGCTCATAAGGAAACTTAGAGTTAAGGAGAGGTGTAGGCAACCTATTAATAATATGGACAGCATGCTGAATGCAAAAATTCCATAGATTCAAAAGTATGTTAGAATGAAAAAAATAGCTCTAGCTACATTAAGAATGTGTTGGTGTTTTCTTTCTACCACCCCATTTTGTTGGGGTGTTTCTACACATGTCCTTTGATGAAGAATACCCTTGGACAAAAGATAATCAGATAAGGCAAGGAATTCTGTTCCCTTATCTGATCTTAGACATTTAAGGGTGATTTGGAATTGGTTCTCTATGTAGGCTATGAAATTAATAAGGCTAATCTTTGTTTGATCTTTGGTTTTAAGGAAAATGACTCAAGTATGTCGTGTGTAATCATCAACAAGAGTTAAAAAATATTTGTGTCCTAGAGTAGAAATGGTAGAGAAAGGACCCCATATGTCAGCATGTAAAACATTAAAGGGAGCATCAGAATGAGATATGCTATTAGGAAAGGGAAGTTTTCTTTGTTTTGCAAGGTGACAAGAGTCACAAGGTACATTGTTTTTATTACAAGTAATAAAAGGGAAAGATTTTGAAATGGTATGTAAACCTATATCTGATATGTGGCCTAGTCTTAAATGCCACAAATTACAAGAAGAATGAGAAACGAAATTATTTACAGAAGAATGTGAAGGTGTGGAATCAAGAACATAAAGTCCCCTGTGCAAGCTAGCTATACCAATCATTTCCTTGGACTGATTATGCATAATGTGGCAGGTGTTAGCACTAAATTGTACAAAATATTAATTGTTATCAACAAGTTTAGCTATAGAAATAAGGTTGACATGAAAACTAGGAACATAAAGCACATTTTGTAAAATAAGGGAAGGTGATATAGCAACTGTGCCAGAAATAGATGCTGTAACCTGTGAACCATCAGGTAAACTAAAATGAATGGGAACTATGGTGTTATGTTCAATAAAGGATGACAAATCAAAAGAGAAATAATCAGTAGCTCCAGTATCAAGGATCCAAAGGTGAGGGTGCTTACCATTCACATTGGTTGAGTGAGAGTGCATAACAAAAGGTGATGTAGAGACAGAATTGACAGTTGGTTGGGGCTTGGATTGTTAAAGTAAAGCTAGAATCCTGTTATACTGCTCTTTAGTAAAACCAAAAGAAGGTGAGGTTGAATCCTGATGAGAAGTGCTGAATGCATTGTTGGCAGTTGTAGATGATGAAGAGGACGTAGTCCCTTGAGCCTTAGCTTTGTTTCTATAACCTGGTGGATATCCATGCTTGATGAAGCATGTCTCAACGGTATGATTCGTCCGACCACAATGAGTACAAACTCAGTTATTACCTCTGGGAGCATTGGAGCCTTGATTTCTAGCACGAAAATTGGATGAACTTTGCTTAGCAGTGTGAGTTCCTTCATGTGCTTGAACTTGTAAGGCAGAGGTTTCATCTGTTGAGCCTGTAGAAAGAACAACACCAGAGGCATAGCTATCCATTTCGCGTTCTTGTTGAATAACCAGTGAAAAGGCCTTGTCAATATCCGGTAACAGATTCATCATCATAATCTGAGATTTTGAGTGAGCGAATTTCTCAGTTAATCCTTTGAGAAACCGTATAACGTAGTCTTGCTCCCTATACCTTTTAATAGATGCAATGGCACCACAAGAACATGGAATGGCGCAAAAACAAAACGGAATAGGTCGATAATTCTCTCATCCCACATTACCTTCAGCTGTGTAAAATAGTTGAAAACGTCGAGAGTACCTTGACGAAACTTGTATAAGTCTTCTTGAATGTCAGAAATGCGGAAGATATCACCGTGAGAAAACCTAATCTGCAGATTCTTCCATACGTCTGCTGCAGTATCAATCCATAGAACGGATTTGATGATAGGCTCCGAAATTGATCGCTGAATCCACGCAAGAACCATGGTGTTACAACGAATCCATGGTGCATACATTAGATCCGAAACAGGTGGCTTGGTTAGGGTTCCATCGATGAATTTCTCCTTATTCTTGGAGATTAGCGCAATGTACATCGATTGAGACCAGGTATGGTAATTCTTGTCAGTGAGCAGCGGAGTAACAAGAACGAGTGTTGGATTCTCGTTCGGATGTAGATAATAAAGATTTGCAGAATTGGTTGTGAAATCGACGTAGCTCTGATTCGCCATTGAAGAAACAAGAAAAAGAATGCGATCAAGGAAGAAGAAAGGGGAACGAAGAAGATGAAATAAAGGAGAAATAGATCGCAAGAAGAGAAAAGAGAAACAATGGCTACCAGAGCTTTTGAAGCTCTGATACCATGTCAATAATGGCCAATGTTCTGCAACTGTGAAACAAACTAGCCATAATAGAGAGAAGAAGCATCGAAGAAGAAGAAAAGTTTGTTATCTTTTTTATTAACTAACTGATACTTAGTGGATAATTGTATATATACAAAAATGGTGAGGCCCAATAACCAAAAGCCAGCTATGCAACTATCTTATCCATTTACATAAAAGAAAAATAATAGTAAAAATAAAGGTATATTCTAATAAGTTTCACTCACGAGCGTTTCTTCTTATCTAGGAAATTTCTCTTCTACCAATATCCGAGTTGTTTTTATGGATATGTGTCAAAATTTTACAGAACTAGGCAAATTTAAGAACAAGATTGCAGTTTGTGAAGAGAAGAATAGATCTAAGGTTGGTAGTCAATTTTCTAAGGTGGCTATTGCAGAAGTTGTTGGAGGTGTTTTCATTTCAAACGCATCACAAAAAGATCTATCACGTCTCTTATGGAAACCGCTTCCATTCATTAATCAGCTTCCATTCATCGTTATTAATCAGAAAGACGGAGAAATTGTCAAAGATTACATACGGAGGAACACTAACTCTAGTAAAATACAAAACATGTCTTTCAAGATAACATATTTCGGTACTAAGCCATCACCTATGATTGATTCTTATAGCTCAAGAGGGCCGTCATATACTTGTCCAAATGTGTTGAAACCGGACATTACAGCTCCTGGTACATCAATCTTAGCTGCATGGCCTGCAAAAGTTCCTGTGTTCGGTTCTAAGAGCGATGTCCTTAACAATTTCAATTTTTAAACCGGAACATCTATGTCATGTCCTCATGTTGCTGGCGTAGTGGTGCTTTTAAAAGGAGCACATCCTGATTGGAGCCCCGCGGCTATTAGGTCGGCAATAATTACAACATCAGACATACTTGATAATACTAAGCAACCCATCAAAGACATTGGAAACGATGACAAAGATGCAACTCCTTTAGCATTGGGAGCTGGTCATGTTAACCCTAATAGAGCACTTGATCCTGGTCTTGTTTATGATGCTGGTGTACAAGACTACGTTAATCTTCTTTGTGCACTTAACTTCACTCAACAAAACATCACTGCCATTACAAGATCCTCTTCCAACTATTGCTCTAAACCTTCCTTAGATCTTAACTATCCTTCTTTTATTACTTTCGTAAAGGCGGGAAATACTTCGGACAAGCCATGAATTTTTAGAACAGTTATCAATGTTGGTGAAGGAAAATCAACTTATATTGGTAGCTTTACTCCGATCAAAGGGTTCAATATCAGTGTTGTACCAAATAAGTTGGTATTCAATTAGAAGAACATGAAGTTAAGCTTCAAGTTGATGATTGAAGGAGAAAAAGTGATGAAAAATAATGAAGTATCTTTCGGATATCTCACTTGGAAGGATGAGAAACATATGGTGAGGAGCCCTATAGTGGTATCACCTCCCGAATTCGGTTTGGAGATCATCTTATATCAAATAAAAATTAATAGAATAGTGCAACTTGAATAAAAATTTAGCAGTTATTTTTACAGTTTGGTATTACATTAATAATAATGTTTATGAAATTTATGTTTATGTTCTCAAAATTTCTATACTGCATCAAGATAAACCCTATGTAAGAAAAAAAAACAACTTTCTATACTGCAGCTAGAGAGTTATTCTAATGCTTTTAGTTTTTATGCTAAAGTTACTTGAAGACCTAATTTACTCAGGAAACTTATCCACAATTAGCTATAAACAAATAATCATATATCATAAATAATAGTAATAAACAATGAAAGGTGACCGGTTACTCACAATTAGCTATAAGCAAAGAATCGAGGATAATAAATAACAGTTATTCTAATGCTTTTGTTTTGGCAATTTCTTATCACACCACCCTTGTTTCTTAGGCACCATCTGAATTTCCGGTTTTGCCTCCTGATTCCGGATGTGCACATCCGGATGCACCAATTTTTTTAAAAACGCTGATTTTTTTCGGAAGTGTACATCCGGAAACATTCCTGATCTGCAGATCCAGAAAAAGGCAGAACATTATTTTTTTAAAAAAAATCGGTTTTTTTGCTTGGTCGCATATGTTAATAAATCATCACAATTTAATATACATTTGACAACATCCATATATAAAATAAAATGATATATATATATATATAATAAATCTCTGTCAAAATACAGTGCATACATCTAATATAAATATAATACATCAAACAAAAAACTACTGTGTATGGCGAAGGATCTCTCCTGGCTCCCCTGCTCCTCTGCCCCTACCCGCCATCCTGAATCGATGTCTGCGGTACTGAAGTGCCCCCTGAGCAATCGCAATAATCCTGTCCACGGCAAGTCTGGCACCAGAGCCCTCAGGGAGGTGACCGTCCGCAATGGCCTGCTGCACTATCTGCTCTATCTAACAACAGCGTGGTAGGACATCCTGAGTGTGGTCCAGCTGAGACTGCCGCTCCTCTAATATCTCCTGATGAGCAGGTCTGGGTGGCGATCCCTCAGCAGTGGGCACCATGCATGGGTGTGAGACGGTGTAGAACCACACGATGTACCCGGCAGCAACACTCCAGCCTGTCTCCCCTCTGGTCGCCCGAGCCTCCTCCGGTACCAAGTGGGACTGGTAGTCAGCATATAGCTCATCTATCTGCCTGCGGGTCAAGCCTAGAGGAGCAGACTCATGAGGCATTCTAGGGATCGTCTGCGTGTAACCGAACTGACGCAAGACGCGCTCTGGCAGGTATCGGGCAGTAACGGTCGAACTGCATGCCAACCATCCTGAGAACAAACAAACCTCGTCGAACGGGCCGTCACACGGTGAGCGGCATAGGGGCAATACAAAACGTCCTCAGCAGCCATCCGATCTAGATACACTCTGAAGGGGTCCGGCGCCTGGTTCCCTCTGAGCAGGACAAATGCAGCAGCACGTGGCATATCCTCAGTGTACCCCTGGGCACTCCCCCAACCAGTAATATAGGGAAAGTGGTGTAAAATCCACGCCTGAAATGGAAAACATAACATGGGTGTCAAACATTATAATGAATACAGAAAGAAAAGAAATGAAAAAATCACTTAGAATATTAGATTGTTACCACGTATAGCGTACAGCTGCCTGCCACAGTCTTGGCTGCCCAGTGGCAACCATCAGAGAACCTGGAATAGGTGAATGCCAGCGCAGCCGCCCCCCAGTTGTACCCATGGACCTCTGTCTGATCCGAAAGGTACCTTAGGTAGACGATATCAACATAATAGGCGCTGGTGTCCACAAACACCTGTGTGCCTAGCAAAAACAAGTATTAGCACCTTAGGGCACGCGTCCTGTGGATCGCCACCTCAGCTGGATCACCATCTGCCCGTCCTGCCTCTGCAAGCGCCTCCGAGATGTAGAATACCGACGCCTGATGAACTAGCAGTAGAATCCCGACACCTCCGAGATGTAGAATCGGCGGCTGACGAGGGAGTGGCCTGAACCTGTGATGTGGATGGCTGTGGTGTAGGATGTCCCTCAGCTGTAGGGGCTACCCTAACTCCCTCTGCGTCGGAAGCCTCGGCTGTAGACTGCATCCTCTCACGTCGGACAGATGCGTGTTGAGCTGTCCGTCCATGTATGGTACGATCGTCTCTGCCAGCCATCTAATCTGCAAAGCATAATAAATAAATTAAATTTTGTTTAAAAGTAATTAAACAAAAACAAACAAACAAGCAAAATTAAAAAAGGAAAAAAAAAATAGTCTTCCGGATGTGCACATCCGGAAGGACTCCGAATTTTAAACGTTAGGTATTCCCGGATGTGCACATCCGGAAGGACGCAGAATTTTAAACGTTGGGTATTTCCGGATGTGCACATCCAGAAACACTAAACGTTTCAATATTTCCGGATATGTACATCCGGTACGTATTTTGAAGTTTAAAAACGGCAGCCATGGCCACTGTAACAACCAAAAGGGCATTTTTATGCCCTGATCGTCCGTTTGAAGCAGTAAAAATGACCTACATTGTCTCTAACCTATGTTATTCATACAACCTAACAATTTCTACACCTAAATGTCTACTCTAAATCGATTACTCGAAAATTACTCCGAAACTCTAAAATTTGAAAACTTACCGATTAAAATGTGATACAGAGGATTTGGAGTGTGTTGATCGTTGTAGCTGTTGCTCTGCACCGAACTCGAGTGGAAAAAATCGAGATTTGTGGTGATTGAAAAATTTGAGAGTTTGAGAGAGTTTGAGATTTTGGAAATGGAAAGGTGAATAATGAGAGGGGGAAGAACGTCTGACGCGAACTAATAAGAAATACTTCCGGATGTGCACATCAGAATTCTTTTCGGATATGCATATCCGGAAAATCTCTACGATTTTTAAAAATTTGGTGCGTCCGGATGTGCACATCCGGAATAGAGGGGCAAAAAAATAATTTCACGTGGTGCCTAAGAAACTTGGGTGGTGCATTAAGAAATTGCCTTTGTTTTCTGTTGCTACTATGTAGATGTCAATGTGTGTTGAAAGAGTGTGAGATTGAATCCATAAAAAAAAAATATGTATCTTGTTGGATTTTTTTTTAAACTAACACACATTTTAAAAAAAAATTCCAAAAAAACCAACTTTTCAGATTAATTACATAAATGGCTGGGTTTGGAAACCCAATATAAGGGTGGCGCCTTATGAAATGGCGTCTCAGTTAGAGGCCACAAGCCATTTCATATGGCGCCTCAGGTCATTTCATATGCCCTAAAAAATGCCTGAGGTCAAGCCATATGAAATGGCGCCTCAGGCCATTTTTTTTAAATTTTTTTTTATGTTTAATTTATAATTTTTTAATATACTAAAAATTATATTATTTTATATGTTATGCTGTGCCTATAAACAAGGGCTCTCCCTCACTTGTTTTTGCACAGCAATTGTCATCCAAACCCTAATTGTCTCCCTTCCCTCATCAATATCCCAAACTCTCCCAAACTTTCCCTTACTCAACACGATGTCTTCATCCTCAAATACCCGGCCCTCGTCGTCATCAACAACGGAGGAAAAATGGCCAAAGTTTCCACTGATGAAACGAAATGCCCTAGTTATATATTCAGCTGTCAAGCCTCCGTTGGAGATGCTACTCTGGAACACCCAGACGTTGGAGCATTTGCACAGAAAACTTCGCCGCTGGCTACCAGAAGAATTTCAAGCAGGTGAAAAGATCAGGAAGATAGAGAAGCAGGTTGAGAAGTCTGGTCCAGACGGAGTCACCCGGACTTGGAGGAAAGTGGAAAATGATGTTGGCGTCCTCATGATGATGATGTTACAACAGGAAATTAAGTTGATGGTTATAATTGCCTAGATAAGCTGCTTTTATGTGCTGTGCAAAAACAAGTGAAGGAGAGCCCTTAGTTATAGGCACAGCATAACATATAAAATAATATAATTTTTAGTATATTAAAAAATTATAAATTAAACATAAAAAAAAATTTTAAAAAAAAAATGGCCTGAGGCGCCATTTCATATGGCTTGACCTCAGGCATTTTTTTAGGGCATATGAAATTACCTGAGGCGCCATATGAAATGGCTTGTGGCCTCCAACTGAGGCGCCATTTCATATGGCGCCACCCTTGTACTGGGTTTACAAACCCCGCCATTTCTGTAATTAATCTGAAAAGTTAGTTTTTTTGGAAAATTTTTTGAAAAAATGTGTTATTTTAAAAAAAAAATTCTATCTTGTTAGTGGAGGTGATGAATAGAGTTGTTAAAATGGGTTATCTAGTCTTAAACGGGTCGGTTTTGGTGGATTCGGATTTTTTAGAGTTGGATAAAAAAGCTCATTTTAATATGAGTTCAAAAATTATTACCCGAGTCCGACCTTAGATAGGGTTTGGACTATCTTGCCTTAAATGGTTTTTTTTAATAAAAAATAAAAATAAAAATGCTATAGTATTTATTATAAATAAAATTAAAAATAATATTAGTTTTATATTTTTAAGTACTATATTATCTTTTATAAATAATATAATGTGTTTTTAAATACAATAAATATCTAAATTGTATAAAATAATACTCGAATATTTAACATAAGAGAAACTAATAAAATACAAGAAAAGAATGTTGATTATATTAATGTATAATATTTAAAAGAGAAAGATTGAATAGAATAGAGATAAAATTTAGTGAGGTGAGAAAAATCAATGTGTTATTTTAGAGTAAGACAATATAAGTATTAATATAATTTTTTAAAATTTATAGCGATGTAGGTCTAATGGGCTACCCACGGTCCATATGGGCTAGCCCTAATGTGTAGCGGACTTTTTAGAACTGAGCTAAAAAGCTATGAAAAATATGAGCTTTAATTTTAAGACGTAAGCCCTGTGATTTTTCAGATTTGACGGCCCGGTCCATATGGGCCAACCCATTTTGACAGCTCTAGTTATGAGGAGAAATAGAAGATGATAGATGAAAAAAAGAAAAATCAATTTTAAAAAAAAAACAAAATCCACTAGTACATCATCTCATGGGTGTACTATCTCATGGGTGTACATCTCTTGATCTTAAATCATTTGTATACCGCTAAGCATTCGGTAAATAAAAAACACAACCAAAACAAACATATCCTATCATATATATAAGTCATACATCAAAATCATATTAATAAAAACTATCTATATATAATTTCTCCTTCTTCGCTTTGATTTTGGCAATATTTATGTCTTCTTGGTCCTCATGCTCTTCAGCAATTTGCATTTGCTCTTCAGCAATTTGCATTTGCTTTTCAACCTTTTGTTCTTCAACCATTATCTGAAGACCACGAACATTGTCGAGGCCACCACCACCGCCGCCGCCACCGCCATCATCACCTCCAGGACCTCCGTCGTACCATTTCTTACCAGCAGACCCTTTCCTGTAGGCATCTGACTTTTCCAGCTAATGGGTGATGAAAACATCATAGGAAAAATTAATTTGGTAACAAAAGATCTATCATATATTCTATTAATACCGAGAACGTCGTAGCGAAAAACACGCCTATAAAGTTAACGATAGACCAGAAAAAATCAGCGATAGTCTTTATTCTCCATATCAATCGCTTTGATTTGACAACACCTGCACACAAAAAAGTACACATTAATCATTTTGTGATGTCAAGAATGAAATGATTTTATATATAAGAATTATTTTGGATTCAACACACAGATGAAAAACTGTCATACATGTTACAAGATAATATTCTGAACATCAAGCTCTAAAGCCACAATTGTATAGTTGGTAACCTTGCTGTAGAGTTACAGCCCACAATACTATCAAATCATGCGACGACAGAAAGAACATAACAATAACAATAACAGGCTAAACATTGTGTGTGATGAGTTAGATTTACAACGTCACATTCTTCTTTAAAACACTATAGAGGCAAACAAAACAAATGAAAATAAATCAACAGAAATAATTGTCATTACATTGACTTGCCAAACAGTCCTTACACCCGCAAGTTCTTTGACAAACCAGACAAGCCTTCTTAACTTCGCTTCGTGTGTCCAAATACCTATTTGTGTCAAAAAGTTGGCAAACATATCATATTTTGATTTGATTCTCAATTCAAGAATATCAGATTATAAAAACTATATATTGTATACATCATATTCATATCACTAATCATCACTTAAAACAGCAGAATATGCATTCTATGCTACGTAAGATCACCCAAATCAAGGACTGAAAGTGAAAAATATCCAAAGCAGCCACTGCAGAACCATAGGCTACAGAGGATCTAAACACAACATTTCAAATCTATAAACTTATTATCTAAGCAAATTAAAACTGAAAACTAAACCAAAGATCAGAATTTTTCCCCCTATGAAGCATAAACTTGTAAAACTACAAGGTAATAATTAATCCCTAAACAAACTAAGTGAATCCATTGCAGCCAAATATCAAAATCATGTCATTCTAATTCATTGATCAAAATTAAAAACTAACATCTCACTATCTAAAAACAGTAATTCTCAAACCTTAAATCATGTTTAAGGCATATATCGTAGCAAAAGGATAGAGAGTCAACCCCGAAAAAACCAATCACCGACAACAAAATTAAACAACAAAAACAAAAAAATAGGAGGGTTAAATAAGTATTAGGTCCCTGAAAATAACCCAACATTCAAGTTTGGTCCCTAGAAAATTTTTCTTCAAGGTTTGGTCCTCCTAAAGTTTTCCGTTTCTAATTGTAGTCCCTCCCGTTAGTTTCCACTAACAGAGGATGATGTGGCACGCCAAGTGTGCAATAATCCCTTGCCAATTGTGTATTCTTATGCCACGTCAGAAATGAGATTTTCAATTCATTCAAAACCCTAAACCTTTTCCTAAATTTCATTTGTTTCCAGAGCAACATCAACTGTAGAAGAAGAAGATGAGCAAAACAACACTTATCTCAGAGCTCGACGCACTGAAGAAGGAACAACGGCCGGAAAACGCTGAGCCACGGTCACCACCCTTTAACCTCCGCGATCGCCACCACCCACGAGCCGAGCAGAGACGAAGGTGAATAGACACCGCACAACAACGCGACGGACGAAGGGATTTCGCCGGAGGGAGACGCAGAATGAGACGGAGGGAGCACGAGATCGCTGAAGAAGAGCAAGGAAAATTGGAACTGAGAGAGAACACGGTTGGATTTCTTAATCCTTCATTTACATTTTGATTTCAATCTCAACAGTTTCGGCCTAAATTGTTTGAATCGTTCAAACTTTTCAACATCATTCGTCTGAATCTCAACTGTTGCAGCTCGCTCAAATCACTCAAAGTTTCAACATCTATTGTTCGAATCTCAACAGCTACAACATCAATCGTTCAAATTTGAATATCGCTCAGTAACTCAAAAGCTGTAGATCTGAACTCAATCTTATCAGAGGTTTGGCAATACAATTTTTTTATATATCATTCAAATTTTTTTAAACTATACTACAACATCCCCTTGTGGCATTTGTTTATTAGATTTTGTTGCAAGGCTTTTTCAGATGGCAACGGTGGTAGTTCATTATCAGTCCAAAACAAGGAATTTTTGAAGAACTTTTTGAAGAAAGAAAAGAGATTGAACATGGCGCCACAATTTGATAACACTACGCATCCTTATATATGTTTGACTTATGTCAACTACACAAGGTCAGCACTAAAGCTTATGTCAACATACATCCTGAATTTTAACACAGTTGACATATATTGACTTAACACATGGCATATGTTGCCTGATTTCAAATGTCCCAAACTGTAAAATGAAATAATGAGTGATGTCTGTGCTGCATTCCAAATCCAAATAATGAGTGTTGTCTCATAAATTACTTAGTTTTAAAGTGTGTTGACTTTTAAAAAATAGACTAATTGTGAAAAAGTGTGGTGTTGCTAGGATGATATTCTTAGGAACTGGAACTGGATCTGTGCTTGAATTTGTTGAACTTGTTGTCACCTTCTGATTTGCAAATGGGGCATCGTGACTGTTTCCCTCTAACTTAGTGCATTTGAATGGAGTTGTTAGAGTTAGTTTAAAGTTTGAATTTCTGCTGTAATGTAAATGCTTTGTAGTGAGTTTGACGATCGTGAAATGCTTTGTAGTTATAAACTTAGTGCATTTGTCGTGAGTTTGACGATCGTGAAATGCAGTTATGACTTAGTGTTATGTTGTTGAAGTTAGTTGCTATCTGTGCAGTTATTTTCTCCCGGTATTGGCATGCAATCAAAACTCTGTTATTCCATTGTATAGCTTTTATTGGCAGTTATCTTGCGATCTATATGTAAATCTGCTGGTGTTGCTAATGCTTCCTTTCATCTAGGCGAAAAATAATACCCCTGCAGCTCAGGATAAATGTATTGTTCGCCTGCTGATTTATCATTTTGGTGTCAATCTACCTGTTATGATTTTTTCGTATCCCGTCTTCAAATACATGGGCATGCGGAGTAATCTTCCCCTACCGTCCTGGTACTTTCATCTTCTTTTGAGCCCCTTGTTAGACGCTTTTCCTTTTTATATTTGGAATGTGTTTTTGTGAAGATTACTTAACAAGATGAAATTTTGTTTTGCAGGAACGTGATTCTAACTCAAATAATATTTTACTTCATTTTGGAGGACTTCATATTCTACTGGGGACACAGGATATTGCACACAAAATGGTTATACAAACATGTCCACAGTGTACATCACGAGTGAGTGTTACAAATTGCAGTTTTGGCTTGTTATATTGATCATCTATGAACTACTAAAGGGTTTTGTTGTATTGTGAATGTTTGCGACGCCATTTGGACTTACAAATGCATCCTCAATGTGTCTTTCCTTACTATGATTTAGGAACTTAAATGACTATTTACTCCATTTTGTATGAAGGTTTAACTGTTTTTTTCTATACTGTCAAGGGTACATGATTTCTTTCTTTACTATGTATTAGGATATTTGGAAGTGATGTATCATAATCAATATCATAATGTATTTCATATTTAATCATCTAAGTGCATATATTCTATCATAACAAAACGAAGGGAATGCCAAAAACGAATTACAATTTTAGTTTTAAAATACAAAACAAGCTTTTAAAATGGGATTGTTTGATAAGCTACAAATTAAGACATTGATGTAATTGTTGATTTGCCGGTTGATGTTTTGATAAAATATGAACTAGTTTTAAGAAATTTGAGGCAACATGTTTTCTATTACAAGCAATTTCTTTTTGGTTGTTTTAAGCTGGTTGATCTTTAGACAAAAAACGCTATTTATGATCATGACCCAAAAATATAATTTCACATTGTTTAAATTAGCTAAAGATTAGCTATGAATTAGCTACAAAAATGTTGTGTTAAATTAGCTAGAGATTAGCTAGGAATTAGCTAGAAAGTTGCTGCAAATTAGCTACAATTTTTGGATTTAAATATGATATAAATATTAAAAAAATTAAAATTGAAACAATTGCCACGTGGCATACATGTCAGCAATTTTTGCCACGTTGGCATTGCCACGTGTAAGCCACATCATCAAAAAATTTCCACATGGTCTGCCACATCATCCTCCGTTAGTGAAAACTAACGGGAGGGACTAGAGTTACAAACGGAAAAGTTTAGGAGGACCAAACCTTGAAGAAAATATTTATAGGGACTAAACTTGAATGTTGGGTTATTTTCAGGGACCTAATACTTATTTAATCCAAAATATGATGAGAAGCCTTTGAATTACACCTAATATGATTAGGTACAAAACAATAATACTAATCGGAGAATTATAAACTAAAATACAGCTTGTAGTTAGCTTGTATTTATCATTAGCATTGTAAACTACCATATCTTGGAAGTGATAATTCAGACAGAAAAATACAGGAAAAATATAGGTCTGTCGGAATGCAGTACTGTTACCCGCAATCAACAAGCATTAACAATAGCCTACAAAAGAATGCAATACTACTCATCACCTCCAAAATATGGTAGTAATATAACATAATAGATTTAATGCTAATACCTATACTCTTTTAATTCCCGCATTCATAATTAGAATCACTTAACTTCACACTTAAGTTATTCCTCATCCAAAACATAAATATCATATACTATAGACTTCCAAACAAACTAAATTTCCATAAAAACATAAAGTTTCAATGGCCAAATTCAAAATAACAATCATAATCACATATTTATATTTTATATTTAGATAAATAATCTCAGCAACAATAGAGTACACCAGCCTCCGAAATCTTGATAGATGTCTCGGCATCAACGGTCGACATGTCAATAAACCTTTTCCTTCAATTTTTCTCAAGAACGCCATTCTTATCAAACACAACCTAAAAATTCAACACAAAAGGAACTTCAATATGAGAAAAATAAATAGGTTCCATTTCATACACTAATTTCTCAAGAACACCATCCTTATCATTAAACAATTAAACACTACCTAATTGAGTCTGTACAGAATTGCATCAAAACAGAAACTTGTATGTTTCTGATGTAAAATAAAAGCAAATCACTGACATAACCAAAACATGATGGTTTTAGAATTCAAGAGGGGGTAGAAAAGGGATTTTGTCCCCGCCACAGAAAAACACAACCTAATGAGGGCAAATCACATACATAACCAAAACATGATGGTTCTATAACACAAAATGTGGTAGAAAAGGGTTTTTGTCTCCGTCGCAAAAACATGACCTAGTAGAAGACCTGCAACAGCCTAAGGATACTCAATTGCAATGAGCTACAAATAACAACGCACTTATGACTGAAGTCTCATAAATTGAAAACATTGAAGCAATTTTTGAAAGAGTGAATCAAACAAGAGATATGGATTAATAAAAAGGATGACAGTCTAGCTGGAGCAAAATTTCAAATTGAACAACTATTTCTTCTTATGAATGGCTGATGGCATCATGATTGATGAGTAAAAGAGGGTATATTATATTTTATAGTACAACATATTTGAAAGTTTTTATCTCCACAAACAATATTTGAGCAAATAAATTTTTGACAAGATTAAAAAAATTACCACAGATGTAATTTGCAACATGCTCAATGTGTCTTGAATTGCTTCCTGGGAAATATTATGAGGGAAATGTTAATATTTTGGCCACTCTGGCCACTGTGATGCATAGTATATAAAGAAACCATATTTTCAAGCCATTACAAATTCATGCTTCTAAAATGGAAGAAAGTAATGAAAATCTGAAAACAAGAGAGAGAAATCATAAGATCTCAATAAGGAAATGGCCAGATAGTTGCCACCGAACTAGCAAATTTGGAAAAGCAAAAACCAATCAAAATGTAAAGCGAAGAGAGGTAGAAATCATGCTAACTTTATAAACAATTGATTATATAATTAGAATTACATAGATCATAAATTTGAATTGTTAATTGTAAATCTTATTGATTATCCAATAATAATTAGTTAATTTGTCCCTGCTTTTTAATTTTTAAATGTGTAAATTTATTAAAATCATATAAAAATGAGAGAAATATATGATGTTACTGTACTTGAAACACAATAGCTTGAAGATCAATCGATGCGCCAATGGAACTGTTAGTGATATCTTATACATGATTTTGCACAAGGGAAAATGCAGGCTAACCAAGACAGAAAGGCATTCTAATACAAGTCATTGTTGCATTCCTCTTCATAAACAAAAGAGTTGAATACTAGTCCTATTGGTCCTCGAGCGTCTAAACTAGGGACTCACTATCACTGGTATTGCTTCTGTCACATACATATCAAAGAATAGATGGTTAGGTACTAGATAAACATACTACTTTCATTTCAAATTTGTTGAAAGAATTAGTGATTCATCCCTTTAGAGCACAAGAATCAGTTTATTAGCTCACCAAAGGTGCACCATCAAGCCAAGTAGGATATAGCTCTAACATAATGTTAATGTAATTTTGCATTAAAAGCTTTGTCCAATTCAGTAATCTCCACACCTTCTCAATCGTCGTCATAGTCATCATCCCACTGTCAACGCTTTCATTTCTCAGCCATGACCAACTCACAATTTAATTCATAACAAATTAGTATCAATAGAACACCAAAAAGCAAATTAGGGCAGAAAAAATGAATAACTGCTATCAATTAGGGAAAGTGGAAATCATATAGGACTAATGTATAATTAGATAAAGTTGCATCATATAAAATGGGTTGATGATATTAGGGACCTATTAGGCCTTCTGGGAGCACATCCAGTGGCACCACTTGCGTCGTTGCACCACCTGGAGAAGTGCAACTGATATTTTCAAAGATGGACAGGGAACAATCTATGTGTCACTAGATGAAATATGTGAATAAAAAAAACAAAAACATATCTCTATATAAAACCAAAAATAAAACAGAACCAACTAAGTTTTGTTTTTGTAAAATTTTTGCTTACCAAATATAAACATAATAGCTAAGAATCCACCTTTCTTTCTCTTCCATTTAGTAAGAAGCTTTAGTTCTTCAGTTTCCTCTACTGTTCCTGAAGATGGATTCAAGAGACCAGCCAAAACAAAATATGCTTGTAAAGCTCAAAGTTACATTACTATTCTATCATGAAATGATAATTATTCTTAGTTCTAATCACACCAGTTAGTAGAGTTACTTCTATATCTTCAAGAGTGTTAATTTTCCACACCCATTGGGTCTAACAAGCATCCAAAACAGCCCAGACGGAACGCGAAGAGAGCAATCTCTAAGGGCCAATACATCCTTGGTTTGCCTTGCGGTGAATGAAAAATTCAGATTATGACCTTCAATTGCAACATTATCCACACTTTACACTTGTAAAATCCAAATACATAATCTATTTGGGAAAATTTCCAAACTAAAAATGAACTAAAACAAATCCATAAATTAGATAAACCTATAAGTTGATAAATAAAAAACAACTAAATTACAGCAGCACGACCAGAAAAACTTTGGATTCAATATTATGTTCAAACAATATATATAAAGACAATGGTAAAATACTAACCTAATCGTGTCAAACTTGCAAACCAATAACTCGATTAAGTACGAACGCGTCGTGAGCTGTCGAGCGTCACAACCTTCATACAGGGAGATAAATAAAGGAAGGGAAGCAGCGCATTCACACTATTGGAAATCAAGGTCGACTTCGTTTTGCTTTGTATGCCTTCGTACAAGAAGATGAGCTAAGAAGAGGAAATATTCCCACAACTCGGTCCAGCGAATAACACATTGGGGTCTTTGTGAAGTTTCCTGAAGACATCCAAAATTGAGATCAACAAAATTGAAAAATTGAAAAAGTTAGGGTTTGATTAAATGGAAGAAAATGGGGGTACATGCGGAGGATGTTTCCGATAGTGTGGTATTCTTTTTCAATGGGGAAAGATGCAACATTGATGATCTTGGTGTCCCACTCGTAAGAAACCCTTGATTTAGTAGAAATGAAAAGAATTAGAAAAAAGAGAGGGTTGTAATTGAATGAAGAAAGAAAAAATGAAAGGATTGAGATAGTTAGAAAGAAAGAGATACTTTTTAGTGCCTTCAGGGACGACGAAAAGCTCGATCAGGTGCGCTCATGGTTTCTTCTTGGCTCTGTTCTGTTTACTAGCACACTTCTCCAAATGAAACAATGCACCAATAAGGTCAAAGAATCAATTTAACAAAATTTAATAAAATCTTTTAATATATAAACCCAACTAACAAATTTAAGTTAATTAGTTTAATTAATTCACAATTTTCACTTAATAAAATTTACACCCATTATTGACTTAATTAATTATTAAGATTAATATTTTGGATTATAAAATTAAACAATTTTTTTTACTCCATTTATATTTACTCCCGTTTTAAATTTAACGGGAGTGATAGAGCTTTAATTATAATAATATTTTAAATTTGCACCCATTTTTAAAAAATAGGGTGTCTATAATGCATAAATTGACACTTTATTTACAAAATTGCCACCGTGTTTTTTATTTACACCCGTTTTTAGTATAATGGGTGTAAATTTTAAAATTATATTCTTCTTTTTACACTAGTGTGACATCTTAAACCATGCTCTGAAAGAATATGAAAAGCATATCTTGAGACATGATTTGGAGGAGTCTTAGGAACAGATCTGATTGACCACCCAACACCATGACGAGGTCGAAACGTTTGACGAACCTCAATGACTTAGAATATTTTAGAAACCAAAAACTGAAGAAGGGACTTAGTGCTGTCAGCAGTCACCTTTGACGAGTAGACAATTACTAGTTGCTGAGAGAAGTTACAAATGTGGGATAATGGTTTTCATTAGTTTTCAAATACAAACGTGGCAGTGCATTGGGAGATCAAGTTGCACGTTCTTAAAGACGTGTCGATTTTCTTTGAATAAGTTGTCGGAAACGATTATCTTTATTTTAGTATATATAGCAGTTTCATATGTTGTAATGAAGGTTACAAATTTCATATATTTTCTCTATAGAACAGGAGTGCCAAAGTCAAAGTGTGAAACAATTAATGAGTAACATGTGAGTCTGCGTTCTTTTTTGTTTTAGTGTCTATATATTCCCTTAATTGAAACATCTTTACTTTCTGTCATTTTTTGCGTTTATTTAATGTTGTTTATTGCAAGTTTATTTTAATTTAATTCAAGTTTTTTCACCGCTAAAGTTTGTATTTATTTTTTCTCGAAATAGACATTCACAATCTCTTTGTATATATACTTTCTTTTAGTGTTTGCACAAAACTGCTCCTGAGATTTTTCGAGTTAATCTCACATACTTTTAAACTCGTGATTGTTCGCAAAAAAAAACACTTGCGAACAAATTGGCACGCCCAGTGGGACCTTTTGCACAAAAAATATTTTAGTTTCTTTTACAAGAATTTTTTGTATTATTTAGACATCCTCGTGTCACATGAAATGTTTTCAATGTCCAAAATCACAAGCATTTGAGAAATGGTAGGATTTTGGCAGAATGGTTAAAATAAAAAATACTTCTCGTGCTCGAAATAATGCTCCAGACCCTAAACCAACAATCACTTTGACGGTTGGTACAACGGGAATATCAAACCATGTCGAAGTCACAGGTCCAATCTTAAATCCAGTAGCGACTTCGACGTCAATACCAGGAGTAATAGTTGCTTTATCATTGGTAAAAAATATTCCAACTTCCCCTAGGCCTACTTCAAAAGTTGTAGGGGACCCTAATCTCCTTTATGTTCCAAGTTTTATCCTACCCTTAGTTACTAGGGAGTACCCATATAGCATGCCAACTGCCATGATGGCAGGGTTACAAAGTCATGCTTCAACATTTGCAGATAATGTTGTAACGATAGCGTCACTCCTCAATCCACATTTGGCATCAGGATCTTCCTTAAGCAACCTTGGTCGATGGTACAACCACAATTAGGAATGGCAAACGGGCATGCCCGCCCCGTTTAGGCTCACCCCGCAAATGCCCGCAAAAAAACGAGGCAGGGCAGGGCGGTCATAGTTGAGGATGCGGGCCTAAAACTTAGGCCCACCCTGCAAAAAAGTGGGGGCGGGGAAAGTCCGCGGGCACTGCACCTTTTAAGCCTAAAAATACAAAATTTTATGTAAATGCTCATGCCCGCGAAGAAAACGGGACGGGGCGGGGCGAACACATTAGAGGGTGATGGCCTAAATTTTTAGGCCACCCCGCACTAAAGTGTGGGTAAAACGGGCATGCCCAATGGGTCGGGCCCATTTTGCCACCCCTAACCACAATGAGAAGTTCGATATGTTTCTCCAGGAATGTCAGTCCTAACTACCGATTCTTTAGCATCCATGAGACAACAAATATATGAAAGTAACCATGAGATGGTGAACATGTTAATGCAATAAATCAGTACAGTGTTTCATCCTTTAATACAAAACACCACCCAGAGTTACCAGTAGTTGGCCCATCAGATATGTCCCACCGGTAAAGATTCCCTTTCCTTATCTCAACTATAGGATTAATCATTGCACGACAACTTCTAGGATGGAGATCCCCTTAGATTTTTCTTTCAACCATTTGAGTCTCTCTTCTCTCTCTAAGAAAGAAAGCAAAAACACTTAACAAATATTGTATGTGTAGTGTGCCATGAGCCTTAAGCACATGGGAAATGATTAGTGAAGGTCTCCTTTACTCTTCTAGGGTGCTTTGCAAACGTCCCGTTGGGGGCGACCTTGTCAAAGTATTCGCTCCTATGTCATAGTCTTTAGCACAATACATATCGCAAACAAAACAAATCAAAACACTTCTTCTAAAAGACATAAACAAATCAACCGTCTTCCTTCAGGATTTTCTTCTCATCTCAATTCATCTATAATCGGAAGGACAAACTATTTCCGTTCTACCGTAAACAGGTAAACGCGTAAGGCTCCACACAATAAGCAGCATCACCTAAACTGCTAGAACGCGAACGTAGCATCGTCCACCTAAAAAACACCAAACAAACAAGGTCACCTGTAGTGAACCGAACTACGAACGCTCTGATTTCCTCATTCTCGTTCGAATGAGGATACGTAGGCACAGGACGCGATGTCTTGGCGAGCACAATCCCCCTTTTTATTCAGAACTGTGTTGGCTCTGATTCTCATTCCCGATGAGATACATAGGCATGGGATGCGAGATCCTATCGAGTCACCTTTCGTGCCTTTTCCCCTTCTTCTTTGTTTCTTACTCTATTTCTTTTTAGATTGCAGTGGAGCTTCAGGTATCTACACCTTTTGATCAGAACAACAAGCGTGGATCCCATCGAGTACGATGGACGCGGAGGGGTGCTAATCCTTCTCTTCGCGTAACCGACTCCCGAACCCCGATCTTTGTCACAAGTCCATTCCTTTCCCTTCATCAGGTTTCTTCGATCGTTTCCTTTCCCCTTTGGGATAAAAACGTTTGGTGGCGACTCTGTTTCCCGCCGGTTATTTTTCGCGTTGCGACAATATGTAGGATTGTTGATTTTTTTGGTGCCTTCGGTTCCAATTGTGCCGACACCTAATAACCAACTTCTTGTCGAACATCCTCCACCGAGGGTAGTAGAAGGAAACCAAGCCAAAAATGGCCCTGAAATAGTGATGGTGCCAAGAGACCAAGTACTTAGGAATGTCCAACAAAATAACTTTAAGGGGGAAATAATATAAAAAATGTGGTCGAAGAGATTTTGACCCAGAATAGCCTTAAGGTTGGCCTTCATAGGTCAAATTATGTGCCTCCTCTTTCAGAGTATGTTCGGCAGACCGAACTTCCCAAGGGATGGAAAGTCCCAAAATTCACCAAATTTTTTGGTGACACTAATGAGTCCACAGTTGAGCATGTTGCTAGGTACCATACTAAGGCTGGCGATATAGCCAATAATGAGAATCTGAAAAATGAAATATTTTCCCAACTCTTTGACAAAGAATGCTTTTATGTGGTTCTCCGTATTGCTTATGCGTTCTATATTTAATTGGAATCAATTAGAAAGAACGTTTCATAAATAGTTCTATATGGGCCAATCCAAGATTAGCCTCAAGGAATTAGCCAATGTGAGGCGAAAGGTGGATGAAATCATAGATGATTACCTAAATAGATTTAGGATAATGAAATCAAAGTGCTTTACTCAGGTTCCTGAACATGAATTAGTCGAGTTGGCTGCAGGGGGTCTTGATTATTCCATTTGGAAAAATTAGACACCCAATATTTAAGAGACATGACCCAATTGGTAGATAGGGTTCAGCAAGTCGAACGTTTGAAAGCCAAAAAGGCCAGATTGAGTAAGTATCATAAAAATGAAAAAGTAGCCTACGTCGAGATAGGCGAAACAGAAAACTTATCTGATACAGACAGTGACTTCGTCGAGGAAAATAAGGTCAATGTGATATAACTAAATCCAGGACCTCCCTAAGTATGTAAATTATTAAAACCTTCAAATGAAAAAAATCCATTTGAACCAAAAAAACAAGAAATTTTTCACAAAAACTTATATGTTTGATGTAACTAAATGTGACGCAATTTTTAATCCCATAGTTTCTGATGGTCAAATAGTAACCCCCAAAGGGTTTAAGACACCACCATTAGAACAAAGAAAGAAAAAGGATTTTTACAAATTTCATAACTCCGTCAACCATAAAACTTATCAATGTGTGCTTTTCAAGGACCTTGTTCAAAATGCATTGAAAGATGGGAGGCTCAAATTCGTTGATAAGCAAAAATCTCGACTAGAGGAGGAAGCTAACCCTAAGGTCGAGGAAGCTTTTTTTGTCGATCATGTGGATGTTTTCATGGTTGATATCATCAAGAGCATAGAACCATTGCAGGCATGGAAGAGTAATTCACATTATCAAATTCTTATATGAGGGTTTGATTGAAGTTCCACCCAAAGGGCTAAAGGCTTTGCTTGAGGGACTTGTTGTCTCATCAGTTAAGCTTGACATATAATCTCGCCCGAGGGACTTTGAGTCCCACAAAATAGGCCCATCTAGTGACCTCCTGAGTAACCTGAAGTTTCCTCGAGCGCGATCTAACTTAAATTCTCACCCAAGGGATACGACTGAAGTCTGACTCGAGAGAATTTACTTAATGTCTTGCTCGAGGGAATGATCAAAGTCTCTCCCAAGGGGCTTAAGGCCTCATTTGAGGGACTTGTATTTTCATCAATCAGGATCCACATATAATCTCGCTTGAGGAACTGAGAATCCCATTAAACAGACCATCTAACGAACGCATGAGTAACCTAAAATTTTCTCAGGCGAGATCCATCATAAAGTCTTGCCTAAGGGTTGTGATTGAAGTCCGGCTTAAGATACTTTACTTAAAGTCTTGTCTGAGGGCTTGATCAAAGTCCTGCCTAAGGAGATCAATTCCTCACTTAAGGGACTTGTAGTCTCATTAGTTAGGCTTAACATATAATCTCACCTGAGGGACAAAGAGTGACGCCAAATAGGCTCATCTAGTGACCATCTAAGTAACTTAGAGTTTCCTCAGGCGGGATCAAACTTAAAGTCTCACCCAAAGGATGCGACTAAGGTCTAGTTCAAGAGACTTTACTTAAAGTCATTTATGAGAACATGATCGAAATCCTTCACAAGGGAGGGACTTGTAGTCTCATCAGTCAAGTTTAGCATATAGTTTCGCTCAAGGAACTTGGATCTCTTCAGGCGAATACCCCATAAAGCTTCTTAGTTTAACGAACTTTGCCCTTTATCAAAATCCTCGTGCTCTAGGAACTGTGTAGTTATATATTTGTAAAGGGCCAATTAAGGTAGGGAAGATTGCAACCCCCCGGGGGATGACAATATGCTTCCCGCCATTAGGAACTATGCCGCCCTTAGTGTGTCCTTCTCGCCCTATCGTGGGAAGCATGTGATAAGACGTTCCTCGGTCAGAGAAAAGTCGGGTCAATAAGATAAACCCATGTCTCCCTATGAAATAAGGGTGCAATGGTCCATCACTAACTAAGTAGGTGGTTATCATTCCCAAGGAAACCCTAGGCCTAAGGTCCTCTATAAATACATCAACCCTAAGGTTGCGGAAGCGGACCATAACATACTCAGAATAATGCATAAACACATAGCTTCTCATCACACGTAAGCTTATTCTCTCCATAGCCAAAAACACTGCCAAATATAACTTCTCGCCATCCCAGGTAAGCCTTAACTACCAGAAAATTCTAAGGCCTCATGTACTTTTTGATAAGTACAACCCCACTAGCTTAGGGGTACAACATACTCCTGTACTTTTTACAAGTACAATTTTCCATCTACTTTATATGTTTCTTTTGTTTCTGATATGGATAATGTGTCTAGCCCTAAGTCTATAGGTGAAGCTATGGCCAATCATAATTAACGCCAGGAGATGGTAGAATAAATGGATGCATTACATACAAATAATACGTTGGACATTGTATCTTAACCTCCAGAGAAAACTACAGTGGTATGTCAATGGGTTTATATAGTGAAAGTTATACCAGATGGCTAGATCTATCGTTTCAAAGCTCGTTTGGTAGCTAAAGGATACACGCAAATATTTGGTCTCAATTAAGGTGGCACTTTTTCTATGGTGTCCAATATCAATTCAGTTTTCCTATTTCTTGCAATGGTTGCCATTCATTATTGGTCGCTTCACCAATTGGACATAAAAATGGACTTTGTATACAGAGAGTTAGAGGAGGAAGTTTATATGGATCAGAGTTCGGGTTTTACTATTTCTGGAAATTCTAGACTTGTTTGTTGCCTTCGTCGTTCTCTTTATGGTTGAAACAATCCTCACGTGTTTGGTTTGGTCGCTTTAGTAGGGGTGTTCATTGGTCCGGGAAAAACTGAACCAAACCAAAACATTGTGTTTGGGTTGGGTATTTTTTTAGTTCAAGTAAAAACTGAACCAAACCAATGAAACATGATGTTAAATGGTTCAGGCAACAAATTTTCAAAAGTCTACCCGCGAGTCCGTCTATCCAAACCAACCATAATTAATTCATATAACTTATACCATCATTATAATGGAAACTAATATAAGGTATTCCATTTCAAGAAGAAAAAAATATAAAACGTCATTTGTGACATTGAAAACATATATGGAAAAACGAAAAAAATTTGGAATTTTATATTATTATGAAAAATTTGTTTATCTAAATTATATTTTTTAAAAATTATTTTTGCACATTTGTTTCTAATGTATCCGGTCAATCCAACCCAAACCAAAATTGTTTTTATCGATTTGGTTCGCTTAGGCATTTATTGCAAAAATATGCAAATCCAATTCAGATCAATCTATATATTTTGGGTCGGTTTAGGTATCATATATATTCTCTCGAAACCAAACCAAACCGGCCCGCAAACACTCCTACGCTTTAGCTCTGCCTTGATACAATTTGGTATGACTAGATGTGAAGTGGACCATTTTGCTTTCTTCCTTTATTCCTCCACCGATCAGTGTATCTTTCTTGTTGTCTATGTTGATGACATTGTTAATACTCGAGACGATCCATATGGTATCCAACGAGTCAAAACTCATATTTTCAAAAAATTTAAGACAAAAGACTTGATTCCACTCAATTACTTCTTAGGCATTAAAGTTTCATAGTCCTCATCAAGCATTACAATCAACCAATATGAATATGCATTAGACATCTTGAATGAAACTGATATGCATGATTGTCTTCCTATTGATACTCATATTGATCCTAACGCTAGCTTCTTTCGAATTAGGGGTGTCGCGATGAGAATTGGATATCAAGCTATTGATTAACTTGAATCGCAAATCATTATTCACCATCGGTCTTTGATTTATCCAAGGGAAGGGAGAAAGGTCGAATGTCCCACAGTATGCAATGCAAATGCAAAGCTAAGAGTCTAAGGTTCGAGGTTGGTTATACCTAGGGAAGGTGTTAGCATCCTAGATATCTGTAGTACTCTACAGGAACCTCTTGTTTTATTATGTTATCTATTAATTGTTATCTGTTTGCTAAGGGTAAAGGATAGGAAGACCTAAAGTTCTATTCCTAAGTGTGCTCGACAAGATATCACATCTTGTGCCTACATATCCTGTCGGGAGTGGAATCAGAGCACTTGTAGTTCCTCTCTGGGGGATACTAAAGTTTGTTTGAAAATGGTCTAGGAGAAAAGATGAGTCAGCATCTTAAGAAACCACCACAGTTTTGTAAGGAGAATTGACATTTGCTTCATCTTAAGAGAAGGGCTCCAACTCGAATATCTAATCGACGAGTATACAACATACCTCTCCTAAGTGGAAAAGGAATCCACATTTTGTTTGTATTTGTGGGGTATGAGATTGTATGTCTCTTCTTTGAGATGATTCACAACTAATTCTCTTGTGTGGAGAATTAGGTGAGCTAAAGTTTTTTATTGTCTAATCAGATATGGGGGGACTAACTTAGGAAGTCTATCCTAAAGTTGTCTATGCACTTATCTTAAAGGGCATGAAAACCTATAGGGAGGTATGAAATGCATATGCACCATGCACAATAATTGATTATCATGCATGGGATTTTCCCTTGGATATAATGCAATAATGTATATAATATAAGAATAAAGCATAACAGCTAATGATCAAAACAAAGAGTTGAGTTTTAAGGTGCGCGCTAGCAAAGTGGGCTAGCCTTGTGTATGGTGGCCAAAAAGGTTGATAGCGATGCTTAAAAGCGATCGTCTTACAGGGGTGGAAAATGGCTCGACGTTGGATCGAGAATTTCACTTTTGAAAAGGGTTTAAAGCAATCAAAGCAATATTAAGACGAACAAATAAGATGCACATAATCAAGTAAAAAAGACTACTAACAGAAAGACTTAGGGGGACCTTCTAAAAGGTTTACTAAGAAGAGGGTTTCTATCCTAATCGGGGAAAAGTTGGATTAAACGGTTAATTTCTAGTTAGGAGAAAAAGTTTTCAAATTAAGACAAAAAAAAATCTAATATTTCAAAAATGTTGATTAGAAAAAGCATTAATTTGATTTTCTAAAAACTAACCAATTTAAAAATTATTATTTATTATTATTAAAAAAGATTTATATTTGATAAAAGGTTTTTGTTATTTTAATAGGAGAATTTCTAAAAATCTATATTTATTATTTTCTAAAATAAAAGGATAATGACCCTAATTATAAAAACTCTAATTTTAATCTTTTAATAAAAAAGGAATTATTAAAATTAATTAAAAGAAGATTATTAAAAAAGAATTCGTATTTAATAAAAAAAAGGTTTTTATTTATTATAAAAAAGTTTATATTTATTAAAAAAATTATTAAAAGAGTTATCTGAAAAAAAGAGGATTATAATTATTTAACAGTTCTATACATTTTATTTTTATTATTATATTATTTTTTTTAAATGATTAAGTTCAAAAATGATAATAATATTGTTTTATAAAAAACTCTAACTAATATTTTAATGATTAATCTATTAATAAAATTAGATAAAGGTTTATTATAAGACGGAAGGGTCATGCGTGTAAAGGGAGAGAGGATCCACCGTGGACCCTCATATGTCAACCATTGGATCAAAGGGGGACTGCGATCAGAGCCCAAAAAGGTGAGGCTACACGGTAGGGGGTGTGTGCGTGCGTACATGTGATGATTGGAAAACAAAACTCAGAAAACATCTAAGCAAACGCTCTCTCTCTCCTCGAACCTCTACCCTCTCGTCCTCTCACTCCGTCTTCTCCTTAAAATTCCAACATTCGCCGCCGCCATGGTTGATTCCTTGTTCTCTCACGTTCAAGTTTCATCTCTCTCGCTTCTTTCTTTTCCTTTTTGCTCTCGTCTAAACTCTCGCGAAAACGAGGCAAAAGAGCTAAATCGAAACCCTAATCCCCATTGAAAACCCTAAACCCCATTGTTCTCATTAATATGTTTTACGGTTACAGTTACAAGATGAACAGAAAGAAAAAGTGCGAAAGTATAAAGGCAGAGCTAGGTCGCCGATTGGAATCAGGTACTTGAATGAATCTTCTTCTCTTCTTTTTTGTGCGCGTTGTAACTGCTGTTGATGCTCAATTCGTGTCGTTGCTATGAAAATTTCTGCGTGTGTAAGAGAGTTGTAGTGATGAAAGTTTGTGCGTGTATTTGCGGATGGATAGGTGATATTTAGAATCTATTTTGTGTGAATTTTCCCCTGCGTACTGATGTCTGTCCTCCTTTATTCATCTGCTGCTGCTTTTATAGGCTTTGTGAATTTAAATTCTGAACCAATTGTGTGGATGCCAATTTGATGAGCTTTCCGCTTTCTTCGATTCTTTCCATTTTTGCTTGATCGTGTCTGGTGAAGGTGATTTTAAAATATGATTTGATTTTTCCTTTTCAGCTCCAACATGTTTGATAATGTATTGATGATGATTGTCTGGTTTGATGAGCCAATCCAAAACAGGTCGTTTTAATTTGGAAATGTATGATTCTTTTGGCTTGATTATGTCTGATCATATTTGGTTCTCATTAATGCCATCTTCACTTGTCTTGCAGCGATCAAAACTTGGATGGTGAGGACCTGTAGTTTCGTTTTGTTCGAAGCTTCTGGTGTTTCGCGAGTCACTTCCCTGAGCTTCTTCTGTAAGACAATAGTTTATGCTCCCTACGGATTTTAGGCAAGTGAACATTTTCCACCTGATTCATAATGATAACCTTAACGGCAACCGGACCATGCTCTGCGCATTTTGTAGGTCGTACCGACCTCTTATCATCTTATTGAGTGCCTCGAGATAACCATTGTTTGTATGGATGCAGGAACTATCACATTGCCAACCAAAAGCTTACCACTGTACCTGCAGAGAAGCTAGCTATTGACACGGATAGGTTAGTTTAGTGACCTGTTGGGAGCTATAGTGGCTGCTATCACTGTTTCATATGTTATAAGCATGAGTGAGCAGTGCTTAGAGTTGATGGAAGGAGGTCACTTAATAACCAGTCGTGAAGTTAGCTTGGGGGTCCATGTGCTAGTAAATCTCATACGGTAATGCAGTGGTTTCTTTTGGATAAAATTGTGGTGTTTATTGGTTAAATTACATTTAGTGTTGTTAGCTATGCAAATAAAAATGGTTCGAGATGTCAGGGTATGGTTGCTAACTTGCTACTGAAAGTTTAATGAATCAAATGTAGTTAGGATGCTCATGGTTAAGTTGAATTGATATGTTAAATTGTCAGCTTTCTGTTATGTCAATGCTTTAGTGTGATGAAATTGGTAAGGCTGGCTGTTGTGGTACTTAGGATGGTTGCAAACGGTTAGTTGCGACAAATACTTTGTTGTTGCAGCTTGTGGGATTTTGAATTTTCATGATGATATCCGTGAGAACAGGGCACTACTGTGAGTTGCATTATTTTGTCTTAAAACTGTAACTCCATCTTGATAGTACCAAGATTTTTACCGAAGCTTACGTGGTGTAGGTATTGTACATGTTGCAGGTTTGGGCAAGAGTATTGGAGCAAGGGTTCTGCAATACTTTGCCACAGTTGTTGGTTTGGCTTGGGATTGAGATTGCTGTTTTGTCAAGATAACTCTAATGTTGGTGATACTTACTATACTTGTCGTGAGCATGTAAGTTATTGACGAACTCAAATAGGCGAAAGACTTTTGGTGCTAAGCTGGTTGTTTCGTCTACATTCTGCGCTGTACCAGGTTCACCGTTATTCAAAATTTAGAACCGTATCGTATTGCTCTGCATTTCTTGATGCTTGTTAATTTCGTCCCAATCGTGACCTTGCAGGACCTCTCTTGGCATTGAAGTTTATACTGATTCGACTCGTTCTGAAGCTAGAACGACGGTTGTGAGATAGCGGATTCATGCCCCAACGATTCGATCGGATTGCCTGGCCTATTTTCTATTGTAAGAATTCAAGTCACTTTTCATTCATGATAGATGTTTCTCTCTGATGTGCAACGTTAGGATAATTTACAAGTAACCGTCTTAATCATGCCTTGTCGGTCACTTATTACTCGTCGTTACTTGCAGGCTGCATTATCTGCTTTCGATACGAGAGTTGCAATGTCACGAGAGCCCCATTCTGTACTTGAGGACCGAATGCCAGCTCCTTTGATTTGCTTTGCCAGATTGATTAACGAGAATGGTTTTTTCAAACATTTGCTACCACAATCATCAAGTACAGGAGTTGCAAATATCACCATGAGAGCAATTGTAGAGCCTGCATTTCTATTCTATATGTACATGTGGTACAAACTCTAGGGTCATAAGTTTTTTTTTATAGCACTGAGGAATCCTTGCGGGATTTGTTTTGAACTCTCTGTTGTAGCAGCAACGTTATCAGCTTTCCCTTGTAATAGCTTTGTTCTTTCGTATTGTTAACCCTTTTGTGATAACTTATGTGTCAATTGTAACATGAGGATTTAATGGTGAACATCTCTTGTATGTGGCTCAATCATCAATTTAACAAAATTGTAAGAGATTCTTTGGGATGTTTTTGTACGGACTACACCAATGACCACAATTTTCCAATCTTGGACCCATGGCGCCAATACTACTTGGAATTTGACCATACAATCATATTACCCAAATTTGAGAAATGGAAATCATGGCCCAAAGTTAATTTAAAACTAAAACGAATCAGAACACCATCTTGAAATTGAGTTTGAGGAAACATGAAATATGGTCCAAATCAGTTTGGAACAATAACCTGACACTAAGAACTTAAAGCCCAAAAACCATCTTGGATTCAAAATTTGAAATAAACTTGCAAAGTCCTGAAAAATGTCCTAAAGCCTTGATCCAAAACTCTTCTTAACTACTTTGAGAAAAGCCCAAGAGAAATCTTCGAGAAAGGTTCAACATGCTTTGAAACAATCCCATGGTCCATGACAGGAGATATTGGTCCAAATTCATCTCGAGAAACACTTGGAAAATCATAGCCTAAGACCCATTTGAAACACTAGGCCTATCACCAGTTGATCCTGCCCTGAAATGCTTGAGCGAGTACCATCTCCATTTGAAATTAGGGCGCCTACACAAGCTGGTTAGTTACAGTAAACATGCACGCAAAGACCACACGGCCTAAAGATGATATGCAAAAAGGAAGAGGGATCCTAGGGTCAAAAATTAGGGTGTGACAAGGGGGAACCATTAAAAGACCCAGGAAAATATCAACGTCTTGTGGGTAGACTCAATTATCTTACAATCAACATACCGAATATTACTTTTGTAGTGAGCATTGTGAGCCAATTTTTGAATGCTCTTTGTAATAGTCATTGGCATGCAGTTATTTGGATTCTCAAATCTATAAAGAATGCACTAAAAAGAGGGCAATTATATAAATATAAGGGTAACACTAAAATTACTTTTTATTCAGATGCCGACTGTGAGTGTGTTCTTCAATTTAGCCATGTTTTGAATGGTGTCAAAACTAGGAGAGTGTCTTAGCGTTTTTGTATATTGGACGGTATCAACCAAAGTTTAGATGTGCATTGATCATTTTAGCCTTAGGATGGATACAAATGGTTTTGAAAATGATTGGAAATGTCTAGGCATGCTTCATACATCAAAATCTAAGTTTTATGTGTGAACATTGTTGCATAGGCCGACACATACGATTTCAGGCCGACCTATAGAAGCTTTTGCTTTAGTATAGGTCGACACATAGAATTTCAGGCCGACCTATAGAAGCTTTTGCTTTAGTATAGGCTGACACATAGAATTTCAGGTCGGCTCCCACGCATCAATATTAAAGCGTGTGGGCTCTGTCCATAGGTCGCCTCACTCAGGCTGACCTTAACACCTTGACAGGGTCAAGCCAACCTATTGCTTTCATAGGCCGACCTGTGGCTTTCAAAAACTTAAAATTTTATTTTGCATCTTATTTTTCTTGCATCCTCTTTGCCTATTTCCACACACACACACACAGACACACACACACACACACCCACACACATACACACACACACACACACACACATATATATATATATATATATATATATATATATATATATATATATACTCATACATGCACATTTTTCTAGTGAAGGTACTAGTGTAAAACCTAAACGAAACCAAATTATAAAGCATTCTCACATCTTCAACCTTTCTTCTATGCATACACACAATTGAACTACACATAATCATTTTTCGATTGGGTGACCATCTAGATTAGGGTTAATAACATCCAATTAGGTTGGTGTAACCGAGAATATTGGATAAGGATCTTTGTGTGTTTCAAATAAGAAAACCAAGGTGGGGTTTTCCTTCAAGATCATTGGGATTTGAAGGTTTTTTACAAGATCACGTCAACACAGATTCGACCAAGTGAAGGCCTTGAGACAAGGTGGGTTCCTTGCAACGGAGTAGCGTGAGACAGTGAATTGTGTTCGGGAATATTGGGTTCAACAAGTCTGTGCTCGGGATAATCGATTGATTGTAGCCGCATTGTTGGTGACTTGATCAAGCTATGATCAAGGGTTTGGAGGTGGTTGAATCAATAACAAACCATAGGGTTTGTGGGGTTAGAGTTCTTCACCTCTTGTATAAACATTTTTGTAAAGATAAGGTTAATTGCAAGTATCTCAATTTGATTTTGGATTGAGTGCAGCCGTACTCATAGCGAGGCCGATTGGGGAACTGCCTAAACAAATTTTTGTGTCTCTTTATCTTTATTGTTTTCTCTCTTTACTTGATGTTCTTGCAAATTATCGATTTTGTTGTTGTTTCGATTAATTCGATTGGAAATTGTTTTCAATCATATTTTAAAGTGTTGTTGTTGATATAATCATAATCACTTTGATTGTGATTAGCTTTTAACATCATCAATAAATTGTTCAATAAATTGTCTTTGAGTATTCCAAACATTATCAATCGCACACAAAGTGTTCAATAAATTGTCTTTGAGTATTCTTATCGCTTTGTATTCATTGGAAATAAGCTTTACGAATAACATTGCATTTGATTGATCCGTGAAATAATCATTGTTGAACAATTTGTGTTCGCTATCATTCCATAGGTTTACGTTACACATATCTGAGCTTTTCGATAGTAGGTTCGGTTAGACGATTCAATTCGGGTTGTTTTCGCTGTGCCATAAATTTTTGAAAAAAAAATTTTGCCAAGAGTTTTTGGTTTTAAATTTGTGATATGTTCATCCTCCTCTAGATCGAAGCCTATAGTCTAACAAGACTAAACTGAATCAATATCATACAGACAATCTACTTCTTGATATTATGGTCTTATTTAGGGAAATATAATCTCATGGAGAAGCAAGAAACAAAACTTAATTGCACTATCTAGTGTTGAAATTGAATACTGTGATATGACAGTGGTCTAAAAGGAGATTACATGACTTAAAAGTTTACTTTTATAGCTTGAGTTGAGAGATATTCATGCCATAAAGCTCATTTGCGACAATGAAGCAACATTCCACATTGCATTCAATCCGGTTTTCCATGAAGGGATCAAGCATATAAAAATAGACTACTATTATCTAAGAGACAAAACACTTTCAAGAGAAATAACCACAAATTTCGTCAAGTCTGAAGGCCAATTAAAAGATATGTTCACTAAGAGTATGTTTGAATTGATGAAATTTGATGGAAATGAAATGGAGTGGTATATAATAAAATTCCATTGTTTAGATTTGCAAATAATAGATGGAGTGAAATGGAATCCATTCCAACCAATCCTTCTATTTTCACTCCCCAGATTTGGGTATAAGCAATGGAATGAACTAATTTTTTTATTTTGTTCCGCCACATTATAAAAAATACATAAGCGATGGAATGAAATCTATTCCATTTTACTCCGCTCATTTCCATTCCATCAAGTTTCATTCCACTATGGTCCGTTCTAGTTTATCAATTCAAAGATAGCTTAAATCACTCAAAAATTCTCAAATGAATTATATTTATTACAAATTCATATATATATATATATATATATATATATATATATATATATATATATGTTATGAAAAACGATACCAGAATAACAAAGTACATTTGGTTTCTTGAACACCAAGAAATCCACAAGGGTAGAAAAGAAGGAAAAAACTTGAACAAACACACGAAACCCTATTAGGGTTCACAAAGGAAGAGAAAAGAGGAAGAAGAATAGAGAATTAGTTAAATCTATTTTACTATTCACTTTCTTAATAGGGTTCAAAGATTACAAGTGAATACCAACAATTAACCTCTCTCAACCTAATAAGGATTTGCCACACAAATTTGGTTATAAACTGCTATTCTTTCCTTTCTCTTTCAAACAAGATTACAAGTATACAAGAATAACAAAATAACCTTTCTCACTTGAATTAGGATTTTATCTTCCTATTTGTCCTTATACAAGATGAGATACTAGCATGCTATTTATAAGAAAACTAACCACTAACCTAATGAGCTTTTTAACAATTACCCATTACAAGCTAACTTAGGGTACAAGCTAACTTAAACAATTGGATCCATAACACAAGGCCCAATTCAATCTCCTACATACTAGAACACAATTCGACTACAGCATGTAGGTCTTCGACAACAGCATGTGAGCAGCCTTCGACGACATGCTAACTAGAGTTCGATCCAATATCTCATAAATCTCTACCTTGGATCTAACTCTATAACATCAAGGAATAAACTAGCTTTCTTCATGTAACCTTACATCAATGTACTTGGTTCGCTCATGATAGGCTGAATTCTTCGACAGGTGTATTGCACTTTGACTATCACATTTAACAGTGATAACCTGACCTTGAAGTTTCAGTTCCTTTGCAAAACCTTCAAGCCACAATGCTTCTTTCACAACTTCAGTGAGGGCGATATATTCTGCTTCAGTGGTTGATAAGGTAACAACCTTCTGAAGTGTTACTTTCCAACTTATTGTTGTGCCAAACATAGTGAACACATATCCAGAGATAGATTTTCTGGAATCCATACAACTTGCATAATCAGAGTCGACAAATCCTTCGATTGCTGCTTTACTATCTTTACCCAAAGCTCCACCATAAATTAGGACTCTATTCATAGACCCATTTATGTACCTTAGAATCCACTTCAATTCTTGCCAGTGAGCCTTTCCAGGATTCACCATGTACCCGCTTACATGACTTAATGCATATGTTATGTCAGGTCTATTACAGACCATAACATACATCAAAGAACCCACTATATTATCATATGGAATGCTATTCATATAAGCTCTTTCGACATCAGTACTGGGACAGTGATCTATACTCAGCTTGAATTAAGGGTTTGTTGGAGTCACAACTGGCTTTGAATTCGACATACCATACTTTTCGAGAATCTTCCGTAGGTATGCCTCTTGAGATAAGCATAGTTTTGACTGCTTTCTATCTCTTCGGATGTCAATCCCAAAAATCCTGTACGCAGCTCCCAGATCCTTCATGTCGAACTCCTTATTAAGTTCAGCCTTCACCCTCATTACATCTTTGACATTGTTGCTTGCTATTAGAATATCATCCACATAAAGTAACAAAATAACAAATGAATTACCAGGTCGAAATCTGAAGTAAACACAGTGGTTGAACTGACATCTAATGAAACTTATGCGTGCCATGAACTTGTCGAATCTCCTATTCCACTGTCGAAGAGATTGTTTCAGTCCATATAAAGATCTCTTCAGCTTACACACATAATCTTCCTTCCCCTTTTCGACATACCCTTCAGGTTGTCACATCAGGAATGTTTCATCTAGATCACCATACAAGAGCGCAAACTTCACATCCATCTGTTCCAGTTCAAGATCGAACTGTGCCACCGTGGCAAGCAACATTCAAATGGACATGTGCTTCACAACAGGAGAGAACACATCATTAAAGTCGACACCTTCTTTCTGAGTGAACCCCTAGCAACTAATCTTTCCTTGTATCTCGTCGACGCCACTCCATCAATTCCTTCCTTAACTTTGAAAATCCATTTACAACTGACTAACCTGGCTCTAGCAGGTTTCTTAATCAGTTCCCATGTGTTGTTATCGTGAAGAGATTTCATCTCATCATCCATGGCCTTCATTCATTCAGTCTTATTTCGACTCCTCATAATTTCCTTATGGTCTCTAGGTTCTTCGTCGAGAACCTCACTTGCAGAGATTAAGGCACAAACTATAAGATCTGCATACCCAAGTCTCTGAGGTGGCTTGATGACTCTCCTTAACCTGTCTCTTGCTAGCAGGTAGTCATTATCAGTCTCCTCATCTTCGACAGCATCTTCTGCTTCTTCTTTTACTTCATCTGGGATACATAATTCAGCATCAACATGCTCCACCTCAACAGGAATCTCTCTCTGTTCCAGATCTTCGTCGGCATCATCAGTTTTCTTGAAAGCCATCTCAGCTTCATTCAAAACTACATCTCGACTGGTGATACACCTCTGGTGACCTGACTCTAGGCACCACAGCCTATAAGCTTTGACTCCTTCAGGGTATCCCATGAACATGCATTTCAGAGCTCTAGGTTCGACCTTGTCTTGCCAAATGTGAGCATAGGCCACGCAGCCAAATACTCTCAATCTGTCGAGACTAGGTGGATGTCCCGACCAAACTTCTTCAGGTGTCTTCATATCTAACGCAGTCGAAGGACATCTGTTTATCAGATATGTTGCTGTCGAAACAGCCTCAGCCCAAACCACCTTCTTTAACCCAGCACTAGTCAACATGCATCTAACTCTTTACAAAATAGTTCGTTTAAACCTCTCTGCCAAACCATTTTGTTGTGGAATACTTACAGTAGTTTTGTGCCTTGCAATACCTGAGGCAGCACACAAGCTGTCGAACGACTCATTGTAAAATTCAAGGCCATTGTCGGTTCTCAACCTCTTGACCTTTCTTCCTATCTGATTTTCGACCAGAGTCTTCCAACCTTTGAATTTCTCAAAAGTTTCATCTTTAGTCTTCTGGATGAATACCCACAACTTTCTGGAATAATCATCGACTATGGATAGAAAATACCTTGCTTCTGAATGTGATGGACACCTTGCAGGCCCCCAAAGATCAGCATAGATGTAATCAAGGGATCTATGAGTTCTTTATTTGCCTTTGTTGAACTTCACTCTGCAATATTCTCCAAGTACACAGGGTTCACAAAATTTCATCTTTTCGACTGTCTCCTCCAAGCAGATTTTGTTTCCCCAATTCGACCAGACCCCTTTCACTGACAAGGCCCAATCTCATGTGCCAAATTTCTATCATTGACCTAGGTTTCGTGGATGCAACATTTGTCGAACCACTTACAACTTCAGCCTCAAGGATATACAAGACTTGTTTCTTCACGCCTCTCAAGACTTCCTTCGACCCCTTCATGACTCTTAGGATACTTTTCTCTCCTTGAAAAATATATCCCTTTCTGTCCAATTCACCAAGAGAAACCAAATTTCTCTTCAAATCAGGTACATACCTAACTTCAGTCAATAACCTTATTGACTCATCATGGAGCTTGAATCTCATAGAACCAATACTTGTAATTTTGCAAGTTTTGTTGTTTCCCAGCAATACTGATCCATCATCTTGATCACATAGCTCCTCGAACAATTCCCTGTTTGGAGTCATGTGCCAAGTGAAACCTAAATCCATAATCCACTCTTTTCTTGAGTCGCTGCTTGAAACCACAAGGACACTACGCCAAAAAATACCTTTAGCAGTGCTTTTTTTGGCCTTTAGCAGCGCTTAAAAGCGCTGCCAAAGGTGGCACTGCTAAAGGTAAAGACAACGCTTTTGTAAATGCAAAAGCGCTACCTTAGGTCCCCTTTAGGCAGTGCTTTTCCACTAAAAGCGTTGTCTTTTGTTCCCCTTTAGGCAGCGCTTTTTAAAAAGTGCTGCATAATGTGTATTATTTTCCAACTTTAGGCAGCGCTTTTTTTGAAAAAAGCGCTGGTCCCCCCCCCCCCCCCCCCCCCTCCTTAGGCAGCGCTTTTCAAAGTGCTTTCTAATGTGTCTCTGCTTAATACTTTAAGCAGCGCTTTTTAGGAAAGCGCTTTCTTTAGTTCCACTTTTGGCAGCGCTTTTGCAGTAAAAGCGTTGTCTTTTGTGCACGTAAATTGTTTTAAAATTTATTTGTTTTGGATGCGTTTTTTGTCTAAAGCGCTGCTAAAACTCCTTTTTTTAAGAAAGCTTTTTTTTTTAAAAACCTTTTGATAGACCTGTATATTAACAAACCTGTATAACATAATTTTTTATCAAAACTTATCACAATTATATACTTCAATTTACAAGCCTTCATTCAACATATGCCTTATATACTTCAATTCACAATACTACATAATTATATACTTCAATCACCATATATAGGCCTTATATTTCATAATTATACTTCAATCACCATATATAGAACTATTCATAATTATACAACAACTTCCACTTTCAAAACTATATACAACAACTTCCAAAACTATACAAAGTATATACAACAATGAAATTCTGGTATCAGACGTGTGATGTTAAGGTGTGATGTCACAACAACACACTCTGCACAATGGACAGCAATAACAGTAAAATAACACCAAGAATTGTTGACCCAGTTCGGTTACAACCAACCTACTCTGGGGGCTACCAAGCCAGGGATGGAATTCACTACTTGTAGATATAATTTACAGACTCAACAACCCGTTGACAATCTCCTAAACTTATACTCTACTAATGACTTCCTACCTAAGAAACCACTTAGGTATGAGGACACCACTCAATCCCTTACAAACACTCAAAGAACCCACTTTGAGTAACCTTGATCTTACTTCATAGCTTTGATCAAGCAACCACTCTCTATTGCTTCACAGCTTCTAGAGAGGACAGAACCTCAACACCTATTCAAACCCTAGAATAGTGTAAATACAAGCACTCTAAACAAACTCTAGACACTAAGCCTCCAGCTCCTGATCTTCTGAATGTTTTCTGTCACTTTTTCATTTGGTCTTGTGCGCTTTATATAGCTCCTTGAATTGGTCTTGGACCTGCTACAATATCTCCCGGATTTGTTATTTAAAACTGAATATTTAAAACAGATTTTCTCCTAAAATCTTTTTAAATCTTCAACCTTTTAAATCTCCTACAAATCTGCACCAGATCTCCTATGCAGCAGCAAATATCTATCCCAAGATATTCGCATCCAATGAGACAGCTTGCTCTCCACAATTCCAGCTAATAGCAACCCTAACAACATCACAGCCTGCTGTTGTTAATTCTGCAGATCTGATGTTACAACATCGCCATGTGACATCAGACATCCAACTTCAGCAATTAATTACTTAACACAGCCCAGTGTTAAGACTTCAATGTTGCAACATCAACACCTTGACATCAACATTGAACATACCTTGTTTTACCAAAATTCCAGCCAATCCAGGAACTAACAATCTCCCCCTTTGGCTAATTTTGGCTAAAACAATCTCTGCACTCTGCATCTTCAGAGACTTCAGCAGCGGAAAAACTTCAATCAATAAATTTGAAACTCTTCAAACAGCAGCAGTTTGACAATCTTCATAGTCTTCATCACTTGATCTGCTGCAGCACCATCTTCATTATTGACAACAGCCAATTGGTGCTCCCCCTAAAAAAATATGAACCAGCATCACAGCTTACAGCTGTTCAGTAGCTCACAATGTGCAGCACTTTTCTCCCCCTTGATGTTTGCACTCTTCAAATGCTATGATATCTCCACTAGCTCAGTCTAAACACGTTTTACTTTTAGCAGCATCAATTTATCTCCCCCTTAATATCTGCATCACATTAGCAGCATTTGGCAGTAACACTCTTTGATACTCTTGACTACCTTGGCTATTTTCTCCCCCTTTATAGCCACAATTAGACAATCTTCAGTTAGAAGCCTTATTAACTATAGTAAGTACACCCTAGCTCTCATTGTTAGCCTCACAGTTAGCAACCAGGCAAAACAAATCATAGAAGGAAACTAAAAACAAAACTAGTGCATATAACAGCACAATATTCAAATTACATAACCAAGCACATTAAGTGCTGAAACAAAGACATAAATTGAAGCTAACACTACTAAATAAGAAGGCAAACATTAAAAACTTGAATTATCTAAGCTGAGATCATCATCTTCTTCATCACCAGGTACATCATCAACATCCTTCCTTGTATTGGCTGCTTCACCTTCCTTTGCTTCCAATCTCAGTGTCATGATAAGTCTTTCAAATTTTAGTTTCCTTTCAGTACTAACTCTTATGACTTCACCTAACTCCTTGCAAGCCTCCTCTAGTTCTGTAATCAACCCAGTCTTGGCTGGTGACTGTTGTGATGTTGAAGCAGATGTCTTGACACTGTCAGGAACATGTTTTACTTCAAACAACTTGGAATGGACTGACAAGGCAGGCTTCCTTTTGCAAGCAACATCTGACTGCTATAGAATTCCAGGATGTTGAGACAAGACAATTCCACAAATGAGAGAGGGAAAAGCAATGGGCATCTTCACATCATTTGTAGCAGCATGCTTAATAGTATGATCATAGATGTAGGAGCCATAGTCAATTCTTTGCTTTATCCCAACTGCATAAATTATCTTCCCCAATCCAACAGAAATCGTGGTCTTGTGACTAGTAGGAACCCAGTTGACAACATCTATTCTGTGCAGAATGGCATATTTGACACTCAACCAACTGGCTAACAGCTTTCCTTTTTCGGGCCAAACATCTACCTGACCACCAGTGATTTCTTTGCATATAACATTATTGGAGACTTCTAATTCTCCATAATCGTCCTCACTTCTTCCTAAGTAGGCATTGATCACTTTAGGAGAGAACCAGACACACTTACCCCTGATGGTAACTCTTCTGAAGGTTAGGCTCTTGCTGTCATTTATAGATTCAGGGATATTAACTATGAATTCTCTGACCAGTCTATCATAGCAGTTAGTCAACCCTGACATAGTCCTTATGAGACCAGCACACTTAATTAGGTCTACAATTTCAGTAGACTCTAAGTCTTCTGCTACTACCTCTCTTTCCAGTGCTATCCTTCGTTGGCTCACACAATCCCACCTGGATGCACAGTGAGATGAGATGTGATCAGGTACTTGATTAGTAGCTGGGTTGATGTCTTGAGCATCACTCTCAGAATATGACTCTTCCTTGATTCTCCTCTTCCTTGATTCTCCTCTTCTTGTCAGACCTGGCAACTTTGGTCCACGATTTTGGAGAGTCTGTAACTGAAGTCCTTTTCTTATCCTTCCTTCTTCCAATTCTATCATTGTCAGATGAGTCCTCAATCTCTATAACCTCAACCTGTTCCTTCCCTTTACCCCTTTGACTTTCATTCCTAGGGGATGATGTTCTGACATCAAAGCTGACATCAGTGTCATCAGGATCTTCACCTTCATCTTTTTGACTCAGGGCCCGTCTTTGAAGATTTTTGTCCTCACCTTGAGAGTCGACTTGTTCAGCAGGCATTTGCCTTAAAGGGACAGAAATCCCTTTCACCCGTATCCCCTTCTCAAGGATTTTGGTGGCAAGCTGTTCCAAATGCATGTCTACATCAAACTTCTCCTCAACAGCTTGAGAGGATGATGACCTAGCTTCAGTTTTATTCACGGTGGTTGAGGGTTTAGGGTTACCTGACTCGGGAAGAGCACTAGAAATGTGTTCTTCGGAAGAAACCCTAGTTCGTACCTGCTCAGAGTTCTTGGAAGGGAAAGACATCGTTCCTTTGTGACAGACTAGGTTTGGAGAAGAACTTTCTATTCTGTTGAGATTTAGGGAGATGAAACATTGCGATGAGAATACTTTGGTAAGTCTTGATGTGGTATCAATATGGTAAGGCGCCTGATTTTGAATACTCTTTAAAGACCAATTACTAATTTTCTCCCTCCATAAAGACTTTCCTTTTAAACAATTCACATCAGGACTCATTAACTCTGAGTGACCTTTCAGCATTCTGACGTCATAGTCTGATGTTATAACATCAATCTGACCATCATTAGTTGTACTCCCTTCAAGAGAAATCCACTGATAGCAATTGTCTTTGGTTCTGACACCCTTCATAACAACCAGATTATGCTCATCAGAAACCACACAATTATCCTTAGTGTAGTTTACCTTGTAACCTTCATCACACAACTGGCTTATGCTGATCAAATTTGCATTTAATCCACTGACAAACAGAACATTGTCAAATTCAGGTCTACCATCACCTTTCACCTTCCCAACTCCTGCAACAACTCCTGTTTCTCCATTGCCAAATATAACCTCATGAGAGGGACAATGACTGACTTCAGCAAACATGGGTCTACACCCAGACATGTGTTTGGAACACCCACTGTCAAAATACCATGTTCCTTCTTTAAACTCTCTATCAGCCATGTGAGCCAATAAGCACTTCACCTTCTCCTTAGGTACCCATTGTTTAACAACTTTGGGCCTGTACTCTCTCCATCTATTTTGAGGTTGAGGGTATCCATGCAGCTTGTAGCAAGAGTACTGCATATGTCCAAACCTTCCACAATAATAGCATCTCACCCTTTCATCTCTGAATCTTCTGCCATGATGAGATTGCTTAGGCTGCCAGCCATAATGTGGTCTCCTCCTACCATAACTGCCATGCCATCTATTATGCTGGTATCTTCTCCCATAAGAAGGCTGAGATGCTGTTTCCTGGATTGTCTCCCATGATGATGTGGTTTTCTTCTTCCATGAGGAACAACATTGGTGTATCCATATCTATAACCATACCAGTTGTCCTGATGTTGAGACACCTGATGAGACATGTGCTGTTTGAACTGAGCAGCTTGCATTCTCTCGTGGTATTGTGGGGGCATATACTGACTAGCTCCTTGTGGCTGCTTTCTCTTATGATAGGGACCAGTCTTCTTCTCAATCTTCTTAGGTTGTGAAACATCAACCTTCTTAGGGGTAGGATCCTGCTTCTTTGGCTGATGTTGAGATGAAAGTTGTGACACTTCCTTCTTTGAAACTGAAGTGCTTTCTTCTGAAGTTCCCTTATCATCAGCCACATAACCTATCCCAGCTTTGTCTCCAGCAGCTTTTTCTGACTGAAGGATCTTGTCAAGTGTGTCTGTACCACAGCTCAGCATCCTAACAGACTTGGTCATTTGATTAAGGTGAGCTCTAACTAGCACCACTTCATTTTCCAGATCAGTCTTTTCATTCTCTAGTTGAGCAATCTGTTGCTTGTGGCACTTGTTTTCTTGACAAATCTCAGCACTTTTTTAACACAGCTCTTGATAGGTAGATGCTAACTCCTCATAAGTTACTTCTCCATCACTAGAATCATCATCAGAAACAACAGCTCCTGTTAGGGCTCTAACATGCTTTGCTGACTCACCTTCACTTTCACTATCTGAGTCAGACCAGGAAACTGTCATGCCCTTCTTCTGCTTTTTCAAGAAGGTGGGACATTCTTTCTTGACATGTCCATACCCTTCACACTCAAAGCACTGAACTCCTTTATCTTGGGGTAGTTTTCTCTTCATCCTTCTTGCTGGTGTCAGAAGTCATGTTCTTGACATTAGGCCTGGAGTTATTGTTCATTCTCTTGAACACTTTGGTGAACTATCTTCCCAACATAACTATGGCCTGAGATAGATCCTCCTGAGATTCAGAACTCTTTCCTTTTTCTTCTGCATCATTTGACACCAAGGCTATACTTTTTGGCTTCTTTTCTGGTTCTTCCTCATTCAACCCAAGCTCAAAAGTTTGAAGAGATCCAATGAGCTCATCAACTCTCATCTTGCTGATGTCTTGTGATTCTTCAATGGCAATTACCTTCATCTTATACTTCTTAGGTAGTGACCTAAGGATCTTCCTAACAAGCTTTTCATCTGACATCTTCTCTCCAAGAGCACTAGATGCATTGGCCAGCTCAAGAACACTCATGTGGAAATCATGAATAGTCTCATCTTCCTTCATCTTCAGGCTTTCAAATTTTGATGTTAAAATCTGAAGTCTTGACATCTTGACTCTAGATGTTCCTTCATGTGTAGCCTGCAAAATATCCCACGCTTTCTTAGCAACTTCACAGGTATTGATTAACCTGAAGATATTCTTATCCACTCCATTGAAGATTGCATTCAGAGCTTTGGAATTTCCAAGGGCAAGGTCATCTTCCTCCTTGGTCCACTCTTCTTCAGGCTTTGGCTTAGAGGTGCCTTCTTTATCTTTTCCAGCATCATCCTTCTCACACACGACAAGAGCTTTTCATTCTTTAATAACAGCCTTCCAAGCCCTACTGTCCAAAGATTTTAAGAAATTGGTCATCCTTGGCTTCCAATAGTCATAATTGGATCCATCCAAAATAGGGGGTCTGTTGACGAATCCTCCAACTTCTTTGTCCATCTTTACACCAGAAAGTAACTTCCCTAGATCTCACCCAGAGACAGACAGGATGCCTGCTCTGATACCAATTGAAATTCTGGTATCAGACGTGTGATGTTAAGGTGTGATGTCACAACAACACACTCTGCACAATGGACAGGAATAACAGTAAAATAACACCAAGAATTGTTGACCCAGTTCGGTTACAACCAACCTACTCTGGGGGCTACCAAGCCAGGGATGGAATTCACTACTTGTAGATATAATTTACAGACTCAACAACCCGTTGACAATCTCCTAAACTTATACTCTACTAATGACTTCCTACCTAAGAAACCACTTAGGTATGAGGACACCACTCAATCCCTTACAAACACTCAAAGAACCCACTTTGAGTAACCTTGATCTTACTTCATAGCTTTGATCAAGCAACCACTCTCTATTGCTTCACAGCTTCTAGAGAGGACAGAACCTCAACACCTATTCAAACCCTAGAATAGTGTAAATACAAGCACTCTAAACAAACTCTAGACACTAAGCCTCCAGCTCCTGATCTTCTGAATGTTTTCTGTCACTTTTTCATTTGGTCTTGTGCGCTTTATATAGCTCCTTGAATTGGTCTTGGACCTGCTACAATATCTCCCGGATTTGTTATTTAAAACTGAATATTTAAAACAGATTTTCTCCTAAAACCTTTTTAAATCTTCAACCTTTTAAATCTCCTACAAATCTGCACCAGATCTCCTATGCAGCAGCAAATATCTATCCCAAGATATTCGCATCCAATGAGACAGCTTGCTCTCCACAATTCCAGCTAATAGCAACCCTAACAACATCACAGCCTGCTGTTGTTAATTCTGCAGATCTGATGTTACAACATCGCCATGTGACATCAGACATCCAACTTCAGCAATTAATTACTTAACACAGCCCAGTGTTAAGACTTCAATGTTGCAACATCAACACCTTGACATCAACATTGAACATACCTTGTTTTACCAAAATTCCAGCCAATCCAGGAACTAACAAACAACTTCCAACTTCCATACCTTATATTATTCTTTTCTCAATAAGGTATTGACACCAATCCTCCTTAATTTCTTCCAATTGTACTTTGGAGTAAGTATCACACTTGAATTCATCAAAATATTACATATTATAACATAATATGCATGATTTAGTTAAAAGTAATTAATTATATCAAATATCCGATAAATATTAAAATAACTCCTAAGTTATAAATCCATACCATGATTGGAATATCTATTTGATCCATATGAATGATTTCTTTCATAAACCTCAAAACGAAATAACCGCAATCTATACCATTTTTTTGACGAGGACACTACACAGTGAAAAAAATAAGAATATATATCAGGATATATAGTCTAACTTGTTTTATCAAGTAGCATCACTATTATAAGCAAAATTGTGAAAATATACCTCCACTCTGATCCATGAAATGTTGGTTGACTCACTCTTTGATACTTGGGCTCCTCTTTGTGATCGAAATATTTGTATAGCTCTAACATAATATAAACGAATATTTAGAACAATCTCACTTAAATAAATTAATAAACAAATACACACGAATAGTTAGAACAATTTCACTTACGTATCAATCTCGTCTTCATATCCGGGTATTTATCTACATCACCATCTAACGAATCCACATAATACACTATTTCTCTTATCGGATTTATCGCAACCAACAACCAGTGTCCACTATAAAATAAAACAAAAGTATCGATATAGTAATTTTATACGCAACATCAAAAAAGAGAAAAATGATAATAAATGAAGTAAGAATGCAAATCTAACCCGTTGCCAGTATTATATGGTAAAAGATACAACTTTTCTGTATCTATGCTCGCCATAAATCTTTCGACTAAGTGAGATTGTATTGAAGTTGGATTCATCGCAATTAACGGTGCATTGATACAGTTGGTAGATAAGAAACCGAATCTTTCTGACAATTGATGCGGGCGCACCAATTTCTCATACAAGAACCTTAAATAAAAACATAACAAACATTAGATTATTTGTTGAAATGAGTAAATAAATTGTTTAAATAATTAAAGAGAGTTAATCGGAATACCTGATGTATGTATGCATAACACCGATGTCTAATTCAGAATGATTAAAAATGTGATCCAAATCCTCTTTAGAAATTGTTTCTGAATAGGAATAACCGAAAATACTTTCCTCCATAGGTACTTCACGAATACCTCCGTCCATCAAATTCGATGTTTCTACAAGTGTTACAAGAGATGACCTAAATCGAGATACAATTGTTTTTTTTCCCCGTCCTTGCAAGAGTCTTTTTTTGGTTGGACGTGTTGCCTAATTCTGGCTGCCTATTCTGACTTTCTATTATTTGCAACTCTTGGGCATGAATCTAAAAATCATATAAGTTAGTAAAACATTTGAATATAGAATTAACACTTTTAATGTGTATATATTGAAAATTTTGTGCTAAATTAATTTCATAATAAGCATATATAATTACCTCGGCAAGTTTCTGTTGACAATTGATACTACCTTTGTCACTAGTATCATTAAACTCTGAACCACGCCTTTCTGACATATATTTTTCCTTGTCCTTTTGTAATTCACAGACTTGAGCTCTTAATTCCTCCATGGCTTCCATCACCTCTCTATTGCTAGGATTTTGGCTCTTTAAACGATTATAAAAGGATGATGGAGTGACTCCAAAACCCTTACCCCTCACACGATCGGAGTACTCAGGAACATTTAACACTCGAGTAAGTATGCTCCTGCAATCCTGGTCTTCAGTTAGAGTTACGGACTGAGACAGAGTCTCCTGGAATTCATATGCATGAATATCGAAAAATATTAGCGGGGATTAAAAAGCATATATATATATATATATATATATATATATATATATATATGTCAATAAGTGGGATATAAAACGCATAATGTTATACTTACACATTGCTCAAAAACTTGTTGAATATTTTTCGCAACAACTTCATCCTTGCCCACACGAGCAGCCTTCCACAAAACATGTTCCGGAACACATGTTTCTTCACTTTTCTCTTCTTCTAACTACACATTAAGACAAATAATAAAATCAATTATAACATATGGGAAAGAAACAAGTAAATCAAAGCATTTATATATACTTACTATTTTTTGCTGTAAGCGTGCATATCCCAAACGCCCCTTCTTGTATGGATACGCGGGTTTTGATGCTCTTTGGCGATTTACGCCACTCAACTCCTGGAATGCTTCGGTTCTTCTTTTGGCTACAAAAGTTGCCCATTCTTCAGGTGAAATCAAGTCCACATACTTCACTGGACGTTCTGCTTCAATAAAATTTCGTTCGGCATCCCTAAGATACTTGTTTGATAAAAATGCTCAAAACCCTCTGTGTCTTTTTCCAGCTAATTGAATACAATACTTCTTTCGGTCATCACTAATATTAAAAGACCTCTACAAAAACAAATAACATAATTAGTAATTTAAAGACATAATCGGCAACAAAAACAAATAACATCAATATGGTACCTGTATCTCACTCCATATCTTTTCTTTGGCGGGTTTCAACAATGCATTTCTCCAATTATCACAAGTAATTGGAATATACGAACGAACAAGTGTAATAATGTAACTTGTCAACATTGTTCCGTTAGGCTCAACAAGTTGGTTCGTATCATTCCAATAAACGTCATACTTTATTCCTTTATCTCTAGCACACATGATGTTCTTCATGATAGTTACTCCTCGCGTAATATCTCCTTCCGCTTCTTGAATTGTTTCATGTCCATCATTTTTTGAAGTATCATGTGGATTTTCCTCGTTAGTAACCATTTCACCTGTAATTAAGAAAAACATCAATATAAAATGACACAATTATATTAAAAACTTATAAAGCTAAACAAACTTAGAGGGATTAAGTTCAAAGTCATTTTAGACACAATTATAAACAATGAACTTGTGAGTGAAATCAAAAATCAAATCAACTAAATATAAAAAACTAATATCATTTTCAATTAAATCAAAAACTAATATCAAAAATCAACTATTAACCGGAGAAAGACTTACTAAAACAAAACTTAGATACTAACTTTCTTCTTATAGATGAAACAATCCTACAACAATTCTCATATTAACGGCATAAACAGATCCACAAATTGCAGTAACAAGAACCGTTGAACTTTGAACTCCAACGTGCCTTCATTAGTCACTCATAACAAACAACCATTACCCTTTTTAATATCATTCATTATGCCATGACATACTCCTATATTAGTAATAAACATAACTTTTTAAAAAATATTAAAAAGATAATCAGTACCAGTAGTGTTAGGCACATGCACACACTCATAACAAAATAAAAATAATAATAATAATAATTTGAGGAAGAAAAAAATTATATCACAGAAACAGCAGAGAAACAATCAACAATGGAGAATATTAGGCATTTCCATTATTGGAGAGAAAACCAGAAAAAAAAAGAGTAAAAACCTCAAACGGCGGACGACGGTAGCACGGATTGAAGTAACGAACGGCGGACGACGGTAGCTGTGAGGGTAGCCTCGAACGGAATAAAGTCACGAACGGCGGACAACGGAGGACGGAGGGAGTTTCGTTTGCAGAAGAAGAAGACGAAGATACAGTGTCGCGAGAGTTTAGGGCGAAATAGAAACAGTCGTAATGAAAATAGAGGGATATCAGAATCTGTTTTAATTTTAATATTTTAAAAGACTTTTAGCAGCGCTTTTAGAAAGCGCTTTCTTATGTTAATCCTTTAGCAGCGCTTTTGGGGTAAAAGCGCTTTCTTATGTCGGATTAATGAAAGGCCTTTAGCAGCGCTTTCCAAAAGCGCTGCCTAAAGCGTGTTGTACGAAAGCCCTTTAGCAGCGCTTTTCAAAAGCGCTGCCTTATGTTATCCCTTTAGCAGCGCTTTTCATAAAACGCTTTCTAAAATTCACCTGCCTTAGGGTTTTAGCAGCGCTTTTCAAAAGCGCTGTCTTATGTCCTCCATTTAGCAGCGCTTTTTCCTTCATTTTTTATTTTTGTTTTTAGCGAAACATGTAGCAGCGCTTCTGCCAGAAAGCGCTGTCTTTGTTGCGCTGCAAAAACTCATTTTTGGCGTAGTGGGATATCAGATGAGTCAAAGTCATCTTGAACAATGGCTGCATTGCCATTATCCTTACCTCCATGATCTTTTAGGCGTTCAGGGTACACCTTTCTTGTGTGACCCTCCTTCTTACAATGATAGCATCGAATACCAGATGCTTCGCCACTATAAGACTCTTGCTGACTTTTACCTTTCTTCTTGTCGAACTTACCATCTTTTCGCAAGAATTTTCCCTTTACGGCCAAACCTTCACCAATCGTCGAAGGTTTATGCTCCTTTCGTTCGTTCAGGTCCTTAGAATACAGGGCTGATTGAACTTCTTCAAAGCTCAGGGACTCCCTTCTATACAAGAGAGTTTCTTTGAAGTGAACCTGTGTTCTGGGCAAAACACACAACAACAACAGTGCTTGATCTTCGTCATCGATCTTCATATCAATATTTTCAAGATCAAGAATCAGCTTGTTGAACATATCCAACTGCTCAGCCAAAACTTTGTCTTCACTTATCTTGAATTAATACAAAGCTTGCTTCAGGTAGAGTCGATTCACCAGAAATTTGGTCATGTACAAACTTTCAAGTTTCAACCATAACCCCGATGTCGTAGTCTCCTATGATACCTGTCGAAGAACCTTATCACCAAGGTTCAACAATATTGCGCTGTGGGCTTTCTCTATCATGGCCGTCTTTTCTTTTTCCGTTAACGCATCGTCCATGACTGCCTCTCCCTTCAACGCTTCTAAACAACTCTGTTGAACCAGTAGGGCTTTCATCTTCAAGCGCCACATACCAAAGTCGTTCACTCCGGTGAACTTTTCAATCTCATACTTTGTTGAAGGCATCTTCTCCACACTCACCGCACCGGTTTGTTGTGAAAAACGATACCGAAATAACAAAGTATATTTGGTTTCTTGAACAGCAAGAAATCCACAAGGGTAGAAAATAAGGAAAAACTTGAACAAACACACGAAACCCTATTAGGGTTCACAAAGGAAGAGAAAAGAGGAAGAAAAATAAAGAATTGGTTAAATATATTTTACTATTCATTTTCTCAATAAGGTTCAAAGATTACAAGTGAATACCAACAATTAACCTCTCTCAACCTAATAAGGATTTGCCACACAAATTTGGTTATAAACTGCTATTCTTTCCTTTCTCTTTCAAACAAGATTATAAGTATACAAGAATAACAAAATAATCTCTCTCACTTGAATTCTGATTTTATCTTCCTATTTTTTCTTATACAAGATGAGAGACTAGCATGCTATTTATAAGAAAACTAACACATTAATCTAATGGGTTTTTTTAACAATTACCCATTACAAGCTAACTTAGGGTATAAGCTAACTTAAACAATTGGATCCATAACACAAAACCCAATTCGATCTCCTACATACTAGAACACAATTCGACTACAAGATGTAAGTCTTCGACAACAGCATGTGAGAAGACTCTTCGACGACATGCTAACTAGAGTTCGATCCAATATATATATATATATATATATATATATATATATATATATATATATATATATATATATATATATACAATTCCAATAGAAATCATAATTCCCTATTCTTAATTCGGATTGAAAGCAAGTTATCAGTTAAAATTGGGCCATGACAGAAGTTTGGTTGTGGGTTTATCTCGGTCATAGCTATAACTAATTGAAGGGGCCAAATCTAATGAGGGAAAGGTCCAAATAAGTTGGATCGTTTGGTTTATGGAAACTTGTTTCTAGCAAATTACTTCATGATTATTATGCAGTACGTGAAATTGGACTTGAAGCTGGAACCTGAGTTCGCCTTTTTGATACTTAACTATTGTTGTTTTTAAATCCCAGCTACTCTAAATTGAATCTCCATTCTCTTTAGAGTTTAACAATGAAGGTGCATAGAAGCCTAACCAAATTTATAACTATTTTAGTAAGCCACAAATTATAATAAATATTTGCAGAAGATAATGATTTTGTGGAACTGTCCAATACTCTAATATATTTCTGAAGCTAAGGCTATAAGCTCATAAAAAGCATAGATATACTGACTGGGATAATATACTCTTTTTCCAATCTTAGATGAAATTCTCTATGCATGATTGTTTTGATAAAGCAAATTCATTTGTACCAACGTAGAATGGGAAATATATTATTGTGTCATTGTAATTTTGAAGGCTCCTTTTACTTTTGTTTGATGATTAAGTTGTGTAATGAAATTGTATCATGAAAATATTGAAGGGTAAATTAGGAATAATGAGTTTTCCTCCAAAAAGTTAAAAGGCCACAAGTCGCCTCTAATGAACAGTCTTTACTAGACTTCACTAAAGTGTTCTGTGGAGTATAGTGATTTTTTTTTTAATAAATGATACAACGTCCAAATTGCATTCAAGAAACGGTTCTTGCACCTGTTACAAACAACAAACTTCACACAAAACCATTAGATATCCTAATGTACCACTAGTTTTCTTTAAACGTTCTATTTTTAGAGATGAGGGTCCACAACACTGGATTAAAACTAAGATTAAAGATGATGAACAGTGCCAAAAGAATTTTACACATAAACACTTTAATTCTCACAAGATCCACACTCTAGGATGTATATCACAAGGTATAAACATGGAGATAAATGTTGGTGAATGAAGAACACTCACAAAGGTTTTCTCAAGTTTTTTGGTAAAATGAATCTTCGTTTTTGACAGTTATCACGAGCTTGTTCAAAATTGAATCATTACAAGGTTGATCAACTCACTTTTCATGTTTCTCTCAACTAAAAATTACACACAAAGTGTAACCAAAGAGAAGATGCAATCTAACATGAATTAAACTCAAGAAGTTGTTTTCAAACAAGAAAAAGATACAAAGGGTGCTAGGAATAGACACACTAGAGAAGGAAAGACAAATTGACATTTTGTCTAACAAAAGTTTCATCTTTCTTTCATTATGGAAAAAGTTCATAATTAGAGATTCTTGTTTTTGAATCAAAGAAACAACTATTTAAATCTAAGGTGGAATTTTGATGTTATGATTTGAATCATTATTCTAACACATGACTTGAGTCAAGTGCAAACCATTATTCGAGTCAAATTGTGTTGTGATTCGTGTCACTTATATTTCATAATTCGAATCAAATCAGACATCTCCTAATTCTAACTTTCACGGAAAGTTATGATCCGAGTCAAATTAAACTTGTGATTCGAATCAAATCACATAGAGCCAAAATTCAATTTTAACAAATTGTATGATTTTGAGTCACATAATGTACATGATTCAAATCAAGCAACTGAAAATCATATCAAAAGGCTAAGGTCCAAACTAATGTCAAGTCACTCCAAAAGACCCAAGGTATGAAAGTCATATCAAGCGAAATGTGTAACACCCCATTTCCTACCCAACGTTTATTAAAAATCAGAGTGCAAAATTTCAACATAAAACAAATGAGATGTCACATTTTCAACTTGAACAACAAAACCAATAACATAAACCTGTATTTCTTTTTAAAATAGATACATAGCATTCGGCCTTCACAACTTACAAATCATGTTCACTTTATTCAACTAGATCAAAACTTCAATATATAATTATTCAAGAATTATTGTAATAACAACAATTAGGAACAAAAACATAAACAAAACATTTCCCCCCGAGTGCTACGTATCAGAGCATGACACCAACTTGAACTAACATCGACTAAGACTTTAAACCTTCACAGCTATTCTTGAGTACCTGCTCAGTTACCCATAATAGGTAACATCATTACAGAAGGGGTGAGATATCGAAAAATATAATCAAAGGCATGATAATTAATATATTAGATTAGAATCACACAAATTTCACCGCTTCATACAACAGTCATACAACAACTATTAGTAAACAACTTAAGAGCAACCACAACTTATAACAAACAACAACTTATAACAACAACCTGTATCAAGCGACAACTTACAGCAATAACAATTTATAACAACAATAACTCACAACAATAACACCTTATATCAACAACACCAACAATCAACAACAACGTAATAATATTAACAATTTCAACATGCAACTCAAATGCGACTTAACTATGCACATGCATGTGGTACCATCGGAGTAAAACTCCCAACTTAAACATATGCCAGGTTATCGAGACATTTTCAACTTAATCGGATGCCGTCAAGGCCAACTTAAACAGGTGCCATCAAGGCCAACTTAATCAATGCAAATGTATGTATGCAACAATAACCACAACGTCACAACAACAACAACGCAATAACAACAACGAGAACAACAACTTAAACATGCACCACTTGCATCAACTTAATCCAACATTGGTCGTTCGACCTGCAACTTAATCAACAACATATTCAACATCACATCACCACATCAACAACGTATTCAACATCAACATAAAACATTGGTCATAAGACCTACAACTTAACAGTGCCCATAAACCGGGACAATTCAACCTATTCAACTGTACCTGCAAATCAACTTAATCGACATAATTACTACAAAACAAACCAACCAAGAATACCTACTAATTTATATTAGTTATCCCGCCAATTTTCATTAAATTTCAGACAACTAACCTTACCGCTTAATTACACTTATTCGACCAATTCCATACATCAACCGACCAAAAATAACTACAACCACTTACGAATTATTTCTGCAAAATTTCAACTTGTTTCGGTTAAACAATTATACCGGTTAAAACTACTAATATTATTATTCGGTATTATTTTAATACTCTGCTAACTCCTTTGGTCTGTCATTCGCTAATGGATTCCTGTACTAAAATAAAACCTACTACTAACATTCCTAATTCGCCACATTATTGCTATTCCTCTGCATTATTAATCGTTAACATTGTTGAGGCATATTGCACGATAACACCTCAATCGCACACATTCACGACGGTAAACAAAATCAACGCAACGATACGGTTTCAATTTTCTGCTATAATTGAACCAGATACAGACCTCAAAACCATTTTTTCTAGAAAGAACATCTCGTTAGCTTTCCAACGCTTCGAACGGGGGTCAAAACGGACTTACGGTTCAACAGTTATGAATTTTTGAAGTTTTTCCGAAACCAGAATTTTCTGCATAATTCTGCTACGGGTTTGAGCAATTTCGCCCGAAAATCCGACCGATTCAATTATTTTCTTCGAAACAAATACATACTCATTCATACCAAACATATAGTAGTGATTTGGAACCATCAAACGCGAATTCTACGACTTTCGATTTCAATCCGAATCTTAAATAAGTCTCTAAACTATTACTAAAAATCAATTTCTAAATACCCAAAATTTAGTAATTCCCGAAAATATTCCTAAACACATAATACCTGAATAAATTCCACAATAAAATCAACACAAAATCAACATCACAGTAGAGAAATTATATAACCCAATCCCACGTACCAATTATCATATACCCGGTTATAAAATTCGAACCCCACCCTTACCTGAAATTGAAGGCATCTCGAATTTCCGATCGACACCGAAGCTTTTTCCGGCAATCTCTCGCGATCTCTCCTCTCCAACAGCCGTTTCCAAACCCTCTTGCACTCTCTGCAACTTTCTCTCTCGTACTGTTACTTCTTCCCACTTTCTTTTTCTCCTCTTACTGCTACTTAAACTCTCTCTTTTTTTTTCTTTCTTACACTTACAGCCACATATATCCTCTTTTCTTTTTATTTTATAATAATAATATTAATTAATCTAATTGGTCCATTGGGCTTACTAATCATACCTCCTTGTTTGCTATTTCTCACACAACAACTAAACCCAATTTAATTAGATAAATAGTCCAACTTAATAATATTATTTCTAATATTATTTCTCCGATTAAACCGACTAATTACTCGACTGTCCACTAAACACTCAAACAACATAATAATCCAATAATAATAATAATAATAATAATAATAATAATAATAATAATAGTAATAATAATAATAATAATGGTATTATTTAATCTATTTGGGCTTCCCTTCATACACCTCCAAATTGCTATATATCACCCAACAACCAAATCCAATTTAATTAAATAATAGTCCATTATAATAATATTATTTCTAATATTATTTCTCTCGACTAAATCGACTAATTACCGACTATCAAATAAATCGTCCAAACCACCAAATCAACACATTTAACCATAGACAGAAAATATTCAATATTATTTCCACAACTTAAATCAACTTATTAAATCAATTCAACTCGAACCAACTTAGAAACATCAACATAATATTCCGATATTCCGGAATCAACTTAAATCAACACAAATATCACAAACCAACGCAAATCGACACAAATACTCAAATCAACGCGAATCAACACAACATACTACAATTATATTTAATTAAATACTTAATTAAATAAACGGGCGTTACAACTCTCCCCCACTTAGAACATTTTCGTCCTCGAAAATTCATCCGATACAACTACTCCAACTATGTGATTCCATCCGACTAATCAACTCTCATCTCCGAAGGCAGCCCACGTATAATAGAAACAATTCATAACATCAACGGCGAAAACAACCCGAATACTACTCATGCAATACACTTTACAACTTAACATCATAACATAAGGAGTAACCAACTTAAGAATTCGCCGATTTAAGAACTAGAACGCAACAACATACGGACACACAACTTAAACACGACATCAATACAACCAACTACCAACACCGTTGTTGCTCACGCATGAACAACTGTACAACACCACGTGTTCGCTGCGCACTCTGATTACTTGCAAAATATCAAGTCTACCCATTTTATTCCCAACAGGTATTCTACACTCTCGTAGTTACCGAGTACTTCAACTTAGATCCGTAGGATAACTCCTCTGACATTCAACACCATTACAACGACGACTACTTCCAAATCTTGGATAATATATGCATGTACTTCCACGAATTCTCCCGATTATCATCAAACATAAACTACAACTTTACCATCTTTTTATAACACATTCTCCAAAATTTTCTTAAACATGTAACAACATTACAACCACATATGGTACATGGGTCCAGCTAATTCCGACAAGATAACTCATCCTTTTCACTTCCAACTAATCCAACATACCAAATTATTGACTTTTACTCATACTGACACAATTCTTCATAAATTCTTATCTGACTTAACACAACCAAGTAACTCATCTTTACCAACCAAAAGTTCCACTTTTACAATTCAACTTATAACTTCACTTCTTTTTCTACTTGCAACTCAATTCTCAAATTACCTAGAACTCAACTGCGAATTTCCATACTACTCATCAATTAAATCGCAACCCCACGCCATCATCCTTAAATTCAACTAATATGCTCATATATGAATCTACATCGGCAAAATAAACAATCCACAAGCACTTGGCTTGACTTCAACCAATTCAACGTACGTACTATACTAGTTGGCACGACACATCTATCCATCAATTATGATTCCGTCTACTATCAACAAGAGATTAAGGGTGATCAGTTCCTTAATTTGTCAATAGACAGCCGGCAACCATAACAGTGGCATAAATCATCATTACCCAACACAATAGCGTACTGCAACTTGTGCCCAAAGTCCGTAAGCACAATGCTCCGCCAACTCTCTGAGGCTTATCAACGTCTTCTTAGTTTCCTTAATTTTAACTTTGTCAATTATACCAAACGTCCAAAATCCAATACATAATCTCTTATACATGCTCGTAGCACAACACAATCATTAAATATCTTTCCAACACCGGAACCGCTACTACTTCAAGTACTATCCAACTCGGCTCGCTCCAATTACAACTCTTATCCAAGTTAAAATTTTTAACGTTGCAAATCAATCATCCGTCTTCTTCTCAACATTACTATCACATGACATCATCACTTATTTCTCCTTATTCAACATAAATTGCATCTCGATGCTTTCTCAGATACCGTCACATCCTTATAATTACCAACATATTATTCTCATCAAAATTTCACACTCGGTTTCATCTTTCCAAATTTTTCAGCAGTAGTCGCTCAACTTCAACCATAGATATCTCTTTCGATATAGACCTCTCAATCACAAAATCATATTCTAAAATGAAGAGAATTTCGTAAAGATTCCAGAACTTCAAGAATCGCTTGGATCCGAGTTACGAGTAAAAAGTTATCATCCTTACAACGGGACTGGTTCAGAATTTCCATATGCAGAATTTTCCAAAAATCAGCATCAGACCCAAATATTAAAACGCACTTTTCTCCCTCTTCACAAACTTCCTGAAGACAAATCGTAAATGAAAACTATAGGGAATTTCGTAAACTTTCCGAAAAGTCCAGAATCGCTTTCATCGGAGTTACGAGTAGAAAGTTATGCCTCTTATACTGAAGGCTGTTCCATAAATGTGAAAATAAAAACCGAAATTGGTGAACATGAGCTCTACCTCTTTCTCTTGCTTCCAAACTCTTCCAACAATCCTTGTTTTTCACTCAACTCTGAAAATCATCCAACTTTACTCCAGCTATACTCCACTTGCATATCACTATTCGTCACGTTGCCCTCTCTTCTCCGAGAAGCAAACATCGATCATACTGACTTGTCCTCCTTCAAATGTCTCAACTGGACCAACAGATAAAATCATGAGTCTATACTCTCGTCGATTTGCAACAACACAGTTCTGACAACACTTGCACTCCTGCGATCAATATCACCTTGATTCAACTTCACATACTACAAACATCTCTGAGAAGTAAACTTCTCCCCCACTTGTTTCAAGCCAACTCCTGCATACCATCGATTAGGAAAACAAACAAGTACCGACAGTGTTCCACACACTTGTCGCGTACTAAGGGATAAACAACATTAGACAACTTGGCCGGACAGACCGACCTACTCTGATACCACTAATGTAACACCCCATTTCCTACCCAACGTTTATTAAAAATCAGAGTGCAAAATTTTCAACATAAAACAAATGAGATGTCACATTTTCAACTTGAACAACAAAACCAATAACATAAACCTGTATTTCTTTTTAAAATAGATACATAGCATTCGGCCTTCACAACTTACAAATCATGTTCACTTTATTCAACTAGATCAAAACTTCAATTTATAATTATTCAAGAATTATTGTAATAACAACAATTAGGAACAAAAACATAAACAAAACATTTCCCCCCGAGTGCTACGTATCAAAGCATGACACCAACTTGAACTAACAGCGACTAAGACTTCAAACCTTCACAACTATTCTTGAGTACCTGCTCAGTTACCCATAATAGGTAACATCATTACAAAAGTGGTGAGATATCGAAAAAATATAATCAAAGGCATGATAATTAATATATTAGATTAGAATCACACAAATTTCACCGCTTCATACAACAGTCATACAACAACTATTAGTAAACAACTTAAGAGCAACCACAACTTATAACAAACAACAACTTATAACAACAACCTGTATCAAGCGACAACTTACAGCAATAACAATTTATAACAACAATAACTCACAACAATAACAACTTATATCAACAACACCAACAATCAACAACAACGTAATAATATTAACAACTTCAACATGCAACTCAAATGTGACTCAACTATGCACATGCATGTGGTACCATCGGAGTAAAACTCCCAACTTAAACATATGCTAGGTTATCGAGGCATTTTCAACTTAATCGGATGCCGTCAAGGCCAACTTAAACAGGTGCCATCAAGGCCAACTTAATCAATGCAAATGTATGCATGCAACAATAACCACAACGTCACAACAACAACAACGCAATAACAACAACGAGAACAACAACTTAAACATGCACCACTTGCATCAACTTAATCCAACATTGGTCATTCGACCTGCAACTTAATCAACAACATATTCAACATCACATCACCAACATCACCACATCAACAACGTATTCAACATCAACATAAAACATTGGTCATAAGACCTACAACTTAACAGTGCCCATAAACCGGGACAATTCAACCTATTCAATTGTACCTACAAATCAACTTAATCGACATAATTACCACAAAACAAACCAACCAAGAATACCTACTAATTTATATTAGTTATCCCGCCAATTTTCATTAAATTCCGGACAACTAACCTTACCGCTTAATTACACTTATTCGACTAATTCCATACATCAACCGACCAAAAATAACTACAACCACTTACTAATTATTTCTGCAAAATTTCAACTTGTTTCGGTTAAACAATTATACCGGTTAAAACTACTAATATTATTATTCGGTACTATTTTAATACTCTGCTAACTCCTTTGGTCTGTCATTCGCTAATGGATTCCTGTACTAAAATAAAACCTGCTACTAACATTCCTAATTCCCCACATTATTGCTATTCCTCTGCATTATTAATCGTTAACATTGTTGAGGCATATTGCACGATAACACCTCAATCGCACACATTCACGACGGTAAAAAAAAATCAACGCAACGATACGGTTTCAATTTTCTGCTATAATTGAACTAGATACAGACCTCAAAACCATTTTTCCTAGAAAGAACATCTCGTTAGCTTTCCAACGCTTCGAACAGGGGTCAAAACGGACTTACGGTTCAACAGTTATGAATTTTTGAAGTTTTTCTGAAACCAGAATTTTCTGCATAATTCTGCTACAGGTTTGAGCAATTTCGCCCGAAAATCCGACCGATTCAATTATTTTCTTCGAAACAAATACATACTCATTCATACCAAACATATAGTAGTGATTTGGAACCATCAAACGCGAATTCTACGACTTTCGATTTCAATCCGAATCTTAAATAAGTCTCTAAACTATTACTAAAAATCAATTTCTAAATACCCAAAATTTAGTAATTCCCGAAAATATTCCTAAACACATAATACCTGAATAAATTCCACAATAAAATCAACACAAAATCAACATCACAGTAGAGAAATTATATAACCCAATCCCACGTACCAATTATCATATACCCGGTTATAAAATTCGAACCCCACCCTTACCTGAAATTGAAGGCATCTCGAATTTCCGATCGACACCGAAGCTTTTTCCGGCAATCTCTCGCGATCTCTCCTCTCCAACAGCCGTTTCCAAACCCTCTTGCACTCTCTGCAACTTTCTCTCTCGTACTGTTACTTCTTCCCACTTTCTTTTTCTCCTCTTACTGCTACTTAAACTCTCTCTTTTTTTTTCTTTCTTACACTTACAGCCACATATATCCTCTTTTCTTTTTATTTTATAATAATAATATTAATTAATCTAATTGGTCCATTGGGCTTACTAATCATACCTCCTTGTTTGCTATTTCTCACACAACAACTAAACCCAATTTAATTAGATAAATAGTCCAACTTAATAATATTATTTCTAATATTATTTCTCCGATTAAACCGACTAATTACTCGACTGTCCACTAAACACTCAAACAACATAATAATCCAATAATAATAATAATAATAATAATAATAATAATAATAGTAATAATAATAATAATAATGGTATTATTTAATCTATTTGGGCTTCCCTTCATACACCTCCAAATTGCTATATATCACCCAACAACCAAATCCAATTTAATTAAATAATAGTCCATTATAATAATATTATTTCTAATATTATTTCTCTCTACTAAATCGACTAATTACCGACTATCAAATAAATCGTCCAAACCACCAAATCAACACATTTAACCATAGACAGAAAATATTCAATATTATTTCCACAACTTAAATCAACTTATTAAATCAATTCAACTCGAACCAACTTAGAAACATCAACATAATATTCCGATATTCCGGAATCAACTTAAATCAACACAAATATCACAAACCAACGCAAATCGACACAAATACTCAAATCAACGCGAATCAACACAACATACTACAATTATATTTAATTAAATACTTAATTAAATAAACGGGCATTACAAAATGCAAAGTACACATTGTCATATCCATTTTTCATAATACTCATCTAGAATTTTGAACTGACTTCAGTGTTGGAGTGCTTACCATGCAGGTCCACCCCACACCAACGTATCAGAGATTAGCACTCCCAGTTCAGGATTCCGTATCATCAGCTTACATCTTATTCTGGTTTCAGAATCGAACAGTGGCATTGTCTGTGGAAATTGACTCCTAATTCCCGTGAAATTTCCACGAATGGATCGTCTTCGATCCAAGATAATGCATCTTCCAAAGTTATCAAGAAAAGAAGGAAATCACTTCCAAGATCGCACCAAAGATTCTGATCAATCGTCCAATTTCACATCTTTTCAACTGTCTGTCATGAAGTTCAGAGCGTAACAACTTCCATCGTATATCTGATACTAGAGTACATTCTCCATATGGTGAATAAAAGCAAAAATCATATCGCAAAAGAATTCTTAGTTCCCAACGAAGTAAACCAAACTCTGAACACAGAGTTATCAGCGATTAATGTAATAGCCACCAAGAAGCGCATGATACTCTACTAGAGTGTGAAGTGTTAGATATTGTGATTTTACTCTACCCCATCTTGTTATCATCATTGAAATCCATAACATCGTGATAATCAACGGCGATCCATCGTTTGAACACCTCTTCCATCCGAAGATTTGACACTGAGATAAGAAACAAATATCAGATAGCCATTCATGAAGGCACTTTTAACATCCATTTGAAATAACCTGAATTTAAACATGTAGAAAATTAAAAGTATAAATCTAATGGACTCAAGTCTAGCAACTGGAGAAAAGGTTTCATCAAAATCAGCTCCTTTTATTTGAGTGTACTCTTGGTCAATTAACCTTGCCTTGTTCCTAGTAACATTGCCATGTTCATCATATATGTTCTTGTAGATCCATTTGGTACCAATTAAATTCACATCTTCGAGACTTGAGACTAATTTCCACACACTATTTCTTTTGAATTAACACAGCTCCTCTTGTATGACATTTATCCAAAATTCATCAGTCAGTGCTTCCTTTATGTTCTTGGGTTCAATCTTGGAAATGAAACATGTGGTGGCAATCATCTCTCTTTATATTGTGATAACTCCTTCATTTATACTTCCTATGATATTTTCAATGGGATGATCCTTCTGAATTTTAATAGATGGTCCCTTGCTGATAGGAGTATCTTCAGAATTTGTGGTTATATACTCAATGTCAGACCCCTTGTCTTGGACATCTGTCTCTCGATGAGATACATCATCATCTTCTTCAACTTCTTGCTTATCTTTAGAAGTATCATCAATGATAACATTTATTGATTCTATCATTTTCTTTGTACATTCGTTATATACCTTAAAATCTCTACTATTAATGGAATATTCAAGGAAAATTCCTTCATCACTCTTTGGATCTATCTTCCTTCTTTGCCCACGATCTGACAAGATGCAACACTTGCTACCAAATACATGGAAGTATTTAACAACTAGCTTTCTCCCTTTCCATAGTTCATACCGAGTATCCTTGGTTCCAGATTTATTGTCACGCGATTGTGAATGTAACAAGTTGTGTTCATTGCTTCAACCCATAAATAATAAGGTAAGTTTTTGAAATGCAACATAACTTTTATTGACCCTTGCAAGGTCCTGTTTTTCGTCTCAACAACTCCATTCTGATAAGGTGTGACGGGTGTTGAGAATGCATAACCAATCTCTTAAGAGGAACAAAACTCAGAGAATTTTAAGTTTTCAAACTAGAAGCTGCTAGGAGTGTCTCATTGTCATGCCTCGTGCACCGACAACCACTCCCTCGCCCTCGGGTGTTACATGTAACCATTCTCCACCTTGTTCGGCCTCGGGTGTTACACATATCATCAAGACAAAGAAAACCTGGACTAACCAGTTTGCTTATGCTCTTGATTTTTCCTTTTGCTTCATCACCAAAGGTAACATAGTTGTTGGAGTAGGGCTTTAACTCTTCAATATTTTTCTTTTCTCAAGTCAAGTTCCTTGAACATCCATTATCAAAATACCAATATTCTCTTGATGAAACTATAAGAAAGGTATGTGCAATGAGACAAGTGACAATTTCCATGGGTTTCCACTCCTTCTTAGCTTTAGTTTTCTTCCCTTTCTTTTTGTTGGGTTTTTCCTAACTATAGGACTGAGAATATCCATAAAGTTTATAACAAAAGGGTCTTATATGACCATATCTACCACAGTGGTGACACTTTCAATGTGAGTTTTTGTTGCCTTTGTTATGAAAGTACACATGTTGAGCAGGATGCTGGGATATGTGGTCCTTCATCAGGAACTCAGTTTTATTCTTAGGAGAAACAAACTTCTTAGTGGGAATTTTGACCTTTTTGTTCATGTAATTGTAGTAAAACCCTATAGCTTTCATATTTTTGAACTTCTCCCCAACTTCCCAGATCTCATCTAACATATCAGAATCATTGTTCAACATACGTACAGATTCTTACATATTGTAAAGTTTGGACTTTAACAATGTGACTTCCTCTTCCAAACCAACAATGGTTAAGCCAAGCTTCTCCATTTCCAGAAGTATGTCACTTATGGTCTTCTTTTGTTTCTCTTATCTCAAGTAAGATTCCTTCCACTGAGTGAGCAGAAGTATATATGTTTCAGCTAGCTCTTCTTCTGAGATATCTTCATCACTAGACTCACTAATAGAGTCATATTTTCCAATAAAATCCATCACCTTACTAGTTATTTCTTCTTCACTTTCATCATCAGAATCAGACCAAGTGATTGACAATCCCTTTCTCTATTTATTTAGAAAAGTAGGACATTCAGATTTAATGTGACCAGACCCTTCACATTCATAACCCTCAGATAGGTTTGTGATCATCTTTTCTCTTGTTCAAGGAGTTGATGTGTCACAACTTTTCTGGCACATTTGTCCTCTAATTTATTTACAACCTTCTCAAAGCTTTATTAAACTTTCTTCCAAAAAGGGTTATAACCTCTGACAGGCTTTATTAACCTTGATCTTTATCCTCTTCAGTGTTGGACACAAAAGCTATACTTTTGTTCTTCTTTTCATATCTTTCATTCAAAGTCATCTCAAAGGTTTGTAAAGAACCAATGAGTTAATTAACTTTGATGTTGCTTAGGTCTTGGACTTCTTCAATAGCTATGACCTTCATATCAAACTTCTTAGGAAAAGATCTTAGCATTTTTTTGGACAGCTTTTCTTCAGACATCTTTTCTCTTAATGCAAAGGAAGTGTTGGCAATGTCATGCAATTTGATGCTGAAATTAGAGATAAATTCATCTCCATTCATTCTCAGACTCTCAAACTTCGTAGTGAGGAGCTACAACCTTAACATTCTAACCTTGGATGTGCCTTAGTGAGAAGTTTTAAGAATCTCCCATGTTTTTTTTGGCTTTAGTACATGTGTTGATCAATCTAAACATGTTCTTGTCAACACCATTGAAAATAGCATTTAATGCCTTGGAATTTCTAAGAGCTTCATCATCTTTAGCATTTGTTCGACCAATTTCATGCTTTAAGGGTGATGTTCCATCTTGAGAAGTAATCACAGGATATTTTAAACCTTTTATAAAAGTTTTCCCTGTTTTGTTGTCCATGGATTTGAGAAAAGAAATCATCTTGGCTTTCCAATAATCATAGTTGGTGTCATCCAAAACAGGTGGACTATTGACAGATCCTCCATCCATGGTGTTGTCCATTTGAACAAAAAATATTTTCCCTAGAGCTCACCCAAACAGAACAGGGTTCCTACTCTAATACTAATTAAAATTCTATTCTTAAAGGGACATATTAGGGATGGCAACGGGTCGGGCCGGGTGCGGGTTTCACACTACCCAAACCCGCACCCGAAATCCCCACCCGAACCCGAACCCGAACCCAAAGGCTATTCGGGTGGCAAAATAACACCCACGCCCACACCCGTTGGGTTCGGGTTTTTTCACCCAAACCCAAACCCGTAGCAAAAACCCAAAAATACAACAACAACATTGAAATTATTTGAAACACAAGAATTTCATCAAGGTCTCTCAAAGAAATTAAGGAATTAAATTACAACTTTCTATCAAGTTTGGTAACATTACAATTAAAATTAAGGTCTTCAACATCTTAACATTACAACTAAATATTATACTTATATATATATTTAGGGACACTTATGTAATTTCATGTCTAAGTGGGTGTGGTTTTGGGTTTCGAGCGCGGGTTTCACACTACCCAAACCCGCACCCAAAATATCGGGTGGCACCCGAACCCGAACCCAAACCCAGTCAACCCGGGTTTTCACCCGTTGACTCGGGTTCGGGTGCGGGTGGGCCCCACAGGTTTGGGTCTGCCTGCTATCCCTAGGACATATGTTGGACTAGATGCTTAAACGAAGGTGTTCAACATCTTAAACCATAATTGATAGATTATTGATAAACAAAATGATCAATGATAAAGAAATAAAAGAACACAAGAATTATTGACCCAGTTTGGTGCAACCTAACCTCGGTCTGGGGGACTTCCCACCCAAGAAAGAAAATCCACTAATTTGAATTAGTATATTTAGTCTTATAGGAACAACAACCCCATGTTGTTTAATGCCTCTTCCTAATCCTATTAATTTCTATTTAGAACTCCCCCTAAATATGATAATCCCTTTCACTTTCTCTCAACCACTAATTCCAAGAGATTGCTACAAAAATTAGAATAATGATTGTTGAATTACAACTCAACTAAATAAACCAAGCTCTATACATTAAGATATTAACAAAAGTACTAGAGTGGTGCACAAACAATAACACAAACAAAGACTCAAAAGATAAACCTAACACAAGGAATCTTCAATAATTGCACACATTAAACATTAGGTTTGAGTTTTCTTAAATAGCAATGCAGAATCTGGGCTTTTCCAACGGGCATTTGACCACAGTTAAAATTGTAGGATATTCTATTATGATTTTCCTTTCAAATATCCTACAAAAATATTTGATTTGATTCAAATTTAAATGTCCATTTTAATTGATTTGATCACGTCAAATCTAATCAGAAAAATCTAAATAAATGCATAAAAAGATAGCGACAAATCTGATTGAGATCCAATCAGAAATCATGCTCAGAATAACATCCATCATGGCCACCTGACAATGGCAAGATGTTGCACACATGCTACAACATCAGGTTCCACATGTGTCCTTTCTTCACCAAAACATCTTGCAAATATGTTAGAACATCAGGTTCCACATGTGTCCTTTCTTCACCAAGACATCTTGAACATTCCATGTTGTTTTTCATAATGCAGTCATTCCAAAAGGAACAACACGCCCCCCTTTGACTAGAGGAGGCTAATGACCACCTATTATTAAGGGAGTCGTGGTATCAATCAATGTGTAGGTAGAGGGATAATAACATTGTGCATGTGTCTTAGTAGGAGGATGAATCCCCTACTACACAAATGTAGTCCCCAGGTATCACCTCATAGGGCGGGAACCCTTGCGTCATCCTAATTTATGGACTTTAACAAATATAACACTACCCATGCCATTTCAAATATTCAATCTAGTCCCACTCTAAAACTAATTTTTAGTAATTCACTAACTTGAGCGTTGGAGTGTCAACCTTGCAGATGTATCCCTATATCCACCGTACCTTACATTCAATCCACCGCACCAGATCACTGACTCATTGTATATGAACTCAATTCGACCACTTCATCGCCTATCTCTAGTTCCTAAATGGAACATACATCACACATACACGTACAATATAAAAGTTAACCGATTTTAATTTACTCGCAAATTAGTATGTCTATACCAGTTTTATCAGTAGACTAAGTGAAACAAACTAATTACTAGAGCGGTTTCAAACCTTGACCAAGCCTGTAAAAAAATCGATAATTAAACGGAACTTATACAAACTGAATCTAACCACACGTCGTATACTTTTTATTTTTGTATTAGATTTTTTTTTACTTCAAACAAAATTGTAAACAGCCTATGAGACATTGCAAGTTCTTTTTCTCCAAAACCATGTGCTTAATTTCAATTAAATTAAATAAACAGCTAGTTAAACACCAAAAAGTGCCTTTTATGTACATGGTGCGGATATAATTGAAAATTAGAATAGGCCCCTAAATAGTTTCTCTGATGCAGGAATCTCGGAACTTGGGAGAACCGAAAATGTAATAGCTCACCTAGCATCTGGTGGGATATCGCTGCCAATAGAGGCTAAAACTTTGAATATTTCAAAGGTTCTTAGTATAAAATGATTGTATGCAAAACATGATTTGTGTGGTGCGTGAAAAATCTCTAGAAGCTTATGATTAATTAAAAATAAATAACATGGAAACTCATTATTTTCATGACTGATTCAATGCATCAAATTTTGTATTACTAAGACCTTAAACATATTTTTTTATTAATTTTTAAAACCTTAAATATTGATTAAAGGACTATTCTAAACTAATAAGCCAACCAATATTCAATTTTAACTAATTAAAAAGATTTTTATATTGTTTTGAATGTTGATGGTAATAGATTCGATAATTCAATCGTCTCGAGTTTTGATGAATTGATTCGAAATATTGATGATATTTAAGTTCACGGTTTTATAAGTAATATTGATTATTTCAACATTTTTCATGTTTAGCTAATGACCCTATATCATAGATTGTGAATGGCTTGGGAATTTAACATCAAATATCTGGTGTGTTATTTTGGTTCCAATTCTGTTATAAAACTTATGTCAGAGTCTATTAATATTTGACATCACTATATTATTATTCTTTATAACATTAAAGAATTTCCCTCTAAAAAATGGTGAGTTCAATTATTTTATACTCTTAGATAAGAGTGCTTGTGTTAACTAACAAAATATGAGGTTGATAATAATACGGTATAGTAGTCGTTTGCAAAACCTCTTATAAAATTCTTCACTCGTTTATTAGCTAATTTTCTAGATAATTTTTTATTTTTTGGCTTAAATGCACTTTTGGTCCCTCTAGTTTAGATTTTTTACACTTTCAGTCCCCCTATTACAAAACCTGCGATTTTAGTCCCTACATTTTGATGGTCTTTACAATTTCGTGGTCCCCTCCAATTTTGCTCCAAAACAGTACATGAACAGTGCATGTCCGTACATGAACAGTGCACTGTTCATGTACGGTTTTGGAGCAAAATTGGAGGGGGACCATAAAATTGCAAAAACCATCAAAATGTAGGGACCAAAATCGCAGGTTTTGTAATAGGGAAACCGAAAGTGTAAAAAATCTAAACTAGGGGGACCAAAAGTGCATTTAAGCCTTATTTTTTTTATTTTTCTTAAAAAACCGATAAAAATAAGTTAATATTGTTATTCGAATTTGAATCCATGAAAGTTTAAAATATAGAGTATTCATTAAAAAAAAAACGAAAAAGAAGAAATAGTTTTGTAAGAAAAACTGAAATAGTGTTTTTGAAGAAACATTTTTTATTCAAAAACAAAAGGTGTTTTTAATTTATTTTAAAAGGTGTCTTTTTTAAATAAATAAATATATAAGTGACTTTGTGAAACAAGTTTTTTACTAGTATTTTAAATCGTTTTGGTCAAGACTTTGTCAAACAAGTAACAGCAACTTTTACAAACAAAGACCAGATCCAGGCTGGCCTATTTTTCATTTTATTAATTTTCTAGAATGGGCTCCAACGACCCCTCTCCATATTTTTTTTTAGGATCGTGTTCTACACCCCTATTTAGTAGAATTTTTTATTCCCTCACCTCCATTTTCTCAACACAAATTCCATAATACCCCACTTTTCCATATATCTTAATGTATCCCATTTTTTTCCAAAAAATATTTAAAAATAGAGGATTGCTATTCTAACACTAAATTCTTACTAGATATACCTACGCGGTATAAAACACAGCAAGACATATGTTCATTTGTATTAAAAAAGTGAAAAATAATTATTAAATATAATAAAAAATCAAACTGAAAGTACAATGTAGTTGTCACATTTAGTGTAGGAATATCATTCATCATTCCCCTAAAAAATAATGAGTCAATACTATTAGCACCCTCTTTTTAATTTGGAAGGACACTTTAAAGGAATTGACATTTTCTCTTTAATTTTATACGACACTTTAAAGCAACAAACACTACCTCTTTAATTTTATAGGGCATTTTGAATCAATTGACGCCCCCTCCTTATTTTCATAAGAGGCGTCAATGGCATTGACGATTTCTTTAAAATTTTGTATTGTGTTGACTATATATTATTATTTTCTTTTCATTTTTTTTTGCTGTCTCCTATTAAAAAAGAGGAGTGAGCATTAATTGCTAAATGTTCTATAAAATTAAACAGAGAATGCCAATTACTTAAAATGTCATTTAAAATTAAAGAGGAGATACCAATAGCATTATCTCCTCCCTTTTAAATATATATATATATATATATATATATATATATATATATATATATATATATATATATTTTTTTTTTTTTTTTGTTTTAAAGTGAGGGTATATTGTGATTTGAGTTGGGAAAGTTGGATAAAGGGGTAAAAACTTTCATGTAGTGTTCACTAACCCTATGGTAATCCAAAAATATCATTTTACATCGTCTAGATCCATCAAAACAAAACAAACTCAATCTCAAAACAGTTGGAATTAAACCCAAAACTTTGAATAATTCTGAATCAATCTTGATGAACAAGATTCAATCACACCGATCGAATTCCCTCTTTTTCTTCACTCTTCACTTGAGTGAATCAACCAACCTTAATTGCTAGATTGTATCACTACACAATGGTGATGAAAACAAGAAAAGAAAATTGAATTTTGGAAGAAAGAAAATTAGGGATTCAATATAAAATAGGGGAAAAAGAAGAATTTTCTGCAGAGTAACTCTATGCTCTAAAAACTTCAATTTTATTCAAGTGAATCTCTATTTTATAATAATAGGGTTGCTCCTTATTTATAGATTTAGTTTGCTTGCTCCCTAAGCAAAGCTCAAAAACAAAAGGCCCAAAATACCTAATTCTGCCAACACTATTAAATTAGGTTTAAGATAAAATCCAAGTCGAGGCTAACTCCTTGACACTTCGACTACTAGGTGTTTCGACACACACACACAAGACTATTTCTACAACTTCTTATCCCCGTCGAGCAACCTACTTCGACATAAGGTATTACAATTCAACACACCACCTAATTCATTGTGTCTAAGCTATCTACATTCATCATAAATCTTAATTTCTTGAACACTTCAACCTGCACTCCCTTCGTCATGATATCTGCAATCTGATTATCAGTTATACATTGCTCCAAGTTCATCTTCTCATCTACTACCCGCTGTCGAAGATAATGGAACCTCATTTTGATGTTTCTGGTTCGTCCATGTGCTACCAGATTCTTTGCCAGATTGATAGTAGACATGTTGTCGATCTTCATGGTAATTGCTCCATGATCCCTCCTTGTAATCTCTTAGACCATATTCATCATCCATGTTGCTTGACATGCACAAAGAGAAACGATTATGTACTTTTCTTCACATGAGGATAGTGTCACCACTGGTTCCTTTCTTGAACTCCAAGCAACCGGTGCACCACCTAGCATAAACACATAGCTAGTTGTCGATTTTCTACCCTCAGCGTCACTACACCAACATGAGTCGGTGTTGTAGCGTGCGATTTTTGTCGGTGACGCGACCACCTTACCGCATTTGGTTGGAATTGGGTGCTACTTTCTGATTTCTTAATTATCCTATGAAGTTGGAAAGGAAAGGGAAGCTATCTAAAACTAACCTTTCACGCAAATGTTTTCTTTAACAAATGCTAAGAGATTGGGGGGTCCGGGTCAGGTTATACAATGGGGAGTTGTCAATTACCCATCCTGAAATTCTGGTATCAGACGTGTGATGTTAAGTGCGATGTCACAACAACACACTCTGCACAACGGACAAAATAAACAGCAGAATAACACACCAAATTATTCACCCAGTTCGGTCTAACTACCTACGTCTGGGGGCTACCAAGCCAGGGATGAAATTCACTACTTGTAGAATTAATTTACAGACTCAACAACCCAGTTGACAATCTCCTAAACTTAATTCCTACTAGTGACTTTCTACCTAAGAAACCACTTAGATATGAGAACACTACTCAATCCCTAAAACACTTCAAAGATCACACACTTTGAATAACACTACTTGATTCTGCTTCACATCTTTGATCAAGTTCCACAACTCTCTATCACTTCACAGCTTCTAAGAAAGGACAGAAAACAACTCACCAATTCAACCTAGAATGCTGTATACAAATCTCGTACAAAATACTTAAGACACTCAGCCTATGCTCTTGATCTTCTCTCTGTATTTCTGTACCTTTTCCTTTGGTCTTGTGCGCTTTATATAGCCACCTGAATTTGGGCTTGGACTCCTGCAATATCTAACTTGATTTGTTATTTAAAACTGAATCTTCAAAACAGATTTTCTCCCAAAATCTTTTCAAATCTTCAACCTTTTAAATCTCCTACAAATCTGCACCAGATCTCCTATGCAGCGAAGAATATCTAACCCAAGATATTCTCATCCAATGAGACTAACAGCTCTCCACAATTCCAGCTAACACACAAACCCTAACAACATCACAAACCTGATGTTATTAATTCTGCAGATCTAATGTCACAACATCGCCTATGACATCAGACATCCAACTTCAGTAACTTAACCATTTAACACAGCCCAGTGTTAAGACTCAATGTTGTGACATCACCCATATGACATCAAACATTGAACAACTTTTGTTTTACCAAAATTCCAGCCAATCCAAGAAACTAACAATCTCCCCCTTTGGCTAATTTTGGCTAAAACAATCTTTGCACCTTCAGAGACTTCAGCAGCGGAATAAACTTCAATATTTTCTGAAAACTTTACGCAGCAGCAGCAGCATCTTCAAAACATATAGACTTCACTACACACAAAAACTCTGCTGCAACACCATCTTCAACAGCAACTTGGCAACAACCAAATGGTGCTCCTCATGCAGCAATTCAAATTCAACAGATCAGCAATTACTCCCCCTTAATTTCTGCACTTCTGCACTATAACCTCAGCAATCAACTACATCCTCTGCAGCATATTCCTTGACTTGATTCCTTAGCAGCAACAATAAACTCCTTTTGACATTTATACTCTTGGCGCTGACATTTGTACTTTTTGATACTCTTGGCTACTTCTCCCCCTTTTTAGCCACAATTTGACAACCCCATCAACTAGGAGCCCTACTCACTGCAGTTAGTACTACCCCAGCTCTCATTGTTAGCCTCACAGTTAGCATAACAAATCATAGAACAAACAAAAAAAAAAATATAACGGGTGCATATACAGCACAATATTCATGATACAAACCATGCACAACAGTGCAGAAACAAAAACAACAGAATCAAACCTAAAACTACTAACTAAGAAAAACATTAAAAGCTTTAATCATCTGAGCTGAGACCATCATCATCTTCTTCTGAACCTGGCTCTGCAACATCATCATTATTGTTAGCATTGACTGCTTCATCTTCTTTTGAGCAGTCATTATCAGACTCAACTTTCTTATCAGCAACTTCTTTTTCTGTCATCTTCAGAGTCGTAAGTAATCTGTTGAACTTCTTCTTTCTTTCAGTGCTTACTCTGATGGCTTCATCTAATTCTTTACAGGCTTCCTCTAGTTCAGAAATCATATCAGTCTTGACATGAGTATGATGAGTAGATGTTGAGGCAGATGCCTTGACATGACCAGCAACATGTTTTCCTTCAAACAGCTTCTGATGAAAAGACAAGTCAGGCTTCCTTCTACACACAATATCATACTGGTGAAGAATCCCAGGATGCTGAGACAGAATTATCCCACAAATGAGGGATGGAAATGCAACAGGCAATTTCACAGCTCTTGTTGCAGCATGCTTGATAGTCTGATTATAAATGTAAGAGCCATAATCAATTAGTCTCTTTGTTCCAATGGCATAAACTAATTTGCCCAAACCAGCAGAAACAGAAGTCTTGTGGTTAGTAGGAACCCAGTTAACAGCACCTATTCTACGAAGAAGAGCATATTTCACACTTAATAAACTTGCTGATAACTTCCCTTTTGAAGACCAAACTTCTACCTGACCAGCTGTGATTTCTTTGCAGATAACATTATTAGAAACTTCTAATTCTCCATAATCTTCCTCACTTCTTCCTAAGTAGGCATTGATCACCTTAGGAGAGAACCAGACACACTTACCCCTGACGGTAACTCTTCTGAAAGTTGGGCTTTTGCTATCATTAATAGACTCAGGGATATTCACTATAAACTCTCTGACTAGTCTATCATAGCAACTAGTTAATCCTGACACAGTCCTTATGAGACCAGCAAACTTAATTAGATCTACAATTCCAGTAGACTCTAAGTCATCTGTAACTAGCTCTCTTTCCAGAGCTATCCTTCTTTGGCTCACACAATTCCACATGGATGCACTTCTGGCATAGTGAAATGAGATGTTATCAGGCACTTAATCAGCAGCTCTGTTCCTCACAGGGTTGATGTCTTGAACATCACACTCTGAATCTGATTCTTCCCTGATTCTCCTCTTCTGGCCAGACATGGTAACTTTTCTCCATGACTTGGGAGAGTCTGTAACTGAAGTCCTTTTCTTATCCTTGACCATATTTTCATTAGGAAGTGACGCTACTCCTTTCCCTTTCCTATCCTCCCTTCTTCTTGCTATCGCATTACCAATGATATCACTATCAGATGAGTCCTCAACATCTATAACCTCAACCGGATCCTTCCCTTTATAACTGTGACTTTCATCCCTAGGGGACGATATTCTGACATCAGGGATGACATCAGTATCTTCAAGATCTTCTTCTTTACTACCACCTTCAGCGTCTTGAATCACAGACAAGGCCAGTCTGTGAAGATTTGTGTCCTCACTTTGAGAGTCCACCTGTTCAGCAGGCATTTGCCTTAAAGGGACAGAAATCCCTTTCACACGTATTCCCTTCTCAAGAATTTTGGCGGCAATCTGCTCCAAATGCATGTCCACATCATACTTCTCCTCAACAGCTTGAGAGGATGATGACCTAGTTTCAGTTTTATTCAACTTGGTTGAAGGTTTAGAGTTACCTGAATCTGGGAGTGCCATAGGAATGTGTTCTTTGTCAGCAAGTTCTTTTTCCGAAGAAACCCTAGTTCGCACATGCGCAGGTCTTTGAGAATCAGAGTTCTTGGATGGGGAAGACATCGTTCCTTTGTAACAGACTAGGTTTAGAGAAGATTTTTCTATTCTGTTGAGATTAAGGGAGATGAACCGTTGAGAAGAGAACGCTTTGATGAATCTTGATATACAATCAATATGGTAAGGCGCCTGATTTTGAGTACCTCTTAAAGACCAATTACTAATTTTCTCCCTCCATAAAGACTTTCCTTTTAAAAATTTAAAAGGATTCACACCAGAACTCATTAACTCTGAGTGACCTTTCAGCAACCTTTCACACCTGATGTCATGGTCTGATGTTATAACATCAACTTGAACATCATCAGTTGAATTAACTTCAAGAGGAATCCACTGATAGTAGTTATCTTTGGATCTGGCACCCTTCATAACAACCTGATTATGATAATTAGATACCACACACTCATCTTTGGTGTAGTTAACTTTGTAACCTCCATCACATAGCTGACTTATGCTAATCAGATTAACATTTAAACCTTGGACAAGGATCACACTATCAAGAGTTAGACCATCATGATTCTTCACTCTTCCAACTCCTTTTACTACTCTTTTTTCTCCATTGCCAAACACAACCTTATTTGCACGGCAAGGATTAAACTCCACGAACTGCTCCTTGGATCCAGTCATGTGCATTGAACATCCACTGTCAAAGTACTATGCATCCATGGCAAAATGTCCATCTGAGGTATGAGCCAATAGACATGTGACCTGAGCTTTAGGAACCCATTGTTTCACCACCTTGGGCCTGACCTCCTTCTGTCTGGGTTGAGGAGCAGAATTTGGATAACCATGAAGCTTGAAGCACAAGGACTGCATATGTCCAAACCTGCCACAATAGAAGCATCTGACTCTGTCATCTATGAAGTGGTTAAATCTTCTGCCACTTTGATGATAATGCTGTGGCTACCACCCATAATGTTGTCTTCTTCTACCATAGTTGGATTGTCTTCTTCTGTACTGAGGATGCTATCTCCTAGGCTGTCTCCTATGGTGACGAGGCTTCCTTCTTCCATAGTGATGAGGCACAACATTGTTGTATCCATTTCCATATCTATACCGGTCTCTCTGATATTGAGACATCTGATGGGACATGTTCTGTTTGAACCTGGCAGCTTGCATACTCTTGTGATATTGGGGAGGCATATACTGACTGGCTCCTTGGGGCTGCATCTTCCTCTGATGAGGACCATTCTTCTTTTCAACATTCTGAGGCTGAACAACCTTCTTAGGGGTAGGATCCTGTCGCTTTGTTTGATGATGAGACATTGGTTGGGACACCTCCTTCTTTGTTCCTGAAGTGCTTGCTTCAGCAGAAACCTTTTTCTCAGCCACAAATCCTATACCTGACTTATCACCAGCAACCTTTTCTGTCTGAAGAATCTTATCAAGTGTGTCTATACCACAGCTCAGCATCCTAACAGATTTGGTCATATGATCAAGATGAGCTTTGACCAGTGAGACTTCATTTTCCAAATCAGCTTTAGCCGTCTCAAGCTGAGCAATCTGTTCCTTTTGACTCTTGTTTTCTTGACAGATTTTAGCACTCTTCAGACAAAGCTCTTGATAAGTAGAAGCTAGCTCCTTAAAGGTTATTTCCCCATCACTAGAATCATTAGAAACAACAGTTCCTGTCAAAGCTCTAACATGCTTTGCTGACTCACCTTCACTTTCACTATCAGAGTCAGACCAGGAAACTGACATGCCCTTCTTTTGCTTCTTCAAGAATGTGGGACATTCTTTCTTGACATGTCCATACCCTTCACATTCAAAGCACTGAACACCTTTATCCTGAGCAGTCTTCTCTTCATCTTTCTCTTTTGACTTGCTGATGTCAGAAGGGAAGTTCTTGACATTAGGCTTGTAGTTATTGTTCCACCTCTTGAACACTTTGTTGAACTGCCTTCCCAACATAGCAATGGCTTGAGACAGATCTTCCTGAGAATCATCTTCTTTCTCTTTCTTGGCTTCTTCAGAACTGGAAACTAAAGCTATACTCTTGGACTTCTTCTCAGGTTCTTCTTCACTTAACCCTAGTTTAAATGTTTGAAGAGATCCAATAAGCTCATCTACCCACATATTGCTGATGTCTTGAGCTTCTTCAATAGCAGTCACCTTCATCTTGTACCTCTTAGGAAGGGACCTAAGGATCTTCCTTACAAGCTTTGCTTCTGACATCTTTTCACCAAGAGCACTGGATGCATTGGATAACTCAAGAATACTCATGTGGAAGTCATGGATAGTCTCATCTTCCTTCATCTTCAGACTTTCAAACTTTGATGTTAGAATCTAAAGTCTTGACATCTTAACTCTAGATGTACCTTCATGAGTAACCTTCAAAATATCCCACGCCTCCTTAGCAACTTCACAGGTATTGATCAACCTGAATATATTCTTATCCACTCCATTGAAGATTGCATTTAGAGCTTTAGAATTACCAAGGGCAAGCTCATCTTCTTCCTTGGTCCATTCTTCTTCAGGCTTCAGCTTTGAGGTACCTTCTTTATCTTTGCCAGCATCATCTTTCTCACACACAACAGGTGCTTTCCACTCTTTAATAATGGCCTTCCATGCCCTGCTGTCCAAGGATTTTAAGAAAGTAGTCATCCTTGGCTTCCAATAGTCATAATTGGATCCATCCAAAATAGGGGGTCTGTTGACAAATCCTCCAACCTCTTTGTCCATCCTTACACCAGAAAGTAACTTCCCTAGATCTCACCCAGAGACAGACAAGATGCCTGCTCTGATACCAATTAAAATTCTGGTATCAGACGTGTGATGTTAAGTGCGATGTCACAATAACACACTCTGCACAACGGACAAAATAAATAGCAGAATAACACACCAAATTGTTCACCCAGTTCGGTCTAACTACCTACGTCTGGGGGCTACCAAGCCAGGGATGAAATTCACTACTTGTAGAATTAATTTACAGACTCAACAACCCAGTTGACAATCTCCTAAACTTAATTCCTACTAGTGACTTTATACCTAAGAAACCACTTAGATATGAGAACACTACTCAATCCCTAAAATACTTCAAAGATCACACACTTTGAATAACACTACTTGATTCTGCTTCACAGCTTTGATCAAGTTCCACAACTCTCTATCGTTTCACAGCTTCTAAGAGAGGACAAAAAATAACTCACCAATTCAACCTAGAATGGTGTATACAAAACTCGTACAAAATACTTAAGACACTCAGCCTATGCTCTTGATCTTCTCTCTGTATTTCTGTACCTTTTCCTTTGGTCTTGTGCGCTTTATATAGCCACCTGAATTTGGGCTTGGACTCATGCAATATCTGACTTGATTTGTTATTTAAAACTGAATCTTCAAAACAGATTTTCTCCCAAAATCTTTTCAAATCTTCAACCATTTAAATCTCCTACAAATTTGCACCAGATCTCCTATGCAGCGACGAATATCTAACCCAAGATATTCTTATCCAATGAGACTAACAGCTCTCCACAATTCCAGCTAACACGCAAACCCTAACAACATCACAAACCTGATGTTATTAATTCTGCTGATCTAATGTCACAACATCGCCTGTGACATCAGACATCCAACTTCAGTAACTTAACCATTTAACACAGCCCAGTGTTAAGACTCAATATTGTGACATCACCCATATGACATCAAACATTGAACAACTTTTGTTTTACCAAAATTCCAGCCAATCCAAGAAACTAACACATCCTATATATGGTTATCCATAGATTGTTTAGCAAATTCTACAGTTATCTACTTACTGGTGTTTATCTGTCATAAATTTAGGAAAGTTTCTTCTTTGGGAATGTTTGAGAGGGTATTTTTGTTGTTTTCGGGTTTTCCGATGTTTTTGGTAAGGTACTGGACCTAAAGTTTTTTATTAGTGTGTTCGCTAAGATTTTGCAATCTTATGCCTACGTATTCCCGTTAAAGAAAACAGGGAAATCAGAGCAATCGTAGTTTTTCCTATTTCTATCGGAGGAAAATGTTTGGTGTCTTGTTTAAAGCCCAAGATTGAAGCTAAAGGGTATTTGTGTCTTGTTCAAAGCCCAAGATTGAAGCTAAAGGTTTGACTGAGAGAGAATTTGTCATCTCTAAGAGAGATATCTCATCTGTTCATCACAGTTGTTGGGTAACTGATTATAAAGGAGAATTACTTTAACTGGAGTACATGGAGTCCAGCAACGCCATAACTTCCTTTTTAAGGGATTTGTCCTGAAGGAGAAAACTTTAACTCAATGTTGAGCAATGCCATTTTTCCTTAGGAGTCTTTCATACTAAGAGAGGGACATTGGCTTGGATGTAAATAATCCAGAGGCTTGCCACTTACAGCAATTAGATGAAAGAAGGGATTTACTAGGATAAGAGATGGATTACTGCTTGGATTTTTGAATCAACAAGTGTGCCACTTATAGCAGTTATCTGGGATTAAGGTTTGTTTTTATTGTCTGTTTTGATGTGTGATGTACAGAGAAATGTCTTCCTACAGAGAGATTTTTTATTTCCTCTGAGGGGATGTTGATTTTTGTGTTCCTTGATCAAAGCCCAAGGTTGAAGCTAAAAGGTTGACTCTACTAGGGAGTTTTATTTTTGTCTTGTACAAAGCCCAAGATTGAGGCTAAAAAGAGATTGACTCTGCTTAGGGAGATCATTATACAAAGCCTAAGAGGAGGCTAGAAGTAATTGACTCTTCTGGGGGAATATTTTGTCTGTCTTGTACAAAGCCCAAGATTGAGGCTAAAAGGATTGACTCCACTAGGGAGAGGTTTTATATGTCTTGCACAAAGCACAAGATTGAGGCTAAAAGGATTGACTCCATTGGGGAGAGGCTTTATCTGTCTTGTACAAAACCCAAGATTGAGGCTAACTGCTGAGGGATGGTCTTTATACAAAGCCTAAGAGGAGGCTAGTTGGGGGATTTCTTATATAAAGCCTAAGAGGAGGCTAACTTCTGCTGAGGATTATTGAGATCCAGAGACAGGTCCAAATTGGGGAATCAACTCTTGCTGGGGATTGCAGAAGAGTTGAAATATCAGAGACCTGGAGGTTCTGATTTTTCTGAGGGTTTATTGATAATGATTTGACCCTAGCTAGGGAAATTTAAAGTGAGAGTTTAAAGATTGAGTTTTAAAACCTATGGAGGTTTTAACTCTGTTGGTGATTGATGAAATGATCAGGGTTTATCCTGTGTTTTTAGGAAACTTGAGGGTTTCTTTGAGATCCAAAAGGAGGTGAGACTGTCCAAGTCTACTGGTACGAAAGGTTTATCTTTGTATGATGCCCAAGAGAAGGCTGATGTTTTAAGGGATGAGAATGAACCCTAAACTGGTATGATGTTTTGAGATTCTGACTCTATGGAGGATTGAACTATCAAAAGATGACTAAGTTTTGCCCTATACCTGTAGGAGGTCTTCGGGTCCTTGTACTAAGCCCAAGAGGAGGCATGAGAACTTCTAAGAAGCCTGAGGGTCCTTGTACAAAGCCCAAGAGGAGGGCTGGGGATGCTTTTAGGAAGCCTGTGGGTCCAAACCTAAGAAAAGTTCAAGAAAGGTTTCACCGGGAATAATCCTTTCTTTAGTAAACGGTTCTAGGGTTTGAATAAATTCAAGAGAGGTTTCACCGGGAATTAATCCTCTCTGGGGAAATGAATTTCTTAGACAAATTTCTAGTAGTGACAGTCTTGAGAAAAGTTTCACCGAGAATAATGCCTTTCTCTGTTCCATATTGTATAAGCCTAAGAGGAGGCAAAACTGTATATGGAATTTCCTATGGGGAACTAGTTTTGTCTGTGTTGAAAGAGTGACCACTAGTTTGATCTAATCCTAGACCTAATTGTTGGGGAAAACTTTAAGCAAGATATACATGCATATATATATATATATATATATATATATACAGATGAAATATATACAAGTATGTAAAAGAAAGCTGGTAGAACTTACAGGTGAGCAAGCTTCCAGTGTCACAACTGTATGGTTAGTTATTCAAGAAATTGAAGAAAGTTTTGATAAGAGCTATGGATTTGAATCTAAACCAAAAAGGAAGTTGTTTTGAAAGGAAGTTAGGGGCTTATACTTAAGGAGAGGCCCAGATTTATAACAGTGATTACACCGTCATTTTGAAAAACAACAAAGGGACTTATACAATGACCGAGGCCCAGATTATTTGTATTTACAAAAGAGGTTGGGTCTTACACTCTTTTAGAGGCCCAAAGTTTATTTTTATACAAGAGATGGGATTTATAACTCAAGGAGAGACCCAGATGAAAAAACAACGATCGCACCATTATTTTAGAAATCGTATCGGGACTTATACAATGACTGAGGCCCAAATTATTTATGTACAAAGGGGAGTTGGGTCTTACAGTCTATTAAAGACCCAAAAGTGTTTGAGAAAAGAAGAGAAATGGGACTTACAACACAAGGGGAGGCCCAGTTTAAAATTGTTTGAAAACGGCGATCGCGCCGAGATTTTTTAAATCGAGTTGGGACTTATACAATGACTGAGGCCCAAAAAAGTTTGTGGGTGACAAGGGATGAGTCTTACACTCTATTAGAGGCCCAAAAATGTCTTTTAAAAGAAGTTTGATTAAGAGAAAACCCTAATTTCTTTTACAAATATAATTTTCAAAGAAAATAAGTAATAAATGATACAAAAATACCAAATATATTGAAAAACAAGTTGTAAATTTTGAACAATGTTTTTAAAAATCATGTTTAATCACATGAAGGCTTGAAATTCAATTAGTTTTGAAAAAATCAAGGTGAAAGTTTCATTTAAAAATGTTTGAAAACAAATAAAAATGAAATGAATTACAAAAATTCAAACTATATTAAATAAATAATATAAATTTAATTTTTTTATGGAATAAAATATTTCAATATTTTTTTAGAATTAAAAAAAAAAACAATAAAAAATAATTAAAATTGAGAGAGAAATTAATTTTGAGATTAATTAAGAAAAAACATAAAAATATGAAAAAAAATAGCAAAAAGGGAGAAAATGGAAAAATGGTCTGGGTGGGTCTTGAACCCACGACCTCCCATCCAAACACACATGCGCGCTACCACTGGGGTGGTGAGACATCCGTGTATCAAAACCACCCCATTAACATATATGAGTGACTTGGTTTCTAGGCCTGACCAAGGCAAAAAACCAAGTTTTGGTGGATTTGCATGAAGGCCATAACTTTCTCAATTCTCCGTGGAATTGGACAAAATTTAGATGGATCCTGCCTAGAATTTCATGAGGAATCCAATGGTACTTTTGGAATTTTCTGAAAATGCTTCTATTTTAAAACCCGATTGTGATTTCAAAATAGGCAAAGATTTGCAAGTTTTATGCTATCACATCATACAAGCAATAATAGTATGGTAAATTGGTTCAAACATAACACATGTGATATATATGAGATGTCTATGATCAATGGACATCAACGCAATGCAAAATTTAAAGAGTTCAAGTTGTCATGTACTTACCTCTTGAAGCTCCTTGTGCTATCTTTCAAGATGCTTGTGCCAGAAGTGATCCAATGCTTTAAGCACCTTTGATTGATCCCTTAGAAGCTTTTAGAATGATAAAAACCAGCTGGAATCCTCAAGAACAAGAATTGGCTCTTTCTTGCAAAAGTTGCAAAAATGACCAAAATGGTATCTCACTCAAATGATGTTACAGTTGAGGGAAACTTGTTGGAACAGTTTGAGGATGATATTTGGAGTGTGTTTGTAGCTTTGTTTGGTTTTGAAAGTGACTGAATCAAGACATGGCTTGAAAAATGCAAAAAAGTCAAAATTTGAGGTTTTGGAGGTTGACTTTCTGATTTTGGTGTTTCAGATCAAGGATGAGTGTTTGAACAGCTTATATATGATACATTGGATGTGTTTGGATCATGAGCTATGATGGAATTGCTCTCTAACTCAAAATTCAGTGGTGACTTGCAAAAGAAGGCATTTCTGCATAATGAGAGAGATTTTGAGGAAAGCAAGTGTTGTAGTGCTTTGGTGTACCCAAACTGATCACAATTGATGTTTATTTATAGTGCAACAAGTTTGTTTTGGAATCAATAGTGAATGGAGGCTTGGACAGTCCCTTAGCCAATGTTGATCAAAAGGAATCTCAAGTCTCCTCTAGCCATTGACTTGAGCTTAGGGCACAGGCTACGAGTCCTCTGGTTCAGAGATAAGGCTTAACTCAATTCAGTTAGCAATGTCTTGATGCTTGCCACCTTGTTGTCATACTCCAAATTTGTCCTACCTGTGGATAACTTTCATCTGTACATCCATCCACTAACTCTTATTCAAAAATCCAAAAATATGCTGCTTTCTTTTCAAGGCTAGGGTGCATTAATTCAGATGATGTATGACTGAGGATTCAGTTAGGGTTCTGGGCCTATTTAAGTCAGTTGGCGTGGATCAAATTATCAGTTGTGCTGGGGTCATGTGTTTCATCAGAATTTAGTACATTTCCAGCTAGGGTTTTGTGTAGTTGGATGAGTTTCATATTTCAAGTCCTGATTCAAATTTCAAGGAAGGTTAAGAGATTTGGTTCATCGTGATTTAAAGGGCTAAGTTCAAGGTTAAAATTCGATTTGATTCAGTGATTTGAGGTTTTAATGGATTCAAAGTGCATGATTTAGCTATGGTTGATTTTATTTCTCAAAGACTGGTTCAAGATTTTATTCAAGTTGGAATTTGGTTCTAATAAGATTTTTGGAGATCAAACATGAAACTTCAAGTTTTATGGTCATGTCTATCAATCAAGGGTCAAGAATTGCATTCAAAATTAATTTCAAGTTGTGAGTCCAATTTCAATTTTATATTCAACGTTCAATCTTTAGATCATGCCAAGTTTAAATACAATTTTTGATCAAGATTCAAGTGCAATTTGATTCAATATCCATCCAAGGTCCAAATGGCTTCATCCATACAAAATTTTCAAGAATAGATTATGGATCATTATTGTAAAAAAAAGGGAAGCTTCATGAATTTTGTACAAAATACTAAATGAAAAGCCCATGTCCATTACAAAGTCCATGATTTGTCACAAGATGGCAAACAATTACAAACAATACACAAATCCATTCCCCAAGGCCTACCCAACCAATTGCACACAAAAAATTAACATACAGCACAAATCTGAAACCATATGCTACCGGTCCCACACGATGCACAACCTAAAAAAGAACCATAGGCAAATCATGGTTAACACAACAAAATCAATGGTACTTCTACATGAAATATCCACGAGCCTCAATGAGCAAGCCATCATCTTTGTACCACACAATTTTTTTGAAACAACCAACCACAAAATGCATTGCCAATACAAGCCCGTCCAAATATGCTACCAATTCACAAATCTTTCGTACGCATACCTCAACACATCAATGCCATTCCACGCCACAACACCACGCACCTGCAGAATATTCGCACAACACGCCCTACAAGTTTCAGATTTTACAGCTCATCCACTCTTTCCAGCTCTCCCCAAAATACCCTTCAAATCTCTCCACATTTCACCCTCGGATCCCTCTATAAAAGCAACCTCAAATCCTCTCTAATGGGGGTTCGACGAACCAAATACACTCTGCAAATTTTGTTCCCCAAACCACTCACAAAACCTTCATTCTCCTATTTCACTCTTTTGTCAACCTTCCTCCTCTCACAACAGAGCAACAAATTCTCATCTGCTAAATCTTCTCCTTCACCTCACGCACAAACCTTCTTCAACTCACTAAACCCACAACTGAACTTCATAAATCAGAAATCATAAACCCATTCAAACAACCACCATAAACCATAAACAACTCCGAAACCTCAAAGCCACAATCACAGAATAATCAAAACCAGATCCAAAAAGAACAAAGATGAAGAGAGAGATTGAAACGTAGACCATAGAGAGGAATTCAGATCGAAACCCGTGACGAGCAGAGACGGAAGCGAATCGACGAAGGTTGGAACATGTTGCCTTTTCACGTTGTTGTTCGTCGACTCTGACTGCGAGTTTTCTTTAATTTATATGCTGGAATTTTGTTTTGATTCAAACTGGGGATCTGTTGTTTTTTGAAAAATAATGAAGATTGTTGTTATTTAAGAGCCGTGTTCTGCTTTCAATAGAGGGTGGTTGTGTTTTTGACAATGCCATGTTTGTTTTGACTTATTGGTTTTTATTTTAAAAAAATAGGAGCTGATCTTATTTGTTTAGATGATGGGCCTCAGAGCCCATGTTATTTCTTGACTCATACTCCCTTTTAAATCAAGCGCACCACCCTTGTTTCTCATTCTTTTTATTTTCTTTTTTTTTTTTATCATTTATTCTTAAGTTTCTCTTGATAATCATCATTTCCTTTTACTTTAATTTTTCTTTCAATTTTATTGGTCAATGAAAGTCTAAATTCGTTGATTATCGATTTATCGATTAAATCATGATTAAGACGAGACCATTTATATCTCAGTTCGATTTCTATTTTGGGTCAATGATATGACAAAAGGTCATAGTTTGGTTGATTTATTCAAATAGACTAAATCTTGATCAATATGAGGCCACTTATCTTTTTTATCGGTCAATGAAAATCTTAAACCATAGATAGTCGATTTATCGATTTAAGATCTTGGTAAAGATGAGACCTTTCTTATTTTCGATCTCTTTTCAATTTCCATTTCATTTCTTATTTTCTATTTTTGTTGGTCAATGAAAGTCAAATATCATAGATTATCGATTTCTCGATTAAATCTTGATTAAGACGAGACCACTTCGATTTATTTTCTATTTCCATTTCATTTTCATTTCACATTTTATTCTATCTTCTTTTTCATTTTTGATCGATGAAGTCTTTCTATTCACGAATGTTGATGGTTGAAGCGATTAACCTTCATTATTTCAAATCTGTAGTGAGTGATCATCGAGATCTCTTTCTATACTTTGAGATCGTGATAGGTTACCTTCGATTCATTGACGAAAGTTTGTGATTAAGACGAGATTGTCACCTTTTCTTTTCGTGTGGTACGATTCAATTGGAGAATGATCCTCAATATCATTTCTCCATCGTGTTTTAGCACAAAGATCAAATTGCACATCCTCCTATAGTGTGATCTTCGTCATAGATCGTGCTACGATGGTTTAGCGCTACATGTCCCGTATCATTTGCTCCTAACAACTAATCAACTAACAACTAACTTTACTTTCCGTTAATATTACCTTGCTTTATATTCTTGTTCATATTATCTTGTTCATATTCATATTATTCATCATATTCATACTCATTCATCTAACCATTTTCTTTGTTCATACCTTAATCAAAACACACTAAAAATATCGAAACAATAAAAAACTCAATTGGTGGACTGTTGGTTACTATCCTTTGCTTGGAGCTTTTGTCCGACTCTTGCTCAAGGCTTAGTTTAAGAAACTTCGCACACACACGGCTTCCTCTTGGGCTACCTTACAATGAGACCTTTTATTTCATGTCATCCCCTGTATTTTACATGTACCCCTCTCCCTATTCCGATGTACGCATTCGTTGTTTCTTTGATTGTGGTTTGTTTACTAGGAGCACCCCTAGGGACTAGCATAGACAACCCATTTTCAAACTAATTCTCGATTCTTCGTCGAGCCATTTTTCAAACAAACCTCTTTTCAACCAAACCCTCGACTTGTCGTCGAGCCATTTTCAAGTCAACCTCTAACCAAACTCTTTTCAAACTAACCTCTTCGCATACAAATAAACCCTTGATCGAATGTCAAGCGGATTATCACAATAAAACTCAAAAATGACTAACAACTATCGCAACTCTTTTCAAGGTGAAAAATAGGGGTTCAAGTCTTTGATCTCTCTTTGGTTGTTTAGGTGCGGGTTCTCTTACTCGTGTGTGAGCAATTGACGCCTTTAAAACAAACCAACTCTCCTCTTTTCGTGGGCGTACCACGAACTACGACTGCTCTGATCCTTTATTCTTGTCCGAGTAATGATACGTAGGCACAAGATTGCGATGATCTTGGCGAGCACACTTTTTTCTTTTTCCACCTTTTCCACACTACCATCTTTTTCCGTCAAACCCTGTAGTCGAACTACGACTGCTCTGATTACTCATTCTCGTCCAAATGGGCATACGTAGGCACAAGATTGCGATGATCTTGCCGAGCACTCTATCCTTAAACCACCCATTCCCCTTAGTATCTTTTCCTTTTATCTTTACCTTTCCGCATTTATTTTTGAGAAGAAAAAAAACAAGCTTAGATAACGAGTATCACGATTCGAATCAAGAGGTTCCCGTTGAGTACAACGGACGTGAGGGGGTTCGCGTACCTTCCCCTCACGTAACCGACTCCCGAACCCAGAATGTGGTTGCGACGACCATGTTCTTATCCTCCCTTAAAGGTTTTCTCGATATTTTCCTTTCCCTCTTTTGGGATAAATAAAGTTCGGTGGCGACTCTGTCGAACCGTTCTGCGCCTTTCGCGCGAAGGGTCGCGTCTTCGATTAAGCGATTTTTTTCGAGGTGCGACAGCTGGCGACTCTGGTGGGGATATTTTGCTCCATGCAAGAGAGAGTCAGGCCTATCTTGATTCAAATCGTGAGTTCGTTAGTTTTGTTTGTTTATTTTCTTCTCGTTTTCTTACTTACTTGCATTCTTATTTTCTTATTTGTGTTACCTTTTGTGACATAGTTGGGTTGTTCTTATATTGGGAACTTTGTGAGATGGCTCTACACCCGAGTCGAGAAAAGCCCTAGGATTAGGATGGTGGTTGTGTAGTGGAGGCTTCCGTGGTCTCTTCCGCGTGAGCCAAAGCGAAAACCCCGCTTGGAGTAGACTCCCTTGGAGATGTTATCGTTTCGATGTTACTTCGTCATGATGGTAATGTTTTCGAGCATGAGTCGTTGATCCCAAGGACCATTAACCCATTTATCCATGGTGGTTGGTAGTGTTAACTCTTTGTGAGTTAATACGAACGCCCCAATCAGATGAGATCCCTCGAACGTATTACTTCCTGACAATAATATTTACGACCTCGATCTAGGATTCTGAGAACCTACATAGAACCCGTGTGTCAATGGTTGTGTAGTGGACGCCTACAAGGAGTCTTTCTCGTGGGGAAGAAACGAAGAACTCACCTAGACGAGATTATTTCAAGGATATTATAATCAGATGTCTCTTGGTCTTGGTTATAATGTGTCGAAATATATCCATAACTCTAGGCACCTACCCGTTTTAGAAACCTACCCGTGGGATTTCTTTGATCCGAGCTGTGGTTCATGACCCGTCATCTCCGGCCAACCTCAGAACTGTTTGAAGCTGTTTGATTCTGCGATCCTGGATCTTGCATCTTGCATCTCATGTCATTGCATTGCATTGCACCTGTTATGCACCTTGCATTGCATTTCAACCTCAGATTCTCACTTCACCTTCCTTCCTTCTCCAGTAAATCAAGCCGTTTCCTCGAAACTGATACGCTACTCGAGCCAGTAGTAGACGAATGATATTCAACAAGACCGTGCCGCCATATGTCAGTCTAGGCCATCAGTCATTGAAGGGGTTGCCGAAGACAAGCAGAACAGTCTCCACCTCTGATCAAGTCAATTCAAGCACCAATCAAGTCAAGACAGGAAGTTCAGTTCCTCGAAGAAGGAATTCGTCATGCCATTCCATCATTTCCATCCTTGTATTTTGTCTTTGTTTGTTCAAGTACTGTTTGCTTCAAACATTGCCTTACGTATTTGGTTTTCTTAATGTAGTGATTATGCATGTTTGAATCAGTTATGTCGTATTCACTCATTTTTTCCATTTACTGCAAAACACCGACACATTTATCCACTTCACTCTCTATATCAAACTGTTGTTAGCAATGATTGGAGGGAGGATGATGACAATGAAATACCCATAATTGCAAAATGTATGCTTTCGGATAGAATCCCGCCGATGATGTACAGGCATTATTTCAACCCCCAAACACTGGAGAGACAAGGAGTTAATCCCTAGTAAACCACTTCGAGCCTAGAAGTAGTAGTTTCCTTCGGATATTCAAAACCTTACACTTAACCTGGGGTAAGGTAGTGTTCAGTTAACCCAATTACGCACTCAAATCACAAAGCAAAATTCCACAAGACATAACGGTTGTTCATCAATAACCATGACTTGGCAGTCACAATCATCCAACAAAACCAAAAAACAAAAATTAAAAGCCTGCTAAGTCGAGCATCTCAAAGGAGACTTAGGCAAAAATCAAGGCTACCCTGATGGACTCGAAAAGCGAAATCAGTCCATGCAAAAGTTAGGGATCAAAAACAAAATCAAAAGAGGTCCTCGAATCCTCAACAAAAACAAAATAAGATCCAGTGGCCACCATATCAAAACCAAAGGGTCACTGACATCCATCAAAAACAAAATAAGGTGACTGCTATTTCGAGCAAACCTTGAATCATTACGCTTACACCGTCAACCTTTTTGGAAGACAAACATGTGTAGAATTAACTAAACATAGGACTGAAAGATCATCACGAAGAAGGTGTGGGTACAAACCAAGTTTTGAGCCTATTATCCTTTGTTTCTTAAACTGTGAACCAGACCACGTTACAACCCTCGAAAGACCTAATTGAGGCGAAGTTTATTCTGAAAGCATACTATTGCAAGGTTGCGTAAACTGACTCCCCATATTTGCTAATCTTCAGCATTGGTGTCATTCTCCTTGCTATATCATACACCAGTTAAAATTTGAACAACGTTTGGGCTAACGGTCCATTCGTCTCTCACTATCACGACACTCCAATAAACGACTCTTTTTCAAAACTTGCAAGAGCATTGCATTAAGATTACCATTTGTGAATGTGCAATTTTAACTGCAAATCAGTGCCAGACATCAAAGACATTCCAACAAGGGGCAATCAAAGAAGAACTTGACTTTTGAGTGGTGTCGACCCAAATCAAGACTACCTCAATACACTCTGTTGTACCCCAAATTTTACCCTCATTTTTCTGCTAGTTGATGTTTTATTTATTTTTCTCTATTTATTTTAACTTAATATTTATTTTAATATTTTTATTTGTTTTTATTTTAATCTAATTTCAATATGGCCTATTTTTAATTTTATTTATATTTAAGTTGTTTTTTAATTAATCTCAATTTAATTTAATTTTAAAAAATTAGTTAATTAATTATTAATTGTTAATCTAATTTTTGTTTCTAACTATTTAATTTAGGTTCAGATTTATTATTATTTATTTATTCAATTTCATTATATATTAATTCATTTTAAAAGAAAGAGAGGGATGTTATTCATTTTCATGGCCTTTCATGAGTGGCCCACCGTCTACATGTTCTGAAAACCAAACCCATGTGCAAGTTGCAAGAAAAAAGTCCATCCATTTCATTCAAAATATCACAAGAATACAAAGTCTCATTACAAAATATCAGCTAAAATTTCTCCTACAAGTTGTACGACGCCTGAGCCAGCCTATGCCACTTGAGGTGGACTTCACACTCCCACCATTTCACGCCAAAAGCATCAACACACAAGGCCTGCTACACAACTTTGCCAACGGCTAAAAACCATGACCTGCTCGTACGAACACGAAAACCCTCTGCAACCTGAAGTTGACAATTCAATAAACGGTAAAAATTCAAATAAAATTTAAGAAAACAAGCGCTGTTTTATTGATGATATATAGCAGAGAAGAGGAGAGGATGGTGGGGGGAGGGGAAACCTTCAACCTGGGGGAAATCGGAACTGAACCTTCAACCACAACATCATTCACAAACCATACAAACACCTTTCAACCTTTCAACCGTCGTTTACGACATCCTCCGATAAATACCATTCTCAAAACAACAACACAATGAAAAAACCAACAAGGAGAACCACATCGAAACACCTCTGTTCTTCTAAAACCTCTCACTGCTCTTCCACATCAGTCCTTCAATTCGAAGGAAATCACAAAAATCCCTTCACAACAACACTCAAGCCTCAAAACACAACCAAACTGCAGATTCAGAAGCAACAGACATCAACCTTCTCCAACCTTCTCTTTAAACCATACCTCTCCCACCACTCTTTCTCGTTAATCCTTCTTCTTCCAAACTTCAAAAAAACTCAACCTTTCATAAACCCAAACCAGCAACAACAACGAACCAAGTCGACCCTTCTTCTTCACAAATCACAAACCTCCATTCAAGATTCCCAAATCGACAGAACCTCTAATCATCAACTCACCATCTTCCTCCTTCAACCTATTTCAGTCAAAACTCATCCCAAAATACACCAAAATCAATAACTCATTCAAATCGAAACAGAGAGTAATGGAGATGGAGAAGAGATTTCAAACAGAAAATAAAACGAAATCGAACACACCTGGATGAATCGCAAACGGGATCGAGATTCCAAAATTGTGATTACACGTGAGAAATTGAGATCTGTTCTTGATCTAGATCGATCGGTAGTCCGCTTTTAGTTGTGATTTGAGTCGATTTGCAAAACCGAGCGTCGTCGTGAATCTTTCTTTCTTTTGATTTTGTTGAACACTGTTTTTTCTGAACTGAGAGATGAGGTCAACCATTTTGTTCTAAGAGAATGTCTCATTTTTTTAACCTCGTTTTCTTTTAAGAATCTTTTTTTTTTCTTTCTGTTGGAAAACAAGGGTGTGGCGTGAGGTTGCTGGGCTTTGACCCACAATGTTTTGGTTCTCTACACCCCCATTTTTATTATGCCAACCGAGCCTCTTTTGTGTGGTATGGGTGATGGGCTTAGGTCCCACATGATCCCATTCATATCCACACCCATATCTTGTTTATTAAACCCCCATTTCCTTTTATTTTCTTCTTAAAAAAAAAGTCTTTACTACCTTCTTTAGTATTTTCTTTTCTTTATATGTTTAGAATTACTTGCTTATTTCATATTTTCTTTCAAGTTTATTGTCACTCCCATTTTGCCTTGTGTTTTCGATTTCATATCGATTTTATTTCGATTTTTAGGCCAATGACATTCAAAAAAATCATGACTTGTTGATTTATTCTAAATCACTAAAAGTCCAGATTTGTAGGAGGCCACTTTTTATTTATTTTTGTTGGTCAATGAAAGTTAAAAATCTAAGATTATTGATTTGTCGATTAAATCTTGATTTAAACGAGACCAACTCTTTTTTATTCCGATCCTTTTTTGGTCGATGAAAGTAAAAAAATCCAAGATTATCGATTTGCCGATTTAAATCTTGATTAAGACGAGATCAACCTTATTTTTTTTATTTCATAATCTTTATTTAGGCCGATGACATTACATGAATCTTGACTTTGATCATTCTAAATCAATAAAGTCTTAATAAATGTGAGGCCACTTTTTTATTTATTTTTCGTTGGTCAATGAAAGTCAGAAATATAAGAATATCGATTTCTCGATTAAATCTTGATTTAGACGAGACCGGCTTTATTTTTCATTTCGATTCCACTTTCTTTATTTTGGTCGATGACATAACAAACCTCTTGGTTCGGTTGATTTCATTGAGTTGACAAAACTTTGATCAACACGAGACCACTTTCTCTTTATTTCAATTTTATTCACCTACTTAGTCGATGAAAGTCAAGAATCATTGTATCAATTTCCCCGATTTAAATCTTGATTTAGACGAGACTAGTTTTATTTTAATTTTATTTCATCTCATCCTATTCACGTTTTTACCTCATTATATTTGCATTATAACTTGTCATTTCTTAGTAACTTATAACTGTTATCTTTCCCCCCATTCCAAAGGGAGATCACCTTAAATTGACTTTCAAAGTCATCTTACCTTATCCTTCTAGGTTCACCCTTATTTCTTGCCTATCGTGAGCCAATGAAATCATAACTAGAAGTAGGTTGGAGTTCTTACACTCCACGTGATTCTCATCATCATGAGAACTCACTTTCCCTTTATAACGTAGACTTAGAGAGTTATCGTGAACTCTAAAATGAGTCATACTTATTTCCCCTTGGAACTTTGGCCATAGTCAATGGTTCCTACTCCTTCACCCTTAGATCGGTGAACTACAGATACTCTGATTCCACTCCCGTAAGGATACGTAGGCGCAAAGTGCGATGCTTTGTCGAGTATACTTAGAAACAAACCCCTAGGGTTTCAACCTTTAGCATAGCACCCTTAACAAGCGAGTAAGATGTTACAAGTTAAAACAAGAGGTTCCCGTAGAGTACTACGGACGTTTAGGGTGCTAATACCTTCCCTAGGCGTAACCAATCCCCGAACCTTAGATCTCCCCCCTTTAGGTTTTTCTAACGATCTTGAACCTTTCCTTTGGATAAATCAAAGTCGGTTGTAAAAGAAAATGATGCAAGTTAATTAATAGCTTGTTATCCGATTTTCACCACAACAGAAATGGCGACTTCACTGGGGATTTAACTTTGTATTTGTGGGTTATTCCCACCTTGTTTTTGTTTGATTTACTTGTACTTGCTTGCTATATTTGTGTATATCTGTCTGATTGCCTATATATGTGCTGTGCTTGATTATCTTTTGTTGGCTTGGTTCTTGAGTGGTGAGATAAATCCTATACCCGGATTTTGAGTGCACTTATGATAGGACGATGGTATATTCAAGGAGGCTTTGAAGGAGTCGATTCCTGAAAAAGTTAACTTGAGACACGATTACTCAGTTTAGGCCCTCTTGAGAGTTTAGTCATGTTGAACGATTTTATTCGTGAAAGCGTGCTACTCTCAATTTAGGTGGCATTGATACTGAGAACCGTAGTTTCCAAACCTCACTTAAGCCTTTTAGATGTAGTGTGGGGACTATGAAGAAGTTTATTTCTGAAGTAGTTGCTACGCTATACTACACTCAGACGAGATTCTCTTGAGAATTTTGTTGATTACCAAGTCATTTGGGAAGTCGATAAAATCCGAAGGATGGGTTGTCGACTCTAGGAACTTCTTAAAACCCCGTTCAGCAACTGAGAACCCGTAGTACACACCTTTTGGGACGGGTAGACCATGGCTCTATTCATGAGACCTATAAACCTAGGATTTGTTTGTTTTGTTGTGTGTACATATGTTCGTGCTCGTGTGCTTTATGCATCCATACATTCAAGCATTCTTAGCCCTTTGGTTTCGAGGAACTAAAATGTTTGTTTCCTTTTCAAAAGATCAGTAGAGATCAAGGATTTAAAAAAAAAAACAAAAACTCTTCAATTCTCCAAAAAATTTCGCGACTTGCCTTTGAGTTCCTTGAAACCATTTGGTTTGCATTAACATCTCATTTGCATCATGTCATAGCATGTACATTTCCTCTCTGTCTTCGTCTCATGTCGCCGTTTTCCCTTCAGAATTGCCTTTGAATCGTCACCCGAGCCAAACTCGACAAAGGATGTCTGAACAATATTGTGAAATGGACAGAGTCAACAATGAATTGAGTGAGCTCCGAGGAGGAATGGGGCAGATTCTGGAAGCAATTCAAGTTATGAGAGCAAGGATGGATACACAAGCGACAATGGTCTCCGAGATTATCACTACAACTGTAGAACCTCCCGTTACTACTGTGAACCCCACTTTGGGCATGCCTTTTAACTTCATGCGTGCTCCGGCCGTCACTTCTACTCAACAACCTGTTCCCTTGGTTAATGAGGCTTTTTAAGCTATTCCTACCTTCGCTCCAACAGCAGTGCAAGCTCAGATGCACCCAGTTTTTCAGAACCCACATCCGGTTTATGATTATGTCAACATGTCCAAAGAAAGAGATGATCGACATGAAAGGCTGAAGGAAAGTGTAGAGACAATGCAGAGGAAATTGGAAGCAATGGAAGGGAGCAATGTATTTAATACTAATGCTAAGGACATGTGCTTAGTCTCAGACCTGGTAATTCCACCCAAGTTTAAACTACCCAATTTCGACCTATACTCAGGTGCGACCTGTCCTAAGTCACATTTGGTCATGTATTACCGGCGAATGGCTGCATTTATGGATAACGATAAGTTGATGATCCACTGCTTCCAAGATAGTTTGAAAGGGGCTGCTGCGAAGTGGTATTTGACTTTGGACCAATCTAGGATCCGATGTTTTCAAGATGTATCTGATGCTTTTGTAAAGCATTACAAATATAACATGGACCTGGAGCCAGATCGTAGACAGCTATTGAGCATGTCTCAGAACGATACTGAGTCTTTTAAAGAGTATGCACAGAGATGGAGAGAGTTGGCTTCACAGGTAGAGCCATCTCTATCTGAAAAAGATTTAACTGATTGGTTTGTCGACACGGTGAGACCGGAATTCTACGAAAGGATGATCAGTAGCGTGTCTTCCAGTTTTTCTGATATCGTGGCTGTGGGGGTTAAAGTAGAGCTTAGTCTGAATAGTGGAAAAATGACCAAGAGAGCTGATAGTTTGAGCGACGATGCTAAGATATCCTTCAAAAGGGAAGGAGATACCAATGTGGTGATGACAAACAAAAAGAAGAAAAAGCAGTTCTGGAAGCGACAACAACAACAACAGTGTTATTCTATTTAGCAACCTTATGTGGCCGCCATCGCGCCAACATTCAACAACCAAGCTTCTGTTTATCAGCCGGTTCCTCAACCACCAGTGTATCAACGAGCGCCCAACGCTCCTGCTTATCGCCAACGGACTCAAGTTTCTCGTCAGAATATTCCCGATAAAAGAAAGGGTGGAAGGCCTCCGATTCCTCCCATTCCTATGACATATACAACATTGTATCCTGCTTTGGTGCAACAAGGATTAATAACTACAAGGTCATCAGGCCCGCCTCCTAATCCGCTTCCACCTTCTTACAATCCCAACGCTCATTATGCATTCCATGAAGGCGCACTAGGACATAATTTAGAAGGTTGTTTTGCGTTGAAGCATATTGTGAAGGACTTAGTGGAGAGAAACATTTTGTCTTTCGACGGCTCCCGGCCTAATATCAGGAACAATCCTTACCCGCTCACGAGATAATTAATGCTGTGGAGGATGTACCAAGACAAAGATGGATTAGGGGTCTATGATTGAGCTCCTCTTTGACCTTCTGTATTTGATTCCTTAAAGCTGGCAATCTTTTGGCTGTTTAAGCAATTTTATTGTATTCCCTTTGCACTTTGAATTTGTATTTTCTTATAAGCTTTGATGTACTTTCAAATTGGCAAGGTTAATGAAATGTTTGTGCATCTTTTGGATTAAGTCCATTCGTTTCACTCATCTATTTTTTATGCTCATATACAAAAATACAATAATATCTTCATCTTGTTTCTTTCTGTTTATCAGAATTGTTATTAAACAAAGATTGGGGAGGATGATGAAAACCTCATGTTCATAATTGCTGTGGTATGTTGCCGATTAAACCTTGCCGAGGATATAAGGCATTGTTTCAATTCCTAAACACTGGAGAAATAAGGAAGATAATCCCTCGTTAACCCTTCGAGCCTAGAAGTAGGAGTTTTCTTTCCTTACACATAAAAAACCCTTAAATCTCAAACCTTGGGGTAGGGTAGTTCTCAGTTTAACTTGGATATGCAATCAAATGCAAACGCTTTGTGTTAGGAGCCAGTCAACTCTCTCAAATCAAGTGACTTCCTAGCTTTTGGAAACTTGAATGTATAGCTTGAGTTAACTGAGTGTAGGATTGGAGTTCATCACGAAGATTGGGTGGGTACAAATAAACTTTGAGCTTTTATCTTTTGTTTCATAAACCGTGAACCAGGCCACGTTACAACCCTTAAAAGACCTAATTGAGGTAAGGTTGTTTTGAAAGCATACTACAGCAAGGTTTATTAACCTGACTTCTAATAATCCTTGTTATTTGCGTGTGTTGATCACTTCACCTGTCTTTCCGTAAATGACTAGGTCCACCTTTGTTTTTGATTATTTACTCACTCCACCGTGTGCGTTTCATCAATAAAACTTGATTTCAAAAGCTTGCATGAATATCGCATTGAATTGCCAATTATTGATGAACAATACTTGTTTGTAAAACAATTCAATATCAAAGAAATCCCGACAAATGCAGCTAGCTAGGGGATTCGACTTGATAAAGGAAGCTCAGTCAGGGGCAACCAAGCAGAAGGATTTGTCAACCTACTGAATCAGGGGTAAAACTCTTCAAGTTCAGAATATTGGGGCAAGTCTCCCTGAGGTCATCTTATGACAAGTGTGGATTCCAGTGACCCATCAGCAGGGGAAGATTTTGTTCCTCAGTCAGTTTGAGTATCATGGATATAGTTGAACAGAGGCAGTTATGTCAAGACTCATTTCCCTTCAAAAGTTTGAAGATATTGAAGCATCTAGTATGTCAATTCTTCTGTGAAGTCCTTTTGATGCCTTACCCTCACATACCAATTAATCAGAAGCAATCAAGTCGAGATTCGATAAATCTCTAAAAATCAACGACATCTCCTTCACAGATCAACCAAGCTGACAGGGGCGGGTTTGTTCCCCATTCGTCAGATAACTAGTCTAAAGCAAGTTCAAAGACCTTGTTGTGTGAACGCTGTTAATCTGAGGCAATTACGCCGAAATCTCTCCAAGAGTTTGAAGATATTGAAACACCCTGTATGCCAATTCTTCTATAAAATCCTCTTGTTATCGTCTTCTGACAGACCATATAGCCTGGGGAAGATAAGATTTGAAGATAATCATTATGCCAGTGGGATGCAGGATTACTTTGTTCTTGTGATATTCCTTGCTAGCTCCCCAATAAGCAGTTGCTTCAGCTAATGGATTCTCCTCCAACAAAGAAATCAAGTTCATGATGGCAATCCTCATGATGTTATACCTCAAGTGGAATACTCTTTTCACCAATGAAGTTGTTGATTCTTCTTCTTCATCCCCAGTATTGGTCTAACTTGTTGAGTTTGGCTGGGTATCCTTTGTCGAGACATTTATTTCATCTCCAGTTTCGCTTTCTGTCTGTTTTGTCAGCATAAGCATAAGCATAAGCATGGCATAAGCACTCATATGTAAAGCATCTTAGCATTTCTGCTTCCTTTTCTGGTGTTTACCTGTTTTTGTTCACTTTGGCGGTTATCTCCCCAAGTGACTGGGTTTGTCTATTCACTCCAATAGAAAGTCAGCCCTAGGCATAAAGTGCCCATCATTTATGAATTCCCCACAGAGTTTTATCCTCTTGGATGATGGTTGTTTCAGTTATCTTTTCCACATTTGGATAAGATAAATCCCCCATTTGAGTTCATGCCTCAATTGGAGTCTTGTTTGACCGTTTCCTTCTAGCTTGTCCCTAGATTGAACTTTGGTCTCTCGAAGGTGTGGTTTTTAACCTATCTTTGAATGTGCATTTATTTTGCACTGTGTCTCGCAAGAAGAATCTCAAGATCCTCATTGAAGACATAATTATTTCTCCAACAGTGTTGTGATATCAACATATCTTTGAAGCAGCAATCTCTCGAAAAAGTTTGTTTTTCATTGGCGATAAGTGGCAGTCTCTTATAAGCAACTTATCTATCTCTGGTACTATTCATCCTTCTTTGCAACCATAATAGGTATTCCCCAGGAAGCCTTATCTTCAGTTGTGCGATTCCAGTACTAACCTATCAGATACTATACCTTCATTGGGGCCCATTTTTTGGTTCTATCTCCAATAAGGTTGTTTTCCTTCTAAAGTGCCAACTGGCCATGCTTGAACCTGTTGTTCCATCACTTTGGATATCTTTTTCCCAGTGAAGACTGTTTCTTCGGTTCAACCTTCATTATGGATCCTTTCTAGAATGTCATCTAGTCACGTTTAGACTTGATGATCAATCATTCTAGATACCTTTATTGGGGCCCATATTTTGGTTCTATCTCCAATGAGGTTCTTTCTCCTTCTAAAGTGCCAACTGGTCATACTTGAACCTGTTGTTCCATCACTTTGGATGTAGTTTCCCAGTGAAGACCGTTCTTCCGGTTCAACCTTCATTGAGGATTTTTATTTCTAGAATGTCATCTAGCCTTGATGATCAATCATTCTAGATACCTTTATTGGGGCCCATTTCTCGGTTCTACTTCCAATAAGGTTACTTTCTGGCTCCTACCGGTTTTCCTCATGAAGCAGATTATGTGTTATCTCAACCCACTCCTATTGGAATACCAGAGTCTATTCTTGACTCATTAACCTTGTTCCCATTTAGACTCCAGTTGTTTATTTTCGGTTATCGTGAACCGTTTGCTTATATCAGATTATCTTGAACCTGTATTGCTCATTCCAGGTATTTTTTTTTATCTGGCACGCAGAATTCGTCTCTGTCTTTTCTGGATTTTTCTTGAAGATCCCGTTTGAACTCTTCAGCATAAGAGATCCCCAGAAAATCTTTTCTTCGGGTGTCTTTCCTTTGTTTCAACTGATCTCCAGTGGAGATCATGCCTTCTTTCTAGTTTCATGTCCAGTAGGAGTGTGTCCTTCCCCAGTGTCGTCCGGTCATATTTGAACCTGTCGTCCATCTCCCTGGATCTGTCCCTAGTGGAGAATCCCTTTTGTTTTCTATCCCCGGTGTTTCCTCGGAGTCTCCCCAGTGAGTCTTGTCTCTTTTGTTGGTTAGCTTGCATCCCCAAGGAGTTTCTTCCTCGTGGATACTAACTTTCTTTTTGCTTCCCCAATAAAGCTCCCCTCTGTGTTGGCAGCTCTTCCTTCTTTGGTGTTTTGTTTTGTCTGCATCTTTGCACTATCATTTCATCATATCATCATACTAGCAAGTTCATGGCATGTCTGCTTATGCATGTCTGTTTTTTGTCCTTAGCATCTGCATTCCATCTGAGGGCAAAATTTTAGGTTATCTGTATTTAAATATCTTTCACCTTTGATTCCATGAAGATCTCCATCTCTCATGTCATCCGGTGAAGATATTTAAATAGGGGCAACTGTTGTACCCCAAATTTTACCCTCATTTTTCTGCTAGTTGATGTTTTATTTATTTTTCTCTATTTATTTTAACTTAATATTTATTTTAATATTTTTATTTGTTTTTATTTTAATCTAATTTCAATATGTCCTATTTTTAATTTTATTTAAATTTAAGTTGTTTTTTAATTAATCTCAATTTAATTTAATTTTAAAAAATTAGTTAATTAATTATTAATTGTTAATCTAATTTTTGTTTCTAACTATTTAATTTAGGTTCAGATTTATTATTATTTATTTATTCAATTTCATTATATATTAATTCATTTTAAAAGAAAGAGAGGGATGTTATTCATTTTCATGGCCTTTCATGAGTGGCCCACCGTCTACATGTTCTGAAAACCAAACCCATGTGCAAGTTGCAAGAAAAAAGTCCATCCATTTCATTCAAAATATCACAAGAATACAAAGTCTCATTACAAAATATCAGCTAAAATTTCTCCTACAAGTTGTACGACGCCTGAGCCAGCCTATGCCACTTGAGGTGGACTTCACACTCCCACCATTTCACGCCAAAAGCATCAGCACACAAGGCCTGCTACACAACTTTGCCAACGGCTAAAAACCATGACCTGCTCGTACGAACACGAAAACCCTCTGCAACCTGAAGTTGACAATTCAATAAACGGTAAAAATTCAAATAAAATTTAAGAAAACAAGCGCTATTTTATTGATGATATATAGCAGAGAAGAGGAGAGGATGGTGGGGGGGGGGGGAACCTTCAACCTGGGGGAAATTGGAACTGAACCTTCAACCACAACATCATTCACAAACCATACAAACACCTTTCAACCTTTCAACTGTCGTTTACAACATCCTCCGATAAATACCATTCTCAAAACAACAACACAGTGAAAAAACCAACAAGGAGAACCACATCGAAACACCTCTGTTCTTCTAAAACCTCTCACTCCTCTTCCACATCAGTCCTTCAATTCGAAGGAAATCACAGAAATCCCTTCATAACAACACTCAAGCCTCAAAACACAACCAAACTGTAGATTCAGAAGCAACAAACATCAACCTTCTCCAACCTTCTCTTTAAACCATACCTCTCCCACCACTCTTTCTCGTTAATCCTTCTTCTTCCAAACTTCAAAAAAACTCAACCTTTCATAAACCCAAACCAACAACAACAACAAACCAAGTCGACCCTTCTTCTTCACAAATCACAAACCTCCATTCAAGAATCCCAAATCGACAGAACCTCTAATCATCAACTCGCCATCTTCCTCCTTCAACCTATTTAAGTCAAAACTCATCCCAAAATACACCAAAATCAATAACTCATTCAAATCGAAACAGAGAGTAATGGATATGGAGAAGAGATTTCAAACAGAAAACAAAACGAAATCAAACACACCTGGATGAATCGCAAACGGGATCGAGATTCCAAAACCGTGATTACACGTGAGAAATTGAGATCTGTTCTTGATCTAGATCGATCGGTAGTCCGCTTTTAGTTGTGATTTGAGTCGATTTGCAAAACCGAGCGTCCCCGTGAATCTTTCTTTCTTTTGATTTTGTTGAACACTGTTTTTTCTGAACTGAGAGATGAGGTCAACCATTTTGTTCTAAGAGAATGTCTCGTTTTTTACCTTGTTTTCTTTTAAGAATCTTTTATTTTTCTTTCTGTTGGAAAGCAAGGGTGTGGCGTGAGGTTGCTGGGCTTTGACCCACAATGTTTTGGTTCTCTACACCCCTATTTTTATTATGCCAACCGAGCCTCTTTTGTGTGGTATGGGTGATGGGCTTAGGTCCCACATGATCCCATTCATATCCACACCCTTATCTTGTTTATTAAACCCCCCTTTCCTTTTATTTTCTTCTTAAAAAAAATGTCTTTACTACCTTCTTTAGTATTTTCTTTTCTTTATATGTTTAGAATTACTTGCTTATTTCATATTTTCTTTCAAGTTTATTCTCACTCCCATTTTGCCTTGTGTTTTCGATTTCATATCGATTTTATTTCGATTTTTAGGCCAATGACATTAAAAAAAAATCATGACTTGTTGATTTATTCTAAATCACTAAAAGTCTAGATTTGTAGGAGGCCACTTTTTATTTATTTTTGTTGGTCAATGAAAGTTAAAAATCTAAGATTATTGATTTGTCGATTAAATCTTGATTTAAACGAGACCAACTCTTTTTTATTCCGATCCTTTTTTGGTCGATGAAAGTCAAAAAATCTAAGATTATCGATTTGCCGATTTAAATCTTGATTAAGACGAGATCAACCTTATTTTTTTTATTTCATAATCTTTATTTAGGCCGATGACATTACACGAATCTTGACTTTGATCATTCTAAATCAATAAAGTCTTGATAAATGTGAGGCCACTTTTTTATTTATTTTTCGTTGGTCAATGAAAGTCAGAAATATAAGATTATCGATTTCTCGATTAAATCTTGATTTAGACGAGACCGGCTTTATTTTTCATTTCGATTCCACTTTCTTTATTTTGGTCGATGACATAACAAACCTCTTGGTTTGGTTGATTTCATTGAGTTGACAAAACTTTGATCAACACGAGACCACTTTCTCTTTATTTCAATTTTATTCACCTACTTTGTCGATGAAAGTCAAGAATCATTGATTATCGATTTCCCGATTTAAGTCTTGATTTAGACGAGACTAGTTTTATTTTCATTTTATTTCATCTCATCCTATTCATGTCTTTTACCTCATCATATTTGCATTATAACTTGTCATTTCTTAGTAACTTATAACTGTTATCTTTCCCCCCATTCCAAAGGGAGATCACCTAAAATTGACTTTCAAAGTCATCTTACCTTATCCTTCTAGGTTCACCCTTATTTCTTGGCTATCGTGAGCCAATGAAATCATAACTAGAAGTAGGTTGGAGTTCTTTCACTCTACGCGATTCTCATCATCATGAGAACTCACTTTCCCCTTATAACGTAGACTTAGAGAGTTATCGTGTACTCTAAAATGAGTCATACTTATTTCCCCTTGGAACTTTGGCCATAGTCAATGGTTCCTACTCCTTCACCCTTAGATCGGTGAACTACAGATACTCTGATTCCACTCCCGTAAGGATACGTAGGCGCAAAGTGCGATGCTTTGTCGAGTATACTTAGAAACAAACCCCTAGGGTTTCAACCTTTAGCATAACATCCTTAGCAAGCAAGTAAGATGTTACAAGTTAAAACAAAAGGTTCTCGTAGAGTACTACGGACATTTAGGGTGCTAATACCTTCCCTAGGGGTAATCAACCCCCGAACCTTAGATCTCCCCCCTTTAGGTTTTTCTAACGATCTTGAACCTTTCCTTTGGATAAATCAAAGTCGGTTGTAAAAGAAAATGATGCAAGTTAATTAATAGCTTGTTATCCGATTTTCACCGCAACACACTCAATATGGGGCAAACCCTTTAACAGCTCAATCAGGGGAAAGTCATGTCAAATCATATCAAAGCTCAACATCCAAAGATCAAATCGCTTCAGTACAGGTTAATCAGGGGCAGACCATTACCATGTTCAGACTGGGGCAAGACCCATTGCAACAGGAAAATCCCTCTGTATCTTCAAGTTGGTCAAGCAGATCTTGCCAGACACTATCAATCATCAAATTCAGAGCAAGAGCACGGTCTTCATGAGTCGATCACGTCGCTACGCTCAGTTTCAGGCCATCCTGACCATCAAGCACATAGTTGTGGTCCTCTTAGAAACAAACTCATCACCAAGGGATCAAACTTGAAGCATCAAGTGCATCTTCGTCTGCTTCAATCGTGGCGTCTTCAACGAACTGAGTGTCGAGGAAATCAACCCTCCCACCGCCCAAAAGTCCAATCCTCATTGGCAACTACTAAAAGTCCACCATGCTGGCACTCTCCAAACATATCCAATCACTTGTCTGCAATCATATGCATCCCATTCGCCATCATAAACATCATTTGCATCATATGCATACCCAAAAAACCAAATCATACTTCCCCAACACTTGCATCTCCGCGCGTCAGCATTTGCATTTGCATTTCCATTTAATATGGAACATCATTACGAAATCAAGCATTCATACATGCGTAAGATCCAGGATCAATCTCAAGATTTCAAGACGATCTTCAGCCTAGCCAGGGGCATCTTTAGTCAATCCGTGGGCGTTCCTCACGAAGTTGTATCTCAAGAATCCAAGAGCATCTTCAGCCCAGCTAGGGGCATCTTCAGCAAATCCGTGGGCGTTACTCACGAAGTTGTGTCAACCTTTTGTTGATCAAGCTCAAGACGATCCCCAGTTCAATCAATAACATTTCTCCAAGTCAGTGGGTGTTCCTCATTAAGTTGGATCCCTTCAACCTTTTGTTGATGTCTCCAAATAAGCCTCACTCATCATATCCCCAACAAACTTGACCTTTTGTCAATTGCCTTACTGTCATCCTTTTGGTGGTAGCCGTTTATGTCATATCAACCTAACCTGCATCCTTTCGGTGTTGGTCCTCGCAATTGGGAAGTTCCTATCATCCTTTGGTGGTAGTAGCTTGTATTGATCTATCATCCTTTTGGTGTCAGATAGCTGTGTGTGTGCCCTATTATCCTTTTGGTAATAGAGGGATTTGACTTCATTTTCATCCTTTTGGTGGAAGGGTATGTGTTTGTGTGCCCTATTATCCTTTTGGTAATAGCAGGCTTTGACCTCATTTTCATCCTTTTGGTGGAAGGGTTTGTGTGTGTGTGTTCCCTATTATCCTTTTGGTAATAGCAGGCTTTGACCACATTTTCATCCTTTTGGTGAAAGGGTCTGTGTGTGTGTGTGCCCTATTATCCTTTTGGTAATAGCAGACGTTGACCTCATTTTCATCCTTTTGGTGGAAGGGTCTATGTGTGTGTGTGTGCCCTATTATCCTTTTGGTAATAGCAGGCTTTGACCTCATTTCATCCTTTTAGTGGATGGGTTTGTGTTTGTGTGCCCTATTATCCTTTTGGTAATAGCAGGCTTTGACCTCATTTTCATCCTTTTAGTGGAAGGGTCTGTGTGTGTGTGTGTGCCCTATTATCCTTTTGGTAATAGCAGGTTTTGACCTCATTTTTATCCTTTCGGTGGAAGGGTCTCTGTGTGTGTGCCCTATTATCCTTTTGGTAATAGCAGGTTTTGACCTCATTTTCATCCTTTTGGTGGAAAGGTCTGTGTGTGTGTGCCCTATTATCCTTTTGGTAATAGCAGGCTTTGACCTCATTTTCATCCTTTTGGTGGAAGGGTCTGTGTGTGTGCCCTATTATCCTTTTGGTAATAGCAGGCTTTGACCTCATTTTCATCCTTTTGGTGGAAGGGTCTGTGTGTGTGTGTGCCCTATTATCCTTTTAGTAATAGCAGGCTTTGACCTCATTTTCATCCTTTTGGTGGAAGGGTCTGTGTGTGTGCCCTATTATCCTTTTGGTAATAGCAGGTTTTGACCTCATTTTCACCCTTTTGGTGGAAGGGTCTGTGTGTGTGTGCCCTATTATCCTTTTGGTAATAGCAGACTTTGACCTCATTTTAATCCTTTTGGTGGAAGGGTCTGTGTGTGTGCGCCCTATTATCGTTTTGGTAATAGCAGGCTTTGACCTCATTTTCACCCTTTTGGTGGAAGGGTCTGTGTGTGTGTGCCCTATTATCCTTTTGGTAATAGGAGGCTTTGACCTCATTTTCATCCTTTTGGTGGAAGGGTCTGTGTGTGTGTACCATATTATCCTCTTGGTAATAGCAGGCTTTGACCTCATTTTCACCCTTTGGGTGGAAGGGTCTGTGTGTGTGCCCTATTATCCTTTTGGTAATAGCAGGCTTTGACCTCATTTTCATCCTTTTGGTGGAAGTACTGTGTGTGTGTGCCCTATTATCCTTTTGGTAATAGTAGGCTTTGACATCATTTTCATCCTTTTGGTGGAAGGGTTTGTGTGTGTGTGCCCTATTATCCATTTGATAATAGCAGACTTTGACCTCATTTTCATCCTTTTGGTGGAAGGGTCTGTGTGTATGTGCCCTATTATCCTTTTGGTAATAGCAGGCTTTGACCTCATTTTCATCCTTTTGGTGGAAGGGTCTGTGTGAGTTCACTATCATCCTTTTGGTGATAGGTCTGTCATCCTTTTGGTGTTAGATTCTCTTGTTATCATCCTTTTGGTAATAACGACCTCTGCAAACTATTTGTTATTCCATCTCCCCAACATCTCATTTCTTTTCGGACAAATTTGTGGTCTTCTTCATATCTAATTGTCTCCTACCTCGAAAGAACGAACGTCATAGCAGTTCATCTTACTAGGTTCAAGCCAATTAGATATGGGCATCTGTCATACTCCAAATTTGTCCTACCTGTGGATAACTTTCATCTGTACATCCATCCACTAACTCTTATTCAAAAATCCAAAAATATGCTGCTTTCTTTTCAAGGCTAGGGTGCATTAATTCAGATGATGTGTGACTGAGGATTCAGTTAGGGTTCTGGGCCTATTTAAGTCAGTTGGCGTGGATCAAATTATCAGTTGTGCTGGGGTAAGGTGTTTCATCATAATTTAGTACATTTCCAGCTAGGGTTTTGTGTAGTTGGATGAGTTTCATATTTCAAGTCCTGATTCAAATTTCAAGGCAGGTTAAGAGATTTGGTTCATCGTGATTTAAAGGGCTAAGTTCAAGGTTAAAATTCGATTTGATTCAGTGATTTGAGGTTTTATTTCTCAAAGACTGGTTCAAGATTTTATTCAAGTTGGAATTTGGTTCTAATAAGATTTTTGGAGATCAAACATGAAACTTCAAGTTTTATGGTCATATCTATCAATCAAGGGTCAAGAATTGCATTCAAAATTAATTTCAAGTTGTAAGTCCAATTTCAATTTTATATTCAACGTTCAATCTTTAGATCATGCCAAGTTTAATTACAATTTCTGTTCAAGATTCAAGTGCAATTTGATTCAATTTCCATCCAAGATCCAAATGGTTTCATCCACACAAAATTTTCAAGAATAGATTATGGATCATTATTGCAAAAAAAAGGGAAGCTTCATGAATTTTGTACAAAATACTAAATGAAAAGCCCATGTCCATTACAAAGTCCATGATTTGTCACAAGATGGCAAACAATTACAAACAATACACAAATCCATTCCCTAAGGCCTACCCAACCAAGTGCACACAAAAAATTAGCATACAACACAAATCTCAAACCATATGCTACCGGTCCCACACGACGCACAACCTAGAAAAGAACCACAGGCAAATCATGGTTCACACAACAAAATCAATGGTATTGCTACATGAAATATCCACGAGCCTCAATGAGCAAGCCATCATCTTTGTACCACGATATTTTTTTGAAAACAACCAACCACAAAATGCATTGCCAATACAAGCCAGTCCAAATATGCTACCAATTCACAAATCTTTCGTACGCATACCTCAATGCATCAACGCCATTCCACGCCACAACACCATGCACCTGCAGAATATTCGCACAACACGCACCACAAGTTTCAGATTTTACAGCCCATCCACTCTTCCCAGCTCTCCCCAAAATACCCTTCAAATCTCTCCCCATTTCACCCTCGGATCCCTCTATAAAAGCAACCTCAAATCCTCTCTAATCGAGGGTTCGACGAACCAAATGCACTCTACAAATTTTGTTCCCCAAACCACTCACAAAACCTTCATTCTCCTCTTTCACTCTTTTCTCAATCTTCCTCCTCTCACAACAGAGCAACAAATTCTCATATGCTAAATCTTCTCCTTCACCTCACGCACAAACCTTCTTTAACTCACTAAACCCACAACTGAACTTCATAAATCATAAATCACAAATCCATTCAAACAACCACCATAAACAACTTCGAAACCTCAAACCCACAATCACAGAATAATCAAAACCAGATCCAAAAAGAACAAAGATGAAGAGAGAGATTGAAACGTAGACTATAGAGAGGGATTCGAATCGAAACCCATGACGAGCAAAGACGGAAGCGAATCGATGAAGGTTGGAACATGTTGCCTTTCCACGTTGTTGTTCGTCGACTCTGAGTGCGAGTTTTCTTTGATTTATATGCTGAAATTTTGTTTTGATTCAAACTGGGGATCTGTTGTTTTTTGAAAAATGATGAAGATTGTTGTTGTTTAAGAGTCGTGTTCTGCTTTCAATAGAGGGTGGTTGTGTTTTTGACAATGCCATGTTTGTTTTGACTTATTGGTTTTTATTTTAAAAAAATAGGAGTTGATCTTATTTGTTTAGATGATGGGCCTCAGAGCTCATGTTGTTTCTTGACTCATACTCCCTTTTAAATCAAACGCACCACCCTTGTTTCTCATTCTTTTTATTTTCTTTATTTTATCATTTATTCTTAAGTTTCTCTTGATAATCATCATTTCCTTTTACTTTAATTTTGCTTTCATTTTTATTGGTCAATGAAAGTCTAAAATCGTTGATTATCGATTTATCGATTAAATCATGATTAAGACGAGACCATTTATATCTCAGTTCGATTTCTATTTTGGGCCAATGATATAACAAAAGGTCATAGTTTGGTTGATTTATTCAAATAGACTAAATCTTGATCAATATGAGGCCATTTTTCTTTTTATCGGTCAATGAAAATCTTAAACCATAGATCGTCGATTTAGCGATTTAAGATCTTGGTAAAGATGAGACATTTCTTATTTTTGATCTCTTTTCGATTTCCATTTCATTTCTTATTTTATATTTTTGTTAGTCAATGAAAGTCAAATATCATAGATTATCGATTTCTCGATTAAATCTTGATTAAGACGAGACCACTTCGATTTATTTTCTATTTCCATTTCATTTTCATTTCGCATTTTCTTTTATCTTCTTTTTCATTTTCGATCGATGAAGTCTTTCTATTCACGAATGTTGATGGTTGAAGCGATTAACCTTCATTATTTCAAATCTGTAGTGAGTGATAATCGAGATCTCTTTCTATACTTTGAGATCGTGATAGGATACCTTCGATTAATCGACGAAAGTTTATGATTAAGACGAGATTGTCACCTTTTCTTTTTGTGTGGCACGATTCAATTGGAGAATGATCCTCAATATCATTTCTCCATCGTGTTTTAGCACAAAGATCAAATTGCGCATCCTCCTATAGTGTGATCTTCGTCATAGATCGTGCTACAATGGTTTAGCGCTACATGTCCCGTATCATTTGCTCCTAACAACTAATCAACTAACAACTAACTTTACTTTCCGTCAATATTACCTTGCTTTATATTTTTGTTCATATTATCTTGTTCATATTCATATTATTCATCATATTCATACTCATTCATCTAACCATTTTCTTTGTTCATACCTTAATCAAAACACACTAAAAATATCGAAACAATAAAAAACTCAATTGGTGGACTGTTGGTTACTATCCTTTGCTTAGAGCTTTTGTCCGACTCTTGCTCAAGGCTTAGTTTAGGACACTTCGCACACACACGACTTCCCCTTGGGCTACCATACAATGAGACCTTTTATTTCATGTCATCCCCTGTATTTTACATGTACCCCTCTCCCTATTCCGATGTACGCATTCATTGTTTCTTTGATTGTGGTTTGTTTACTAGGAGCACCCCTAGGGACTAGCATAGACAACCCATTTTCAAACTAATTCTCGATTCGTCGTCGAGCCATTTTTCAAACAAACCTCTTTTCAACCAAACCCTCGACTCGTCGTCGAGCCATTTTCAAATCAACCTCTAACCAAACTCTTTTCAAACTAACCTCTTCGCATACAAATAAACCTTTGATCCAACGTCAAGCGGATTTTCACAATAAAACTAAAAAACGACTAACAACTATCGCAACTCTTTTCAAGGTGAAAAATGGGGGTTCAAGTCTTTGATCTCTCTTCGGTTGTTTAGGTGCGGATTCTCTTACTCGTGTGTGAGAAATTGACGCCTTTAAAACAAACCAACTCTCCTCTTTTCGTGGGCGTACCACGAACTACGACTGCTCTGATTCTTTATTCTTGTCCGAGTAAAGATACGTAGGCACAAGATTACGATGATCTTGGCGAGCACACTTTTTTCTTTTTCCACCTTTTCCACACTGCCATCTTTTTCCGTCAAACCCTGTAGTCGAACTACGATTGCTCTGATTACTCATTCTTGTCCGAATGGGCATACGTAGGCACAAGATTGCGATGATCTTGCCGAGCACTCTATCCTTAAACCACCCATTTCCCCTTAGTATCTTTTCCTTTTATCTTTACATTTCCTCATTTATTTTTGAGAAGAAAAAAAACAAGCTTAGATAACGAGTATCGCGATTCGAATCAAGAGGTTCCCGTTGAGTACAACGGACGTGAGGGGGTGCGCGTACCTTCCCCTCACGTAACCGACTCCCGAACCCAAAATGTGGTTGCGACGACCATGTTCTTATCCTCCCTTAAAGGTTTTCTCGATATTTTCCTTTCCCTCTTTTGGGATAAATAAAGTTCGGTGGCGACTCTGTCGAACCGTTCCGCGCCTTTCGCACGAAGGGTCGCGTCTTCGATTAAGCGATTTTTTTCAAGGTGCGATACTTGTGAATCCATTGAATGCATTGAGACAAAATTGGAGTCTTTGAGATTTTTAGCCTTTTTAGGTGCCACATAGCTACATGTAGATTCTTGGACTTAGGAGGCTTGTGGATCAGACATTGTCCCTTAGATGTTATCCCTTGAGGTTTTCAAATGGATAACAAGACTTGAAATTATCTGATTTAGCTAATTCGAGCAAAATGTACAAATCTGCCTTGTAAAAATTAGTTTTAGATGACCTAAATTTCAATGGATGTAACTCTTAGCTCAAGTTGAATTAGGATGAGTTCTTGTACATTTTGGAAACCTATCATGACATATTTTAACTTTGATGTTCATGGTTGGTCTTGATTCAACTTGGATCAAGGTAAAAAATGGTCTCAAAGTTTGGAAAAAGTGAAACAGATTCTGACCTTTTTTAAAAATTTCACTAAGTGTTGGAAAAAGTGGCCATTTCCCATTTTTGTGATTTTGATCAATCTATAACTCAAAATCCATAAGGATTTGGAATCTTTTGTAGTTGATATATTTGAAGTATGTAAGATGAACTTTCATTTGAGCTTTGGATGGGAGAAAAAGACCTTGTGGTTTAGGAGTTATGACCTTGCAAAGTTGGTACAAAATCCCCTTTGTTCCATAACTTAGAAAATTTTTGGTTTCTCATGGTTGCCCCTTTTGCAAGAAACGTCATTTTTCTTGATTTTTCTTGATGAATGATGATAAAAACCATACATTAACATTTTTTTTGACTTAGGAGAACCATATTTGTGAAAAATTCCAAAAAGTCAAACTTGATTTTAGGCACAATTGACTTTTTGTCAGATGAATTCCAAACTGTGTGATCCTTTGTGCAATCAAGTTCTTGACCTAATTCTAACATAATGGATGGATTCCATAGGTGTTTTAGGGTGTCTTGAATCATGTCCCAATGTTTGGGAACATGTCTTGGTCAAAAGTCAAAGATATAGTTGACTTTTTCTTCAAAACCCTAATTATGGTCCAGATGAATTTGAAACTTGTGAATCAAGCTTCTTGGATCAATCTATTGTTGTAAATGGATCAATGTAGTGTATTTAAGGCCCTCAAATCATGTCTTGAGGTCTTGGTTCATGCTTAGCTCCAAAAGTCAACTTAGGGGTAAATTAGATCAAGAAACTCTAATTCCTGATTTTTGATGAATGCTTCCCCTGGGGTTGTTTTGACTTTATGATTGGGTCCATGAGGTCCCTTTAAGCATCTTGGTGTATTACTTGAAGTATTGGCTCATGCCCAGAAGAAAATTTTCATCTGGAGGCCTTAGTTGACAAAAACCCTAATTTAGTGACACTGTCGATCTCGAGGCTTGATCCACTTGGAATGTTGTAATCTTGTGCTTGATTCTTGATGTGGGAGTCCTCTTGATCCTTTATGGGTGTTTGAGAGTTTGGAAAAGTTGAAGATCATGTCATTTCTTGATTGATCTTTTGCCCAAATGCTCAGAGAGGGCTTAAAACCCTAATTCTTGATTGTAGTGAAGGCTCAATAATCCTTGAGGAGATTGATGAGGCATAATGGTACATTTATATTGTGGCAATGATCCTCACAATGATGGGAAATCTTGGTGGTCAAAATTTGGGGTATGATAGGTGTATCCCACTAACTTGCATTCTTTTCCTTCATCAGTTGCAGGAAACAAAATGCCATAGTCGAGAGTTCTTTTCAAATACCATAGTATCCTCTTCATTGTTGATAGGTGTGATACCTTTGGCTTCTACATTAATCTACTTACCATACCTACATTGTATGCTAGATCAAGCCTTGTGTGACAAAAGTATCAAAGTGATCCAATGAGTCTTCTGTATTGCGTTGGATCGACATCATCTTCATCTGTGTCTTTCGACAGTTGCATTTTGGTTTTAGCTGGAGTCGAAGTTGGGTTGTAATATTGCATCTCATTTGGTGCATCATCAAACCTCTACCACTCTTGTAGAATTAGATGCCAAGGAAATATGAGAGATTTCCCAAGTCTGATATTTCAAACTCCTCACTTAGGTCATGTTTGAAATCTTCAATCTCTTTCTTCCAACTTCCTATTATCAATAGGTCATCGACATAGAGACATAGTATAAGTAGTTCATTACTGCTTCTTCTTACATATACTCCACGCTCAGTTGTGCACTTCACAAATTCTTTCTCCCTTAGAAACCTATCTATCTTCTTATTCCAAGCTCTTGGAGCTTGCTTGAGTCCATATAGAACTTTATGCAGCCTGTATACCTTGCTTTCATCACCTTGCTTCACAAACCTAACTGGTTGTGTAACATAAAATTCTTCATCTAAGGGGCCATTTAAGTATGCACATTTGACATCCATTTGACATACCTGCCAGTTGTTCATGTTTGCTAGACCAACAACCAATCTAATTGTTTCGATCCTAGCAACTGGTGCAAAACTTCATCAAAGTCAATTCCTTCTTTCTGAAGAAATCCTTTCGCCATAAGTCTTGTCTTATGTCGAGTTACTCCTCCTTTTGGATTCAACTTCACCGTGTGTACCCACTTCACATCACATGTCTTCTTGTCTTGAGGCAATTCGACAAGTAACCAAGTGTTGTGGACTTCGATGGAGTTCAGTTCCTCAGTCATTGCTTTCACCCACTTTGAATCCTTCAATGTCTCAGCTGCATTGATCAAGTCTTTAGAATAGGGTGAAGATGGTGAGGATGATAATGTCAAGGAAGTTGATAATGATTCAGGTTCTGAGGAGGGTGGTTCAGCAACTGATAATGAGGGTGAAGAAGATGTTTCTGATGCTTCTGAGGAAGATTGATTCTACTGGTTCTGTTGGTTCCTGATGCTTTCTTTTGGGTGGATTTCTTTAAGCTCTTTTGGATGCTCGTTTCTGTTTGCACCTGTGTGTGCTTGTTTTGTAACTTGATATGTCTGTACTGCTATTGTTGACAGCTTCAGTATGTGTATCTTGTTGTTGTTTATCTTATCTAACAAGAGAGAGTCTGTGTGACTGAATGCTGGCTAGGTTGTCTAACAATGACTGTTTGTGACTGACTACTACTTCTAACTTTGACTACTTCTTCTTTAGTTTCTCCAATTATGGCTAAAAAAGGGGAGAGTAGACTAGTTTTTGGTTTTGTGTACAACTGAATGGGTTTCTTCTGTTTAAGGGGGATATGCAGTAGTTTTTGAGTGATCAGTGTTAACTCAGATTGCCAGGTTTGTATGTTGCTTCTGCTGCAGGGTTTTCTGAGCTAGTATGGCTTTATGACTTTATGGCTTTATGGCTTTATGGTCTGGTTTGTGTGCTTGTTGGTTGTTTTAGCCAAAATTAGCCAAATGGGGAGATTGTAAGTTCTGAATTGGCATCAATTTTGGTAAAACAATGTTTGCATCAAGATGTCTTACTTGATGTTTTGACATGGTGGTCTTTCTAACATTCTGGTGTTAGTTTTTTATAAGTGTTGCAGGTCTGTGTTCTGATGTCAAACATGATGTCTTAACATCTGTTGACAGAACATCAGGTTCAGTCTGTTATGTTTTATTAGGGCTGCGCTTTTCTTTGATGTATCTTGAGGATTGTTTGAGATATTGCAGGCGTGATTCTTGGAGGAGATTATGTCTGATGCAATCGTTTTATATTTCCTTTAGTGTATATTTTGTTTCTAGTTTTAGGGCTAAAAGATTTGAAGAGTAATTATGTTTTAAAGAGAGATTCAAATCTGGGTGTTAAGGCTGCCCAAGCCCATGAAGAGAGTTGCTATAAAAAGACGTATCAAACCTACTTGCTGGTCAGAGAAGTTTAATTGAAGAGTTGCATTACTTGTGTTAGGGTTTGAGTCTTTGTGCGTCTTGTGTTATTTGTGAGTCATTCACTCATCTCTTTGATGTTTGAATTGGACTGTTTAATTGAGTTGTAACTTGTCCACTCTAAGCTTTTAAGCACGAGTGTTTGTTCTTGATCAAAGCTTTTAAGCAAGATCAAGGTGTGTCTTTCTTGTGTGTCTTTTTATTTTGTTATTTTCTGTTTTTATCACTGCTGTGATTGAGGGGGAGTGAGAGGGTTCTCATACCTAAGAGTGTCTTAGGTAGAAGTGTCATTGGGTAGTGATTAAGTGAGTAGATTATCAACTTGTGTGTTGATTATGGAGTCTATAAATTGTTACTACTAATAGTGATTTTTCTCCCTGGCTTGGTAGCCCCCAGACGTAGGTTGTTAGACCGAACTGGGTGAACAATCCTCTGTGTGGCTTATTATTTTTAAGTACTGTTACTATTATTGCCTTGTTCATACAACAGATATTGATGTTGTGACATCTCACTTGACATCACATATCTGATACCAGAATTTCAATTAAAGATGCTATCATGACCATTGTCACTAAGTTGACTAATCGACAACAAGTTATGCATCAAACCATCGACCAAAAGAACATCAGTAATAGAAGTAAGGTTACCATTACCAACAGTTTCAGAGCCAATGATTTTTCCTTTCTGGTTTCCTCCGAAACTGACAAAGCCTTCAGGCTTAAGTTCCAGACTTTGGAACATATGCTTTCTTCCCGTCATGTGTCGCGAGCAACCACTGTCCAGGTACCATGATTGGTGTTTCAACTGAGCTGCTAAGGATATCTGTAACATAGATTATCTTGTCCTTAGGTACCCACTTTCTGGGTCCTTTCTTGTTAGTTTTCCCAGAGTGTTTAACAACTTTGGGCTTTTGTGCAACAGGATAATCAAGTGGAATTTGTGCATGATATTTAACTTTAGAAACAGATTTCTGTGTCGGTGGGGGTTCTTGTACAAGCTCGGAGCAAACAATCTCAGTCCCAGAAGGTACAAAATGGTCATAGAGAGGTTTTGGTTTAACAGGTTGACTTTCATTAATTTCAGATGATTTTGTACAACCCAAACCTTTCTTACCATTTCTGCTAACTCCATAGATCATGGAAGCTATTCTGCTTCTATCTATGCCTTTAGGTAGAATATACTGGAATGCTCTATCATACTTGTTGATACAACTTGTGTCAGAGACATTGGAGATTATTTCTTCTTCTAATTAGCAATTTTTCTTTTTAGGGCACAATTACTATTTTTTAAGGAAAAATGTTTTCATTTAGAGAAGAATCATTCTGCTCAAGCTTATCCTTTTCCTCAGAAGCAATTACATGTGATCTTTTAAGATCTTTGTATTTACTCTGAAGAGTTTGATACTTTTCCAACATTTCCGAGAGACATGACTCTAATTCACAACGAGAGAGTTTAGATAATACCTCAGAGTCAGAGTCAGAGTCTGATTCTGGTTCTGATGATATTTTGTCTGCTGGTTCTCTAGAAACTTCATCATCAATTATTGCTACTAGCGCAACATTTGCTTGTTCTTCATCAGAGTCTTCTTCTTCAGAATCAGAGTCGTCCCAAGTTGCCATCAGTCATTTCTTCGCTTTGGAGAAGTTCTTCTTAGGCTTCTTGTCTTTCTTAAGCTTTGTACACTCGTTCTTGTAATGACCTGGCTCATTACACTCATAGAAGATGACTTCTTTTTTGGAGTTCTGCTTCTTCATTCTAGATGATGACTCAGAGCGGCCTTTGTTTCTTCTTGAACCTCTGAAGTTTCTGTGTTTCCAGAGTTTGTTGATCCTTCAGGAAATCAGTGACATCTCATCTTCTGATTCTTCATCAGAATCTTATAATTCTTCTTCAGCTTGATAAGCCTTTTCCTTTTTAGGTTTAGACTTAAGAGCAATAGATTTACTCTTCTTCTGAGGTTCATCTTCTTCAAGCTCTATCTCATGACTTCTTAAAGAACTAACAAGTTCTTCAAGACTTATGCTGTTAAGATCCTTGGATAGCTTTAGAGCTGTTACCATCGATCTCCATTTCTTGGGAAGGCTTCTAATGATCTTTTTAACATGATCAGCAATTGAGTAACCTTTGTCCAGAACTTTAAGTCTTGCGACTAGCATTTGAAACCTTGAAAAGATAGTCTCAACTGTTTCATCATCCTCCATTCTGAATGCCTCATATTTCTGGATTAGGGCCAACGCCTTTGTCTCCTTAACTTGAACATTTCCTTCATGAGTCATTCTCAAAGAATCAAAAATGGATTTGGCAGTATCTCTATTTGTTATCTTCTCATACTCAGTATAAGAGATAACATTTAACAATATGGTTCTTGCCTTGTTATGATTCTTGTAATCTTTCTTTTGTTGGTTGGTCGTTTCACTTCTAGACACTTTAACACCTGTAGCATCAACTGGGTGAGTGTAACCATCGACTACCAGATCCCAAAGATCTATATCATAACCAAGAAAGAAACTTTCAATTCTGTCTTTCCAGTAGTCAAACTTTTCACCATCAAAGACTGGTGGTTTGGCACTATAATGATCTTTCTCTTCTACAACAGGGTTAACATTTGCTGTAGCCATGATATCTCACACAAATACTAGATCGGTACTGAACACGGTGAAGTGTTGATAAATCATTTTATCACAATCAGAACCGGAACTCTGATGCCAATTGAAGGTGTGAGAAAAACACAAGTAAATGGGGGTTTGAATTGGGTTTTCAAAATGAAAGATTTTTGTGAAACTCAATGTTGTGAAATGACTTTTACGTAGTAGTAATTATTTATGTTAAAGACTGCTGGTTGAATAGTGGAAATCTTAATGGTGAATATACTACTTAAACGAGTTTAATTGGTTGTCATCTATAAATAAGGATTATGATTCTTCCAATAATTGGAGTTGGATATGGAATCTACCTTTTAGAGCAAGTTTCAATTTTTTATTTAGCAAGTTTTTCATAACTCTTTTCCATCTAAGTTTGTCCTACAACATGAAGGTGTTAAGATTTATGCTACTTGTCCTTGCCGTCTGTTGGAAATATCGAAACTATTATCCCTTTTTTGTTATGTTTCCTAGTGAGTCTTGTCTATTTGGCATGAACGTGACTTTCTAGATATCCCTAAATGGTTTAATGAAGTTGATAATGTGAAGTTTTTATATTCAATACAAAATATAGTTAGTGAATTATGACATAGCTCCTTTGATTATGTGAAACCCGTGGTGTACAAGAAATAAACTTGTTTTTGAAGGAACACAGTCAATAACTATGCCTATTATTGTTTCAATTTTCCGTAGTCTTACATATGACAATAAGCATTTGGTAACTCAAATTCATCTCCCTCTCTACAACTTCCGAGGGAAGTAGGTTGAAAAAATGGTGACAATGATGCTTGGATCATAAATATTGATGGCAATTCGTTAACGAACCCTGAACAAGCAAGTTATGGCGGCTTGGTGCATAACTCAAATGACCAATTTCTGCTTAGTTATTATGGTGTGAGCTTGTCAAACACTTTACATGTCCATATTCAAGCTTTGTTAATAACAATTACTCTTTGCTATATTTTAGAATTCAAGAAAATCATTTATTTTTCTAACTCCTTCCACGTCGGTCGTTCAGTTAGTGGAGAAGAAAACACCAAGATTTCATTATTATGCAAATATCTTGGATCTATTTCAAAAATATATAATTTAGGATTCAGACATATTTATCCACCACATATGTTGAGAAGAAACACTTGTAAGAATAATATTTTCAAATTAAGTTTTAATCACAGAGGATCTCTTGTGATGATGTATGTTGCTTTGTCTCTCTTCACTATTGTTAACGGGTGTAGTATGAGCGTCCTTTATTAAAACATGATTTTCTCTCTCTAGTTTATTAAAAAAATTGTAGATTCTAAATTTAATTGTGTATTTATTCTTATTAATTCTATTTTTTTTTTGTTTTGTTTATAGGATGACACTTTGTCATTACATGATTTTAGGTAAGTTTTACATTAAATTTCAATACTTTTTCTACTACTAGATTGTGTTTTTGTAGCTTTTTAATAAGATTCCAAAGCATTGTAAAAATGCTTAATGTTGAGATTGTAATTCCTTGTGGCGAAGCAAGCGTAGCTCGACAGAAACAAGGATGTGTCGAAATTAGCTTTGTGTGTGTGTGTCAAGTTGTATTAGATGTCGAAGTGTCGAAGCAGGTTGCTTGACACAGAATTTCAACTTAGACCAAAATAGAAATTTTGGGCTTTTGTGTTTTTGGGCTTTACCTTAGGGAGTAAGATAGATCAATTATAAATAGAGGGGGTAACCCCTATTGAGTAAGAAGAATAGAGAATACTATTGTAACACACAACAGAAAGTGCAGTTGCACAATTAAATAATATTTTCTCAGTTTGAGAGCAGAGAATTACTCTGCAAAAATCATCTTCTCTTCCTCTATTTTGTCAAACCTTAATCTTCTTCCTTATTCAGTTTTCTTTCTTCTTTCATTAACAATTGCTGCGCATAATCATTCTTGCAATCAAGGTGTGATTGTTTCACTTGAGTGAAGAGTGAAAAACAAGGGATTTCGATCGATTGATTGAATCTTGTTCATCAAGATTGATTCGAAATTCTCAAAGTTTTGGGTTAATTCCAACATCTGGTATCTAGAGCACTAGCTGAGCGATTCTTGGGAAGAAAATCACAATGGCGATGAATCATCCAAACGAGCATTTTCCGGCAAGTCTCCCAATTCTGAAGGGTCAGAATTATGAGAATTGGTGCAAGCAGATGAAGGTGGTTTTCTGTTATCAAGATCTTTGGGATCTTGTGAAGGAAGGAGTAACACCGCTTGTAGAAAATACGACAGATCAAGAAAAGGCTGCATACAAAGAATTGAAGAAGAAAGATTATAAAGCTCTCTTTATAATTCATCAATGCGTTGATCCAGACAATTTTGAAAAGGTTAGTGATGTAGAATAAACGAAAGAAGCACGGGAAATCTTGGAGAAATCGTTTGGATGCGCAGAGAAGGTGAAAGAGGCGAGGTTACAAACTCACAAAAGGACGCATGAATTGCTTTAGATGGAAGAAAGTGAAAGCATAACTGATTTCTTTACTAGGGTTACTAAATTGGTGAATCAAATCAAAGTATGTGGAGAAGTGTTGACATCAAGATCAGTTGTTACAAAGATCTTGAGGTCATTGGCTCTAAAATTTGACCACGTGGTAGTAGCCATAGAAAAGTCAAAAGTTTTATCAACATTGACAAAGGAAGTGCTTCAAGGGACTCTTAAATCTCATGAATAAAGGATGGCTGAAAGAGCTGCAGGAAAGTCAAAGAGTGATGTGGCTTTGCAGGTGCAATCAGCAAAAGAAAAGAAAGGCAAAGGAAGTTGGAATGACAACAAAGGAAGAGAAGGCTACAACAATTTGACTGGTTGAAATCAGCAAGAAGGAAACTAGTCGAATCAGAGAAAACCCTGGAACCAAGGCGACCAAAGAGGTGGTGCTGCAGGTAGTGGAAGAGGTGGTGGTCAAAAACCTGACAAAAGTCACATTTAGTGTTACAGTTGCCAAAAGTATGGTCACTATTTTAGTGATTATCCTGAAAAAGAAGAAGAATCAAGAAACTGATGCAAAGTTGGCGAAACATGAAAAAGAAGAAGAGATGTTGCTGATGGTCATAACAAAAGATGAAAAAAATTTCTATGACCAATGGTACTTGGACTCAGGATGCTCGTCACACATGACTGCTAGGAAAGATTGGTTTGTCAACATAAAGCCCTCAATGAAGAACATGGTGAAATTTGCAAATGACAATACTCTAGCAGCTGGAGGTATTGGTGATGTTATGATTATGAGGAAAGATGTCAAGAGGTCAATGATTTTCAATGTGTTGTACATACTAGGCATGAAGAGTAATTTGCTTAGCATATGGCTGCTGGTCGAAAAGAACTACAAGGTGTGATCCAAGACAAGATGATGAGTGTTCTCGACTCAGGATGAAGATTAATCTTGAAGGCTCTAATGTCTCAGAATAGAACCTTCAAGATTGAACTTAGTGGGATGGAGCATAAGTGCCTTGCAACTATAGCCAATAGAGATGAATGGATATGGCATTATAGACTTGGTCATCTCAATTTCAAAGACATCAGAGATTTGAAGAGAAGAAATATGGTTTCAGGATTACCAGAAATCGACATTTCAAGTGAAGTGTGTGAAGAATATGTTCAGGCGAAACAACACAAGAATAGCTTCAGCAAGGATGCAGGAAGCAAGTCGAAGGAAATTCTTGAAGTCATATACTCTGATGTATGTGGTCATATCCAGGAGGATTCGATTGGAGGTAACAGATACTATGTCACGTTCATAGATGATTTCAGATGAAAACCGTGGACTTACTTGATCAAGAAGAAAAGTGAAGTGATCGAGGTATTTTCCAAATTTAAATCTATGGTCGAAAGCTAAAGATTTTAAGGACTGATGGTGGTGGAGAGTATGTGTCGAAAGATTTTGACGCATTATGTGAGAAAGAAGGGATTATGCATGAGGTGGTGCCATCCTACACTCCACAACAAAATGGAACTGCAGAAAGGAAGAATAGAACCATCATGAATATGGTGAGAAGTATGTTGAAAGGAAAGAATCTACCCAAAGAATTATGGGGAGAAGCTGTTTTGACTGCAACATACATCTTAAATAGATGTCCGACGAAAAGGCTAGAAGAAATTACGCCAGAAGAATGTTAGTCTGGTGTCAAGCCTAGCCTATGTCATTTGAAGGTGTTTGAATCTATATCATATAGACATGCAGATCAGTTGAGAAGAAAACTTGATGACAAATCGAGTCAAATGATCCTAATAGGATATCATTTGACTGGAGGATACAAGTTGTTTGACCCAGTGAACAAGCAAGTAGTGATCAACATGGACGTGATCATAGATGAGCTTAAAGAATGGGATTGAACTGAGAATGTTAAAAAGGATTCTGTGAGAATCTTATATGAAGAACCAGCTAGTGAATTCAAAAGAGAAGTTCGACAAGAAGAAGTCAGAGGTAAAGCAGGCCTAAGAAGACCTCAACGAACAAGACACATGCCTGCAAGGTGGCAAGAATGTGTGATTACATCAGGTGATGTGGTCAATGAAGAAGGTGAGCTGGTCCATCGAAATCAACAACACTTGATCACTTGTCGAATTGCCTCAAGACAAGAAGGCAATTGATGTGAAGTGGGTATACAAGGTGAAGTTGAATCCCAAAGGAGAAGTAACTCGACACAAGGAAAGACTTGTAGCGAAAGGGTTTCTTCAGAAAGAAGGAATCGACTTTGATGAAGTTTTGCACTCGTTGCTAGGATCGAAACAATCAGGTTGGTTGTTGGTCTAGCAAATATGAACAACTGGCAGGTATGTCAAATGGATGTCAAATGTGCATTCCTAAATGACCCCTTAGATGAAGAAGTTTATGTCGCACAACCAGTCGGGTTTGTGAAACTGGGCAAAGAAAGAAAGGTGTACAAGCTGCATAAAGCTCTGTATGGACTTAAGCAAGCTCCAAGAGCTTGGAATAGGAATATTGATAGCTATCTAAGGGAGACGGAATTTGTGAAGTACACGATTGAGCATGACGTATATGAAGGTACGAGAAACATCAGAGTTCGTTGAGAGACTCTGACTTGCGAAGTAGCATTCAGACTTGGCAATGCGTAAAGCATATATGACAGAGAAAGTCTGAATAAGATATGCATCATTCAGAACTTGCAGTACGGAAGCTTATCAGAGTTAGGTTGCAAGGTTCTGATTTGTTTATGTAAGGTTCTGATATTTGAGAGTAAGAGATAAACAATAAATCAAAGCATAAGCAAGAGTAAAGAACACACGATATATCTTGGTTCACTTGAGCCATTCCCAAGCTAGTCCAGTCCACCCTCCTCAGGTGATTTCGCCTTGAACACAAGGACTTAATCCATTATAAGCAATCTGATTACAGATGCACGGGCAACAACCGGTGACTAACAACCTGCACAACCACAGCTGTGATTAATACACAATGAACCGTTCAGGGGTTCAACTTAATGAATATAACAAACATTGTCCTGCAGGTTCCAATCTTGCAAGATCTACTGCTAGGATTTCACAGCTAAATGTTCAGGGATTCGTCGCAACGAATATAACGTTTACTGACCCTATTTCAGGATTTACCACAATGACACAAAGCCATTCTCTTCTCAAGTCTCCGGTCACACTGGCCACTCAAGGAATCCTAATTCACATAGAATTAGTTAAACTGGAGATTACAAAGATGCTTCTTAACAAGCAGATTACTCCTAAGTTTAAGTACAAAAGAACACACAAGTGTTCAAGCAAGATGTGAGCAACAACTCCTTGCTATCTTAAGATTCTATGAAGATGTATGTTGATTTGAAAGTTGATGACATCTTGTAGATCTTCTTCTTCTTCGTCTTCTTGGTTGAGCAAGCTTTGAGCAACAACTCCTTGCTTCAGATCTTCAATGTAGCTCAGACGAGAAGGTGGTTGATGACTTGACTGATTTGCAATGTTATCTTCTTCATCAACAGCTTCTGTTCCAATTGATTGTTGTTGTGTTGAATGATGAGGATCTTTAAGCTTCAACAACAAAGGTCGTGTATTAATGGTGATAGCTTTGGATAATAAGTGTTACAACGAGAGCTCATCGTTGTGGCTATCATTACATCGACACCTTCAGAAGCGCATACTCCTTTCCTTTAAATAGCCAAGTAAAATATAGTCGTTGGAGAGCTTTTGGCCGTTTGAAAAGAGTCGTTATGCAATGATTAAAGTTGTATTGCCATATCTTCTTTTTACTATAGAAGTGATGGGATTGGTCTATTAGAACGGTATACAGTCACTGCTAACAGTAACATTTGTCTTCAAATCTTCAGAGGCTTTTGATGGTAATTAATTGAAGCATGAGTAGAGACTTTATAACTGGGTCTTCAGATCTTTCAAGTCTTCCGTCCTCGGAACTTGTCCATTAGGAATCTGTCTTCAGAACTTCAGCACTTTTCTTGAAACCCGTTATCTTCACTGCTTCAAGTCTTCAGAATCTTCAGAACTTGTCCATTAGGAATCTGTCTTCAGAATCTTCAGCACTTGACCTTTGGAACCATAATCTTCAGAACTCTTCAGTCTTTAGAATCTTTCTGCACTTGGTCTTCAGAGCCTTCAGCCTTCAGAACTTCAAGTCATGAGAATCTTCAACACTTCGGTTCTCTAGAAGATTGTCTCTTCAGAAGCTTCGCTATTTTCAGAATCATAACCACTCTCAGAGAGCATCCACAAGAGCATTGTAACAGCAATATCAGCATCCTTGGATCTGACTGATTATGATCAGATACAGAAGCATACTTGCTTCTTGCGACTTGTGTCACACATAGTAACTTCGCATATAATCAATTACGCACGTTTGGCTGGTGCTTGTTGGATCTGATATCTTCCATGATTATGATTTGCACACAACACACATTAGAACATAAAATGGTTATTTCACAAATACCATTGTTATCATCAAAACATAGAGATGACTTGTAGAGACAACTTTTGCTCTAACAATCTCCCCCTTTTTGATGATGACAAAACCATGTATTTTGATTGAACATTTTATACAAGGTAATCACCAAAACTAAACGTATTTAGAGTCCTGAACAACAGCTCCCCCTGAATGTGTAATCCACAAAATTTTATCTATGATCATCTAGAATCTCATATGATCCAAAGACTCACAAAATAATAATTTGAGTTGCCAGAACAAAGAATAGAAAAGGAATACTTCTCTATCTTTTCTTTAAGGAGACAAAAGTCTTCAGCATCTGGACTAGTTTATCAGAACTTCCGTCTTCAGACCTTTAGAACTTAGTTCCTTTGTACGTTGTATCAGAGCTCATAATCTTCAGAGAAGTCTGAAGCATTTTCTACTTTTCAGCAGATACATTTTAGCACAGAAACAGAACAGTTCTCATCTAATAACATAGCCACGCTATTTATTAGAAACAGACACTGTCTTGAGAAACTCCCCCTGAGTTTCAGACTTGATGAAGATTATAGATTTTAACATTTTGAATCTTCTGGGTAGTCTCCCCTTAGTTTCCATAAGTCAGATATTGGGATCTTCAGAATCATAATTCAGATATATTAATTTTTAAATCACCAATAAGATCATGACTTTTCAGAGTTTGACTTTGAACACATGCCTTCATCTCAGAACCTTGTTATTGTCACAACTCAGTGGTTCATCAAAGCTTGATTCTTGATCAGATACTAATAGAAGGATAATTTAGTGATCAATCAACGCTTTATTCTGAATCTGGTACCAATGTGATTTGATTCTTAGTCTGATACCAAAGTATATTGAGTCTGATACCAACTGAAGGTATTCTTATACCAAATGAAGGGTATTTCCTTAGTGTGCTGAAATTGATACCAATGAAGGTATTTGAAACATTTTCACAGCTTAACTCTGATTGATATCACTACTGACTGAGTTTGATACCAATCTTTATATACTTAATCTGATTTCCAAGTGTAGATTTAGTCAGATACCAAATCATTTCTTCTCAATTGGATTCTTGATTAAAATCAGAACTACTCTTTCTTGGATCTTCAATCCATATCTTCAGACAATCCTTGACTTCTGATTTGTACAGTTCTTCTGAAAAGGATCTTGAGATGTAGACTTTACTTTGACTGCTTTCAGAGCTTTCCTGCTTCTGATTCTTATGTTCTGAATATCATATTCTCAGACAGCTTACAGCTTCTGAACCAAGTGAAACAGAGATCATGATAACTTTGACTTTCAGAAAGTTCTCAACTTCTGAATAATACTGGGTAAATCTGATTCTGAACACATGTTCACGAAGTGTACAACTTCGATCATATGAACAAACAGTTCATAAGAACTTTAACAGAGTTCTTCAATTTAACATGTCCTGTAAGAATTCCTAGTGAACTTGTTCAGAGTTCCTCGGTTAAACATTAAACAACAAACGTTAGTAGAAAACGCATTTTATATGATTGATTTATTTGTTTGAGTGTTGCATTCTTCTTTTTAAGATTTCTAATCAAAATCATATTTCTATTTCTCCCCCTTTTTGACATCATAAAAAAGTTTGAGCATATAAGCATTTAGAACATGACCAATATGATAATGAACAAAAGATTCAAAATATATTTCATTAATAGCAAAACATAGATTAATCATTAATCCTTAGTAGTTCTGAGCGATCAAAACATAGACCTAATGAAAATAGGTTCCTAGGGGTTTGTCTAAGAGGTGCCTAACGATAAGGAGGAGGTTGAGGACGAGCGTTCAGACTCATCGGTTCTTGAGGCATGCAGTTGTTTGACTTCAGCTTGTGTAAATGCCAACCTCTTGTTCTTCATAATTTCTTCTGAGATCCATCCATGGAATTCAGTCCAGATATTTCCCATTTCCGTGGGATCCATGCTGGAACTGGATATATCTATTAAGCTTTGGATTTTGTCGATGGCATTATCCTTGAAGGATATTAATACATCATTGGCAGCCCTAGATCTTTTTGACGAGGGTTCTTCATTATCAGCTCTTTTCTGCTTCTTTCCTTTTCTCTTCCATTCTGAGAGTTCTTGAAGCACATCTGTAATGTTCTTCATATCAATCCACACACCAATGTCTTCATCCTTGAATTGTTGCATATAGTTCCCTACTTCTGCTTGATTTTGTGTTGTGAGGTTTGGAAATCCTTCAACAGGAACCCTTGTGGCCAACGTCAATTTCCTAAACGACGTATCATCCAGAGCGACGTCTTCTCTTTTAAGATTCTTAAATCTAAGAATCTTTCCTGCGCTTTTAAGCTGCTTTCTTGATTCTCCCTCATTAATTAAAATATCATCAACTACTCCTGATTTAACCAAAACATCAGAAATGAGTCTTCCATATGGAATATGTCTGACTTCCGCGTCAGAACTAGTTCTGGAGTTTCTTATAGCTTCCTTAAGAAATTTGAAGAGGATTGAAGGAAGATGCATCTTAATTCCTTTAAGGAGAAGGAATAGGACACATTTTTGAGTGTCATTAAGTTGATTTGAAGGAAGATGGTGAAAAACACTTCCTTGCAGGATTTTGAACCAAACTTGTAGTTAATCCTTCAGATTTGAAAATATTTTGTTCCCAACTGCAACTCCTTCTTTGAAGATAAACGCCATGACCTTATCCTCTCTTTCCTCACTAAGTAAATCTTTAGTCATTCTGAATCCATTATTGTCATGCATCAAAAGATCTGCAATAGTCTTCTCAGAAATGAAGTTTTTCCTTCCAAAAACCGAAGAAGCAATGACTGTTGGGCCTGCATTAACATGAATCCAGAAATCTGTAACCAAACAACCGTAGGTTGGTACTTCCAACCTCTTGAAATAGTTACTCCATCCTTGAGTTTCCATCGAGGGAGTAACATCACATCCATTTGATTTTAAACTATTAAAGTTCACAATTATTTCCGATCTGACGAGGAGGTTTTCAACTGGAGTCTGTGTGGTTATGGGGGTTAAATCGTTTTGAGAGAAGGAAGCCATTGTTGAAAATGATAGAGTGATCAAAGTAGAAGGTACTTAGGCAGAGTTTAGATAGCGTGCGATTTGTGATAAGTGATTAAGGGTTGAGCCCTTTTTATAGATGAATGAGGAGAGTAAGGTCTTTGAGAATTTGAGAGGGTAACAGTTGATTTTTCCTAGATAGGTTAAGTAACGTGGGAAAAGAGGTTTAATGATTGATTTTTAATGAGAGAAGTTTATTCGATCAAGAACCACGACTTATCTCTTATAAGTGGTAATAGTAACCGCCAGATAAATATGACCTAAGAAAGATTTGTGGCTTCTAGATAATCCTAAAACTTTTCATGTGATTCACTTATAATGCCTAATTATTTTAATTTGGTTAATAATTAATGAAATTTATATTTAATCAAGGCATCATGGACATAAAATTAATCATTCAAAAAGGATAAGCATTTATCAATTAGGGATACTTCAATAATTGATCAAGAAGATACACATCAAGTTTAGAACATAAGGACAGATAGAAAAGGACCTTGAGTAACTTGTGATCCTAAGAAAACTAGCTTCCTATCTTAGACTAAGAAGGACATAGGTTGACAAAACTCAGGAAGGATCTTCTCAGTCATTCCATTTCTTCTGCAATGACTAACTACTCCTTGAAGATCAAGAATATGGGAGATAACCCTGCAGTAGGGAACTTGGTAAACTATGTCTTCCCTAGACAGATTAATTTCTTCCTTTAGATGGTTGTACATGGATTGGGGTATGTTTATTTTGATCCTAGACACTAAGAAGAAATTAAATAATCTTTCTTTGTCAGACAACCATCCTGCTCCTCTTTCTCTTGGTCTTAAATTAGTTACCATTAGCTTGTACCAATCTTTGGCAATGGGAGTGAGGGTACATGGTTGAGTGAGACGCCCCTCAGTTTCAAAAATGACGTGCATATGCCTGTCGAAGCTATGACTGTTGATATTTCTTTCCACAGTCACACCATCTTCAACACACCTAATGGCTTTAGCTATGATGGTAGGGTTGATCAAGACTGGACAGCCAGCAACCACAGATAAGATAGCATTTTTGCCATAGTCATATTTTAGTACTCGAGCATTTGCCCAGAAATCTTTTACAAGTGCAGGAAAGACTGGTCCAACAAGCATGTTGAAGTAGTTTTCCCAGTTTTGAAATTCAATTCCAGAGAGAATACTTGTTTTGTTGAGTTGAGGCAGAAGGTTTACATTCAGAGTAAATTCCTTCAGGAGTTCGAGATTAGAGATTTCTCCTCTGATGTTGTGGGAAGTCATTTTAGACAGGAGTGATTTTGTTTGAGAGAGAATGAAATTAAACTATGAGATAGTTTAAGGAGTGATTCTTCTTTGAATAGAGGAAATGAGATGGGAAGGACTTAGGAACAACAACTATTTAATGAACTGGAACAGGAAGGGTTCATTATTTTCGAGATAGCTATGAGTAGCTATGGAGGCCAGCTTGACAAGACACGATATAGACTCTATATAGAGTTTGTCAGAGCGGATCATAAATAAGGATACGAAGAGATGCATACTTATGAGTCGAAAGGGAGTGGCTGACACAAGATAATCATAACTGCATATTTTACTCTTACTATTCGTCGACACATAACTTCGTGAGAATCTTTTTCAATAAATCTTACGAGGCCTAATGTGTTAGAGGTTATGACAAGATTCAAAATATTGCTACTGTTTTAATTCAGAATATAAGGATGATCATGAATGAAGAATAACACACCTTTGAGATTTTGAAATCTTTTTGCAGGGATTCTTTATCTGAGTGCCTTCCATCCTGACTCTGAGCTTCTGACATCATCTTTTAGCTTCCGCTTCCTTCAGAGTGATCTGACGTTTGAAGAATATCGAAGCGGGCTTTCTGAACTTGGATCTCTAGTTTGAGAACTAGAATCAATCCTTCTTCAGATGATCCTTTCCTTTTTCTTGTTCAGAACTATTCATCTGACTTTGTTTCTTCGAACAGATGCATAGCTTGTTTAGAACCAAGTATCATCAAACATGTTTGTAACACGAGACATAGTTTGCACGAAACTTCTTGTTTTTGTGATGCTGATCTAACTTGTTTAGAGTTAGTCCATCAAAGGATTAACAGCATATTTGTTTCTGAAAAGAATGTCAACTTATTTCTTCAATCAGAAGGACGTCAGCAACTTAAATCCTTTTGACTTCAAGTGGATAACTTTAGTGTTTGCATCTAGTTGAACATCTTCAGATTCCGGATTTATGAAGTTCTAAGAGAATTATCAGATAGTGAACTGACCTATCATATTTGGTTCAACTGAGATAGAATCTCAAGATAACAGAACTCAATCAAGTATGTCAATTCAATCAAGACTTAGAATTCATTCTTAATTAAATTCTTGATGAATCATTGGATTTCTTCCTTCTGAGAATTCTTTTTAGTTTTCTGCAAAGCTTTTCAAGAGAACAATATTCAGTTCTTCGTTGAATCTTTTAACTGCTTGATCAGTTAAGATTCAGATGTTGAACCACTTCTAAGAGTTTGAAATCTTCAGTTTTCTAACTTCTTCTGCAGACTTCGTTCTGAAGTTCAAAACCATAGAACAACAATCTTTCTTCTTTACATGAAGCAGATCTTAATGAGTTTCAAACGAGAAAGTCAAGGGTGGACCTAATCCCGTTTCTTGAAAACATCTCAAAAACTCATAAAGAAATAATCTTCAGCAAACAAGACTTCTTGTTTTCTGATGATTCAACCTTGAGCAAATACGTGGTTTATCCACATATATCTTCTACGATAAAAATTCAACAGATACTACTTCTTATTTGATGAGTCTATCTTATCATTTGATTCTTCACTCTTCTTAAAAGCTTTTAGTGAGGAAGATTCAACTGCAGAACTTCCAGAATTAGTGACTTGCTCAAGTAATCCAGTTGATTACAATTTTGTACACAGTCATCTTCTGAACTATTACAGAAATTGTAAGTGGATTGAAATCTCACCAAGAGTATTTCTACACACCGCATCTAGATCTTTTTCTGACACTGTTAAGTGTTTGATATCCATCAATAACAGAACCGGAGCTCTGATACCAATTGAAGGTGCGAGAAAGACACAAGAAAAAGGGGTTTGAATTGTGTATTCACTCTTAAAAACTTTGTGTCTCTTATCATTAAAGCACTAAGAGAACATCATAGTTCATTGAGAGACTCTGACTTGCGAAGTAGCATTCAGACTTGGCAATGCGTAAAGCATATATGACAGAGAGAGTCTGAATAAGATATGCATCATTCAGAACTTGCAGTGCGGAAGCTTATCAGAGTTAGGTTGCAAGGTACTGATTTGTTTATGTAAGGTTCTGATATTTGAGAGTAAGACATAAACAATAAATAAAAGCATAAGCAAGAGTAAAGAACACACGATATATCCTGGTTCACTTGAGTTATTCCCAAGCTAGTCTAGTCCACCCTCCTCAGGTGATTTCGCCTTGAACACAAGGACTTAATCCATTATAACCAATCTGACTACAGATGCACGGGCAACAGCCGATGACTAACAACCTGCACAACCGCAGCTGTGATTAACACACAATGAACCATTCAGGGATTCAACTTAATGAATATAACAAACATTGACCTGCAGGTTCCAATCTCGCAAGATCTACTGCTAGGATTTCACAGCTAAATGTTCAGGGATTCATTGCAACGAATATAACGTTTACTGACCCTATTTCAGGATTTACCACAATGACACCAAGCCATTGTCTTCTCAAGTCTCCGGTCACACTGACCACTCAAGGAATCCTAATTCACATAGAATTAGTTAAACTGGAGATTACAAAGATGCTTCTTAACAAGCAGATTACTCCTAAGTTTAAGTACAAAAGAACACACAAGTGTTCAAGCAAGATGTGAGCAATAACTCCTTGCTATCTTAAGATTCTACGAAGATGCATGTTGATTTGACAGTTGATGACATCTTGTAGATCTTCTTCTTCTTCGTCTTCTTGGTTGAGCAAGCTTTGAGCAACAACTCCTTGCTTCAGATCTTCAATGTAGCTCAGACGAAAAGGTGGTTGATGACTTGACTGATTTGCAATGTTGTCTTCTTCATCAACAACTTCTGTTCCAATTGATTGTTGTTGTGTTGAATGATGATGATCTTTGAGCTTCAACAACAAAGGTCGTGTGTTAATGGTGATAGCTTTGGATATTAAGTGTTACAACGAGAACTCATCATTGTGGCTATCATTACATCGACACTTTCAGAAGCGCATACTATTTTCCTTTAAATAACCAAGTAAAATATAGTCGTTGGAGAGCTTTTGGCTGTTTGAAAAGAGTTGTTATGCAATGAAGGGGGTTAGTATCATTTCTCATACAATCCTCTTAAATTGATGATTTTCTCTATCAACCATATACTATATGTATCGTTCTTTTGATTAATATTTACATTTTCTCTAAAAACAAGTAAAATTAATATTACTTATTGGAATTATAACAATTCAAATGAATACAATCCTATTAAAATATACTACATGACGACCTTTTTGTTCATTTTTCAAAAAACCATCAATCTAAAATAAACTTCTAGCATATACATGAATATATTAGAGAATTTCTTATCACACCAACCATGTTTCTTACGCACCACCTGAATTTTCGGTTTTGCCCCCTGATTCCGGATGTGCACATCCGAATGCACCAAATTTTTAAAAAAAGCTGATGCGTTCCTGTAGAGAGTGATTTTTGGATGTGGTTGCGAAGCACGATCGCTCCAGTACTACAACTCGATTCATTTTTTATCCTATTGAAGCTGATGAAGGAAGGGAAATAGATGTCTCCAACTAACCCTACTTGCATACTGAGGTTAAACAGTCAAAACTGTTGGTTTACATATGCTACAAAGATTCGGGGTCTCTCCTAGATTATTTTGTTGATAAGGGGTGTTTTAGGCTATCGGTTGAGATGTTAGGACGGATGTATGAAAGTATGGGATTTTGGGTTTTTGTTTAGTGTGCTCGCTAAGATTTTTCTTTCAATCTTATGCCTACGTATTCCCGTTTACCGAAACAGGGAAATCAGAGTGATCGTAGTTCCTCCTATTCTATAGGAGGAAATGGTGTTTTGGTGTCTTTTCAAAGCCCAAGACGTGAAGCTAAAGGTGGTTTGTATCTTGTTTAAAGCCCAAGATATGAAGCTAAAGAGTCTATTTGTATCTTGTTCAAAGCCCAAGATGTGAAGCTAAAAGGGTTTGACTTTAGAGAGAATTTGTCATCTCTAAAGAGGGGTTTGTATGTCACAACTGTTTATAAAGGAGAATTACTTTAACCGGGATTTGTGAATCTGGAAATGCCATAATTTCCTTTATAGGGGATTTCCAACCTGAAGGAGGAGACTTTAACTCAGTGTAGAGCAATGCTATCTTTCCTTAGGAATTTCTCATGCTAAAAGAGGGACAGTGGCATGGATATAGATGATTCAGAGGCTTGCCGCTTACAGCGATTAGATGAAGGGGAAGAAGTTGTTGATGTTTGTGTACTGTGAACGAGGCACAACTTTGATGCTAAAAGGTTGATTGGATCAACCAGTGGTTTTCTTATACAGAGCCTAAGAGGAGGCTAATATGTGTCTCGTACAAAGCCCGAGAGAGAGGCTAAAAGGTTTTGACTCAACGAGGGAGTCTTTTGGTATCTCGTATAAAGCCCGAGATGGAGGCTATTTGACTCAACAAGGGAGTTTTTTGTATCTCGTACGAAGCCCGAGATGGAGGCTATTTGACTCAACAAGAGAGTCTTTTGTATCTCGTACGAAGCCCGAGATGGAGGCTAAAATTGTTAGCTCCGCTGGGGAGAATCATTGTACAAAGCCCAAGAGGAGGCTATTGTGACTGTTTCAGTTGAGTGACAAATCCAATGTGCTGATTTAAAGAGAAAATCAGTTCTTATATGAGTAATGTTTGCACTCAGGGATTTGATTCGAGGATCAGGGTTATTTCCTGTTCTTTAAGGAAATGGGAAATCCAAGGGTATTGAGACAGTCCGAGTCTACGGGTTTCATCTCCTAGTTTTGGAAGGAGCTTGAGAATATCTTTTGAGACTCAAGGTAATTAGACTGTCCAAGTCTAGAGTTTCATCTTTTGTTCTATGCTTTGAGAAACAGTAGTAGACTCTTGGAAAGACTGCTCTATTAAAATGACTGATTTCTGTTCCTATACCTCTAGGAGGTCGTTGGGACAATTTGTACGAAGCCCAAGAGGAGGCTGGAAACTTTTAAGAAGCCGAGTGGTCCTTGTATGAAGCCCAAGATGAGGCTATCATTCCCGGGGGAAGAATCATTATATGAAGCCTAAGAGGAGGCTGTGAATACTTCTAAGAAGCCGACGGGTCCTTGTACAATGCCCAAGAGGAGGCGGGGATGCTTTTAGGAAGCCTGTGGGTCCCCAAACCCCGATAAGTTCAAGACAGGCTATTCACAAAGAATAGATCAAGCCAAGAAAGTTTGAGAATTTGGAAGAAACTCAAGAGATGCCATTCACGGAGAAAAGATCATCTCTGGGGGATAGAGTTTCTTTGACAACTTCTACGAGTGACAGTCTATGAAAGGGTTCACTAAGAATGCTGCCTTTCAGGTCTCCATATTTTTTAACCCCAAGAGGAGGGAAGACTATGTCTGGTAATCCTATGGGGATCTAGTTTTGACTATTTAAGAGTGATCAACGGGCTTAATGCTAGACGTAATTGACGGGGAAACTCTAAATATCTATACTATTATTACACAGTTGATATGAGTTTATGAAAGAAGACTTACAGCGAAACAGCCCCACAATACAGTTATATGTATATGAAAGTGGTAAATGAAAGCGTATAAACACTTACTCGGTTGTAGAGCTTTCATGCTGTTTGGTTAGTTGTTCAACAAAGAAAGATTGAAGACAACAGTATATTTCAAAATCAAAGGAGAAAGTGCTTTGAAAAAGAAAGATTTGGGGCTTACAGCTTAAGGAGAGGCCCAGGGTTTTATCAGTGATCGCACTGTCGAATTTGTACAGAGGGACTTATACAAGTGACTGAGGCCCAAACATTGTTTGCTGTACAAAGGGATGGATCTTACACTCTCTCAAGATGCCCAAAAGGTTTAAAGAAAAAGAGTGATGGGGCTTACAGCTCAAGGAGAGCCCAGATGATTTTTTGTTTAAAATGGCGATCGCGCCGAGATTTTCTTTTAACGCAGAGGGGCTTATACAATATCTGAGGCCCAAAGTCGTTTTTGGTTAAAAGGGGATTGGGTCTTACACTCTATTAGAGGCAAAAAAGTTTTGAATGGGTCTTATAGCTCGAGGAGAGGCCCAATTGATTTTTAAAAGGCGACGATCGCGCCGTTCACTTGTACAGAGGGACTAATACAATAAGTGAGGCCCACAAAGTTTTTG